>JAHDVF020001207.1:0-640426 GCA_022606425.2 Lepidostoma basale | reverse complement strand
CAACCACTTACATTGGACAATAGTCTAACTAGTGCACTCACTGAGCTGTGAGTTCATCATTCTATCTCACATCATTTGTGCTGGAGATTTCTTCAAATGGTGGTCAACATAACTTTGCTTACTGAAAATATATACAACAACAACACAAACATCCATCTCCTGCAGAATTTTCGGATCACTTGATTGTCAATTGAAAAATTATTTGCTGAAATAAAAATTAATGCAACAACTCTCTTTTATTTTCCATGTTTACATTTTTACCTCCTTCCTTGCTGCGTCCGCTATTTATTTTGGAAGAGACCATTGAGAAGATTTAAAATCTGGTGACCTATTTACAGTGTGCGATCCGAGTACATATTTATTTATATTTTTATTCCACATATTCTTCTGGCTCCAGCCAGCTGTCTTGGTAGCTCGCTGCCACCCGCTGGTAGTTGATACTGAACAAGAATAAGAATAAAACTATAAATATTTGTAATCCATTATTTTTTTTTTAATTATATACAAAAAAAATTCAATAACTAACATTGTTTTGATGGTAGTTGTTATCACAGAGGAATGTAGCATCTGAATTAGGATTAGAAGTCATCAAACACTCATCCTGGGATGCACAAAGATAAAAATAGATAATGAAGAAAACTCGGATATCTAAAAATAATGTAATTGTATATTTTTGGTATATGTGATGGATAATAAAAGATTTATCAGAGCAAATAATTTGAAACTAACTAATTTTCTTATCACCCTCGAATATGTACCAGATAAGATATGTTAGTGGAATTTGTACACTCGAGTAATTATTTTTCATGTTTCATTTCACGAATGACTTCTCATTAATTCTGATTGGAAAAATCTTGCAGCTACAAAAAGAAAATTATTTTCACAGATTATCGCTGAAATAGTGTGTTTTCTTACTCGAATCCAATTGGACAAATAATTGACAATATTAGTTCTTCAGTGTGGTACACTTTGATGGAGAGGTTACAGACTATTAATTAGAGTAATAGTACTCGACTTGAAAACACCTGTTGCTTTCAGGTTAACTTATCATGTATAGATAACCTTAAAACATCACAAACCACAAAGGCTGGCTCAGTCAGAGCACAAGCAAAGGGGAATAAAAAGTAGAATAAGTGATAGGCCAACCCAGCAATTTATTGCAGCAAATATAATATATAACAAATTATTTGGAAATGACAAAAAGTACATTCTAATGAAATTATGGCTAATCACACCCTCGCACGGGGCCCTTCACAAGCGCCCCCGGAAGGCAATAACAATGTCATACAGGCAGGTGGTGTAGCTTTGTATACTCTAAAGTACAAATAACTTCATGATCTTAAATTACAAATCGTACAATATAATAATAATTTTATTTTAAAAGAAAACAACAAACAAAAAGCCGCCTCGGTTAAATATGTTCCGGAGCCCTTGGTCGGCCGCGTTACTAAAGTCATAAACTACATAATATCAAAACAACAGTAGATACATCAAAAAGTTCAGCAAACAAAAGTTGGAGATGAATTACGTGACAAGTCCACACCGAGTGAAGCCATAATATTGTACCCACACTAAAACTCCAAAACATTGCCAACAACAGTATACATTATCTCTTCTGCGTCTTGAAACTTACGGACAGAGGCTGCCCCATTAGAACATACCCATTGAGGGACTGGATGGCCATAGCAGCCTGGTCGTAGTTGCGCATGGTGACGAACCCGTAGCCCCTACTTCGGTACGTCTGCCGGTCCTTGATTATCCTAACTGAGATGATGGCCCCGAAGGGCCCGAAGAGCTGCCACAGCGTGAGCTCCTCCACGTCGGGCGCGATGTTGTAGACGTAGACGGACCAGCTGGTGGGCGCCCCGGCGGGCAGCTCGTGCGTGTGCAGGCCGCCGTACCAGCCGTAGCCCTTGGGCGGACACACCACGACGCGCCCCGCGCTGTGCTGCGCGCCCCGCGTCTTGTTGGGATTGGACTTGTTGGCGTACTTCACCGTCAGTGGCTGCACGAACCCTTCCGGGATCACCCCGTTCATATGGTGGATGGCTCTCTCTGCTTCGTACTGTTGTTCGAACAAGATAAAGGCGATGCCCGCTGATATGCGGGAGTTTACTATTTTCCCAAACTGTACAAACAGATTATGTAAATCGTGTAGAGTCATCTCATTAGGAAGATTGCACACATAAAGGTTCCAGTCGGCTTCCGGTTTCGTAGGCGGCTTGGAGCCGGGATTCAGCAGTGCGTGAGACACTTTTATTGTCTTATTCTGCATTAGTAAACCGTTAAAAGCTTTTTTCGCTTTCTGAGCGTCTTCGGGACTACTATATTCCACGAAGCCGTAACCGCGGTTAGAAATAAGTTTGCAACTTTCTAATTTACCCATTGTTGAAAATAGAGAGTACATCATATTTTGATTCATGATTTCGGGAATGTAGTTAACGATTAACTTCGTGGGTGATTCGTCCGCACTAAAACTATTGCAAGTACCATGACAATTACCGTCATGACACGGTTCCGACATTTTTAAGTGTTTTTGATCATTGACGTTTAAAAACAGTGTTGTCATAAAACCGTCTGCGATGTCTGCGTAGGTATGGCCCAAATTTTTATTTTAAAAAAAGTTATCCTTTTCAATTAACATTTCGCTTTACAAGTTTTAGTATTTCCTTCCGTAATTAATTTGAACAAGATGGATATTATCAATAATATACAATATATTACTCGAGGGAAATAGAAACCAAATTAAAATAATAGATGAGGTTTTTAAATTACAGTTTTAAAACCAAAACATGATATCATTATTTTATTTTCAGATGTATTTTTTACAATTGAAGAACATTGCGGTCTTCCTTTTTAGAAAGATGATAATAGCGGAGTGAAGTGGTTGTTATTTAGGGAGTTGTCAAGATCATGATCGCGATGAGGATAAGTAATAAAGATTATAACAGATCATAAAAATATATTTGATTGATTTGATCGTGCCACGTTTTCCTCGGCCTTCCTCTATTTCTAGCTCCGTTCACGTCGTTTATTTATTTGTTTATTTATTTATTAAGGGTAACATACAGCGATATCAATAACATATATATAAAAGAAACATTTAGAATAATTAAAATAAGGTCAATTACATGCTACCACAAATATAAAATAATAGTTAACAATCAACAAATGATAGTGAGAAACAAGATTGAAGTTAAACTAAGACAAAATAATGTATACATAATATTTAAGAGTTAAAATACTTATAGTACTGGAAATAAAAAATAAAATTAAGATAAAATAAAATAAAAAGTAATATACTCGTACAAGTATTATAATATCACGTTACATCGTGGTCATATCCGCGCCGAAATGTTGCTCCGATCACTTTTTTTAAATTTCGCTCGCTCAAATGAAAGACGTCAATGTCTCCAAAATGCTTGTTGTATGCCGCGCTCAGAGCGTAGTTTGTGCGATAAACAGTAAGATGGAAAACTTGGCTCACGATGTGTCTCGTGCGAGACATGGGGGTATTGAGTGACAATTTGCTGAGAAGTTCCGAATTGTCAATTTTAAAGTGATTTATTTTATGAAGTAACATCATATCATGAAGAGTACGTCTATTTTCAAGAGAGTCCAAGGAGTGAAAAATTAGGGCAGATTTGTAATCAGAGAACGACTTGCACATTTTAAAATTAATATGTTTAATAAACATTTTTTGTACTCTTTCAATGCGTTGGATATGTGCCGCATAATAAGGAGACCAAACGGGAGATACATATTCAAGGCGTGAGCGAACCATGGTTGTAAATAATACTTTAAGGGCAGTGATATTTTGGAAAGGTTTGCATGTACGCAGTATAAATCCCAGTGTTCTGAGAGATTTGTCCACCATGTCATCAATATGACTAACGAAAGTGAGTTTAGGGTCGATTGTGACTTCAAGATCTCTCACGCGGTCTGAATCGGATATTATAGAACCATTGATGGAGTACACATGTTTGTGAGGGTTCATTTTACGCGTCAGTGAAAGCTTATGACATTTGTTCGCATTTATGGATAATTTATTTAGTATACAGTAATGAGAGAGTCTGTCAAGATCTGACTGGAGTCGAAGGCAGTTTTAAGTTTATATATACTTTCTTCACCATTCTCTCTTCACTCATTCTTTCCATGTGTCCAAACCATCTTAAAGACCCTTTCATTATTTTGTTCATAACACTTTCATTCCCACCGCATTTACTTCTTAGACTTGCATTTGACACTATCATATACAGATTTACCACACATTCGTCTTAGAGATCTCATTTCGACTGCATTTATTCTACTTTTATCCTTCTTTTGCCAGTTCCATGCTACACTTCCATGCATAATGGTCTGCACAAGAAAACCATTATGAACTGCCATCTTAGCTTTTTTGGATAGGCTTTTGTTTGTGATGACAACTTTAAGTGCACTATGTGTGGAAGATATGTATAGACCCTTATGTATGGAAGTGAACATGGAACTGGCAAAAGAAGGATGAAAGTAGAATAAATGCAGGAGAAATGAGATCTCTAAGACGAATGTGTGGCAAATCTGTATATGATAGAGTGACAAATGCAAGTATAAAAAGTGAATGTGGTGCGTGATAAAGAAGGTACATGTAAACGGCGTGAACGGAGCTAGAAATAGAGGAAGGCCAAGGAAAACGTGGCGCGATCAAATCAATCAACCATTGAATGTCGGTCACGTGAGGAGTCGGAGAAATCGACGTGCGTGCATGACAAGATGTATGAATGTAGTGGAAGCGAGAGAAGTATGTCAGGACAGAACAGTGTGGCGTTCCATTATTTCTGCCTATCCCTCCGGGGTGACGGCGTGATGGTCAGTTAGTTAATTTTAGTATACGTTTTTTTAATGGATTGTGAAAATGATAGTTCGTAAAATTTAAACAAGCGCTTATCCATAAAATATCCCTCCTAAATATTAATATAAAAACGAATAACCTCCTAGAACGAAAATTTTAAGCTTGTAAACAAATACATAAATTAAACAAAAAAATAGTGCCTCAATTTTTAATCCTTGCAATATTATTTTGAAAAGTTTCTGAAGTTCATAGAAACGAATAAAGACAGATATTGTTCTAACTTGACATCGAATTGACATAGAAAAAGTTGACATGAGGGAAGGTGGTACTCGCAGGAATCTAAATATATATTTTTCCAAATTTCTAATGTATTGACTTGCAATTATATTTTGATACATAACGAGTTAATATGGGTAACGCTGGAATAAACCCACCACGGGAGAGGCTGAAGCCGACCTCGCTGGATGCCGCACCACCATCTCCATTGAAGGAGGGAGAGGCTTTTGTTTTTGATAAAAAGATTCCTCCGAAAATCAGGAGAACATCCCTCAGAGAAGACGATAAATCGACAGATGACGATGACCCTTATTATAGTAAAACAGTGTCGAAGGATGATATGGAGTTTAAAAGTGGACGACAAAGACCGAGGTCCAATACCGTTTCAGAGGGTACAAAGATTCCAGATAATCGCAAGGTCCTTCCCACTGTATTCAAATGGGAAGGAGGCGGGAAACAGGTTAATTGATCTGTTATTGTTTTTAATTTAAGATTAATCTACAGCTTTAAGTGTGTATTCACAAGACTATGTAGCCACCGTTTGCATCAGGTGTGGGTACATAAGTACACTCTAATCAACCAGCCTTCAATGTATTCATCATACGTTAGAACTGAAATAAAGTTTTTAGTAACATGAACTGAGATATTCTAGTTTTAAAATAAAAATTGGTCTGTGGTGAAGAACATGGATATTTATTGGCACTTAAATTAAAAGTTAATTATCTAGCCATAGTTCTATTTAAACTTATGTCGTGTATGTCCTATAACCACATGTTTAAAAATATGTATTTTTGAAATACAGTCGAACTCGGTTATTTATTATTCTGATCACAGAAATGTCGAGATTTCTGCTTCGTGTCTTCATGCGATGGGTACTTTATTGTAAGCCTTTAAATATACCTCTTCTCTGATATAAGGAGTAATACTTCCTCGTTAACCAAGTTATTCTGTAATATCTCTAGAGAAAATAACAATGAAAAATGCCCCAACCAATTTTTATTATAAATTGCTTTTTTTTCTTTGTGAAATTTTATTTTCAATTTATTCAATGAGTGGGTAATTTTTTGTTAAACGTGAGTATGTGTCTTAGCAAGGCGAAACTTGTGGAATTTTGGTAGAGAGGCATAATTATTTTTGCAACATTTGTACTTTTCTAGACATGCATCCCTTTGCCAAACCTCCCCTTGACATTTTAAAGGTAATAGTGCTTACTTAACTCATTTTTCATTTATTTTTCATGATATGTCATGATCCTCTCTCCTCTGCTGAAATGCTTCAAGACAAATAATACTTCTAACTAACTAGCTAACCATCACAACGTCTCCCTGGCGGGGTAGGTGGAATGAATGGTCACACTGTTCTTTTCTGACATACTTATCTCGCTTCCTCAACATTCCCACATCAATTTCTTCGACTCCTTACGTGGTTGACATTCGATATTTGATTTATTTGATCATGCCACGTTTTCCTCGGTCTTCTTCTATTTCTAGTTCTGTTTACATCATTAACATATACTTCTTTACCGTTCTTTCTTCATTCATTCTTTCCATGTGTCTAAACCATCATAACAATCCTTTCTTTATTTTGTTCATAACATTTTAATCCTTTTAATTATTTATTTATTTAGACATACAATAGTAAAACTGTATTCCCATGAGTATAATACTCATTATGGGACAAATGACAATGAACATATTTAATAATTACACACAGATACACAACAATTGTAATACTTTCAGGAAATATCGAAACACAGACATAGAAATTAAAACATCTTACAAAATTTACAGAAATACAGAAACATTCAGGAAATATCAGACACACACATAGAAACTCAAACATCTTACACATTATATGGAATTACAAAAACATTCAGGAACTGCATTCACTTTTTTTTTTTTTTGACACTATCATACACAGATTTTCTACATATTCATCTAAGAGATCTCATTTCTACTGCATTTATTCTACTTTCATCCTTCTTTTGCCAGTTCCATGCTTCACATCCATATACTCACCAATTATTTGTAAACATACTACCTTAATATACAAATTTATCCACTGTTCCAGATTTTCACCATTCACGCTGATGTTGCAAACTGTCATGATTTCTTCTTTTTCGAAAATCATTACCTTACACTTATTTACGTTCGTCATCAAATCATTTTGCATATATATATATATATATATATATATATATATATTAGGTGTATAAATTTGCTTCCGCCGTTTTTTTCCGAAATTCGAGGCTTTATCGTAAAAAACTGGTTATACATTTATGATTTAAAGTATTGTCCATTGCTGGCCACTACTTTCTCCCATCTTTCGGGCAGCATACAAATCCTGCGTTGAAAAAACTGGTCATCTTTTGAAGCGATCCACGAATCGATCCAATTTTTGACTTCTTCATAAGACCGGAAGTGCTGGTCAGCTAGGCCGTGTGCCATTGATCGAAACAAGTGATAGTCCGAGGGAGCAACGTCTGGAGAATACGGCGGGTGGGGTAGGAATTGCCATTTCAAAGTTTCCAAGTATGTCTTGACCACTTTCGCAACATGGGGTCGAGCATTGTCATGCTATAAAATCACTTTATCATGTCTCTCGTTGTATTGCGGCCGTTTGTCTTTCAATGCTCGGCTCAAACGCATTAATTGCGTTCGATAACGATCGCTTGTGATTGTTTCAGTCGGTTTTAACAACTCATAATACACTACGCCGAGCTGATCCCACCAAATACTGAGCATAACCTTGGAACCGTGAATATTCGGTTTGGCCGTCGACGTGGAAGCATGGCCGGAATATCCCCATGATTTTCTGCGCTTGGGATTATCGTAATGAACCCATTTCTCGTCCCCAGTCACAATGCGATGCAGAAATCCCTTCCGTCTTTGCCTTGCAAGCAGCTGTTCACAAACACACAAACGCCGTTCAACATCTCTCGGCTTCAACTCGTACGGCACCCAATTTCCTTGTTTCTGAATCATTCCCATGACTTTCAGGCGTTTTGAAATGGCTGGTTGCGTCACTCCCAATGATCCTGCCAATTCTTGTTGCGTTTGACACGAGTCTTGATCAAGTAATGCCTCCAATTCTGCATCTTCGAAAACCTTCTCTCTTCCACCGCCATGCTGGTCTTCGACGTTAAAATCACCGTTCTTGAAGCGTTGAAACCACTCTCGGCACGTTCTTTCACTAATAGCGGCCTCACCATAGGTATTTGAGAGCATTCGATGAGCCTCAGCCGCAGATTTCTTCATATTAAAGCATAAAATTAAAACCTCCCGCAAATGACGAGAATTTGGCTCGTAAGCTGACATGTTTAATCGGGAATAACTTTATGATGCAGACACAAATCGACTAATATTTCGATGGCGTTATGTTTACAAATACTTTAGCTTATTGTATGACATCTATGATCTATTTATTCCAACTACCACTTACCGCTACTGCCATATATTGCAAAACGGCGGAAGCAAATTTATACACCTATATATATATATATATATATATATATATATATATATATATATATATATATATATATATATATATATATATATATACAAAGTATATATATATATATATATATATATATATATATATATATATATATATACAAGTATATATATATATATATATATATATATATATATATATATATATATATATATATATATATATATATATATATATATATATATATATATATATATATATATTAAATAACCACGGGGACATTACGCAACCCTGTTTGACACCTTTATCAATATCAACCCAGACTGTAAGATCCCCATAAAACTGATAGAAAATAGTAATTTTTATCAATATTTATTATTTATCATGGAGATTTACATTATTGTTCACGAAACAATAAATAAACAAATAATTGTGAGTATTGCATTTGATTGTTTAATTGGAGATCATAATTTCCATTTACTCTGCAGGTGTACATAAGTGGGACCTTCACAGACTGGAAGACACTGCCTATGGTGAAGTCACACGGAGACTTTGTGACCATAATTGACCTGCCCGAGGGAGAACACCAGTACAAGTTTTGCGTCGACGGGGAGTGGAAACACGACCCTTCCCTCGTATGTTCTCTTTATTCTGCACTTTCTCATTTATTTAATAACTCTACAACCTATTACTGCCTGCCTTGAGCAGCTTTTATTCCTCCTTATCTGGTAAGGTCATCTCCAGACCGAAAACAGTCCACTTCTATAGCTCCATCCAGCTACTCCTTCCTATCCTCCCACTTAGTCTTTGGGCATTTCAATCTGATATTTATTTTGTGATAACTAAATACTACCGGTTTCTGAGACAACTGCTTTTAACTAATATCTTTCAAATGTGAAGCCAAGCAAAAGCAAGATGCAAATGTATTAAGTAATATTAAAATTACAAAAGTGTTTGATCAGTATACTCGTATATGTTTTTTCATATTTTTCATACACAATTACTTTTTTAATTTCTGAATATACTATAATTGTTTTTTTTCTTTTCTTTCAGAAATTAGTTGACAACGGAATGGGGTCTAAGAATAATTTAGTGTCTGTGAAGAATACAGACTTTGAGGTGTTCCAAGCACTGGCTATGGATAGCGAGAGCGTCCATGCTCATACGCAGCGAGAGTACTCGCAGGTAATACTCGTAATCTGGTTTGTTGTTTTATCCTTTATATTCAAGGTATTTGCAAGAAATCCAAAGACATATTAGAATTAACTTTATTCTTAAACACAATTTCATTTCTTAGTTTTATTTTGTTTTCCAGTAAGGCAGTCTTATGTTTTATGTAATATTATTAATATATTTTGCCAAAGGAAGCATATTTCTAAGTAGGATTTATCCTCTGCTTGTTGGAGTGGCACTGAAATATTAATTTGCATATGCACATACTCCAACCAGAGTGTTTTCTGATTATCGTGACGTGTCCACTTTGAGTGCACTCTGCATTGCTACTGCATTGTTTTCGGCACCTGTGTTTCCTCTAGATCTGTAGTCTGAACAATAAGTTTTCTGCCATGTTTAAATTTTTTTGTCATGCTTATTTTTATACGAGTAACATGAATCTATTGTTTTGTTAAAAAGTATTAATTGTGATTACTAACCTGCTACTGTATATGGTGTTTACAATTATAAATATATATTTTTAGGAAATACCTCAGAGTAAACCTTGGGATAAAGTATCCGGCCCACCGATCCTACCTCCGCACTTGTTGCAAGTTATTCTGAACAAAGATACTCCACTCTCGGTGAGTATTGCATATTAAGGGATAACACCATTTTTTTTAGATTTTATTTGGCATGGAAAAAAATGTAATAGAATAAAATAAATCCAGGAAGTGGTACAACATATTAAGTATTAAATAAAAGAATATAAAAAACGGAGGAACCAGAGCCATTCTCACGAAGCTTCTTGACGTTGAGGCGCTCTGCGGCATGCAGTGTAGCCGGTGCAATTTTTAATCTAGATAAATTAAAAATTCCACTTAATCTATATGCTTATAGGTAGAGAAATACATAGGGGATTTTAGAGTATCGATTTTTGTATGATTGGCGAGTATTTGAATGAATAGTAATAAACCTTTTCCTCTTTATTCTAGAAGGTTTAAAGCATCTTTTAGGCCAATAAAAAAAGATTTTTTTGTAAAATTTTGCAGTGTTACCCCTTAAACTGGTATGTTGAATCACAAGCATCTAGATTATTTGTTTAATTCCCTTTAATTGCTCTTGTAAGAGTATTTTAGGCGACAAGCTCAGGGTAATTCATTTTATGTTTGTTTGGTTACTTCATTTGTATTATTATGTAAAGTAGGATTGGATAAACAAATGTACCTCTAGCCACACCAGTAGTGTTGTTATTTACAAGTTATTATCTAATCTTATGAAACAGTTTTTATTGCCGCCAGATGGAGGAAACGTGTCATTGAATTAATCTTTCTTTGTATATAAAATCGAATTATATGTTTGTGACAGTTTTATCTCATATATTGTACACTAGATTGCCCCTGTTTAATTTGTATTCACCTAATAATCCCCTCCATTATTTTGTTGTACGTATTCATTCTAGACACCCAAGGCAAGTTATTTAACACAAAGCATAGATTAATGTTCATTTGAGTAGAAAATAATAAATGAACCAACGTGATCATTGAATTAACCAAACATTTTTTATTTACACAACATAATTGTTTTTTTTTAAGAATACTACAGTAGTCTCTATTTATAATGATTCTCTCTATACACAGTGATGAAATCCTCTAGCAACCCCCACCTATTATATTATCGTTGCACACGTGCTACTGTAAGCCTTAGTGTTTTTTCAGTGCGTGGACGGTCAACAGTAACAATATTTAAAGTAATAAATACATCTAAACATACCAGGGGTGTTAGTTGAAGTTTGCCGGTTTTTTCAATAAAGAAAACGCTTAATTCTCAAGGGAATCTCAAATTTTTTTTATTCAAAGTATTGACCATCGGATTCTATACATTTTGCCCATCTTTGAGGCAAATCATGGATACCATTCCAAAAAAAATATTTCTCTTTCGAGGCAAACTATTCGACGAGCCATTTTTCGACTTTTTCAAAATTGGCGAAGCGCTGCTCTGCGAGTGAGTGCCCCATCGATGCGAAAAGGTGATAGTCGGACAGGGTAAGGTCTGGAGAGTACGGCGGGTGCGATAATATTTCCCAATTCAATGCTTTGAGAGTGTTCTTCACCACTTTAGCTGTATGAGGCGGTGCGTTGTCATGTTGTAGGATAACTTTGCCATGCCTTCGGGCCCATTCCGGCCGTTTTTCAATCAACGCATGATTCAAATTGATAATTTGTTGTCGGTAGCGATCCGTATTCACCGTCTCACCAGGTTTTAATAACTCGAAGTACACCACACCACACTGGTCCCACCAAACACAGAGCATTGTCTTACGGCCAAAGCGATTTGGCCTTGGAGTCGATGGGCCGGCCTCACCAGGTGAAAGCCATAATTTTTTCCGCTTCGGGTTCTCAAAATAAATCCATTTTTCGTCCCCCGTGACAATTGGATGCAGAAAAGATTTCCTTTTGAACCTTTGAAGCAGCATTTCACAAATGGTTTTTCCATTTTCGATTTGTCTCTCGTTCATTTGGTGTGTTACCCATTTTCCATACTTTTGGATCTTTCCCATGGCTTTTAAACGTTGGCAAATTGCTCCTCGGGTCACATTAAGTATTTGGGCCAATTGTTGTTGCGATTGGGTTGGGTCTTCATCCAATAACGCCTGCAATTCCTCGTCTTCGAACTTTTTCGTTGCACCAGGATGTTCATTGTCTGTCGAAATCTCCACTTTTAAATTGACGAAACCATGTCTCACATGTTCTAATCACTGGAGCATGTTCACCATAAGTTTCTACCAGCAACCGATGAGCTTCAACTGCTTTTTTCTTTTGATGAAATCAGAAAAGCAACTTTAATGCTAATGATTTACTTGGAACGAAACTCGACATATTATAAATCGAAATCTCCACTTTTAAATTGACGAAACCATGTCTCACATGTTCTAATCACTGGAGCATGTTCACCATAAGTTTCTACCAGCAACCGATGAGCTTCAACTGCTTTTTTCTTTTGATGAAATCAGAAAAGCAACTTTAATGCTAATGATTTACTTGGAACGAAACTCGACATATTCACTGAGGTAAACAACTATGACACTATTATTTTGGCAGAATGTAACTTGTGTATTTTTGAAGGTTAATGTCCATAGAAAAATATGACATAGATGCCAAATCATAGAAATGTATACATATCTCTAGCGACATCTATGAGTAAAACCGGCAAACTTCAACTAACACCTCTGGTATATGTTTCATGAATGTATGGTATCGCATACTTTATTTTTTAACGTTATTTCATCAAATATTATTATCTCTCTCTATAAAGATGACAATGCCTAGTCCCTTGGATATCGTCATAAAGACAGACTACTATACTACAATAGATACATATTTATTATACTTTTGTTTGAAGCAATTAATGTGCATGTTAATTTTTGGTGTGACATTTTTATAAATATTTGAAACAGTTAAATATTTTGTTTTAGCTCATTCGGTGCGGGAAGGGTATTATTTCTTTTAAACATCACCAAATTATTCTATCGACATCTATTGACTTATTCTTCAAACCTTTTGTCAACTTGACTTGAAAGATATGTGTTAAAAATTCATCTTATCTTAATGGATTGTATTTCAGCCTTAGTATTGAGTGACAAACTCTCATATTCAATTAATTTAAAAAGATTTAAGAAGAAAAAAGTTCTGGCTGCCAGTAGGTAAAACAATCTGTGCTGTCACTGTCGGAGATATCTATCAGGGACAAAAGACCAACACCCTCCAGCACGGCCGAGTTTTTGGAATATTCCCTGATTAATCTAAATGAGTCATTTAATCCATTATTTTGCCATGGTCATGGTTTCCCAGATAAGCTGCACTCACCTTCGTTTTTGATCTGCTACTTGCTTACTAATTGAGTACTCCCAGGTTGGAATTCATCATGAAAAATCCTATGTTAATCAAATATCCCCATTGATTAAAATATTACAGAAAACTTGTGAATTTATTCATGAGTTCAATGATTTCAGGGCAGCCTATGAAATTATCAATAGAGAACAACTTTATAAAGCGATTGATGATACTGACAATGTCAGAAGTACAAGACCAGGGTTAAAGTACAATCAGACTGATCATGAGAGCTTTAGAACATTCAAATGGCTTAAGACAAGGGGATACCTTAGCATGCCTCTTATTAAACATAACAACCAAAATGACGACTTTTGTGCCAGAGTGGTAAAGCCTCTGATTGCCATACTGAAGGTACCGGATTCGATTCCCGGAGACACTGGTGAAAGTCATAAGAGACTCGGACCTTAAATCAAGTAGGACTATACATAGCATTATTGCAAGATTGGAACCGTAGCTGAGGGAAGCATTGTTGCTCTTGAGTCGTCAGCCTGAGTCAATCCACTGACATCTACATCAATAACTACACATTTGAAACTGGGAAACAGCTCGCGCACCTAGGTCTACAACAAAAATGATGTCAGTGAAGAAATTGGAAAGAGGATATTTTTAGCAAACTGAAGTTACTTTGGCCTTATTAAACAATTAAAGTCACATCCACTATCTAGAAAAAACAAATACCACATTATATAATATACTGATTAGACCAAGTTTTAATACTTGCCAAACACAATGAAATGAGATTAGACTGCTTCAAAAGGAAAATCCTCCCGCAGAATCCTGACCCGTTAAGAATGGTCTGGACACGAAGAAAGAGATTCAACATGGAGTTCTACGATTTATACCACGATGTCAACATAGTCAAATTGATTAAAATTAATAGATTCCATTGGCTAGGGCTTTGCGCCCCTGAGGTGATTACATCACAAAAGCGGCATATTATTATTTGCACTGTATGGGGGATCTGGAGACCCCAAAGAGAGTGACTAGGATGGTTGGTTGGTGTTATGGCAGACTGTCAAGCCATTTATCCTGGGGCAGCAAAACTTTAAGGAGACAGGAAAGAATGGAGATCTCCATATTAAATAGTTAATATAAATAAAAACGTCTGTTTTCCAGAAGTTTTATTACAGTTTATATAGGCATTATCAAATGTTGATAATAAAAAACATTTGCTAATAATATAATAATAAAACTTGTGTAATAAAGAAGAATGCAGATGTTTCTTGGAAGAAGCTAAGACCCACCGAGGGTTGTAACACTGAAGATCATGAGAGCTTTATTCAAAAACATTCAGTTTGTTTTGTTCCCTGCTGGGAACTGTTCGGAACTGTTATTAAAAAAACAAATTATTTAAATGTTTCATTTATTTATAAAGATATTTAGTAAATTTTGATAATAGTGTATATTTGACATGCTTAATTTTGATTATATTAATTGTTAATGACTGTTTCTGTTTTCAGTGCGAGCCAACGTTGCTTCCAGAACCAAATCATGTAATGTTAAATCACCTGTATGCCTTATCCATTAAAGATGGAGTAATGGTCCTGTCGGCCACCCATAGATATAGGAAAAAGTATGTGACAACTCTCCTCTACAAGCCCATATGATGGTCCCGCCCCGGCCGGGCCGCGGTGCGCTGGGCGCTGTTACCTTTGTTATAGTATTATGTTGAAGCTTGTGTACATTTGGTTTATTCAGTAGTCCTCTTGCTGTAGTCAATTATTTCTATTTCAGACTCTGGTGTGCGGAGATTCACCCTCCGCACTGAGATTGCGCCTGGTTGTTTTTCTCTATACATATACTAGTGTGCTTAAGAAATGTAACATTTTTATTGTTCTGAAAATTTATCTTGTATATAAGTAATAGAGGATTTTTTAGTTTCTTTATTTTTAATATAAAGACTAATTCCAAAGATTTGAATCATAAGTATGAGCTGAAGAAATAGCTCATTGTGAATATATACCCGGGTGGAGCGCAGGATTGAACCTGTCTGACAGACCGTCACTTGGATTGAATTAGAAAGCTACCACTTTTACTGTAAATATAGTTAGCTCTCTAATTAAAGCCGAGTGAAAGAAATCAAAAAATCTTTTATTTCTTTAATTCAAGTGCGATTGACACAGTTGTTCGAGGAATCACTTGTTGATAAGATAGATGAGAACTAGGTCGAATGTAAAATCATTTCATGACGCAATGTAGAATGAGTCCCTTTGTGGAAGGAGTACTAATTTCAGAAAGTATGTGTTGTATAGAAATAAAGGGATATACAATATTGTCGCTGCTCTCGAGAGTTCAGTGTTACCTTAATACGCAGTGCAATGTTTCCATTTTCAATAATAATAATAAAAATGTCGGTTCAAATTGAAAGCAATAAAATATTATACCGCATTGCGCATTGCTAGTTTCTGCTTAGCCGGAGACAGGTGCCACAATCATGCGGATAGCGGGTGTCGTTGCTCGCCTTCAATGATAGTGTATAAAGAGTCTTCCGTTTTCATATTTTGATTGGAATAAATAATCGCAACATGTTTTACTAAGATGTTTTATGAAGTTATATGATTATGCAATTGAAAGTACAATGCCGATTCACTTATGCCTTAAAGTAAATTAGAGAATTGTATTTGTTATAAGAAATATTACTTTTAATGGACGCGCATACCTCGGCATGCAATTAGCATTACCTGTTTTAACAGTGAGGAGTATCCGAGTGCGGCGCAGGGATGATTGCGATTGCAATTAAATTAATAGTTGAAACGGGTCTTCCTTGTGATTTCCATTTAATAGAAAACCATTCACCTCTTTGTACGTTGAAACGAGAATGTTTGTAAATATAAGAACTTGATATTAAATTTCTTGTAAATTTTTTATTTCCGTACATGTGGACTGGAGCGTTTTGGCAAATTCAAAGAATATTTGGAAAAAGTATTTCATCGATCACTAGCGGGTCGTTAGTTTGGAATGGGTCTTGCAATTGGATTTATTATCATTTTAGGAAATATAGTTATTCTTATTTGTATATACTAAGTAGTTAGTCAAATTAGTTTTCAAAATGCTTACAATATTCCGCAACCAAAGTATTTTTATGTAAAAATCTGGGATGCATGTTTGGGTATTTCAAAATATTTATGCGGTGACAATTGAATTATAGCAGATTATATTATATTTAATATTTCATTTTATTTACAGAAGCGTTAATTATTGATATTATTTATTGCTTTTTCCTAGTGACGGCACAATATCTGCCTCTTTACTATGTAATTGTTATGTTTCAAGCCCGCGGACAGGGAGGGGGCGAAGGCCGCGCCTTCCCGGGCAACCCGTACTGCCATTTAGGTTTAGGGAGTGAGCCGTATGTGATATGCTTCTATGGCACGATATGACTGTGTACAACACCCACACTTCCTACCATTACTGAATCTTCAATTAAGCTTTACCACTCCGTTTGTTATGGCAGTTCAATAAAACCTTTGTTAAATAAACCATTCAATCATGTTTTAATGCTCCATTTCATTTTACCCTCTGTTCTATGTTCAACGCCATCATGCCAGTAAATATGAGACGCAAGAAACAAAGATATCTCGTTTAAAAAAATACTTTTATTGTTTTTTGGTTTGTGATCTTACATAAGTTATCAACAGCTCTAGAAAACACTCCTTTCTACTTTGTGTTACTTGTTTGTTGATGATAAAATATAAAAAAAATATTTTCTAAAGATAAATAAATAAATAAACTGTCACAGCTAATATTTCCAAAAACGTTCACATTTTACAAAATAGATACATGTATGTAAGTACACAGTGCAAGACCTTGGCTCTAGTGGCACCAGACTTGCCACCTTACTACTATCTAAAAGGATTGAAGTCTCTTACACGATGAAAACATAAATACCAATCAACATAATATAAAGTCTTCTAATTTATTTATTGAGCCATTGAACTTAGCTTGTTACGCTTGTTCATAATTTATGACAAAAATAAGTTGCTTAAGCTAATAATAAACATTCTAAATTATAACTAATCATAAATATTGCAAATTGTTCATGACATAACAAAAATATTTAAAAAAATAAATAATAAATGTTACTTTTACACATAAATGAGATAAAAATATTTTAATTTGACAATAAACATAAACTGTATTAAATAGAATCAAAGTTGATGGTGAATCTTAATGAGAGAGGAAAGAGTCAATCGACCAGAGTACAAGTGGCTGGGACGTTTTAAAACTTATTGAAGAATTGAAAAACAACAAATGCGTAAGATAAACAATTTTGTATTATGGTAGGAAGTGAGATAAAAATTGTAGCCAATTGAGTCAACAGTTTGTACGTTAATTTCACACATTTCAAAGTAAACTCATTGTGCAACACAACCTGAATATTTGTTTCGTTTGAGTAATAATTACTGTGGAAAACTTCCAAAATAACATTAACGGACTTCCAATCTCTTAAATCAATAATGCCCACTATGTACCTATTTTACTTAACATCATATCATATCGTACCACTCAGACGACACATCAAGGAGATCCGACATCATAATCCATTCATACCTGACAGATTTTTACTCATTATTTTAACAAATAATACGAATGAAAACATCTGTTTTCTAGAAGTTTTATTAGATTTTATGGGAATGACATGTTTCGCCTTACTAAGGCAGTATCAAATGTTTTTATTTGTATTAATAAGAAATGTTATGTCTTATTATCAGCGCAGGACAGAGATGCTTTCGGTGCAGTGATCGCATACATTCGGGGGACCTGACATGGCACCAGAAGAAGAAAAATAAGAATACTTATTAAAATATTTTATAAAAAGGGTTGAACTAAAATCAATTTGCATAAGTGTGACATAGATTTGTTTTTTTTATGCCAACACCACGTAAGCGTATTATAATAATATAATAAGTATGTTGCACTTAATTGCAATTATTACTATCCAAAAATCTATAATGACAGTGCACAATGACGTTCTTGTACCGACCATCATGTATGGAAGCGAAGCATGGAACTGGCAAAAGAAGGCGTTGATTAGCACTATTTGGTTTCACAGTTGATTAAACGGGAACGATGGTTATTATTATAACATTCGTGGAAAACAAATAAATTAAAATGTTTTAATTAAATATTGAGCTTGAAGTACTGATTAACAAGGAAACAGTTCTGTAAGTCTCAACGCCTACGGTGGGCTGGCCTTGTAGAAAGAATGGCAGAGGGTAGAACATTAAAAATTACATCCAGAGGGTTGCCCCAAGAAGAGACCAAGAGGCAGACCGAGAAAAAGATGGGTGGATTGCGCGGAAGATGATTGGGAGAAAATTGAAAGAGCTGGGGAATGAAGAGAGATGGCCAGGGACAGAAGTCAGCGGAGGAGGCCAAGTCCTACACCGGGATGTAGCACCGAGAAATAGTAATAGTATATTAAATATTCTAAATATAAACTCCCATAATACATATCGCACCGTGAGTGTAAAACCGACGTAAGTGCAAATACACAGTTTGGAGATATGGGAGTTTAAAGATTTCATATTGCTTGGAAAAACTGTATACCTATAAACCGAAAATCATTGGTTTATTTAAAAAAAAATAGATTTCCAAGCAATATGAAACCTTTAAACTCCCATATCTCCAAAATGTATATTTGCACTCACGTCGGTTTTACACTCACGGTGCGATATGTAAGATGTCCAAGATTGATCCTTTACCCTAGATAATAAGTTTAATATAATTGAATTATCTGTTTTCTGGAGATGTTTAATTGTATTGTATTTTATGGGAAAGACACGTTTCGCCTCGCATTAAAACATTCACATCAAATTGAATCAAACAAACGTAAACGGAACTGGAAATAGAGGAAAATGTGGCACAATCAAATATCAAATGACATGACAAGATATATGAACGTTGAGGATGCGAGAGAAGTATGTCAGGAAAGAAAAGTGTGTCAGTCCATTCTTTCTGCCCACCCCTTCGGCTGGTGGAGATGGCGTGATGGTTAGTTAATAAGCATATTTGTCAATCTACAAAATATTGAGCGTAGATCTCCAGATGCAATATGTGACAAGCCGGGATAACTTGCCAACACATTTGAACATACATACAACCTCTTCTCAGTTCTAGAATGAACTCAATGGTAAGAGAACCCTCTACTCTAATAATTTATATGATACAAAATTTCTATCAAATACACATGTATACATAAGTTGGCTTACTTAATATATAAAATACAATTGGAATGATTATATTATTATGCAATTACTAACATTACAGCAGAAGAACATATGCACCAAATATTACAATTTTATTTTCTAATTTAACTTATATTTTAAAAATTTGGTATGAAATATTTAAATAAAACCTAAAAAACATCATATATTTATTTGGTAGTTATGATTAAAGGTTTTATTAATACATGGAAATACTTTTGTTTTAAACATGAAATAAAAATATCTGCTAAAACATCTTGTGTTAGTACAAAATTCAAATTGTGACACCATTGTAGTTAATGAATTTGTCTGGTTGCAAATAGAATATTGTAAATTCTTTATATAATATATATTTTAATACAATAATATTTTTGTGACATTTGTTCAAATATTTGTGTCCAATTGTATAATTAGTAATGAATAAAAATAAAATATTTAATATTTTCTAAAACCCATTTGATCAACTGTTGATTTTAAAATACTTTATACCCATTAACAAAATAAAATTCTATTGTTCAATGAATCTGACAATTTCACTGATTTCTTATATTAGATCAATAATCATAGTTTTTGATGTTTAAAACATAATTATGAGTTGCAATATTTCTGAGTAGCATATTATTTTTTGCATATCACAAAGAGATAAAAACCCCCGTAGTTTGGCGTATGTCAAGAAATTGTGACCATATCATAAAGAAAACCCTGAGTATTCCCGATTAAGCGAGAGGTATATTAAAAGGAGTTTTCATACAATGGGAGTCAATGCCAAGTTGTAAGAGACGGTAGTATATTGTTTGAACATCAAATACTGGCTTATATGTATTGAAAAGAAAAATATATATATCTCTATTAACCAGTGAGGGTTACTCGAGTGTTTAAATACAATAAATTATAAACATAAAAATGTCTTAGAAATATAATTGCATTTATCAGTTGCAATGTTTTGGAAGAAGTGTCGGGTAATAACATATTTGATTTAAGAGTAATTGAAATATTTACACATCTTCCGGTTCCGCTAATAAACGCTCGTGATCAGGTTGATCTTTGGTAGCTTTAGCTTGGTTATCTACAGGATTTTGTGAATATAAAATTACAGAAACAGACACAATCACAATTGATAATACGGTGAATAGGTTGATAACAATTCCAAATATTATATAGCAAGCTATGGCTGTGAAGACGAGCTCCAGCGCGCTCGCAAAGGTTTTCAAAATAGAATTCATGGTTTTCAAGAAGAAGCTCGTGACTATACCTATCATGGTGTTGTTGATCATGATGATGATTACGTTTATTTGTAGCACAGCCCCTAGGGCCGGCATGTTGAAGGTATCCTCGCCTTTACCTTGCAAAATAATCACGATAACATTACATATAATCGAGTCAAGATACATGAATATGTTCTGTATGTAAATGTCTACAGTTAGACCTCTATTCTTCAACAAATACTCGTTGTAAACACCCGCGAGTGATGAGCAAACACACTGCACGAGGATTAGGATCACGCTGAAACTGAACATCTGGCTCATCGCGTTGTGGGTGGTACTGGTGTTCTTCGCATCCAAATTGCCTCCATAATCTATGTGCTTGATCATGCAACCGATAGTCAACATGAGAAGTGAAATCCACTGTTGGCCGCTCAAATGTTTGCTGAATATTATCTGGAATTAATAATAAGTGGACTTTGGAATCATTCTCATTTAATTAAATTAGAACATTTTGAATTTTAACAGCCCTATATTTTATTTATTTTTAGCAAGAACAGTTTTAGTTAAAGAAAAATTTACGCAGAAGAAGTTTGATGTTCACTAGAAATATATTTATGTTTTAATTTAATTTACATATTAATTTAAGACACAAAATGAATGAAAAATTTGAAAGCAACTGTTTTTTTAATACTATAAACCATAATTATTTAACTAAGTTTGAATATTATATTTTTTAAATCTCATATAATGTTCATATCAAAATGTTTGTTTGAATCAATATTTTAAATGAAATGTGTGTAAAGTCACCTGGAATAGAAGAGCAGTGATTACCACTCTCAGCTGGAGCAGCAAGTAGTATGTTGTGGGGTCAAATGTGACCAGATTGATGAAGGAGAGATTGTTGTAAAAGCAGTACAACAGGGAGGGGATGAGGTACAGTCCCAGCAAGACTAAGTTATTGCCAATAACTTTAAACATAGTAACAAGTTTTTCACTGGAAAAGTTAAAAATATATAACAACTAAACACTTGCAAAATATAATTTACATTTCTATCTATACAAACAAGATTATTTGCTGGAGAAACAATATATTTCCATTCCATTGTTTTATTGGGGGTACAAATAAGTTCACGCTGTTTTCCTTATTGAAATTGTAATTTTTTTTAACCTCAAAACGTTAGTATGTGTTGAACTGTTAAAAGGTAAAGAACATTTTTTACATCGCCTCAAACATATCGAATTTTGTACCAAGAAAAACGCTTTTACAGGGAATTTTATTACTTTATTATATCCAAAACAAATCTGCAGCGGAAGCACATCGAATTTTTGTAGATACTAACGGCAACCATGCCTTATCAGAAACAACGCGGAGAGATTGGTTTCGATGTTTTAAAGAAAAAGATTTTTACCTCGAAGATAACCAAAAATATTCAAAGACGAAGAATTGGAAGCATTACTTGATGCAGATCCATGTCAGACTCAAGTAGAACTTGCAGAATCATTGAATGTTGAACAACAAACAATTTTTTTAAAGACAAACGTTTAAAAGACTTGGGAATGATTACAAAAAAAGGAAATTGGGTTCCGTATGAATTGAAGACGAGAGATATTGAATGACGCATTTTTACCTGCGAACAATTGGTTCAACGACAAAAAAATAAACGGTTTTCTGCATCGTATCATGACTGGTGATGAAAAATGGATACGCTACGACAATCCAAAAAGGAAAAAATCATGGAGAAAGCCTGGTCATGTTTCAACATCAACAGCAAAGCCGAATATCCATGGTACCAAGTTCATGCTCAGTATCTGGTGGGATCAGCTCAGTGTGGTGTACTATGAGCTACTCAAACCCAATGAAACCACTACAGGAGATTGCTATAGACTGCAATTGATGCGTTTGAGCAGAGCATTGAACGCAATATGCCAACAGACATGACAAAGTTATTTTGCAGCATAACAATGCGCGACCCCATGTGGCAAGAGTTGTCAAAAATTATTTGGAAAAAAACTCAAATGGGAAATTCTACCCCACCTGCCTTATTCACCAGACATTGCTTGTTCCGACTACCGTTTGTTTCAATCGATAAGACGCAACTTGGCAGATCAACAATTTTTTTCTTATGACGATACCAAAAATGGGTCGATGACCGGATTAAATCAAAAGACCCGTGGTTCTTCCAATATGGATTTCAGAAATTGCCTGAAAGATGGGAGAAAGTAATAGCTAGTGATGGACAATAATTTGATAAAGATATTCTTTATCAGTTCTTTTAAATAAAATTACAAATTTAAATAAAAAACAAAAAAAACTTATTGTACCCCTAATATACTCGTATAATCAAAAATGCCAACGGTATGCATCAAGCTTAAACAAATATGCAAATTGTAAAATGTTTTTCTAAATATGATAAATAAATAGAGATGAATTTAGAATGGTGTGTAAAACTTTTTAGATGATATCGAAAATATGAAAAACTTGGTATTTTTTTGGAAAATATATTAATTCTTGAATAATTTCAAGAAAGGTGTTTAGCTATTTTGCATAAAGACATAAAAAGTTTATTCAAGTGCAGCAAATAAGAAAAGAGTCACCTGAATTATCAATTGTAATTATTCAAGGTAAATTACATTTGCTAACACGCATTAGGGCATTTCATGTGTAATCTAAGAGTGCTGAGTTATGTTATCATTGAAACCAAAAAAATTATTAGTGTATTTACATAATTTATTATTATTCACATTTCTTGCTATTGCACTAACATCCTTGAAGGCAAGTGAAAGTGTAACCTCCCCTTTGTGGTGCTGTTTAGCTGCCCCACATGTTTCTAATAACTTTAATATCAACACTGGGATAAGATTTATGGATTTTCTCTGTTTCATATTTCCGCATTGATTGAAATACATAATAATAAATATTTATTGGGCACTAGATAAGTACTTTATCAAATATCAGAGACAATTCACCACATCTATATTTATTCAAATACAAATTACTAGATGCACAAGAGATCCAGTCGGGTTGTATCGTTCGAAAAGTCAGGGAAGCGCCATACAACTATTTACATTGCACTCTCACTTTGCATATGTGAGAAAGACAGTAAAACAGAAAGACTTTGGTGTATTATGTTCTTTTCTAGTAGAAGTTCTGTCCTTTTCAGGTGTAAGTTGCTCTTGGGGATTTCTCAGTAAACAATAGCATTTGCCAATGGTTTTTCATGTTTTATTAACAATTAGATTCAACTTCAATTGTTATAAATTGAAGCAATAATATCTTATGAATATTCCAATTTTCGATTTTACGATAGGGAACTCTTATTGAATGTGAAGATTCCATATTTGAGGCATCTGCCACATGGAGAGAAATACCACCTTCTCCAAATGATCCTAATGGACAAAATAGATTAATAACGTTTTGGTGGTAATAGCAACTTACTTTTTGCAGTAGAGTATAACAGAAGTTATCAATTTTAAAACTTCAGTCAACAAAACCACCAGTGTAGTGCTGTAGTTGTATTTCTTATCTGAACTTTGTGAAGCGGTAACAATGATTCCTGAAAAGAATATATATATAAATGTGAAAATATCATCGCCACAAAAGTCTAAAATTTATCTTTATACAGTCAAATGCATAGATAATATATTATAGTTATATCACATCGGATAATACCAACATTTCTTATATTATTTAGTATTCTAGCTAATATTTCATACCATTTTCACTTAAATAAGACAAGTATAAAACATCGAAGTAATTAGATTTAAAAACAAAGAATAGGAAACAAGAATTATAATTAAGTAACCATCACACCATCTTACTGAAGTGGTAGGCAGAAAGAATAGACTGCCACACTGTTCTTTCCTGGCATACTTATCTCGCTCCTCAATATTCATATATCATATCATGCATGGATGTTGATTTCTAAAACTCCTAAATGTCGCCGACATTTAATATTTAATTGATTAGATTGTGACGTGTTTTCCTTGGTACTATTTAAAAAAAAATCTGTTTACATCGTTAACACATACTTTCTTCATTCATTATTTCCATGTGTCCAAACCTTCTTAATGATCCGTTCATTATTAAGTTCGTAACACTTTTGTTTGCACTGCATTAATTTCTTATGTAGTGAGTGCCCTCTCGCCTGCCTAGGTTACTACCTAATATACGAACCTCACACAATCAACACGTCTTTTATTGACTCGTACAGGAGCCCGTCAAATGCAGACAAAGCATTCCCATACCTTTATTTACATTTGACACTTTTCCTCCTTTTACATATTTCTGCACATTCGTATAGTTGTAAGAGATCTCATTTTGACTGCATTTATTCTACTTTCATTCTTCATTTGCCAAATCCATACTTCACTTCCATAGATAAGGGTCGGTACAAGAACACCTTGTAACTGTAATAGACTTATATAAACCAGAAGTAATAACTACAAAATAATATTTAAAAATTAATTAAACAGTTTTTTTATGTATTTGGTATACAACCACTTTACTTTTGAGAATGAGGGGCCACTGGTTTCGCTATATGCAAGCTTCCTCAGGGCTTTATAGATACTTCATTACACTGATACACAAAATAATATTCTTTATTTTAATCAAACCTGTTTAAAAATTATAGAGAGAATAGTAAAATACAGAAAATTTACTTATATTATGTAAATAAATAAATACAAATAGTCCTGCCATTCCTGATCCCAATTTACCTAAGTTCAGCCACTGCCCTGATAATTCAAATGATTCGATTGATTGACAGTTTAATCCATTGTTATTTGATTTATCCCGTGATTAAAAATATGTTTAATAAATCAGCATAATAAAAACCACAGCCAGTTAAAAGTAGATAACGGAGGAAATAATAATTAGGGTGCAGTTATCTTTCTTTTGATATCACTATCTTTATCACTTCCTACATAAGTTGAGCATTCTAACTTTTACATTACCACTATTTTATTAAATACAAAAAATAATTCAACTGAATTTGAAAATGGTACATAAAATGAATTTAAGAAAATTATTTATTCCAAATATCTTGCAAATAATAATCATACCTTAATTTTTTTGTATATATATATATTTTATAACACATTTTATATTAATAATTATGTGCATTCTAGAAAAAATTGTAAATTAAGTATTTGTTAACCATGTAAGGGGAACAAGAAATAGAGGAAGCCCGAGGAAAACGTGGCATGATTAAATCAATCAAATATCAAATATCGGCCACATCAGAATTCAGAAAAATCAACGTGTATACATAACACAATGTATGAATGTTAAGGAATCAAGGGAAGTATGTCAAAAAAAAAATCAGTGTGACGGTCCATTCTTTCTGCCTTTTCCATCGTAAAGACAGCGTGATTGTTAGTTATTACTGTATTGTATTGAGTTCATGGTTGCCTTGAACTGAACACATTTTTAAGTATAAAAAATAACAAAAAAATATATCTTTATGACTTCATAATAAAAATTGACCATGAACATGGGTGATGAGTAAAAAAAAACCGGTATATAGTTCTTTCAAGGTTTCAAACGTATTATTATGCTACTGGTATTTGAATGTAGTAATATTATAATTTATACATATATATATTTACCTTGATTGACGAAAAGGGACATGTATGCAATAAAAATTATAACACTCCATTTCGTAGGGAATAATTCTCTCCATTTAATTCTCAGCATTGTAATCAATATTTGAAATAACACGAGTAATATAGTATTTGTATTATCAAACACTTACATACGAAACATTTTAGATATAAATAAATTAGATAACTTATTAAATAATACTCAAGTAATCATGTTACTTAGTATCCTGATCGTCGAAAAAGTTTCCATGTTTAGAATGCGATATGGGTTTTGAAATTCATAATTCTGTTCTAGAATCTAAATATTACTGAACACAATTTGGAAATCTTGACATTATTAACCATAGACTATAAATATGATATTTCAAAATAAATTTGACAGTTAAATGTTGCCAGATTTGTTCAAATTTATTCGCTAAGTGAATCTAATTACAAAGGAAAGTGACCGATTTAAGTGTATAAAAAAGCTGCTTTGCACTTTTATTGATACATGATTCAAATGAGAAAAGTACTTTAGAAATATACATAGAGCTATTTAAGCCAAAATATAAAATAAACTAAAATCAGCATAGAAAATAAATAATGTATAAGGTTTGACCTGTACGTCGAGATCTTGATGGGCATTATATAATCCAGGAGTGTCTGCGCTGGACTGTGTTCGGTTATCTTGAGTGTTTCTAGCATAATTGTCAATGGTGGCAATTATCAGTGATTTTTTTGTTCCAAGCAAACTTTAGTTCATTTTGATAATTGATAGTCAACTCTAAATGACGACTAAACAATATCTACCAGGAACTTAAAACACATTCTGTACTTCAGAAATTTTGTGAGATTGATACTGCCAGATATAGATGAACATTTTATTATTACTGGAGAGTTTACTTAGGGTACGGCCACACCGGAGTGCCTGGGTAGGAGTCAAGACACAGTTCGTTTGTGATCACGCCCTGTGGCGCGAACCCTCTAGTGTGTCGGTCCAGTACGCCATATCGTTGGTGATCAGGCAGAAAGTCCTATCTCAAAAATGACAATTTTTCAAGAGAGAGACGTATATTTTGTTCAGAACTTAAGGGTCACACAATATTAAAAAAAACACGTACAATTTTATATTATTTTAGTTTATTTAAAGAAATGCTAGAAATTGAAAAACTACAATTAAGTTCTGAACAAAACAGTTTTATGTCTCTCTTGAAAAATTAACATTTTCGAAATAGGACTTTCTGCCAGATCACCAACATATGGCGCTTCGGTGTGGTCGTACCCTTAAGGATATTCGGTACAATATATTTAAATATATATATTTAGCACCAAGATAAAAAGCACCCGATTGCTTAGAAATATTTCAATGATTAAATTAACAAAATAATGGAAGGATCATTAAGATGGTTTGGACACATGGAAAGACTGAATGAAGAAATAATGGTTAAGTATTCGCCTACGCCTACGACTTATTATCGACGACCTTCGTGGCTGAGTGGTAAGAGCTCCGACTTCCATTCTCAAGGTCCCAGGTTCGATTCCCGGCGATGGTAGTGTGATTGTCACACTGTCATTGGTCTGGTGTAGAATTCACGTGACAATAAAATGACGATAGATTGGCTACCTATCACATGTCATGAGAATCAATATAATAGCTAAAATAAATTGTATACAGTAATTGGGTTCAAGCAACCTGTTATATACAAGGAGAAAAAAAAACGTTATTTTTAGAATAACATTTCATATTATAACATGATCCAAAAGAAATAATAAATGATATGGAATTTCTTCCTTTTAGCGAGATTTATTTTCTTGATTCTGGTATTAACTGTCAAATTTTAAATTTGTTTATGATACTTGCATCTGTCACTCGGTTTCAGGTTGTCTCGTCGGCTGTTTTTTTTTCGTTTGCTGAAAGTAAAGTGTTACTTGAATCATACAGTGTATTCAGATTTTCATGTTATTTAAATGCAATTTAATTAATTCAACAAAATGATGGAAGTTTTCGACAGTAATTACGGTCCACCCTTCTCTACATTATGTAGAACATGTCTGAGACCAAAACAAGGGATGAAACCTTTGAACGATTCATCCATCACGGAAATGTTAACGTATTGTGCATCTCTAAAGGTTAGTTTGTAGCGAATAATCTGTTTTTCCATAAATATTTATTTAAATGAAATGTATACTTTACGTATTTTTCTTGTTTGCCTCATATGCTAGGTAGCACAAGGCGACGGTTTGCCTGGCAACATATGCCTCCAGTGCCTAAGACAAGTACACAGATCGAGTTCTTTCAAAAAACTTTGTGAAAAGTCAGATTCAGTACTTAGAAAGTACATTCTATATGGTTGTCTTCCGAGAGAGGTAAGTGATACAAATGTATCTTTTTTATTTTTTTATGCTACCAATTCATTTAATTTTTTTTTTCTCTGCTTAAGTTTCTCAAGTTATTGTTTTGAATATCAGCAATAAAATTCAGAAAAGGGAATGGTTATTCCCATAAAATATGATAACTTTTTTGTTTTAATATTTTAGGATGTTCTACAGTTTGAGGAAACGCAGCCCATAGATATTATTGATGAACAAGTGCATCCCGCCAACCCTACGGATGATTTGGTTAGAATTGTATTTATTTCTCTTATTATCTTCTTAAATCTGGACGCTCAATAAATATACAACTGACTTGTATTAGTGCATCGAAAATATTTTTTTTTGTGGCACAAAGACCTTTGCCTGTATTCTGCCAAAAGCACTTTGAAGAAAATTTTCATCGGATGGGGTAGGCAATTAGGCTTTCCCCTCCTCTCCCCACCGTATTCTCCAGAAATTTATGCCATCTGATTATCGCTTGTTTAAGTCGATATAACACCTTTTTACAATTTTTTTTAAAGGTTATGGCAATGTTAACCTTCCCTTACCGATGCTGTGCAGTTATTACTCTTCTTCTTCTTCTTCTTCCCTTTTGGTAGACTCAGGAGTCTGTTATTTCAGGCGGGTCCTCTTGAGATGCTGAACTCCAGCTTTCTCTCCACCGTTTCGGGGGTCTTTCTGGTCGGCGTTGTCCGTTTGGCGTTCCATGGAGAGCTATGTGTGGTATTCTATTTGAGCTCATCCTTTCTACGTGTTGATGCCAGTATCGCCGTCTTTGACGTCCCCATCTGACCACATCTTCGACCTCGCAGATTTCTCGGATTGCTGTATTCCTAACTCGATCACGTAGGGTCTTGCCAGCTATAGCGCGGAGCGTTTTCATCTCGGTTGTCCTGAGCATGCTCTTTGTCTTGACAGTGTCTGCCCTCGATTCAATGCCATATGTGAGGATTGGTCGCACACAGGTCTTATAGATTCGTACCTTGCTGTCAGTCCTCATGTCCTTGTTTCTCCATATGACATCTTATTTATTAGTTATTACTCATTACTTCTAAAAAAATATATATAAGAAATACTGGGTTAAGATTTTCAGTATTCCCCCGTTATAAAGGATTATCCAATAAGGACGGGTCGATGTTGGAATGGAATAAAAGCTGTGTATTCACGAAATTATTTTTTTATTTAAAGGCCCATGTATGCCATTATGTACAGAATATGACAATGTTCAAATGTTCACCGCAGCTTCGCACGGTGTCCACGGAAGGCCAGATTCTTTTGCACGGCGATGAATTGACTGCCTCGGGTTCTCCTGCACACTTTCACACGGACACCCGCGATGTTCTTGGCCGATCTGATGTTCCTTTCACGTATGGGTGATTGGCTGATTGTTTACCGAACCAGTCGAATTGAATTTATCCACCAAGCATTGGAGATTCCACTTTGAAGGGCCACTGCGCCTGCTGTAAAATGGGCGCAATGTTTGCACTAACGAACATTCATTTTGATAATAAAGTTTTATCATTTTGACGTGCTGCTTAATCATGTAACTTGGAATAAGATAATAACAGATTTGACAGACGCCGCAAAAACAACATGACGTCACAGCCTGTCAACATTGACCCATCCTTATTGAACGATCCTTTAAGCATCGATTGAAATAATCAACTAACAGAATAATTATTTCATATAAAACCAATGCAATTGAAAAATATGTCTGTGTTGCATTTCGCGTATTGGGTATATAATAAGTAATTTATTAAAAATCTGAGATAAATCATTCATACTTTCAAACATGCCCTATCTTATCGTCTCGCTCACTCATTATGTCTGTTTCACCTCGCTAAACCTATAAATATTTATTGACATCGGACTCTTGCTGCTATAATATTTGAAGCGTAAGAAACATAGAACAACTTCAGTGTTTTCATTGAGTAATAGACAGTAGGTTTTGTCAAATAAAATTCCAGTCATTTTTCGGAAATTCTCCATAATCAGTATTCTTGCTCGATATGTCGTTTTTAGTTTAATCCTTACAAATAACATGTTTGTAACACCTTATGATGATGCTAACATAGAATACGTACAATAACAGTGTCATAAATTTAAACATTTAATAATGTTGAAGTATCATAGTGTTTCGGCCAAAACTATGGATTATCTAATATTATCCTTATTGACTTTAATTAGTATTTTTTTGCGATTTCAAACTCTCACTGTGGTGAGTACTCTGCACCGTAATGCGTGGACTTCTGTATACAACAGTAAGGGAAAGGTTAAAATTGGGCTAAGAGATTATTTTAACTCAAAACCTAAATAATTGTACGTGCATATGTTATATAGATTTTTATTTCAGGATTTATCGCTCACCCCCTTTGTGGACCGAGAAGCTGAACTCTTGGAACTTCAACCATTCACGGTTCTCTCAGGACCAATTTCCGAAGATGACGATGCTTCAGGTATGCTATATTATATAATTCATTGTCTGATTAACATTCATAACACCTATTTATTGGCACTACTCTCATTATAAGTATGGCTTCATAATCCTCATCAAACTGTTTATCAGAAATGCTGGAATTGTAATGGGAAAAACTTTTTTTTTAAAGACTCGAAGTCAAGTCCCCTGGATCAGGAATCAATCGTTCTGTCCTCTAGACCACAATCCGTTTATGTTAGATTAGAGTAAAGAGTCAAATAGAGTTTATCGCTGATTAAACAGTTCCGTCAGGTATAACACTATTGTTGGAGTATTGAAGAACAATTTGTTAAAAAGCAGTGAAACTAATTAGGATCTATTTATATTATATCTGTATATATCCATGTATATATAAATCAATCTACAATATTGCAATTACTAATGTATGGTCAACTGAAAATCAGTCATTGAACCTGCCAGAATCACAAAAAATAAATCAGCTTCATTGCCGAGGGACAAGGAAGGTGCCTCCACGCACGGTGTTACTAAACTATAACACCTGGCACTCCTGGAAACGACATAAAGTCGACTAATCCTTCCACCACAAAAAAAAAGTAGAGGGATACGGCCATCTTGGTAAATTTCTATGACTAGATTACTATTCCATGAAACAAAAATAATATGATCTCTATGCTACTTGGGAGTGGATGAGAGTCAATTCTCACATATTTTCCAAATATTTTGTGTGACGTGGGATTAGTTCAGGAGTGTGTATATTGGGATGCCAAATATATTATTTAAATTAATAGTACAATACCATCGCTATCTTTCCAGGCTGCACGGAATGCCCTGAGCTGGGTCTAGAGCCAGAGTGCAATTTGATGGAGAGCGCACTAGCAGCGATGAAAGAAGACCTGATCCGCACTGAGTTACCATCGGCTGCCGAGGCCTCCTGGCTGGAACCTGATCCCATCCCATTGGAGTCCCCCGACCTTAACATCTCCAACATCCTCAACCTTAACCTCTTCACCACGCAATGTGAATCTAACTCGGGTAAGAATCTCAAATTAAAATACTTGACACGCCCCGTGCATCAAACATTACTCCTGTTATTTTTTTAAGACTATCTTTAAGAATTTGAATCAATGGCATTCTTCTCAGAGTGCCATGTCAGGGCCCCCCGACTTTGGCTATCACTTTGGCAGAGGCCTCTCTGTCCTGTGCCAGCTGGAACAACTCCCCCGGCCTCCCAATTCTGGTCCACTCTTTGATGTTCTCGAGCCAGGACATCTGGGGTCTTCCCATACCGCGCCTACCCTCGATCTTCCCTTTCATGATGAGGTTCAGCAGACCATATTTCTCGTTGCAATGGCAATACAATTTATTATACAATCTCCAATATGAGGAGAATATACCTCATTATTATGAAGAAGGAATCTGGTTGTGTCCAGGCATGAACCCAAGTTCTCTAGATCAGGGGTCGAGCATTCTGTCCTTCTGCATTCTGCCAAGCGTTGTTTGGGGAGTACCTAGAAACCTTAAATTTCGGGGATCGAGCGTTTGCGGTAGCCGGTTCATCAGCTTGGAACAACCTTCCTTCACACCTCAGACTTCGCTGAAAACCCATCCTTTTCATATTTCGTACGCAATTTAAAACCTGCATATTTTGTTCTTTTATACTTTCTAATCGATCGCGAATATCAATCAGATGCAGCGTTCATATTTAGATTTAAAACACGTCTTAATGCGCCCTTGCAAAATGCGCTAAACGATTACGCAAATTGTCACAGTTTCTAAAATCCTTTAATTAAAAAAAAAAAAAAAAAATTTGTACTCACCATTTTATGTAGAATCAATGTACTCACCATTATATGAAGACAAAATAAAAAGTTCACGCATTCTGGGTAGTTTGGGAGTTACTGATATAAATAGTAAGCTTGAAGAAAGGCAGATGAGATGGTACGAGCATATAAAACGGAGACCACCAGACCACACAGAAAATAGAGCTCTGTCTGTGAATCTTCCTCGTCAACCATCCATAGGAAGACCTAGGAACACGTGGATGATTCAGTGCAATAGCGAATGAAGGCGATACTCGGAACCGTGAGAGGTGATGTCACTCTGAGATGGAGAAGAGCGACCCCAACAGAGACAATGATTTATGATAGTGCCAGGAAGAAGAAGAAGAATAAGAAGATATAATTATTACCACTTAAAAGTACGATATTGTTATTTTTTATGTTTGCGGATAAAATATAATTATGCATATAACTAAAAAAAAATCTAGTGTGTGATAACGTTCGAAACAGGTTCCTCTATGGAGGGAATATTACAGATAAATAATGAAGGGGAATATTATAAATGTTATTTGCCAAAGTATTGAAAAAATCAGTCCGAACTGAACGAAAACATATACTAAACCAAAAAATGTGATTTCTGTCGAAATCGTTAACTTTTAAAATATGGTAGTAAAAATATTTAAATAATTGTACACGGAATAATTCATAGCCCGCAGACAATGCATATCGTCACCTGAGAGTAAGAAGGTTCCAATTGACAAAAGTAAAAAGTTGAGAAAAATTAAGTCAAAGTTTTGTTGGTTTCGGGTGTGCATCTTGGAATAAAAGGGTTTTATTCCAATTTCCAGAGATTCTTTTACTGAGAAACGTGTAAATTTTGTCTGGTAACAGTTGGAATAATAAAGTTCTAAGTTTAAATGAATCATTCTTTAGCGAATCGTGTGTTTTGAATGATCAGATGGAACTTGATTCTTTTCGTAACATCAAAATGACGATACTATTACATGTTTTTTTTAATTGTACGTATAGATAAGGTTAGTAAGAACCCTTTTCACGAAAAAAAGCCAATTGTGAAATTTTGTTAGTTGGAACCCTCTTACTCTCAGGTGACGATATGTAGTTGTGAGGTGGTTCAATGTGCAAGTGAAAAGTCACAGATTGATTGGTACACAGTTATTTATTTCGGCACAGACAAGTGTATAACAATAGATAGGGCGAGAGCGTTCGAGCGGACGCGTGTCGCTCGGCCGAAGTACGCGGTAATAAGCCCGGAGCAAAGACGGGGTCCTTGTCTCCAGGGGGCTCTATGCTGCTGCCAGCATACTAGCGCCATAGGTTAGGTAGGGGGGATGGGATTAATCCTCTCAGTCCCACACATATATTAAAAAATGGAAAAATCCATTGCCCGCTGATAGGTGTTAGGGCATACAATCACGGAATATTCCGGGATCCGCAGGCCAAGTGTTAATATTATGGCTATGTATAAAATATTAATAAAATGTTATGTGGAGATTAATTAAAATATTGTAAATGCCAAATGTTATTGTTTTTGGTGAAACTTCAAGTATTGATTAATTATTATTTTATTTCAGACTTTTCTCTAGGATCTCTAGATAATCTTACAGATTTGGATACTCTGGAAAAGACGTTTTCTTGTCAAGAGTGTAAAGAAAAATTTGCATCGGCAGAAGATCTCAATTTGCACATGTCAGTTCACACCGTTGAGGAAACATTCCAGTGCAACGCTTGTCATAAGCAGTTTATCCGTAAGTACTGCGTACTCGTAGTATTTCATTTCACAATTGTACTTTCCTTACTGACCATTACTTTCATTTTTAACTTGTCACGTAACTTAGGACTGCATTCTTATTGTTTTATCAACCTCTGTTTATCTGCAGTATTTGCAGTCTGAACACTACTTGACACATTTCATACTCTACTTGAATATTTAATATATTTCAGTTCTATTGCAGAACTTTCTTCAATAGAACCAAAATATAATATTTAGATTTATTTTAAAACTTGTTTTAATTTTTTTTGTGTATGTTTATTTCAGAGAAAAGGGTGTTAAAACGTCATCTTAAGACCCACATGACGTGGAAGGCTCACAAATGTCAATTCTGCAATAAGAAGTTTCCAGATTTGGGCTCCTTCAATAAGCACCTGAAGAGGTTTCTATTCCATCACACCCATTCTAAATCTTCTAACTACACACTAACATATCAATCTCTTTATACTTTCTTATTTATTTCGTATTTTTAATTGATTACGAGCATATGAATTCTATCAAATTCTCCTGTCTTTTTTTTACAACTTTAAAAAAATCTTAATTGTTTATTCCAAATATTCTTTTGAGTTATTGAAATAGTAAATTAAACACTTCTGTAGGGAATGTATAGGGAACATTATTTATTTATTTATTTGGAAATCTTAATTGTTAAGTTTATGTTTGATTGTAGCCATTCAGTGTGGAAGGAGAAGAAGTACTTGTGCCTGACGTGCGGCAAGGGCTACCAGGACGCCAAGTACCTGGAGGTGCACGCACGCAAGCACACAGGCGAGCGGCCCTACTCCTGCTCGCAGTGTCACAAGACCTTCTCCGATCCACGTCTGCTGGCCTCTCACGCACGCATACACAGCCAGGAGAAGCTTCATCAGTGCCTGGTCTGCGCCAAACGGTATTGTGCTAAACTGCGCCAAATTAATAAATATGCATACATTGTGCCTTTTTTGGAATCTAGGGTATATCCTTCGTCAATTTTTAATTTTTTGCGAGATCTCGAAAGCTTATTTATTCCATGCTGCTTGATTGCCGGTAATTATATATTTTTTGTCCCAATCTTCTCGCAATAAGAAGATATGGATATAATCATGATTATATTGGATATTATTATATATTAGGTGTATAACTTTGCTTCCGCCGTTTTTTTTCCGAAATTCGAGGCTTTATCGTAAAAAACTGGTTATACATTTATGATTCAAAGTATTGTCCATCGCTGGCCACTACTTTCTCCCATCTTTCGGGCAGCATACGAATCCCGCGTTGAAAAAACTGGTCATCTTTTGAAGCGATCCACCTAATAGATACTTATACCCAAGAAATAAATTGCTACCAACCATAAAAATCTATGTACATTCATTGATTCATATATATATATATTTTTTTTTAAGTATTATATATATTAACGATTTAAGTGTAACTAGAAATAGAGGAAGACCGAAGAAAACGTGGCACGATCAAATAAATCAAATATTGAATGTTGGCCGCGTGAGGAGTCAGATAAATCGACGCGCGTGCATGGCACGATGTATGAATGTTAAGGAAGCAAGAGAAATATATCAGTGTGGCAGTCCATTCTTTCTGCCTGCCTGTTAGTTAGTTATATATTCTTTTCACCATCAAAAACATTATTTATATATTTTTTTATAAGGATATTTTTTTGATCTGAGAAAAAGAGCTCTATTTATACATATCTGATATTTATTTTTTTTATTATAAAAAAAGTTTTTTTTTAATGTTTACTTCAGGTTTAATCATTCGTCAACTCTGACGACACATGTGCGCACTCACACAGGAGAGAAGCCATTTGTCTGCAAAATCTGCGGGAAAAATTTTATTCAAGTAAGTTCACATATTATTCAGTATGTATAAAACATATTTAATATATCCTTGTGAATAATAAAATATGAATGTTCCCAGTCATCTAATCTCTCCTTGCACATGCGCACTCACACGGGTGAAAAGCCGTACACGTGCAATGTGTGCCAGAGGAGTTTTGCTTCTTCCTCCACACTCTCCTACCATGCGAGGACACACACTGGCCTCAAGCCCTACCAGTGCTCTGTTTGCAACAAATGTTTTGCCAGGTAAACTGTACATACTCAGAGGTCGAATTATACGCCATGATTCATTGGCTGGTATGGTGATATATTTGTATCTGTCCGCAGGTCTGAAGACGTGAACCTTCACATGAGGATACATGATGGCAACAGGCCATTTCAATGCCCGTTGTGCTACAAACAATTCACTACGTCCAGCCACAAGTAAGTAACTAATTTGTTTAAATTTTCTATTATAAATAATAATTCCACATTTGTCTTTATTTCGACAGCAACCGGTTTCGCCAGGCTCGCTGGCATCGACAGACTGGTGACACTATTACAAGCCGAGTCCTTTATAAACATACAGATCAGGGGTGCCTGGCGAAACCGGTCGCTGTCGAAATAAAGACAAATGTGGAAGCAGTTATAAAAAACATTGTTAAATCATTTAATTTTCCATTATGACTGAATTTATATAATAATATTTTGCAATAATATCCTCTCATCTCTTCTTCCCCAGGAATCAGCACATGTATATCCATGCGCAAAAGGAAAATAAAAATTGCACGATTTGTGGGAAAGACTGTACAATCAAATCCCATAGCAAACCTAAAGGGGCTAAAGCCCGAAACAACAATACCGCCCCATTGCTAGTCACCTCCTAAAATACTTCCACAATCGTTCTACAGTCTCACCTTACTCATTCCACTATCCAATTCATGCATATTCAACTTGTAGTTTGCTTTCCATTTATGGATTAGTTTATATAATGAATGTATGAGAATACATCATTAGCATTTGAAAATACTGTTCTACTTGGGTCGTGCTCCTTATTTATTGTTATTTAATCAAAATCAATGTACTCTAAATATCCGCATTAGGTCATCTATACATATTACAAGTTAATATATAATTTTTAAATGTTAATTAGGATCCGACACAAGTGGTGAATCTGCTTTTATCAGGTGGTATTAACTGGTTCACTATGGGGACTTTTTTGTAAAAAAACGTATATAAAAAAATATATATTAGCAAAACAAACTTTTCACTTAGCACCTTATATTTTAATACTCCTTTAGAATACTATTTAAAAAACTATTTATTGAAACATAAACAAATTACTCATTTGTCACTCAATTACAAACAACCAAAAATATAATATAAACAAATAAACAATAAAATCCAACAATTTTTATGAAATGATCAAACTTCAAAGCACCTCACCAACCGACTGAGTGTAGTAACCGACCATCTATACCCACCTTCACACACGGAAGTACTGAGGAAGAGGTCACATACAACTTATTTTATGTATTTTGTTAAATATAGATGGAGTTGGATCTACGTGATATTATAAAAAAAACTTCAAATATATTTCCAAAGATGGCACTGTAGGGACGTAAAGTTTTAAAATGTCCGTGTTGGTATTCCACAGTGACTGAGTTGAATAAAGAAATTTCCATGTACATTTCAAATATTTGTACATCCCGGTATCCTAAAAAATTTATCTCAGTTTTCTTACTGTTTTTGTGCAAAAATTATTTATTTATTTTTACATCAGAAGTTATTAATTAATCATACTAAAGGGATGAGATTAGATTATGGATCTTACGATCTTATACTTGCCGAATGAATGTTGTATAGACAATTAAAATTTGATCTCATCTTCAATTTATGATAATTGCGTGTAAGATCAGTTTTATTTATTGGATACTTAATACTTTTAGTTAAGATTGCCAAAATGTGTTACATTTTATAATTAAGCTGTACATTATATAATAAAAGCATGTCTGTTAGTTTTTATTTTTATTATTATTTATTTTTGCACTGATGAGTGGATACTTATCCACTCATCAGTGCATTCTAATTGTAAGTGTGATCACAAGTAAACCCTTCTTTATAATATCCGTAATATAATATAATATCCCGAGCAGCAGTACATTTTGCCAAAGCTTGTTTGTAGAAACTATAAAGCTAGGAAATATGCAAGGGCATGTTTGATGATAGAATTTTAATTCAATGGTATACGAAAATGTGTTTAAAATCTTTGATTACATTCTGATATAATAAGGAAATGCTGTATGTATAATATTATTTATTGTATACAATTTAACACATCCTGATGTTTGATGAATGAAATATTTTCCTTTGAATAAAATAAAGAATTCTTTTATGCTGGTTTTATTTTGTAACAGAAATTGCAGCCCAATTCAAGTAACGGTGTGTTTATGCTTTTTGTAGACCTCACCCCTTTGTTTTTTTATCGGTTTTCGCAATTACATTTATATAACTATACAGGTTTAAAAAATAAGCAATATTTATGTACACAAACTTCCAAGAAACAAATCGAGGGACCGATGAACTTCTGCTTTACTTAGGACTGCGTCCTGTTATTTCTCGGAGCCCGTTCCTGGGATGTAGATGTCTAACTGTCTTGCCATCTTTAGGGTGATCTTCCTGAAGGTCGATTTCCTGTTGGTACTTTATACGGGGCTATATTTATCACTCTTTCAGAACATGCTCTTTCCACATGATCTCTCCAGTAGCGTCTTCTCAGTCTTCCCCATCGCACAACATCTTCCACATTGCAGAGGACTGATCAATAATTTTTAATAAACAAATACTATTAATACACTAGTTGGTACTCTATTACTGTAGTGGAACTTCTCATAACAAGTAATTTGCATAACGAGCAAAACAGATTGTGAAAAAAATGCTCCCTTAATGACAACATTTCGCGTAACGAGTGATGCAGAAAGGGGAAGTTCCATCTTCACGTCAACAAGACTGTTGTTGAAGTTGAACTGAAGTTGTCTTTGACAATACCATGGGACTAGGGATGGATAACAACGATATTGATGAGCTTGTTGAAGAACACAGTCAAGAGCTGACCAACGAAGGGCATAGGGAGTTGCATTGTGTTACACAGCAAGAAGTTATGGAGGAGAGTTTGTTAGTGGAAGAGGAGAAAGTAGCAGAGCGACAATTTTCTGGTGCAATAAGAGAAATGCTGAAAGCATAGGAAACTATTGCATCGTACATTGAGAAGCATCATCCTAATAAGGAGATGGCCATGCGTTCTACAAATTTATTCAATGATGTAATGCTGTCACATTTTCACCAAATTTTGAAGCGCAGGCAAAAACAAATGTCTCTAAACAGCTTTCTAGTAAAAAAAAAGCATTAATTCATAAATAATAATTGGTTATATCAATTTTTTATTGTTTTTTTACAAATCGTATGTTACACTCCTTTACAATTTATGAGTATGTAATTTTATTTGAATTAACGTAAAAAATCCAAAATTGAGGATTTATGTTCGGCATGGAACGCATTATCATATTTTTTCCTTGTGCACACCAGGTCGTTTGAACCCAAATACTGTATACGATTTATTTGAGCTATTATATTGTTTCTTATGACATGTGATAGGTAGCCAATCTATTACCAATTTATTTTCACGTGAATTCTACAGACATTGTGACAATCACACTGCCATCACCGGGACCTTTGGTGTTGAAGTCAAAGCTCTTACCACCATGTATTGCATAACGAGTAAGAGTCTGGAACAAATTATTCTCGTTATGAGAGGTTCCACTGTATTTTGTTGAACCACTCTTTACATCATTACAGCGCGAATCAAATCAATGTAAAGGGAATAGCTATCATATTGATTCTCGTAACATGTGATAGGTAGCTAATCTATTTTATTGTCATATGAATGATACACCAGAATAAAAACTGTGACAATCACACTGCCATCGCCGGGACCTTTGGTGTAGCAGTCAAAGGACTTGCCACTTGGCCACAAAGGTCGTTGTTTCAAAATGGCGATATTTTTTCTCTAGCAGCACATATTATGAAATGTTGAATCTTTAGGGATAAAATAAAAATACGCAGTTTAGTATTAAATTTAATAACATATTAAAATATAAAATTTGTAGTAATTTACAATACTTACTAAATTAAAATTTATTTCCAAAAATAAAAGTTAGAAGTAGAAGAGGACGTATTGTGCAATATGAATGGGATTCTGATTGTTATACACCGAGGGCACCAGTTGTATCCCGACACATCCCCAACTTCTCCACACCTTACCGATACTCTCCAGTAAGTTTACTTCAGACTTGAACATGATTATTTTAAAATATAGTAAATGAAATTAAAACAGTGTAAAAGCTATGGTCAATTAATGACACCCCAAAAATAAGTTGAATGAAAACCCTTAATAATAAATGTTACTCGTTATTAAGTGCCATTTTTGTGCAAAAATTCACATAGAAAGGCGCTTTGTACAATTTATATTTCAGTAATGATGATAACTTGATAAACATTAATAATTCCTCAACTGTAACACATTGTCGGCAGGTAAATTTGTGCGCACATTACTATACAGAGATTGTAACTGAAAAATAATTATAACATTCAACTATACGTTTACTTTGACACATGATAAAAATGACTTCAAAATATTCTACATTTCCAACAGCTAAGAGTCCGTGAAAATGGTATTTATACCATTCCCGCCGGCCCCACCAGTCCTCAAATGGTCACTGATACTTTTTAGCTGTGAATGTGGTAAGATTAAGAAAAATACAACTGTTTTAGTAAATTAATGGATAGTATATAATTAACACGAATGAAAATGTCTGTTTTCTAGACTTCTAGTTCTTAAAACATTTGATAATGTCTTAGCATGTTGAAACATGTCATTCCAATTAAATATAATAAAAGCTCTAGACAAGAGATGTTATCATTCGTATTAATTATTTAATAAGCAGTTTTACAATCATTGTTCAAGAAACAAAAATATATTAATAGTCCACTTTAATATATTTGAATACTATTGAATGTAACAGCACTTTATTTATACAGTAGAACGTCGTTTATCCGGACTAATTGGGACCGGAGGTGTTCCGGATACCGATTTTCTGGATAATAATGATAGTGTACACCACGTAATCACAGGTTGAAACTAATGAGATGACACATTGAAACTCAAACACAGCGGGAGACTGACTGTCCTTAGGATGCGGGGGAGAATGAGAGGAGGGAGGAGAACGATGGTACAACCCACACCCAACGTTGTATAGGTGTGGTGGAGTAAGCTAAGTCATGCGTAGGTCACGGTACAGAATGCTTCATCATCTTGGCTTGTCCGGATAATTGACATTCCGGTTAACTGACGTCCGGATAAACAACGTTCTACTGTATAAATAATAAATTTAATAAAATAATTTGGGAGGGTTGTCATCCATCTTCGCTGTAAAAATCTTAAGATTCCGAAGAAAGCTGACAACCATCTAAAAACATGTTTGTTCAAAAATAAAGTGTTATGTTATTTATTTTTATTAAACAATTATGTAAAACTCCCTATTCAATATTAATGAATACATCCTTTTTCTAAGTCATTATATTTTATAGGAGGGAGCAAGTCATTATCAAACGCCCATTCTCTTTAACCCTTTCCAGTCCTGCCGACATCGACTTTATTCCAGTGAGTCCTATGTCGAATGTCATTCGACATTTTTCTTCTTCATCAGTTTAGTGTCAAAATACAAGCAAACATAATTTTTTCTCGCTCGTATTTAGTGTAGATAAAAACCTGGATGTGTTGTTTTACCCTGTAATTCTGTAAATCTATACAACAACATTTTGAATGTATACAAATTCTTGTAGACAAATACTGGATTTCACCCATTGCGGATAAATTATTTTTATTTTATAAGGATTAATTGTATCTCAATAGAGACGAAGATGTAAATTGTTTTCTGGGAACAGAAGGTGGTGGCCGAAGCGCTTACAGGACTTAGGACCTGTCATTGGTTGGGTTGAGCGATCGCTTCACGTTTTAACAACACTCTTTCTAATCTATATTTCTAATCTTAATAGATGGCGCTAGTGTAGAGTGAACATAAAAATGTAAATATAGGCGTAGAAACCTACCATATATACAAGTTCCACAAATTTGTCAGACGTGGTGGTCATAAGGCAGAATGGGGAATGTTGTTAAAACGTGAAGCGATCGCTCAACCCAACCAATGACAGGTCATAAGTCCTGTAAGCGCCTCGGCCACCACCTTCTGTTCCCGGAAAACGATTTACATCTTCGTCTCTATTGAGATACAATTAATCCCTGTAAATCTATTATGGAAAGGGATAACTCACACATTAGCAAGGTGAAACATGTCACTCCCATAAAATATTTCTAAAAAAAAATCTATTATACATACTTTGTTGTGTTATAACAAAGTGTAATTCAATATTATTCAAATGGATCATAACAGAGTAAAGGTGAACATTCAAGAAACACTTGTTTCTATTTATATACATAGAACATTGATAGATACATACACACAATTAGATACATAATAGAAACTTTTGTAATTCAGTTAGCTATGATACGTACAAAGAAATCAAAAAGATAAAAAGAAGCCTCCTTGTTGTGCGTTGTGCGTGGAGCTATGTGAAACTTATTAAGAAGTACACAGTACTTATCATCAGTGAATATATTTGATTTGCTAACGTACAAATTGAATATCAATTCGTATTACATATATTAATGCCTACTTTTTTCATTTATTACATAATGTTCACTTGTTTATAATCTAAATTGAAATTGCTGATGTATATTACAGATTAGAGAATTGACAAAGTAGTGTTGTAAAAAATACATTACATTATTTTCATCAAAAATAAAATCAGAATGGAAAAAATACTACCCATGCAAAATAGTAGAGTTAATGACTATTTAAAAGAGCACTACATATCGTCACCCCAGAGCAACAGTGAGATAAACCAGTGCCATCTTGACATTATAATAAGCCGTATGTTCCTTTGATATTGTTTATGGTTTGACTTGGTGGAGGCTTTGAACTTATTTGAGTCCCCTAGGCCCTAGGAGACTCAAATAAGTGCAAGGCCTCCACCAAGTCAAACCATAAACAATATCAAAGGAACATTACGGCTTGTTATAATGTCAAGATGGCACTGGTTTATCTCACTGTTGCTCTGGGGTGACGATATAACAAAAACACAAAATAAAGCACCTTCTAAATATTTAAATAAATCGTCATTTTCTCAAAATGTGGGTTTTTATTGGCAAATATTGTTATCTAAGTCAAAAGTCAATGAAAAACGCTATTACAAAATATAAAAAAGGAGTAATATTCCTACTATAAAGAGTAGCAATAGTAATACACTTGAGCCTCGTATAACACGGTTTTATACAACACGGTTGTATAAATTGTGGCATATTTTTTATACAACACGCTTTATATAACAGGTTTTAAATTTTTTTTTTAAATAATTTACGTGTTTAATTTGTAACATTGTCACATTTAATTTACATGTTTAATTTGTAACACAGCCCTTAGACCAAGGTATAATTTCAACATTCAGCCTATTACATTCGTCGAACATTTGAAAAAATATTAGAAAACATTGATCAAGGTGAAAATTTTACACTTCCACAAGCTTAGAAAAAATTTCTATTTGAAATTGTGTCGATATTGTTTCTGCATCCGTTAAAGAAATAAAACAATCCACTTTAAATTCTTGCTGGAAAACACTATGGCCAGAAGCCACCAATAGAAGATGAATACCAAAGGACAATAAACATTTGTCGTGGTATTGGTGGAGAAGGTTTTAATGACATCCAAGAAATATTGGAGGATCGTATGTTGAACGAAGAAGAATTAGTCTAAATGTTAGATGAACCCACCACAATTAACGACACAGAAAGCAGTTGCAGCGAAGCAGCTACATGTTTCACATTATAAACGATAAATGACGGTTTGGAATTGGCTATAAAATTAGAAAACTTTTTTATTGAAAAGGATCCTATAATGGAAAGAAGTTCGAAATTTAAGAGGGAATTGCAACAGATTTTGGAACCTTATAAGGAAATACGTAAGGATTTATACGCTAAAAGCAGACAATCGCTTATTACCGAACCACAAGAAATCCAGAGTCCTCCGATGATGAAAATTTACAACGGATTTCGAAAAAGAGTAAAACATATAGAATTATAAGTGATAGTGATGATGAATGAATGCCATATTATGTTATTAGAGTTTTTTTCATGAATATGTAAATGTATATTTGTTTATTTAAAAAAATAAAGTATATATTTATATAAATTATCATCGTTATTTTTTTTTGGAACGCAACCCCTAATTTTGTAAGAACTTCAAACCTTGCATAACACGGATTTGTATTACACGATGTTTTTGTGGAGCCATATAACCGTGTTATACGAGGCCCGAGTGTACTATTTAAATGGTTGTTAACGGATGAACTGAAATATTGTATTTGCCTAACCATATCTGGAAAAGCATTTACTACTTGAGAGCACATTTGATATATTAACCAGTTTTATGCCCACACATCACATCAGTCCAGTCAGTATTTACATAAAAAGAGTCTCCTAAATCCTTACAAATATACGTGTTACTTCCAAAATGGTTCCTTGAAGTTAGTCCAGTCAACATTATCTTTCAAACTGGCGCATTTCTTAGTTTCTATGGTGCAGTAATGCACAAACTTGTCGAGGAAGGTTTTGGGTGTGGCTTTGGCAAGGTTGTGAGAGAGATCGAAGGGGTCCTGGATGCATAGAGCCGCGTCTTTCCGGAATACTTCCTTGCTGGGGTGGTCCATGACGTGGGCGCTCACATGGCTGAAGCTGCGCTCGCGGTCCGTCACTCTGTTGACCATCTGGCAGTAGCGCCGCATCTCCACCGGCAGCTTGGCTCCGTTGTTGTCAAACTGAACCTTTTGTACCACATCTCCCATTAGCGGGCATACCACCTGTAAACATCAAATAACAGGCGTCTCTTTTGACTATGACATTGCATGATTTATAAAGCGGAGTTTTCAGGTCTCTGATAAGGGCCTGACACAGTTAATTAAAATTTATTTCATTATTTTTTGATGGTCAATTTTTAACAAAATGTAATTAATGCAGAATATATTTTAGATAAACTTAAGGGGTTAACACTGTGGAATTCCATAATGACGAATTTTTTATGAGTTAAAACACTGTTTTTTCCACTTTTGAGTATATTTTTCTCGAGATGTTTCAAAGGCTTACACCTTCTTCATTGGGAGTGTTTATATTGTTCTCCCGATGATGAAAGTGTAAGCCTTCGAAACGTGTCGAGAAAAATAAACTCAAAAGTGGAAAAAAACGGTGTTTTAATTCATAAAATTTGGTCAGAATATATTTGTCGAGAACACAGTAATCAAATATAATAATCCACCTTTTATAGTAAAACACAAAGAGCTAGAACCATTTGCTTTAATATTTAATAATCACTGGAAATCCTGACTAAAAAGAATCTGATTGTGTCTCAATGAGTAGCGTACAAACCTTCCTTTTAACAAGAAAATAACAGTGTTAATCGGTCTCCATGGTGTCGGGTTGTTAGCTTTATGAAACTAGGAAATATTAGATTACTAGGTACTAAAAGTATTACCTCCGTCTCGTAATTGAATGTGTGACCGTAATATAAAAAGAATCCGTGAAGAAGAACAAAAAAGTTTTCAGGTGTTTGTAGACCGGCTAGGGCAGCTGGGTCCTGCGAGTAGTGGCATTCCCAACCTAATAAAATAAAAGTAAGCAAAATTAGATGAAATTATTTTCATTTAAAAAAAAGTATTACTACAAACAAACAAACCATCACGCGGTTTCCCGCAGGGGTAGGCAGAGAGAATGGACCGCCACACTACTCTATCCTGGCAAACCTCTCTAGATTCCTCCACATTCATACGAGTCATACACGCACGTCGATTCCTCCGACTTCTAACATGACCAACCGTTAAAATTATTAAAGTATGTATTACTATATAATAATAAAGAAACTAAATATTTAAAATTTCACAAAAAAAATTATGTTAGCTTTGGTAGGGTCATTAGGCTCTAGTTACATACTTACTATCTATGATTTTTTATGCAATTTTTGGTTTGTTCATACATATACACATGTTTCTATTTTATAGCTACTAATTTTAATGTGCTGTACTTAGATGTTAACTACTTATATTTTCAATGATTATAAATATTAGAAATACAAGCTGAATAGTTTTTAAATGGAAGACTATTTTCTTAAAACAGATTGGTACACAACACAAAGTGTCCTAAACTAACTAACCATCACGCCGTTTCCAGCACCGTTAGGCAGAAAGAATGGACTGCCACTGTCCTTTCTGACATACTTCACTCACTTCCTCAACATTCATACATCGTGCCATGCACGTCCGTCCATTTCTCCTAATCCTCACGTAACCGACATTTAATATTAGATTTATTTGATTGTGCCACATTTTCCTCGGTCTTCCTCTATTTCTAGTTCCGTATACGTCGTTTAGATATACTTTCTTTGCCATTCATTCTTATTGTGTGTCCAAACCATCTCAGAGAGAATGGACCGCCACACTACTCTATCCTGGCAAACCTCTCTAGCTTCCTCCACATTCGTACGAGTCATACACGCACATCGATTCCTCAGACTTCTAACATGACCAACCTTTAAAATTTGATTAATTTGGTCATGCCATGTTTTCCTCGGTATGTCTCTACTCCGTACACCATTTATACCATTAACGTATACTTTCTTAACCATTCTTTCTCCATCCATGCGTTCCATATGTCCGAACCATCGCAAAACCGAAAAACAATATCTTGGATAATTCACATCCATCATCAGATTAGATGGCATCAAGTGTGGCATACCTGCTATAATCTTGGGTGGAGTCTTGCAGTACTCTCGGAGCTTGTAAAGTGGAGGCAAGTATTTCTTGACTTGCATGTAAAAGAGAATCATTATTGAGAGGGCAAAGTTCCTCATGTGCGATGTCAGATTGGCATTGATGATCCACTTTTTGAGGAGCAGGATCAGCGGAGCCATCATGGGACGAATCCTCATCATGTATTTGATGAATTGGGTGTTCTCGTACCCCAGGCCATGACGGAGGGATATGTCGCAGCTGAGCTGGGAGGGGATGTGGATGACTTTAACGATGGGAGTCCTCGCACTCGGAATGGTAAAAATTCGCTTCCAAATTGCGGGATTCCTGGATAACATATTTTCTAAGATGTAAACAAAGTCTGATTGACTGTGAGCGTCTTGATAGTCGATTCCGAAATACATTCCACCTAGAACACACGGAAATTGTAAATACAAATTGCCTGTACAATGAAAATGCTAACTAAATTGATAAGACTTTCGTATGAACCACTTGATTTGTGGTGTGGCATTATTAAATATGATATTTAACTAATAATAACTTGTACATTTATATTTATAGCATTTTATTCTTTCCAACAACTAACCGGTTTCATCAGGGTAACAAAAGATACTGGTATCTTGAATTGTTTATTGTAACCCTGACAAAGCTCCGGTGAGAGCGAAACCGGTTGGTTGTTGAAAATAATAAAATGGTGTAAATATTAAATTTACAAGTGTATTAAAATTATATTAAATTGATAGATTCATACCATTCACTGAATTAGCAACTAAATTGCTACAGGGATTATTATAAATATATAATATACAACTAAAGATTATAACATTACAACACAAATGTATATATTAACCCCCATTGTGCGGTTAGCTTCATTGCAGAAGAAAAAAAAATGGCCTCGAACTGCGGCTGGCTACATTTACAGTTCAGACAGATAATCCCAGTTCATCATAATATTACTTACTATTTAAATCAAATCAAATCAGTTCATTTACTCAACAGATAATATAAATGTTTAGGGCATCTATTGAGTACAGGTAAAATATTATATATACGGGGTTTGTTCAAAAGAAAAAGTGAGGAATGATCGATAAGATGTTGACGCTTTGCGGAAGAAGTCCAGAGAAATTCCGTTTTGGATGGATTTAGTTTAAGTTTGTTTGATGCCATCCATCTGGATATGGCATCAATGCAGTTGACAGTTATTGACGTAAGATGTTTGGTGTCATCAGGGTTGCAGAAAAAATAAGGTTGCTGATCATCAGCATAGCAATGTGAGAGGAGGCCAAAGGATTATATTATTTTGGCAACGTCATTCGTAAACATGATAAATAAAAGGGTTCCTAAAACAGAGCCTTGTGGCACAACAGATTGGATATGAGTAAATGAGGATTTTTTACCTGCTAGCTGCACAGCTTGTGAAGGATCCGACAGATATGAATTTAGACAGTCTATGGCATTACCTCTAAAACCATACGTGATCGCTAAGCGTTGGAGCACTTTATTCCATTTTTAGCACAAAATTTAATACATATTCTTTGCTCCATTTTTTTCAAAAGTAAAAAATCGAAGAACACACAAAAACGTGACTAACCTTTCCAGTTGTCAAAAACAAACCACTAATCCAAAATGGCTGGTAATGCTAACATATGATAAACATATGTGTACCAACATAACAAAACAAAAAAATCGATAATCGAATGTACACAGCCGGCGAAAATTCAAAATTCACCTTTTGTTTTGAACAGGCCTCGTATACAACATAATACCAGGAACGCATTAGAGATGGTTCGACATTAGGAAGACCAAATACTCTCTAAAGTCAAGAGTTTTTTTTTTTAACATATTTTCACTAACATGAAAGACGTCGATCTCTGAGGAGACCGCGTTCAGCAGACTAATTGCTCTTCCCACTGGTGTCACCAGAGTAAGGAAGTAAAGTAAAAAGGTTTATAAGATATATCCAAATATGGGGTGCAAATGTAGTGTACTGCAGATTTAAATCAATGTTTTAGACTGCAAATGTAACTAGCCGCACCTAGGTTAACGGTATAATAAGACATTTAAAGATCAATTTTTTAAAAATGATAAAACCAATTGGTGACCAAAAAGTAATGTACATTTTGGTGATAATGAAAAAAAGGTGTGCATTTTAGCTAATGAAAAAAAAATACCCATATCGAGAAAAACATCCAAGTCACTGGCCAAGTTAGCTGTTCCAATTACTCTGGAGCCGATGGGATAGGCTCTGAAGTGTTTCCCCAAGTTCTCCAGGTCCCGCATGCACATGTCCACTTTGTGACGCTTAAGCTGAACCTGGTGGAGTTCAATGTTCAATCAAAATCAACTCAAAACTATCTGTGTGCTGATTGCAAGTATGCATAGTTGTTTAAATGTGTTGGCTTTATATAAAATAACATCAACACTTGATATCAAAGTATGCATTTGATATTAAAATTATAGGCAATAAGAGTAGGTTGAAATAGTTGCACTATCAGTTATGTGCTCCATTAAAATATTTTGTGTTCTCTCATCACAATTATTTTTTCAATCAAAATATTGAAATATAAATAATGAAAAGATCAAAAATGTATTTATAGTGTACCATATATTTAATAAAATTACACTTAGGATAATTATTGTTTTAACCAACCGTTATTTATAAAATGGAAGTGAAGCATGGAACTGCCAAAATAAGGATGAAATTAGAATAAATGCAGTAGAAATGAGAACTGTTAGACAAATGTGTAGAAAATTTGTGTATGATTGAGTGTCTAATGAAAATATAACAAGTGAATACAGTGCAAATGAAAGTGTTATAAACACAATAATGAAAGGATCATTAAGATGGTTTGGATACATTGAAAGAATGAATGAAAAAAGAAAGTGTTAACGATGTAAACAGAACTAGAAAGAGAGGAAGACCGAGGAAAACGAATCAAATAAATCAAATATTGAATGTTGATCACGTGAGGAGTCTGAGAAATCAAAATGCATGCATGACACGAATGAAAGTTGAGGAATGGAGAGAAATGTCTGGAAAAAACAATGTGGCAGTCCATTCTTTCTTTCTACCCCTTCGGAGAGAGTGTGATCGTTAGTAAGTTTTAGTTATACTATAAAAACATTTTTAATTTTAAAAAAATCCTCATTATCCGACGAGACATGCTTTCTGTCACAGATCATCAGATCTATTAAAAGAAAAATAATTATTTCTATTATTTAATTCTTTCACTCATTAATACCATGAGAATAAACCATCTTAACTGTAAATGGGTTATTGTAGATGTTCTTATTGTATAAATTACGTTCACAATTGCGTGCGTATTGAGTGTTTTATTCAACAACAAAACATATTGAAATAAATAATAATTAAATAAAACGATGTTTTTTAACTACTTCCACTTTTGTCTTTATTTAGACAGCGACCGGTTTCGCCAGGCTCGCTGGCATCGACAGACTGGTAACACTATTGTAAACTTAATCCTTTATATACATACAGATCAGGGGTGGTACTAGAATTTCTTAGAAATAAATAGGCTAAAACACAATACCCCTGACCAAGTAGTTCTTAATGACCAAATACTGTTTGTGCACTCCCCGTTGCTATACCCCATATAAAGAAATAAAAAATATTCCTGGAATCGATTACTGCCCAAAATGTGTTTTTGATTGATTCTAGACCCTAGCAGCTATATGGATTGGGAAAACCGAATAAGGCGCGGCCAACCTTACGGACCAAGAACTATAACATATAATATTTAAATTCAGTAAAAACTTAAACAAAATTACCATTTTTTCAAAAATTATCTATGAATATGTAAGAGATAATAAAAATTAAAACCCATTGTATTAAACACGAACCTCCAAGAATACCTGTAATACCAATAGTTAAATTCAGAAAAATTTTACATAAATATTTGAAAATTAATTTTGTATAGAATCATGTTTACCACCCCTGATCTGTATGTATATAAAGGATTAAGTTTACAATAGTGTTACCAGTCTGTCGATGCCAGCGAGCCTGGCGAAACCAGTCGCTGTCTAAATAAAGACAAAAGTGGAAGTAGTTAAAAAACATCGTTTTATTTAATTATTATTTAAAATGAACTTCCATCAAGAGATTTCAGTAAAATCATTTGATTATATTGAAATAACGTTTTAAACCATAAATGGAGTGTATTATGCTTAAACACATACATAGTGCAAATGTGTAGAGTGCAGTGTTGAACTGAATATCTTCCAAGAAGTTCAATTATATACAGTGCACTCAATGACAATCAATCTAACGTGCAACTTATTTGTGTATTGTGTGATTATTAAAGAACTACGCAACATTGTTCATCAACTCAAATGTCATTTGGTGTATAGTTCATCGAAAATTAGGATATCAAAAAAAGGTTTGCTGAACCAGCAGGACAATGCCTGTCAGGTCCGTTAGTTTTATTTTATATATTTATTAACACATTGTTTTCGGGTATTGTTTTATGCTGATTGCAGCCTGGCGCGGGCGATATTTGGGTTCGCGCGCGAGTTTTTTCAACATTATTTTAAAAGTCTATAACTTTTGAAATATCCGTGATAATTGACTGAAACTTTAAATGCATCTTACCTTATTGTGTCTCAATGATGAAATGATGGAAAACCAATACAAAAAAAAATTGGGCTTCAAAGTAGCACTTTGGAAATTTTAGCCTCACTTAGTTCGCTTTCAATACTGCTAGTTATCCAATGACGTGCTGTCTCCAATAAAAAAAATTTGTACCTTACTGAGTCTGGATATTTTGCTTTATAAATCACTTGTTTCACTGTCTGCCATCAATAGTCTTTCTGTATCACTAGCACAGGAACTATTAGATAAATTGTCTACACACAATTCATCGTCTGATTTATTCTCATCCGGAAAAAACATTGTGGGTTTTAGGTATAAAAATAATTATATGAACTCAATGACAACGACCGAACGACCGAACATGTATACGTTTACATAAACACTAATGTTTTGTAGAAATATGAACAAAACATTCCTACCATTCATCCCTTCTTCAAGTAGAAAGAACCCTAAAAATTCTCCGTACAAGTTGAAAAGAATTATTGCGCATTGAAGGTCAAAAAAAACAAGCCAGCGGGATCTGCGTCAAGGTTTCTTCGAGCACACAAAAAATGTATATTTTTAGACATTTTTTTTTCATTTTATAATTGAATAATAAATCAAAAGTAAAGCCTAATAAATATAAATTTGTGAGTGAAATTATATTGTGAAGTCAGATATACGATTTAGCAACAAAATCCATTTATTACACAACACGTTTTATTACGTTACCCGACGACATCCACCAGAGAGTAAAAAACGTATTTTTACGTTTCCCGCATTTGAGCACCAAACTGAAAAAAACGTAGTTTTACGTTTCCCGACAACATTGTGTTAATGTACAACATTCGTACCTTGTTTGATTGTGAAATTGATAGTAAAACGATGTTCTTCACAGAACCTGCAGTAGCAAACATCTGGGCTGCGGCGTCGGGGTACTTTTTAATTTTCGGTAACCTCAGGTCTCGGACTCCATTCGGATTTTCTTTCCTGAATAATAACATACTAAACCATGAATAATTCTAATACATTCTCAGGACTCGCGTATTATACATTTTGTAGTAATTGATGCAAACAAGCCATGCTTTTAAACAATCATCTGCTACAATATACGAGGTGTGGCAATTAAATTCCGAGAATTTAGTTGTAGCGTGCAAACCAGCAACACTGCATGACTGGCGCGCATGCGCCTGGTTAGATAGGTCCTTCCAATCAGTTGCTTGGTTCATTTTTTACGGGTGTTTTTCGGATACAAGTTTTTTAACTCGGTCGCAGAAATGACTGACTCAGTTTTCAAGCAACATGCTGTGATCAGATTTTTGGTCATAACTGGTGTAAAACCTGCAGAAATCCTACGAAAGTTACGGCAGGTGTATGGAGATGAGTGTCTGTAGACCCGTAGACAAAGAGGGTGGGAAGGGCCCAACGAAAGCAAGGATGTCAAAATCACGGCTGAAGGTAATGCTGATAATTTTCTTCGATATTCATGGCATTATTCACCGTGAATACGTTACTGAGGGCCAGACAGTGACTGAAAAGTTCTATGTTGAAGTCTTGGAGCGGCTGCGACAGCGTGTTTTCCGTAAACGGCTGGTTCTCGCACCATGATAACGCGCCGGCTCATTCCTCCTTGATTTTGAGGGAATATTTGGCAAAAAAAAGTATCCCAACATTACCGCATCCACCCTACAGCCCCGACTTGGCCTCCTGTGACTTCTTCTTGTTCTCTAAAATGAAGAGTTACCTCAAATGAACCCATCATGGCAGCGTAGAGGCCATCCAGGAGGCTGCGACCGTCCTCTCGAAAGCCCTAACTTTAGAGGACTATCAAGGCTGCTTCCAATCATGGGAGAAACGTTGGAAACGTTGTTCTGAGTTGAGAAGGGACTACTGTGAAGGCCGTTAAAAAAATTAGGTTGCTATCTTTATTTGCCTGTGTTTTATTTACAAATTCTCGGAATTTAATTGCCACACCTCGTATATATGATTTTATACATAATATAATATATGTTTAAGATTAATAAATCAATTGAAATATATGCGTCAATATAAAATGTTTGAACTGCTTAATTATTTTCAAAAATGGAAACAACCTTAGAACACCAGACGTAACACCTTATCTCCGAAAATTTAATATATTTTACATACTTTTGTTTAGACAATACATTTTGGTTCTTGGATTTTTTTGGGGATTCGTTTAAGTTGGCGGCAGGTTGCTTGGCAAGTGCACTCTGCGATTCCATCAAAATAAACTCCTCCCGGCACATTTGAATACGGTCACGAAGCTGGTCTCGGTATAGTATCGGTTCCTTTAACCTGTTCACGCCTTTGTCTTTACACTCGTCTTCATCCGTCTTTATTGGTTTGCAAGACACCAAGTTCTTTGATGCCGCCTGTTCTTTGGTATCAATGGGTAACCTCAGTTCCTTTAAAGAAAGATTAGATTCCATCGTACCATTAGTTGCATCCCTCAGGATTTCGGGAAAAATTGTAACATTTGGAGGAGCATAGGCCACGTCTATATCACCTGTAAAAAATTAACATGATATAAAAATTTCACATTTACTCAATTTTTTTTAACAAAAAATAAATTAACAAACAAAAAATACAAACCTCTATAATGATGTCTCAAAGGGGGATGTCTGTTCCTAGGTGGGGGTTGCTTCGAGACCGGATTATTATAATGATTTTGGTGCAAAGTGTCAAAAATATGGGACAGCTGTTTACTCAGTTCTAAACAAACATGGAACACATTCTCTTCGGAATTTTGCATTTTCCAGTGGGAATAATCTCCTGAAAAACAATACAAAATGGACCTTACTATATTATCATTTATCAATTGAATGCCGTTATATAGTGCATGCCATATAAAAATTAAAACAAAGCATAAATGGAATAGCTCCCTAAACAGTTGAAAGCCGAATAATTATATGCATTACTCAACTAATAGCCATTGTGTTGTTTTCCTGGAAGGGCATGCGGAAAGAGCCCCACATTATTCTTTCCTGACACATTTCTCTCATTTCCTCAACATTCGCATTGTCGGATGCAAGCAACATTTTTCAGGCTACTCATGTCATCAACATTTAAAGTTTGGCTGATTTCCATGATTTCCTCTGTCTTTCTCTATTTCATGCTACATTCACATTGTTTACATATACTTTTTTCACAAGTATTCATTCATTCATTCTTTCAATCTGTCTAAAAATGAACCTATTATTATTTTGTTTATGATGATTCAGTTTTCACTGCATCACTTTTTAATAACAATATCTGAATTTGGGACTCATCATACAGATTTACCACTCGCGTACACTCCCATCTTAGCTTTTCTGGATACTCTCTTTTGCGCAATGACAATTTTTAACGGACTATTCACTGGTCTGCCTCAGCCCTTATTTTTTGTATTTAACAGGTCGTTTGAACCCAATTACTGTATACAATTTGTTTTTTTTATATCTATTATACTGATTCTCATGACATGTGCTAGGTAGCTAATTATCGTCATTTTATTGTCACAGATAGTGTGACAATCACACTGCCATCGCCGGGAATTGAACCCGGGACCTTCGGTATGGCAGAACTTGCCACTCTGTCACAAAGATCGTCCCTTTTTCGAAGTCCTTCTTACAATATCGCTGTTCATCAGTCATCCTTCATAAACAAACTTCTTAAATATACAAATTCATTCACTTGTTTCAGAATTTTATCACTCACGCTAATTCCTAAGACTGTCATGTTTTCTTCCTTTTTCAATAATGTTTACCTTGAACTTATTCACATTCACCATCAGATTGATTCGCATATTTACTTGACACCAAGATTTGAAGCTTACACTCTCGTCTGCAAGTAACATAGCGTCATTCGCATAAAGCAGCTTACTGACACTCAACCCACTTTCAGCTCTTTCATACACTTGCCTATATTAAAAAACCATAGAAACATTTTATAATAGTGAAAATTTCCGTTTTCTAGAAGTTTTATGAGGTTCGAAAAGAGAAGGATGGAGTGCAGCATCGATTAAAGTATTGCAGTCCATTCTTTCTGTCTACCCTTTCGGGGAAACGGCGTGATGGTTAGTTAGTTTAGTTTTTTTTTTATTATATTTTATTGGAATGATACGTTTCGTCTTACTAGGGCATTATGAAATATGTCACTCCCATAAAATATAATTACTAGAAAACGGATGTTTATATCTAGATTAAATATTTCATTTAGAGTTTTACAGCAAGATTTAACCCTTCGGATGCCGACAATTGTGGGATATTTTAATTTATAAATTGTCTTATAATTCTAAATATGATTATTTTACTAAAGATATATCCAAATCATAAATAATATGTACCACCGACTCACTCCCTCACACTCTGTCTAAAATTTATATGATTCTTTTATAAATCATGACTTCCATCTGTCGGATTTGGCATTTTCGCTGGTGTAGCAAAAGCTGATGGCTTTTGGCAGCCAAAGGGTTAAAAACCTTTTTTGACAATATAATTGATAAAAACATACTCCACAACTCAATATATAAATATGAAGGGTATTTGCAAATTTTCTAATGAAAAAACAACGGGAAAATGCTACAAATTGTACATTTTGTATGGCTATATTACTATTAAGCCAAAGAAACACATCTAGCCACTTAAAACATACTACTAACTCACATGGAAAGCATAGTAGCCATCTTCTCTGTGCGGGAGGGTATGAGAGCAGAAGTGTAATCATTTTACTACTCGAGCACGTGATTCATCATACTGTTTAGCTAACCAGGCCTGAAGAGGCAGGTACTCCATATATCCGTAAACAATTCTGTTAACAAGTTTTGAAATGGCGCACTGTGACCACCCTAAGGAAACAGGTTCAGAAATAAATGAACAAGCAATTTAAAAAGTTACTTATTTTATTATACATCTTAATTGACTACAAGGTAGGTAGGTAGGTATGGTGTCAGCCAGAAGGCATCACATCCATTTTACTGCAACTGTAGCTACATACATATACCCTCGCGCGAGGGCCTTGCAAGATATAATATGATGTGATATTTTCCTCCAAACAGTTTATCATTAGTTTGATGCATATGGATGTGATGGTGCAAGTCTAGCAGTCGGTGTAAGATATATACATACAATGGACATGTAAACACATGTCCATTTCTGAAAATGATTTAATAATAAAAATAGATGTACAAAAAGTATAAAAGGAAGGATAAAGAACTAAAATCTATATTAAAAGATAACTTAAATAATTAAAAAGACCTCAAAAGTATTTCTTATAAGAACATTGTAAATATTGGTCATTCGTGAAATATGATTTTGAAGGCAAAATAATCATAATAAATAGCTACATTTTACAATTATTATTTTATTTACACTTTCAAAATTAATTCAATAAAATCCAAAGAATATAGCGTGGATAATGACGAGGAGAGCAAGTCTTTTGCTTTGTCTCGTTATTCCACCCAACCTGTTACTGATAATACTTGTCCACGCTCATTAAACAGGAATTCACTACACTACCCCTCGCAACTGAGAATATTCTTATGTTCCTGTACTTGGACAGGAGCAATTTAAATAGTTTCTGTTTGGAATAAATCTTTTAGTTAGTTTTTGGAAGGGGGTGGTTCTCGCTAATCTTCTTTGTATATCTTGGCTTACATGTAAAATATACTAAGAATGTAGGTACTTGTACATACCATAGTATACTCGTATACTTTGGAACAGAACATTCTTCATACTGCAGGTGTATTCCTAAATATGTATTCATATTATACAAGGAACATCTGTGAACTATTACTTCACAGTCCATTGTTTCAATTCAATACTATTATTTGGTTAACGCAATTAATATTTGTTTAATTAAAAATAGCTAATTTTAGTGATACAATCTGTTTTATACATTTGTGTATGGTGGGAAAACATTTATAAAGTTTAATGTTTGGTACTTTATCATTCTAACAATGGTCAAACAAAAGTTACAATTTTTCTTTTACAATACATATAAATCTTTTTTTTTTAAACAAACACATTGCACTTCTCAGAAAAACAATATCAACCAATCCAAGTCAAAGGGCGGTAAGTTAATTTGACTACTTCTGGGTTCGTTTTGAAATTAAACACTTGAGCAATAATTAGCTTATCACCCTTTAGATCGGAACAGTGGACAAAGTGCACATATTTTAATAAAACACCGTTGTTTCTAAGTATTATTAGTACCGCAAAACATACAAACTAGCTCTCACTATGAGCGATGGATGAAGATGTTAAAATAATAATGAAATGTTTGCATTGGTACACAAAGTTTTTTTTTTATTCGCGAATAATGTCACCATAGGTCTCTCCGATTCTCTCTGTGTAAAATGAAACAATCTGTATTGCCACTCTTCTTCCTCCACTAAGTATAACACGCCGATAAGAAGTTCTCATTGTCACAAAAACTGTTCATAATGAAGAATTGTCGAAAATCGTCACTACATCATTCACCTCGGCCACTGAACCACTACTTTGAGAAGTCTATGATCAGTTTGTAGCACAGAGCATTCAGTTTCAATGTATTCACTAGGACCAGCCTGCCGCAAGTGGCATCAGTATGCTGGAGAGCAGCGGCGCCATGGCGAGGCGGAGAGGCGGGGGTGCGGGGGGTATTATAAGACGGCAGAAGCGTCCTGGTCGGTGTCCTCGGCGCTGTGGGAGGGAGCCGGAGAGGGGTCTCGAGGCAACTCTGAGAACACCTCGCGGCCCACGGCCAGCGGATCCGGAGGAGCGGGGGGTGCCGGAGACTCTTCCTGCTCTTCAAGGAAACGATCCATGTAGTCCGTATGGCCTGGGTGGAGGGTGTATTTTTTCTTTTCCAGTCGAGCCTTGTTGGCGAACATATCATGGCGTTCTGTCTTCTTCCAGATATAATAAAACTGCACCAGTTCGCCCACCGAGCGGGTGCGAACTTTGTGCTGTTGGATGAGGTGGAAGTCCTTGCCGTGGGCCTTGAGACCATTCTCAAAGTTGCGGCATTCTTCTTCAGACCAAAGTGCGAGGGGCGGCGGTGGAGCGGGGGAAGGTGCAGGGGTGCGCGCAAGTCGCCGACGTCGCAAGGCTTCCTCCACATTGTGTCCACACTGCTGCAGCAGGAAGAGAGCCTGCTCGTCATCCCGCAGCTGCGAGCCCGAGGGTACGGCTGCCAGCCCTGTGGGGGCTGGGGAAAGCGCACGAACTCGTGTCATGTAAGACTCCGTTTCCTCCTCTTCCAAAGCATCCGGGTTCCAAAGTAGTTTGTCATCATTCTCGTAGGGGAGTGCGTCATCGTAACTGCACAAGCCGTCGGGTATCCAGGCCTGGTAGTCGCTGCCTACCATGATAGTCTTCTTCCAGTCTTCTTCCTCTGGGCTGTAGTCACAGTCGTCCTCCTCTTCCGATGGGGGGCGGGACACGGAGCGCAGAAATCTCGGCGGCTCGGCCCCCGGCTCCGTGTACAGTCGCCGCAGGGCCGACCCGTCCTCCTCGGGCTCTGGAACGGGACTGGCGGGGCGCGGCGGCTTCTCTCGCTCTCGCTCCCGCTCTCGCCGCTGATCTAGTCCGTACATGGCTAGGAGTTCCTCCAAGGGCATATCGCCCTCCTTGCGCAAATTGGAGAGTTCGGCCCGCGGATCCTGCTGCTCTCCGGCCGCTAGTGCTTCTTCTTCGTCTAATGTTCGTTCGTCGTCGAAATCATTAACCATCATCTCCACCGTGGGCTCGAAGAGAGATTTGTCGTTGGACATGTCCATGCTGACATCGTGATCGTTCTTGGAATTAGCGACGGCACAATCTGACATAGTGAGCGTGACGGCAGGCGCTGGGCGCCGGGTGGGCCACTGCACAGTGCACACTGCAGAGCGGGAAGCTTCCTCACAATCGGAATTGCTGCGCCGGGAAGTGCCCGCCGCGTGTTACACGGTTTATAGCATTTCCATATCGCAGAAAGACTAAGTTTTAAGATAAAAAAAAACTCAGATCGAAACAATAAAACGAATACAAAATATTATTTTGCGTGACAAGCGACCGCCTCGATCTCCGAAACACAGAAAGTGTGTCGGTAAAACAGAGAGCGCTCAAACCGACGACACACCAATAGTAAACCATTCTAACCAAAAATTTGTTCAAAAACACGAAAGTTGGCTGAATATGTTTGTTTATATAAAATATCTATTTCACATTATATAAAAAGGAATGAAAACAGAAATTACGCATAAAACCTGACAGCGATACACAACTGTAAATAAAAAAATTGATTATACGAGTACGACTTCCAAATTATTGAATACTAGTATAAATGAAAATTACTTACAATTTGACAATGTCGAACTTCATTAAAATAACAATAAACTTGATATTAAAATTAAGATTGCAGATTTACTGCGGCGGGTTAATAAAATAAAATATAAACTGCCGTTGTAAACACGAATCCACAGACGTCGAATGACACTTCTCGAATTTGCAGAAAAGCGCCCTCTACATGTTTTTCTTATAGGTATGTCGATATTTATATGTAGGTTATTTATTTATTATTATTTATTTATTTTACACATTCATCGTTCTGTATTATTAAAGAGTCACATAATTATGGCTGCATATGTATATTCAGATTTTTAAATTATATTAGACATAGTAATATAGTATATATAATTTAATTACTTATTAACAAACTTAAAGATATATTTTATTTGCATTGGGAATTCACTAGGTTTTATATCATGGAAGTTAGATAAATATTGAAATATTTAGTTAATCGTAAAAATTGACGAGCGTGCATATAACGATATATGAATATAGGGGAAGCTCGAGAGTCCATCCTCTTTGCCTACCACCCCCCCCCCCCTCCTCCCCGAGGGAAACGGCGCGATGATGAGTTTTATTTTATTTTATTTCCTTTAATATTATAGATATTATAATATAGAAAAAATAAGTGTTTATAGTTATTTCTTCTATATTCGCTTGATTTTGCATTGATAATTGAACAAATTTAAGTACACTTTGAAAATACATAAAGCACATTTCTGATAATGAGATAAAAGCATCTAGATAATCAGGGATATAAAATACATCATATAAAAACATTATAGGAAAGTTATAAAAACTCAAACCCTATTTATTTATTTTGTGACGAATTATAATGAGGGGACTGAACTTTCAAACTTGTCACTTGTAATTGTAACCCAATACATTGAAAAGAGTTAGTTAGATGATCGAACATACATAATCATCACAATGATCAGATTCTTCAGAACAACACTAAAACACACGTTGAAAATAAATTATATTTCCCTTATCAGTAAGTTAGCGAATACTCCATCCACTCGCCAATGAGTTTAAAAAAACTTCAAGCTGTATTCAGTAGATGTCTCAATATTTATCTAAATAGGGTGAATTCACACTCATCGTGTTATTTTATTTCTTCGCGAATCATACATTTATTGTATTCATGTTTCGACGAATGAATGACTCTCGATGACGTAATCAATGCAAAATTTAAATCTATTAGCTTAAAAATGGTGGAACAAAAACATAAATTAATGAAAATTTTGTTATATACAATGCAATTACAAACTCCTTTACGCTAATAATAAATTAATGTTTTTGATTGCTTGTATAACAAGTAATAAAGAAAAAACAAGAAAAAAATCAGTTAGCGGAGTTACAAGAGAAAAAAAAAATTAAAACACTAACAAAAGTCACACATACATAAATCAAGACAATTAACATTATTATAGTAATATAAATGAAAAGATGCAATGAAAATCAAAGTACAATTATAATTTTAGGCACAATTGTTTTATTCTAAGGCCATTATTTTCTATTTATTTCTATGATATTCGTATTTTCGATAAATTATATACTAAATGACATTTGACATTGAGTTTGAATTTTAAATCTATACCACGCTACAACGCAAATGATTTGCGCATGCTTAAAACAAATATACCACAGAATTCGAAATCAGCGCCATCTATGGTAAACAAACATAACTATGAATTATTCTCAAAGGGTAAATTATTCATGAGTTTCTCACAAGGTCAGTCACCTACCGGGTCCAATTATGAATCTTAACATCTAGGGACCCCTCAAACACACAAAAAATTTCATCAACATCGGCCGACAAGGAGGAGTTCAACTACATACGGCAGTACAGAAGAATTATATAAAGATAAAAATATATAAAGTGTCCAGCGGCAGATTTCCGATTTTTAAAATTTATTTGAAAAAAAACCACACGTTAAATCATCATATTTTTATGAATAGAAAGAAGACAATAGCGGATTATTTTAAAAAAAATTACATTTTCTAAATGTCGACCATTGTTTTATACGCACTCCTCCAACCTATTCCCCATATTCTCAAAAACATGCCTACACAGTGAACTGGAAATTATGTTTATTTCAGATCGGATATTGCCTTGCCTTGCCCGTGCGATACTGGCAGGCTGATTTTTATAGAGAAGACTTTTGAGATAGCCCAACAAAAAAAGTCACATGGACTGAGATTACGAAATTTTGAGACCCAGGCAATTTTATGAAATCTGGAGATCTATTTTTCTGGGGAAAATGCCCTAAATGCATTCATTGATGCCCGATCTGTGTGGGTAGTTGTACCATCTTGTTGAAACCATGTGTTTCGATTAAAGAAAGAATCACTTTTAACGTTTTGTTTAAAAACGTGTCAATCATTTCACAGCATTTTTCAGAGTTGACGGTTACGGCTGCGCCTCGTTGCCCCGGTTTGTTTATTGCTGAAGCTGAAGCTCTAAACCGTGCTACCCAGTTCTCAATTAATTTGGTGAATAGCGCATCACGAATGCGGCGAATGTTGAAGCAAGCACAAAACTTACACCGCGCGTTAATGGGTGAAAAGCCATTGGTAAGGTGCGCCTTTATAAAGTCAGCACGTTGCTCTCTTGTCCGACGCTTTATAGTGACTAACGAATCACTATAAAGACGCTCACGATACCAAAACACCCCCTGCGTCTCCCCCGCACTTCCCAATCGAAAATTATTCAAATTCTAACTCGGAAATCTTCCGCTGGACACCTTGTATATATAACCAGGATCTCACTTACACCTAAGATATTTTTATAAAATAAGAAAAAATATTGTACCCGGCCACGCGTTTGAAGGTTACCTATCGCTTACTTGAAGCTGCTATAGGACGCGGCGGTGACCTTTCGGCAGCTTCGCTCATGTAATCCCTAGGCCTATCCCCGTCTATGTGGAACTTACGTTAACTAGGGAATGCAACATAATATCATAATAATGAAATTGAAATTTATTTTCACTTTTATGTCCCAATCTCACAAAACAGAGCAAAACATTGGTGAGGTGGGACAGAGTGTGGAATGATGAACATTTTATTATTTTCCTAAGAAAATATAGAAAAAACTTGTCATAGGAACTAGGGGCAGCAACAGAGGGAACCTAACATTTTAATGTGTACAAAAGAAAAATAAGATTTGCCGGCCACGCGTTGCTGTAGCTCAGTCTGGTTAAATAGAAAATAGTTCGAAATGGTGGATTAATAATCCCCATTCATGACCACCTGCCCCATACCCATGGCCATTCTAGTCCCACTCGGTTCTTCATCCAGGACCAATCGCCCCCCACCTAAGACCACTCCATGTCACCGTTCCTGTGTCTCCAGTTCAAAGGCACCCTGATCCCTCCACACTCTTCCCTACCCGGGTAGTCGGGTACAAATGTCGAGCCCAATCCCCCACACCCTCCGAGAAACTCCCCTCTCACAATTCAATTGGCTTGGCTTCTGATCCAGGGGACATGGGTTCGAACCTGGACACGACCAGATTCCTTCTTCATAATAATGAGCTATTTTCTGCTCAAATTGAAGATTGTAAAATAAATTCTAATATCATTGATTGAAATCTTTGGTATTAGTCTTTTTTTAAAGAAAAAAAATATATATATCCAACCTCAACATTCAAGAAAGAAATTTCCTACATGTGGGGGAGTAATAGTCTCAGGGCTGGTACTCCCGAGAAAACAATATCCAGGGTACAAATGCCTATCACAGGTATATAAAACGTGGTCGTTTTCGAATGCAACGTTGTGTCAAAATTTCAACGCAATCGGTGATCGGAGATTTAAGATTGTGAACAAACGAACATTTTTAATTATATAGATAATCTAAAATAATAAGTGTTTTAGTTAAACACATTAATTAGAATAAGAATATTGACTAAATTTAGTCAAACCAAAGAATTTATTAAATTTATTTAAGTGTATATTACTACAGAATTTAGTTTGTACATTGTTCTAAAATTTCAACATACACTATTATGAAAGATGTCGCTGAGAAACAATTGAAATTATTTTATGAAATAATATTTAGCCTCATCTACAGTTTGAACTTCGAAATATCATCAAGCATGCTTGCTTGATGATATTTCGTAGTTCAAACGGTAGATGAGGCTAAATATTATTTCACACTCGCGTTTTACACCATACGGTATACGTGGCAGTTGTGGGACGGATTTTTCGTACATCCATACTGAATCGTGATTCGATTATCTGAATCGTGTTTTGTGAACAAGCCTTAAATCGTTGGTTCTCCATAGACAAGTACGTACCTACTCAAGTACATTACGCAAATATATCAGTGTTGGCATTACAAAAAACCCTCGGGGCGGTTCAGGATTGTCAAGTCGAGCCGCGTCAAATCAAAAATCCAGGTTCACGGGATCGCTGTGATTGTTTTGTACAATGTGTTAATTATGTCAAAACCAAATGTGAAATTTCGCGTGTATATAGCATTATTAGTTTTGTTAATTTGTAAAGTTAATGGTGAACACATTAAAGGAAGTTTCAAGTCGAACGAATTTTTCAAATTCCTTACCAAGTTTGGATTTCAAAAGACGGACATTCACTCTCGTAAAGATTCTTACGGCTATATTTACGGTAATATTACCTCTAAGCACGATTTTCCCGTTCCAATTACTTTCGCAGTTCTCGATCGCGCACTTTTCCTAAATTATTACAGCAACAGAAATGTCGCCGACAAAGAGAAAGCGTGCAAACATATGTTTCGTCAGTTGAATGCGACAGCTTATCACCCCAAGTGCAATGAGAAGGGGCAGGATTACTTGAGGACGATTCCCTGCAAGAGTGGGGAGTTGTGTGTGAATGAAGATACACCATGGAATGTCGTGAAAGGGAATCAGTTCACTTATGTGATACAAAACCTCGATCAGCCTAGGTGAATAATGCAAGCATGTACCATACATTTTATCTGTATTCAACTATCTCCTTGTATTACAGCTCTACATTCTATTTAAGGATACCTTATAAGCATATTAATGAACCTTTAGTTTTCTGCATAGTGTACTTTCATGTTTGTTATTATCAACATAAAAGTTAATGTACATGATTATTATTTTTTAGTTAATATACGTAGATTATACAGTACTAAATTCAGTACCATGCATCAATGCATAATAATAATCTGTACATTACTACCCTTACTTTGGTTAACTCAAGATCTGACTCAAGCTAAAATACAACAATCTATTGATCACTTATGCTTACTTCCGAAGCAGAGACGAATTCGGGTGCATGTACATAACAACCTGTCAGCATGTGCACAAGCAGTAACTCTGCAGCTACATCTGTAAACCACATATCTTTTGTAGAGGTCATGGTTTCGGCTCTCTCTTATATAGAGGCCAGCTCAAATGGAACGACTCTCTTATACAGTGGTTTTCTGGGGGTAAAATGACGGGGCCTTAAGCCAGGTTTCTTTTGTAACCAGGCTTCTTATATCCAGGTTTGACTGTATTCTTATAATTTGTTCCGTCATTAGTTGATGTCATAATTATGATTCCCATTAATAATATGTGTATACAGGAAGTCTTGGGCACGCAATCAGCCCGGGAACTAACAATACAAATATTTATTAGACAGCGTATGTGCAGCTGTATGCATATCTTGTACTGACAAACCTGTGCACCATTTCCAAGGATGCTTCTTATTAATGATAACTCATTTTTGATAAAGTTAAGATATATACTCTGGGATTCCATAATTATGAATTTCAAGACTGTTTTTTGCCTTTTTCGAAGATATTAAACCGTTCTCACAATGATGAAGTTATAATATCTTGGAAAAAAAAGGCGCAAAAGTGAGATAAAAACAATTTTTTAATTCATAAGAAAAAATTCTTTTAACATTCAGAATTTAAAAATAAGATTATTCTCTTGTTGTGTACATAATCGCCTATGTTAATATTTTATTTGTGCAATTAAGATATTAATTTATTTTGGTTAACATATCATTCGCGCATATTACATGAGGAATCATTTTTAATTTTTTCACATTAACTGTAGTTGAGTGCACAAAAATATATTAGTGTTAACTTATCTATCTACTAAATATATATATTTTTAATCAAAATATATGTGGGAGATGTCTATTGGTGGCGATGAGGTTCGCAACCCATCACACCGCGTCTCCCGCGGAGCGAAAAGAGAAGGATGGAGTGCCGCATCGGTTAAAGTGTGACAGTCCATTATTTCTGCCTACCCTTTCGGGGAGACGGCGTGAAGGTTAGTTAGTTAGTTTTTTTAATCAAAATAATACTGATTTACTTTTGCATTGTATTGTTATATGCTAACAATAATATAGAGTAAATGCATTGACATTTCGTCACCTGAGAGTAAGAGGGTTCCAACTAACAAAATTTCACATTTGGCTTTTTTTTCGTGAAAAGGGTTCTTACTAACCTTATCTATACATACAATAAAAAAAAACATGTAATAGTATCGTCATTTTGATGTTACGAAAAGAATCAAGTTCCATCTGATCATTCAAAATACAAAATTCACTGAAGAAGGATTCATTTAAACTTAGAGCTTTATTTTTCCAACTGTTGCCAGACAAAATTTACACGTTTCTCGTTAAAAAAATCTCTGGAAATTGGAATAAAACCCTTTTATTCCAAGATACACACCCGAAACCAACAAAACTTTGACTTCATTTTTCTCCGCTTTTTACTTTTGTCAGTTGGAACCTTCTTACTCTCAGGTGACGATTTGACAATATCCTTTTGAGGCACAGCATGTGATCATTAAAATCCATATGCAATCACAAGAAATAAAAACATCTTATTGTTGTATTTGAAATTGTCCAGGTTTTGGTACATATCCATAGTAGCGTGCTACCGTAACGCTACGACATGCGAGTGGCACCACTACAATGAGACCAGACTCGGGGCGGGGGCCGGCAGAGAGGGCGGCGTCCGCAAGGCCCCTGAAGAGCCCCACGTACTGGAGTATGACTTCTTTGTCGTCAATGGCAACCCCAACATCTCTGTGTACAACACCCTGCTGTTCCAGTTCTCCTTTGACCGCCAGAACACGGTGGAGCTCTACCTCCTTTTCTGGGTCTGCTACATCATCCTCGTGCCATTGCAACTCTACGCTGTCAGGTGACACATTTGCCACAATTTGATTTCTTGGAATATCACCAAAATATTTCGTTAGTTGCGTAATCAATTTAACTTTCGTTCCCCAAAATCTACGCTCTGTTGATGTCTTTCACGTTTAAAAGTCGGCCAACTGTGACTTAGTTGTACAATATTAGTTTCTCAATCCACTGGTATTATCTATCTTTGAAGTAGTTTTGCTTTTATCTGTGAAAGGATAAGGTTTTCATAATTTTTATTCTGTTCTTAGGTTCCTCATCCTCCTAACAGTTTTTAGAGGGTTTATAAAAACTTTAATGAACCTTGATTCCTTGACTCCTTAAGTATAAAGTTAAACTCCTCAAGTATAAATCTAAAATTATTATTTTTAAACAACTTAATTTAATCTATATATGGACAAGCGTATGAAAGAGCTGAAAGGGTTGGAAGCAGGTGCAAAAATGAACGGTGTGTCAGTAAGCTGTTTGTTGTATGCGGACGATGCTGTGCTACTTGCAGACAACGAGCATGAACTGCAAGCCCTGGTGTCTAGTATGTATGAGGTATGCAAGCGATACGATTTGATGATGAATGTGAATAAGTCTAAGGTAATGATTTTCAAAAAAGAAGGAAGCATGACAGTCTGCAAAATTAGTGTAAACGGTGAAAATCTGGAACAAGTGGATGAATTTGTTTATTTAGGAAGTATGTTTACAAAGGATGGGAGGGTGGAGAAGGATATTGAAAGAAGGGTTGGGGCAGGCAACAGAATAAATGGTGCACTTAAAGTTGTCATCGCAAACAAAAGCCTATCCAAAAAAGCTAAGATGGCAGTGCACAATGGTGTTCTTGTGCCGACCCTTATGTATGGAAGTGAAGCATGGAACTGGCAAAAGAAGGATGAAAGTAGAATAAATGCAGTAGAAATGAGATCTCTAAGACGAATGTGTGGCAAATCTGTATATGATAGAGTGACAAATGCAAGTATAAGAAGTGAATGTGGTGCGAATGAAAGTGTTATGAACAAAATAAGGAAAGGGTCATTAAGATGGTTTGGACACATGGAAAGAATGAGTGAAGACAGAATGGTAAAGAAGGTATATGTAAACGGCGTGAACGGAGCTAGAAATAGAGGAAGGCCGAGGAAAACGTGGCACGATCAAATCAATCAAATATTGAATGTCGGTCACGTGAGGAGTTGGAAAAATCGACGTGCGTGCATGACAAGATGTATGAATGTAGAGGAAGCGAGAGACGTATGTCAGGACAGAACAGTGTGGCGTTCCATTCTTTCTGCCTACCCCTCCGGTGAGGCGGCGTGATGGTAAGTTAGTTTAGTTAGTTATTATTTTTAAAGCAATTTTTTTTTCAGTATTCATTTTGAAAAAAGACTAAATGCTATTTTTGATGTATGCCAATCAAAATATTTCAAATTCTCATATTATTATAAGCTGTTGAGTGCATGCATATTTTATGCACATCTTGTTTCATATATAATTATACTTGCCGTATCTACTGGACTGGGTCGTCGTATATAATAAATGTTTTGTTTTATCAATTACGAGGAAATGAGAAGCAGTAGTTTGTTTGAAAGTGACGTGTGCGTGCCTGTGCCTGATATGAACAATCAAAATGCTTTTGTATACATTCTGTCACCCACAATGGTGTTTGGAGTGTGGCGTAAAAATAATAACAACTGTAAGTGAATGGTGCTACATGATAAGGAGTGTGAACTGAGTCTAGTAATCTTTGTGATTTAATGTTCATGCCCTTATTTTTATAATGATAATAGTTCTTGTTTATCCTCCTCGGACCCAGGGAAAAAAAATCATCTAATTTAACTTTTTATTTATGTATTTGTGTTTTAAAAAAAATACGGAAATGAAATAAATTTAGAAAAAAAAAATTCTTCATACAGTTTTTCCAAAATCACATGTCCCCTATAGGGGACGCTGGGTCTCTAGCGCGTAACAAATAATAAAAACATATAATTTTAAAATAAGACATAAATATAATTAAACAATAATATTATGATGACTTTTTGCAGAACATTTTATTAAACTAATAAAAGAGAGAAAATACCATATAATTACAAATATATTTTATTACGGACCCGCGAAAGGCTAATAAAAAAACATAAAATAAAGTATATAATTAATTTTAATGAATAACTACCCTTCAAAAAAAAACATACCCAAAATAAGCTGATACTCAATTGAAACGTTTCCAATAATATAAAATATAATTTAAAATTCATGGTAAAGTTGAAAGCAATTTCTATTATCTTGCAAGCACAAAAAAATTTTGCACGTTGAATATTGGATTCGGGCTTTGTTAGCACTACACCCAGGAAAGCGACAACGATTTTTAGTTGCTGGATGTGGGAAAATTGGCATGTGGAGTACATTGTTCTTCCTTAGAGAATCTGGTGGGTGGGGAACAGCAGCTTTGGAACGCTTTGGTGTTGGTTCAGGCTCACATTCAGAATCAGAGTTTGGATCAGGTACTTGCAAACTATTGTGGATTAGGTGTTCTTCGATTTGAACTCTGAATTGCAAGTAATCCAAAATATCCCTTTTCGGAGTTTCTAATGCCATCTGATCCCGTCTATATTCTATCCAAGACGCAGCTATGGAAAAATCGAATAAATGCATTAATAATCGGACTGTCCATTTTTTTGTCCGTGCCCTTATTCTGTAGGTGCTTATTATTCTATCTAACATATCAACACCACCCATGTTTGAATTGTAGGCTTTTACGAGTGCTGGTCTGTTAACCATTGTGAGGCAAATTTACAGCATTAGAAGGCAATTCTTCATACTCTGGTGCTGGAGGAAGTGGAAAAAAATCTTCCGTTTTATTCCAAAATTCACGCCTGCTGGGAGTTACAGATTCCGTAATATTTATTTCTCCAATATTATCGTCCAACTCTTCATCACTTGATACCATCACATCGTCCGCGATGGTCTCATTGAAATCAGGATCGTTAATTTCGTCATCACTAAGGTCGCATTCAGACAGATTTCCATCCAACTCTACGTTAACAAAATTAATAAATGCATCAGAATCTGGAAAAAGAAAAAATATCATATGAATAAGTATACGAAAACATGTTTTAAAAGTGATATTTAAATATTTTTGTCAGTTTAGTTGTAAAAGTCATATTCGCAATTAAATATTTGCAAAAGAAAAACATGGACTAGCCGAACACTTATATGGTTAATATTTGAACATTTTCAACATTAAGACCCGATGTCCCCTCTGGGGGACATACAACTTTGGCGATTTTTCACAGATTTGACTGACTATATATTGGCAATCTATCAACTTGATATTATGAAATGAACATATTAGTATACTAAAAAGTTAACAGATTAACAGTTGTGCCAAAAAAATAATAAATATAGTAAACTTACCAATTTCGGAACCAGCAAAACGTCATTTCCTCAGACCCGCCATTTTGACACTGCCATAAAACTGCTGTGTAAGCATTGATTTGAAAACTAAGTTATTCTAAACATATTACGGACATCTATGAACAACAGTTCACAGTTGAAATTAGTTAACAACTTATAATATTCCTTGAATTACACCATTTGTTCAGACACTTTTTATGTCCCCCACAGGGGACGGGGGGTCCGAGGAGGTTATTCAGATTTATTTTTTCGCAAAGGCTTCTCTCCTTGGTCATCTTTTATTTTATTCTCCATTTATTTTACCTCTAGGCCATTTCATTTGTAGCACTTAATAGGTGTGCATAGGTCTTTGATTAAAAATAAATTATTTTTAATTTTATTGCCATTGATGATGAATTGTTACTTTTTTTTTTTTAATAAAGTTTGCCATTTGCATTATTTATTGTTACGTCAGTTTGGCAACCAAATTTTTAAATTTATAATCATCAATGTAAAAATATAATATTCATAGTAATATAACTTTGACGATCTTCGTGGCAGAGTGGCAAGAGCTACAAATGCCACACCGAAGGTCTCGGGTTCGATTCCCGGCGATGGTGGTATGATTGTCACACTGTCTTTGGTCTGGTGTAGAATTCACATGACAATAAAATGATGATAGATTAGCTACCTATCACATGTCATGAGAATCAATAGCTAAACATTTGTATACAGTAATTGGGTTCAAATAACCTGTTGTATACAAATGTGGAAAGCAACGGGAAACTACCACATTAAAGTGGCATCCCTAGAACCAGCAAAAATGTTACACTTTGCCGCAAACCAATCCCTTGGATTGAAAATAGCAAAGGAGATAGTATAAGTATACTCTAGTGATGTCATATGAAGGGTTGGTGCAGGTAATAAACTGAATGGAGCTTTGAATGCAGTTATTGGAAACATGAATTTAAAATTAAAATGGTCATTCACAATGAAGTTTTCGTTTTTACCTTTATGTATGGAGGCGAAGCATGGAACTGACAGAAGGATGAGAGCAGAATAAATGCTGTAGAATAGAGACCCCTTAGCCATATATGTGGTAAAATCATCGAAAGAATCGATGTGCATATATGACTCATTGTATTAGGTGTTTCAGAAAGTTTCATCCGTTTTACAACAGAGGGCTCTGGCTGCTTCAAGCCTGGCGGCCACTTTTTTTAGAGTAAACTTGAGCATCTGTCAATTAAGTTCAAAATGTTTCTCATTCTCACAACAACATTTGTTTTATCGCTCCTTAAAATGTCCACTTTCGGGAAGTTTTGCTGTTCTGTTTTGATTGGAAGAACACGTGGCACCATCGAACTACCACTTGTTTTAGTTCCATGACGCAAGCCTTAGAAGAGCAGCACTTCTATTCATATGCAGATGTCAAGAATTGGGTCGATGCCTGGATTACCTCAAAAGATGAGGCGTTTTTTCGACAATGGATTTAACTATTGCCAGAAAGATGGGAAAAGTAGTGTCTAACGATGAACAATATTTTGATTGATGTGTTTTTTTTTTTTTACCTTTCAAATAAATGCGATTTTCATACAAAAAAACAGACCGGACTTTTCGAAACACCCAATATATATGTGGAGGAATCTAGAGAGGTTTGTTGGTCCATTCTCTTTGCCTTCTGATTTTTGTTCATATACTCTATTAATTGAATATAGCATGTACCCATTTCTGATAATTTTATCTGATGATTATATACACTTTAATTTTTTCTAACCATGTACCTAATAAATTTTGCAGCTTATTATATTCAGTGTGTTCATAAGTTGTGTCTGATATCTATGTTTATAATATCCACGGATCAATACTCTTGATAAGGAGCCGATACTATTTATATATGGAACGTTTGCTCAAATGAATATGTAATAGCATAAGATATGTATGTAAAGAGCAATAATTATTTCACATAAAACTGGACAATAATAATATCAGCAAATAATATAGGGCACAAAAGTAATTTTGCAAGATTTATTTATTTATTGTTGGTACACAAACAAAGCATCCAATATACAGTAGTGATAAGTAATAACATATATATTACAATAGATTAGATGCCTCAGTTAGATGTGCACACCAAGAACATTACATTGGAAGTTCAACTATTTTGTACCACCCTTCGGTATAAAGAACCGTCAGGCAACACAAGACATTTTAAGATATAAACAATAGCACGAGGCAAAGAAAAAAACAAACAACAAGTCAAAGTATGATAAAAAAAAAGAGATATACAAAACAGATAGAACGATACAATAGTATTACATGAAGAAAAAACAATTCACAATTCAATTATATCTAATCAAAATAGGTATAATAAGGCAAGGTATACTAAAACAATAGCAAGAGACAAAGAAAAAAACAAACAAACAAACCAAGTATGATGAAAAAGAGATATGCAAATCGGATAGAACGATACAATAGCATTACATAAAGAAAAAACAATTCACAAATTAGTCCAAACAAGACAATATCTCGGGACAAAGAAAAAAAAATAAACAAATCAGGTAAAACAAGGCAGTTTACCCAAGATAGGGAAAAAATACAAATATAACAAAATAAGAAAAAATCATAAATTAAATTAATGTTTAATTTTTGATAATTTATGTCGTTCTCCCGACGATGAAGTCGAAAGATATTGAGAAAAATAAGCTTAAAAGTGGAAAAAACATTTTTTTAATTCATAAAAAATTCGAGATGCTTTAGAAAGAGAAAAGAAAAAATATCTTTATATAATATTTCGTAATTGACTAACAAAATCAATTCCTCTGATACTTGCTTTAAATGATGGCAGTGTATCAGAAAATATATCAATTTGCTTACATTCTATGGAATTGTATAATCTGCACATTCTAGTAATGGGATTAAAGTGAGATATATTATTTTTAAAGGATTTTATGTGAGAAGTATTATTGTAGCGTAAATTATATGCGTTTGGAACAGCAATCTGGATTTCACTCAGTCAATAAGAACTCTCCAGATACCCATGAAGAATTTTGTATAAACAAACTAGATCAGCAATTTCCCTTCTAGCCTCTAATGTTTTAAGGTGATAATATCCTAGCCTCATCTCATAGGATCCAAGTGACGAACCAAAGATTGCAATGAAAGGCAAATGCGCCCGCTAATTTCATTAGTTTTACTATTATTTAGCGAATGTTTTAGTGGGTTTCACCTTACATATTGTATGATGGCTGTGGATTTCTAATCTAGCTTTTAGTAAGGTTTTGTTTACATAGATATTAAACTTTAATCCAGTGTTTCCATAACACATGTTCAATTCTTCTCCGGTCTCAATCTAATAATTGGTCTGCAGCAAGGCAGACCGCCTTGCTGCAGACGTCCGCCCGGTCCTCGGCAACTCTCTTCAACTCCGCATTAGAGGTGCAGCCCATATCTTGGCAAATCTGGTCTAGGTACTCTTGGCGAGGTCGTCCTCTGCCAATCGATCCCTTGACCGTTCCCTCCCAACACATTATGCAGGAAACATTCGTGTCGCAACACATGACCAATCCATCTTGCGCGCCTCTCCGCTATGGTGTTCAACACATGTCTACTCTCTTCAACTCTGCTGAGAACCTCTTCATTTGTAATGTGGTCCCTCCATGAAACATGGGCAACTTGTCGGTAGGTCCACATCTCAAATGCCTCCAGCCTTTTGCACTCTCTTTCGCCCAGGCACCAATGTTTTTAAATGTTGTTTTCGGAGGTTCAGGTCTATGTTGTTGGACTCAAATATTTGAGACTTCTTGTTGAAGGCAAGTTTAACCTGGTGGATACGACTATAATTATAATTAAATAAAACAATGTTTTTTTAAACTACTTCCACTTTTGTCTTTGTTTCAACAGTGACTGGTTTTGCAAGGCTCGCTGGCATCGACAGACCGGTTAAATTATCATACTATGACAAATGTCTACTGTCAATTAAAGATTTACAATTAATTTTTCTATTTGGTCAACACAATACAACTAATTTTACTGTATTTATGTGTAAATATAGTTGATGTAATGTAATGACTCTACTTTGGCGATAAATTGAATGATATCTTCACAGTTTTAGTTACAAACATATTGTTCTACTTTGCATATTATTTTATGCATGTGTGGCAAAAAATAATGTAGATTAAATGTGCCCTGGGATCTCTCTTGCTTTGCTTTTCATTATCCGACATCAGTCCTGCGTAGATGAGGGTCGGGCCTAGGAATTTGCACAAGCAAAGCTGACAAAAGGACTCCGCTGCGTCTTATAACTGGTTCGGATGTGTGGTGGGTCTAAACATTTTTTCAAAAAACACCTGGAAAACTATATTAAATTCTTCCCTCGATGACAAAGGTATAATATGTGGGAATCATGTTGAGATAAATAAACTTATATAATGTGACAAGCAACATTTTGATATGTACAATTTTCATGTTCCAACTTACTTGTTATTTGGGTTAAAAAAGGACTATGTTGAGTTTGAGTGTACGTTGCACTAATTATTGTATTTTTTTTATATATTACAGAAGTCAACGACATCCCGTGACGAGACTTTTCACATGCAGCTTGCTTCTAGAGTTTTTAGCTCTCTGTTTCATTGTTGTCCACACAGCAAAATTTGCCTTTGATGGTGTTGGATTCTCCAACTTGGAAGTTGCGGGAGACATACTGGACATTTTGAGCAGGGTGAGTTCTCAAATTCTACAATTATCTCTATTAACTGCCCTATCTTTGGGTTATTTTCCGAGAAACGTGCAAAAAAAGCGTTTTTTTTTTTAATGAAATTTAATTATATATAATTTTATTTTTTTAAATTACGAAACGTCAAATACTCGTCCGCACACTTCGCCTGCCCCTTGTAAAGCTATCATATTTATGAAGACTTGTACTCAAGTGTTGTTGGCACATGCGCATATCCCTAACAGTTTGTACATTTTAGGTACATTACTTTTTCTCAAGCGCGTACGTAATACGGGATAGCGCAGAATGGTACAGTCACAGTGAACGTATCACATTTGTTCAAATACGTAGGGTGGTTAAATAAAAAAAATAAAAAATGAGTTTCCAGCGCCATAAAACAGGATACCCCCAGCTAAAGAAAGGAAATCCCGACAGAAAATCCTCCAGAGAGGATTTTCTGTCGGGGCCAAATTGAACCTACTCTGGGCAAACTCCCCAGGACATCATTATGAACCGTCTGGAACAGGACAGAGAGGCCTATGCCAGGGTGATACCTGACATGGCACTTCCATAATCATAAATGGTTTAGTTTTCAAAAAGATTTAAATTATTCCAACCTAATATCTTTGCATGCAGCATAATAAAAGTACTTACCTTACTTATACTTTATTTTTAACCCTTTACTTGCAGTACTAAACTTTTTATTTAACTTTCAGACATTGTTCATGCTGTTACTGCTATTGCTGGCGAAAGGTTGGGCCGTGACTCGATTGGAGTTGACATGGAAGCCGGTGGTCTTCGGCATATGGCTGTGTTACGGAGTTGTGCATATTTTACTGTATATATGGAATATGGTAATTATAACAACCCTCTATTAGCTACGGTGTTTAGTTTCATCTCAATCTTGGATACAATTTATTATTTTAGAGTGTCTACTTATCCCAGTTATTTAGTTCTTATTATCTTCTACATTAACTACTTCAATTAAGTCAATTAAGTTACTTCTGACATGACAACAGAACTTTATCACTGTGTTGAATCTTGTTGTCTGTGTAATCTGTGCATAATTACTTTGTCAGTTGAATATTACCAATGGAGTGATTAACCTACACAGTGCCTTTTTAAAATTAAATATTGATAGAATAACACATACAAAAGATACTAAAACTAGCATCTGATAAGGGTTAATTTTTGTGAATTAAAGCGCTTTATCTCCCATTTTGTGTGTTGTAACAAAATGTTTTAATTAAAAAAATAAAAACACATGTTTTGTGCTCAACTAAACATCATGCCGTTTCTCTGAAAGAGTGGAGGAAAGGATGGACTGCCACACTGTTATTTCCTGACATACTCTCGCCATATTACAATTCATTCATTGTGTTATGCACGCACGTCAGTTATTCCGACTCTTACTCATGGTCCACATTTAAAATTGAACTGATTTGATTTTTTGTTCACTCTAACATTTCTGGATAGACTTTTGTTTGCAATGACAACTTTTAACAGACCCCTATTATATTATCTTTCAATATCTCTCTCTACTCAGCTATTCCTTATAAACAAACTTCCTAAATATAAAAATTCATCCTTCTTCTTCTGCTTCTTCCTTGTTGTACACCTATGTGGTCTGTTCTCCAGAGTGTTGCTCCTCCTGTGAGGTAGATTCCCAGCTGTCCTTCCATCTTTTAGGAGGTCTTCCACGTGGACGAGTCCCATGAAGCTGATTATGCAATGCAATATAGGGGAGTCTGGTGGTGTTCATTCTTTGAACATGACTGGAACTTGATTCTTTGAACATGATGGAGCAGACAGCGAAAACAATTCATCAACTTTAATAATTAATATAATACTGTATCATTCTCACTTGTTTCACAGATTATAGCTTTGTTTTTTACTTTTTTTATGTCACTTAATTTAATTTTTTGAACAAACAACCCGCTTATCTCAACCTAGGTCGTCATTAGGATAATAAAACAAACAAGTGGTTTTATATTTATGAATTCATATGTTTATTGAAAACATTATTTTACTTTCTAGTATATGACACTTTTAAAAATAAATATTTTCTTAATTGTAGCAAAGTATAGATTCAAACAGAGCCGTTGTGTTTTTATTTACAATTTAAAATCCATGTTGTAATTGTTGCTACTTGGTTTGATATATTATCAAATGATTTGTTATGTACTTTACAGACGGAAGTAGATATAATAGAAGAAATAGACGAATACCAAACATGGCCCGGGTGGCTGATTCTGGCCTTCAGAGTACTTATTATGTTTTGGTTTATATATGAATTAAGGTAAGCTTCCAATTTCTCTCACTTCTTAACCTTTTATACCCTCTGTCAGGTCATTTTCGTAAAGAATTTTAAATTTTGTTATACATTCCATTGTGACAAGTATATAAACATTGTTTGACTTTAGAAATTCCACACAATAAAATCAACACTATTTTTCTTACACTCTTCTTATAAAAAATATTAATATTGATAATTGAAATTTTTTGATCGAAGTTTTTAAAATATACGTATTGCAAAAATATTTGGTTTTATTCTACTTATTCTTCTAGTTCCAACAGTTTTCAGCTGCTGGCTATTGTCTGGTCTCCCAGATGATGGCAGCAATCTGCCAAACCGGTCAGAGCTAGAATAATAAGTGGAATTAAACCGAATATACAGTCGCACTCAGTTATTACGATCACAGAAATAGCGAGATCTCAGTTGTAACGAGGAAACAAACTTTATTACTTCATATGATGGGTATTTTTGTTGGCATTTAATGATACCTTTCTCTGATATAACGGGTAATGCTTATAACAGGCAAAGTTTGTCCCATCTTCCTCGTAATAATCAAGTTTGACTGTGTATATATATATAAGGAGTATGCATTAATTCGTGCGGTTTTCTAAGTGAGCACGTTACTAGTATTATTCGCGTCGTGTTCATCCGTGACTATATTCATTTGAAAGCTACTGTCATTGCGCGTCTTTTTCAGTATATGTTATTTGGTTGAAGCGTAAACAACAACTTTTTCTATTCATTTGAAAATGTCGAACTTTGTGCCAGAAAAGTGTTTTTGCGGGGAGTTCTTCTTCATTACTTTAACATGAAGAAAAGAGCTACCGAAAGTCATCGTATTTTAGTGGAGGTTTATGGTTACCATGCTCTAGCTGATCGAACGTGCCAGAAGTGGTTTGCACGGTTTAAAAGTGGCAATTTCGACTTAAGACGAAGAACGACCCGGACAGCCAAAAAAGTTTGAAGATGAAGAATTGGAGGCATTGCTCGATGAAGACGCGTGCCAAACGCAAGAAGAACATGCAAAATCATTACACGAATTAATGCATACTCCCAATATATATTAAATTTATTTTTATTATTATTAAAATCAAATAATATTTGTGAGTATTTTTACGTTAGATAGATCACATCCAACTCTTCCTTATGATTTGTTTATGTTTAGTGTTTTTATTATTGAAATATGTGACTCAAGTGGATTCCCTCAAATATAATGTTTTGCATTGCAGAAATACTATGCTGTACGAGCACAACATGGCAAAACTGAACTTCCTACTGCATTTCGGGGCTTCCAGTCTGGTGTGGTTCATCTACCTGCCTGTCATCGCGCTCATCGCCCTGCAGATCAGCCCGCTTTGGAGATTCAAATTCCTCTTAGGTATCATACACTGTACATTGCATTATTGATACATGTAAAAATGAATGGATTAAGAATTGTATAAGACACAGGGCCCAGCAACTGGCTAACAAACATGCTCACACTAGGTGTAATGATATCAGATCTTCATCTTGGTCCTAATTGCGTGCTTGTCCAACAGGTATAACATACTCGGCTGACTGCATGGCCTTCTGTGTGATGGCACATCTCCTTTGGCCCACACGGTCTGAACAGTACTTGCTGCTCAGCGGTGCCACCTACACGGGTAAGTTTTTTGTTATTTTAAAACTGTCCCAAATTGATGTGCACAAATGTAAAAGTAAAATGTTGTAAATTCACACATTCTAAATACGAGGCATATCTAGAAAGTAAGTATACTGAGGCTCTCACGACCGGAAGGATTTTATTATTGACATGTAGGCTACACTTCCGTATAGCCTGACTCTTCCCCTCCGCAACGAGACCGGTTCGAGGTCAGTACGTTGAGAAGTGTCGATGCGACAACACGTTTCGTGAAAAATGTCAATCCAATCTCCCGCCAAGTGCGAAATACGCGGCGCCGGGCATGAGTTTTTGAGGCGCTGCAAACTCCATGGAGATGAATTTCTCCACTCCATCGTTACTGGAGATAAAACTTGGGTTGCACACTACACGCCTGAAACCAAAAAGCAGTCTCAACAGTGGCGTCACACCTCTTCACCCTCCGCCAAAATGTTCAAACCACAATTTCAGCCAATAAAATCATGGCATCCGTGTTTTGGGACTCTCAAGGCATAATTTAAATTGAATATATGCCTCAAGGGGAGCCATCAACTCTGCAAGATACTGTGAGACTCTAAAAAAATTGCGGAGGGCGATTCAGAACAAGAGGAAAGGCATGGGAGTCTGCCTGCTGTACGACAATGCCAGAAGGAACTGCTCGCCTAGTTTAAATGGGATGTCCTGAACCATCCCGCGCATTCCCCTGACCTAGCACCTTCAGATTACTATCTCTTTACCTCCCTGAAGCTGCACATGGGTTGAAAAAGGTTTTTAACCGACGAGGAGGTAAAGGAGGAGGTGGAGAAGTGGACGAAGGGGTTGGCGGGAAACTACTTCGAGGAAGGCATCAAAAAGTTGATACCCCGCTTCACCACCTGCATTGAGAGGAATGGCGACAATGTCGAAAAATAGCTTATATATGTACTACGGTAACCACGTAATTTTTTTGTTTAAATAAAAAAAATTGTAACCTACAAAAATTCAGTACACTTACTTTCTGGAGATGCCTCGTACATCATCAAAAATGATAAATGCGTACTCATCAAAATGTAATAAATTAAAAATTTATTTGTAGGAATGGAGGAGTTGGACGAATTCAACGAAGCCCCCCACGTGGTGCATGGGAATGGAGATGGCGCCTCAGACCCGTTGCATCCGCGACCTTCGCAGTCCCTTCCGCTCGGAGACAGCTTCCCCGAGGACACACTGGTCCTGGTGGGGGACAACGATGACGAGGATGTCATATTTACCGCTCTAACTCCCAATAACCACAAGACCGGCAGCGTGTTTGGCTAGGTGCACTCACTACGTGTCAAATTAACCTCCCTCAGTGGACTGGAATGGACTGAGATTTGAATTTATTTTCATTTCTAAATTGTACAAGTGTGCTCCTTTTAATGCTGATTTATTGTGAAAAAGCGAAGAATCTTTTTCTGCGTAAAAAGTCTTGTTTTATAATTTTGACTGGTCGTTAACTGCCACTGGTAGTTTAAAATTTCTACAGAGATAATATTTTCTTATCTAGGTTTTGATACGAGGGCAGAAATTAACTTAATTTACAATTTTCTAAGAAAGGCTTTGTGTGACTCTCCTAATAATAATAAATAATATGATAAGTGTTTGCTGCTGCGAATGTGCGAACGTGTGCAATGCATGCAATGTATTTAAGAACAATACAAATTTCAAAGGATAAAATAAAATATCTTACAATGAGTTAAGATATATTACCCCTACGACACGTGATATTTTTGTATTATTTTTGCCTCTGTGGCTATCCTTTCCTGTGTATTTTATTTTGGAACCATTTAACTATAAAAATGGTTCCGACAATATAAAAATAATCATTAATTTAAATAATAATTAAATAAAACAATGTTTTTTTAACTACCTTCACTTTTGTCTTTATTTCGTCAGTGCCGGTTTCGCCAGGTTCGCTGGCATCTACAGACTAGCGAGCCTGGCGAAACCGGTTGCCTTCGAAATAAAGACTAAAGTGGAAATAGTTAAAAAACATTGTTTTATTTATTTATTATTTAAATTGAACTTCCATCAAGAGATTTAAGTAAAATCATTCGATCATTAATTTATATTAAAACATTTGTATTGTGAGTTTTGCCATGAGGGTTCCATTTGCCCCAAGTATGAGAATATTTTATTGTCTAGCATTAAATGGAGTGACTTGTAGTATAATATTATTGTTTGAATTTGTGTGTTATTGAAACATATTCATGCATATTATTTATTCCATAAAATGACGAGAGAATTGTGATCAGTAATGTTTGTTTTTGTTTTAATCAAGTTGACTTGGTACGTCCGAGTCGGACTGTTTCTTCTGTGACGGACAACTTGGATATTATTGTCTCCATGTAATGAATTGCTTCATCAAAATGGTGACTGGCAATCTCCAAAAAGTTTTTCATAGATGAAACTAGGGCACAGGAATACCCAAGATCCAATATTCTACTAATTGTGTTATTAATTTTTTTAATCCTCCAGAAATATTGTAATATTTAATTCGACAGTGAAACCCTGAATCTTTAGAATGTCACTATTCCGATTTGCATTTTTTTCTGCAGTAATTTATGATAGATAAAATAACTTATACAGAATTTGGTTATTATGTAAAAAAAATATGTACATAAATCACCCAGTTGTCATCAAGTTGTCAATGTTTCAATTTGTGTATCAAAGTTAACTTTACTTTTAAAGTATAATAGTTGTTTATAAATTGGAAAATATCATTTTAATGTTTTGTTAGAAAATGCATTTCCCCCTTTATTTGTCTATTCGTTGAAAATTTGCTGAACTGAGGGTTTTACTGTGGATAATAATTACAAATTGTTTGCCATTATTTTGCTTTACGGGCAGCTCAAATACATAAATATATTTTATTATAACTTGATTACTCATAGACACCAAAAATATTTAAACAAGTTTAAATTCAATTGTTTTAGATTAGAAAAAAGTTATTTTTTAGTTCGATTTCCAAAATGGAATTTTATCTGTTTTTTTATTGACTTCGAATGTACGTATTTTGGTATCTTTGTTAGGATTATCTGTGTTATCCTGTTGGAGTACTTTAACAAGAAGTGTGATATTCCTCTACTCCCGCCAAAATGTCAAATAAGTGTGCGTGAATGGATAGTGTAATCTAGAGACGAAAGTGGTGTGCAGTCCACATTGCACAACAAAAGTTATTAAAAATTAAAATGATTATAATTTTTTACAAGAAGGTAATTTCACCAAACCTAATGTAACCTTAATATATTTTTATTATTAGCATCTTTCACTGTGTTGTGGATGCTGCACTTTAGACCCCCACTTTAAATTTATCTGGTTTCTCGACATAAAATAGTTTTGCCGTTGATTAAATCCTTTGAATTAATTTCAAAAATAAAAATATTCCAATAAAACAGGATTGTTTTGGAATTTCTCTAATTTGTAAAATAAAATTGAAACTCTGTCGTTTCAACAAAGTTGTAAAATTGACAACACAATTAACTGCAATATTCGTAAACAGAGTTAGAATGTGGAGGTATATTTTACTTTTGCCATTCATATAATAAGAATCAATATTGACCATATTATTCACAAAGATGTACATATTAAATGAATATTTCACTTGTTTTCTTGTAAATACATAGTTTAGAGTTGATTTAACAAAATATATAATGTGTGATTATATAAACCGTGTTTTGGAATTAGTAATTCCTTGGTCTAAATTATATCTCCTCCGCTGTTTGAAATAAATTTGAGTGTAGTTAATTTTCTTATCTGCTATTTATTCTGTAGTGGTATGTGATGTAGCTGTACGACCTATTTGATAGGCAGCAGAACAACGTCAATGAGTAGTCTAATGAAGGGATTGTGTGTATCTGTTTACTAACATTAGTTAGATGTTTGGTGTAGCGACTAAGCCATTTTATTGTAAGATCAAAGCCAAGTTGAGCTTTATGTGAATATATTAACTCTATTATTAGGTTTATTGATAATATAAATCTAAGTAAAGAAATTTTCAATTAACCGATAAAATATTTTTTTAATTCTCTTTATATTTTAGTTAGCTATTGTCTAATGTGTATTTTTTAACACATTTTATTTGTAACATTGTTCTACCAAGAAATAACTCTGTACATTTTTTAAATCTATTTTTATTATTGAATTAAGAACAAGATGGTTACATCCAATATTGTTAATAATTGGTGTACTATGTGTGTAAATACAACATAACAAATTTTCATTGAAAATTTCTAAACCATTTTAGTCACAAATGTTGGTAATACTCGGTACTAATATGAGATATTAGAGGTGAAATGAAATTAAAGAAAGGTTTCATTTAAAATAATTATGTATTTAAAACAAAAGTGCATATCTGTGTGTACAAGTTCTAGCCAAATTACTTCATCTGCATCTGATTTACTGGTTTTATTTTCAATAACTCCTTGGTTACAATTTTCTGTACCCAAGTTTTCTTATTTTATTAATCTGATTTAAACTTTGAGTAGGTACCTGAAAATTCCCACGCGCATAACACATCACTCAAAAAGTCTTCGGTCTAACTAATAAATTTATTTTTATTTTTAAATGAAATTCATCTTTATTCATCAACATGCTCTCCTTCAAGGGTGATACATCCATTTCAACGCTCCTTTAACTTTTCAATGCTTTTTTTGTCAATCGATTTGTCTTTGGCCTCATTTTCGGTAATCACTTCTTCATTTGAGGCAAAAATTCTTTCCCTGGAGCATCTTTTTGATATCTGCAACAAGCTAACAGTCGCTGAGGGCTAGATCTGGAGAGTACGGTGGGTGAGGAAGCAATTTGACGCGTAATTCATACAATTTAACCATCGTTGTTATCGACTTGTGACACGGGCCGCTCTCTTGGTGGAAGTGCACCTTTTTCTTTCTTTTTCGAGGGAGTTTTTTCTTGATTTCTACACTCAATCGATCCAATAATGACATTTAATATTCACTATTGATAGTTTTACCTTTCTCAAGACAGTCGATGAACGAAATATCGTGCGCTCTCCGAAATATGAATTCCATAAGCTTGCCTGCTGACTTCTGAGTTTTTGGTCGCTTTGGACGACTTCACCGGTAGCTGATGATCTTTTTGATCCAGGTGTATAGCAATGGATTCATGTTCATCCAATGTCACATACTGAAGCAAGAAATCCTTTTTATCTCACTTGAGCAGCTCCAAATAGCGCTCTGAATCGTCAATGCGTTTTGATTTAGGTCCGTGTGAGCAAATGCGGCACCCACTTCGAAAGGAACTTACGCATTCTCAAATTTTCGTATAAAATTATAAACACACTATGTACCTTTTGATATCTATAAGGTGTCGGCTATCTCACGCAAATTCACTTTACGTTTTTTTAAATACTATTTTGTGGAATTTTTTTGTGTTTTCCGGAACAACTGCCGATTTTGGGGGACCAGATCGTTCAGCATCATCGGTGTTTGTACAAAAGCGTTTAAATTCTGAACAGCAGTCAATAATAGTTGATGTCCCTCGTGCAGAGTCTCCATTACGCTTATCAAGCCACAGTTTGGCTTCAATAGTATATTTTTCATAAAAAAACAATGTTTAATCAACACACGAAATTCTTTTTTAATTCATTGTTTTGAAAATTACAAAACTGGGGTCACTAAAACCAGCGTGATATGTAAACTAATTGTCAGAATGTCGTGAAATTTTTACACGTATCGTTTGAAACGTTGGTACTATCCAGAAATCAAATGAGTATTACAACAGTGTTGCAATAAATGTGTCAGACCGGAGACTTATTGAGTGAGGTGTTATACGAGTATATGTATTTTGATATAGCAATTATTGTCTAAAAGTCCCTTCATTACATTTCATAAATTTGTTGCTGTATTTTTATTTTTATAAAGTTTTACTTGAAAGACCTTTTTATTCCTATGAATAATGTAAGCAATTTAACTGTATTGTATTCATTTCCTGACAAAGTGATTCTAGTTTTAAGAAGAATATATTTTCTACCACATAACGAATTTTTTTTTGTCACAAGAGATTGCAAGGATGTATTTAAAATAAAGTTTTGTTTATTTATTTATATATGTATTTGATCTCATTGCTTGAACCGCAGAATATAGGAATAGTACAGTTGAGATATTGATGGGCTGCTAACCCCTCTCATAAACAATGAATAATTCCATAGCTTTACTAACTTTTCTATGTTCTGTGGTAATTTAAATTTATTTATGTTAATGTTGGTTTCAATTAATATAAAATTGAAAAATACATAAAGTTACATAAATTTTATTAAAAAAATTGTAATAGAGGAAGATGTCACATTTGATTTCAAAAATACAGATAATACAAGTATAATATAAAATGAGTCGAGTTCCATCGGCATCATGCGGCATGCAACGCTCTGCAGATGGGGTGGGTTCTCTTGCATATCATTTTAAAAGACTGAGGTTGTGATTTTTAGTATAAATAGCTTTCTCGTGAGTATGTTTTATCCTTTGTCAATTCGGGCACTCAATAGCTTCACTCATTTGATGTGTATGTAAAATATTATTATACTACGATACATAGATTGGTTTCAATTAAATGACATAAGAGTGTTTGTTTTTTATTATTTCAAATCCTCACCACCCGGGTTTTTAGGGAGCAACATTCCACGGTGTGTAAGTCCCAGCTTCTGGCTCCTCGAACTAAAACAAAATATTTATTACAAAACAACAGACCCAAACGAAATGTTCATTACAAATCTATTGTTTTCACGGAAACACTCTGATACTTCAACATTATTTATTATCTGTTTAATTTGAACTGCTTGTATCACAATTTATTTATGGTATTTTCCTTACAGCTGTTTGGCCAACCGATGTTGGCATCATTAGGTATTCTAATCAACAGTCGATTGCAACACCTGATGAGCCAATATCAGTTGGTGAAAGAGTTGTCATGACTATATCAAAGAAATTATAAAAGTTAATTGTGTCTTACTACTTATTGATACGCAAACCGAGCGGTGGAGAGGGGGCCGGACCACCTGGGCGTCAGTGGCGGTACTGCCATAGAAGCCCAGAAGCCCGGCTTGCGTAAGAAATTTTTAATTAAAACCTCTTTTGGCTTGCAAAGATTCAGCTCTTGTGGCTATTCCTCTTACGTTTGATGGGAACATTATTGAAATGTAATTTGGTGCATTGTAGGTTTATGCGGAGGCACGATTTTTTTAGATTTGGGGGTTTCGGTTCAAAATTTATTACGCAAGCCGGGCTTTTGGGCTTCTATGGTAGTACCGCCACTGCTGGGCGTTATAGTGGGGAGCCTTCCAAAGATATATTTTTTCCAAGTTACCTGCAGGCAAGCGGAGAGTAAGCACGTTGATTTCCGTGAACCTCTGTTAAGAAGTGTCGTTGCGATCCAAGATGGAGAAAAATCTCAAGCAGCGCTACGCCATAAAATTCTGCATCAAACTCGGGAAAACCGCAACGAAGACCCTCGGAATGATTAAGGACACCTACGGGGATGCTGCCATGAGCGGCTCAACAGTGTTTGACTGGCATAATCTGTTCTTGGAGGGGCGGGAGCTCGTTGAAGACGACCAGCGCGCCGGTCGCCAGTCAACTTCAAGGATTGATGAAAATGTGGCCAAAGTAAAGGCGCTCAAGAACTCCGACCGGCGCACAAACATTCGTGTGATTGTTGAAGAGTTACAGATTTCGTACGGTAGCATCCAAACAATTATTACTGAGGATTTGACCATGCGAAAGGTGTGCGCCAAGTATGTGCCAAGCCGTGCCACATCGCGCTACTGGTGAGGGAGTTTCTGACCAAGCACAGGGTTGCCACGTTGCCTCACCCCCGTACAGTCCAGATCTGGCACTGCCGGACTTCTTCCTCTTTCCTCGGCTCAAGCGGGACCTAAATGGAAACCGATACAGCTCCGTAGAAGACGTCCAAAGGGCCGTGACAGTATCTCTGAAGGGGATTCCCGAAAGCGAGTTCCAGAAGGCGTACGCGTTGTGGGAATTGCGTTATACGCGTTGTGTCGAAGCTTGTGCTTTTTCGAGGACTGCTAAGGATTTGTACCGATTAGTTCAATAATTTTTTTTAAATTAATTCAGTCCTACTATTTTTTGATCCTACCCTGTATAAGAAGAGTTGGAGGACTTACTCTGGCAGTGATGTGATCTGCACAGGCCATCCTGATCCAGGCCGCCGTGGCGGGAGAGTTGAAGGGGAACTCTGGCGGGGCTCCGCTCTCTTTCCTAGCTGCGATGACCGCCTCTCTTATGGCAAAGAACACCGATGAAGCCAAGAACAAAGGCGGTTCTCCTACGGCCTGAAGAAACAAAATGACACCCATTATTCATACAAATAGCAACAACAACAAACCATCACGCCGTTTCACCAGAGGGGTAGGCAGAGAGAATGGACCGCCACACTACTCGATCCTGGCACACCTCCTTAAGCTTCCACCACATTCATACAATGAGTCGTACACGCACGTCGATTCTTCTGACTTTTGACATGGTTGACCTTTAAAATTTAATTAATTTATCACGCCAAGTTCTCCTATGACTTCGCACTTAACCATTCTTTCTTCATCCATGCGTTCCATATGTCCAAACTAACGCAGTGATCCTTTCAAAATTTTGTTCATAATACTTTCTTCCGCTCTACATTCCTTCCTTAAATAAGCATTTGAAATAGCTATCTGTGGATTCATCCCACCACATTCGTCTTGGGCATGCTGGGGACCAATAGTCTTCAGATAAGGAGTGATGGGTTCACACTTACCCGTTTCTTCAGACTTATCAGGGGATTCTTTGAGAATTCTGTCATCTTGGAGGGTATCTATCATTATGTTCAGGATGGTTATCTTCAACAGCGTCAGAACATACTGATTTATCTCCCAACATACAGAACCAACCCGCCTCTGGTGATGACGATGGGGAGAGTAATCAAACTGCTGAACAAGATCGCTTCGGAGATCGACCTCTTTCATAATTATTAGTGAAAGTACATTCAGACGACAAATATTCTTGACTTTAGAGAGTATCTTGAATTTCTAAAGTTGAATCATCTCTCATATGTTCCTCGTATTTTATACTTATATTATATTTGATCTGTTCTCGATAGATGCTAAAAACTTTATTTTTTTATTGTAATATCTACTGAGAAAATAAACTGCTTAGATTTAATTTGAGATTCTGTCGTACATCGTTTTACCGCACATACGTCTATGGGATCTTAGCTCTACCGCATTTATTCTGTTCTCACCCTTTTTTTGCCAGTTTCATGCTTCTCTTCCATATATCAATACATTATAGACTATTTTTCTAATTACTATAATTCTATTAAATGTAACTCTAAACACATGTCGAAGAATTATTTTGAAAATTTGAATGCGTATTTTACAATAATCACCTTCGAGGAGTAGATCGCTCGGGGATTAGGAGCTCCCCTGAGAAGAGACACATAGAACTCCTCTGGAATATCTGTGAATCCGGGAACCTTGTAGGCTCCCGGTCCGCGACTGTACAAAGTTCCGGTGGGCGAGAAAATGAGTTCTTCCATTGTGAAAAGGCCATATCCCTGGACAAAGGCCCCTTCGATTTGGCCGATATCGATAGCCGGGTTCAAACTTTCTCCGACATCCATCACGATATCTGTCCTCAGAACTTTGTGGTCTCCGGTCAAACAATCGATTTCAACATCTGAACAGGCTACGCCGTAAGTGAAATAGTTATACGGCGTCCCTTCATTCTTGTCTAAGTCATAACCGACGGTCGTCGTGGCATGATACCCGACCGCGGAGAGACTCACGCTGCTGAAGTACGCGGTCTTGATCCAATCTTCCCATTTCCCTTCGGGATTTTGCTTCTTAATAGGTTTGAGTCTTTCCAAAATCTGATTACACGCATTTAGAACAGCCATTCCATTGATGTCTGAGCTGACGCTGGCCGCTGTGGGGGACGTGTTGGGGACCTTATCCGTGGAGGTTTCCGATATGTGGATCTTAGAGGAATCTATTTGGAGAACCCTGGCGGCTACTTGGATCATCTTGGTGTGCAAGCCTTGGCCCATCTCGACTCCTCCGTGAGAGATGAGCACCGAACCGTCTACGTATACGAGAACTAAAGCTCCGGCCTGGTTTAGGAATTTGATCGAAAAAGCGACACCAAATTTCGTTGGAACTATGCTGATTCCTCGTTTCTTCCAGCGATTATTTCTGAAAATAATTTTAAAGGAATACTTATAAGTTGTGAAAAAGAGTAAATCGCAACCATATGATGGAAGCAATCATCAGTGGTCACTTAAAATTGTTTATGACTTTGTCAGAAGTGTGATAGCGCAGCTATCAATTTCAATGTCTATTACGTCAATAGTACCTAAGTTTAATTACGTAGTGTGATCATTTTGTTATATAATCAATGTGTTTTGTCAATATTTTAAGAGTGTTTTTAAACGGAAAAATATACAACTGGACTATTCAATAATGATAATTACAGTGCATCCAAAAAATAGGGAAATAATAAAACCTGTTAAATTCTTCGACACCCTTTAATCTTTGGTGGTAGTCTGACTTGGCCACACACTCGTCCCAACACTTCGTAATGGTGCAGTTGAGCAGACTCTGCTTGAAGTGAGTGGTCTGTCCCTCTTGGTATAAATTGAGGCGAGCAACCTCGAGGGGGCTCTTGCCCAGCTTGGCCGCCACGTCGCGGATGTAGTTCTCTGCACACAGCATACCCTGGGGGGCCCCGAAGCCGCGGAAGGCCGTGTTCGAGGGCAGGTGTGTCTTGCAGACGTATCCGATAATCTCAATATTCGGGATGAAGTAACAATTGTCGGAATGCAGAATCGCTCTCTCCAATACCTGAAATGAATTATGCGAATAATTCACTTCGATTCCGCTTCCAATAACCCACAGAATCTTATTGAAAGTTTACACGTTTTGCTTCTAGTGTTTTCATTATAATGTAATCGCACAAAAATAAATTTTCCAAAACGTTTTTTTTGTTGACAAAACCGTTATTATTCAGTTCTTGTTCTTTGGAAACAGCATTTAATGGATATAAATCGAAAAGATTGAAACAATAAATTTTCACGTGTTACAAATTAAACAGTTCGCTTTGTTCCAAATCTTGGCTGATGACTAATTAAATGTATATTTTATAATAACAAATTAAGAAAGAAATATCAAGCAAGATACTTACCGCAGGTGACAAGTCGATAGAGAAGCCGGCATTGTTGTAGACATGTATTATAGCGCCTATTATTTTTCCAGTTTTCATGAAAGCAATTTTGTATCGGAAGTAGAAGGGGTGGCGACCGCCCGTTATCATCATATCTTCATCCCTGTCTAGCATGCATCTGACGGGCTTCTGCAGCTTTTGTGCCGCCAGCGCCACGGGGATAACCAGCTGGATCCCTCGGGACTCCTTCCCGCCGAATCCTCCCCCTATCCTCTTCACCCTCGTCACGACACGGTTAATCGGTATGCCCAGAACATGAGCCACTAACATCTGAAAATAAAAATGGAGTTTTGCTGCTTATGAAGTGGCAGGACATTTGTGTCATAACGCATTTCATAAAATACGAGGTATAAGTAGAGTCTTACGCTAATTTCTGAAGGGTGCTGATTGGACACGAATATTTCCAACTCGTTGTCTTCTCTCTTAGGAATTGCTCGGCACGAGTGCGTCTCCAAATAGAAATGCTCCTGGCCACCCAAAAATAATTCATTTTCTATTACGAAATCGGCTTCTTTAAAAGCAGCCGTGACGTCTCCACGCGCGACCCTTTTGGGCATACCGGGGTGATACGATTTTGCTTCAATGGCTTCTTTTATAGTTACGATTATAGGATTTAATTCTTCGTACACAACTTTGACTTTTTTAGATGCTCTTTGAGCAATTAGTTGAGTTTCGGCAACTATAGCACCCAGTGGCTGTCCTTGACATACTACTTTCTTGGTTAAAAATACTTCCTCATCGTGAACAATAGGACCTACATCGTTTTTTCCTTCTTCGATATCGTCTGCGCTTAAAAATGCTTTCACGCCCTCCATAGCTAGCGCTTCAGACGCGTCGATTGATACGATGTTGGCGTGAGCTTTAGTTGTTAGCACTAGAGATAAGAAGAGCTCACCCTCCATGGGAGTCATGTCGTCGCAATAGACAGCTTCTCCGGTGGCTTGCTTCAAGGCCGAAGCGTGCACAACGGGCCGCCCGACGGGGTCTATGTCTGACTGTCCATCAGAAGGTAAATTAAAATACTGGGAAGACTTGAGTTCGCCATGATGGAAACCGCCGATTCCACTTTTATCTCTTTCTGAAATTTGAAGCGCGTTCGGATTCTTTTGCGAAAGTTCATCCGCAATTTCTAAATACATTTTAAAAAACAAGCTCAGAGTCAAGGAGCGTCTGTACTGGATCATGCCGCCGGGAGCCGACGGTGATAATGGCAATTCTTCGACTAAGCTGTTAAACGCCCTCTGAATCATATTTTCATTCCAAAGTTGCCCTTCTAAAAGTTTAGCCGTGTTTCTAGCCATAACCGTTATCGGAGCCATCCCCCCGAAGGCGAGATCCATTGATTTTATAGTATCAGCTTTGTCGAATTCAACTCGCATCGCCAAGTTTACTATCGCAATGTCATCATCTCTACGTTTGGCTTGTTTAAAAGCTTTGAAATATTCGTTTTCTCCGGTAAATGGAATTTGAATCGAAACCAACACTTCATCTGGTTTGCTTATATTTGTTCTATAAGCAGTAAAGAAGGAATGGTCCATCACGATTTTTCGTTCGCTGCTAGAACTTTTAAAAGTCAATATAGCACCCGCGGCCATGAAGATCGGATTTAAATCCGAGATCGGGCTGCCCGTCATTATATTACCGCCCACGGCCGCCACATTCCTGATTTGTTTCCCAGCGAACCAGTGCAGCATGTCCACGGTGGACCGCAGTACTCTGGTTTTAAAGTTCGGTAGCGTCTTTATCAAAGAGTTCATAGCTGCCTCCATGTCAGTAAGGGTGACAGCGGCTCCAACTTTAAGCCCGCTATCTAAAACTTCGATTTTGATCAATTCGGGGATTTGATTGGGCAGAATAATAACGGGGTATAAACAATTTTTAAATTTTACTTCAACTCCAATCTCAGTATTTCCAGTAACAATTTTAGCATCTGTGTGTACTGATTTCAGATTCAAAAGATCTTGCAGATTCGTTGGTCTGTGCCAAGTCACGTTTGTTCCTTTGAACATGATCTTTTGGGCGTCGAAAGTATTAGATAACTTTAATTCCGGTGGAAATATCGGTTCCTGCGAAGGATCGAACGGGACAAATTCACTCGACGAAAATGTCTCCTGGGGTTCTTCGTGCGATTGCTTTCCATTTAGATTACGGCAACAGTTTTCCCCCTTCCCGCACACACCGTTAGAGTTCTGAGCCAATATTTGTTTCTTCTCCCATTCCTCGGTGAATGTCTTGTATCCTTCCAAAATAGGTCTATATCCTGTACATCTACATAAGTTTCCTTGGAAGGCTATTTCTAAATCTTTGTAAGATGGTTTGGGCATATTTCTTAATAGAGTGTACATTGACATTACGATGCCGGGAGTGCAGAAGCCACACTGCGACCCGTGGGCCTTGGCGATTCGTTCCTGAACTGGATGGAGGCGGGTCTTGGTGGAGCCGATCCCTTCCACAGTGGTGACGGCCAGGCCGTGCAGGGAGCACACGGGAGCCAGACATGCATTCACGGCCAAATGTCTGACGGTGTTACAGTTAAGAAATCTATTCAATGTTTTGTATATTATTAATAGTACATAAATAATATCACCAATTATAAACTACTTCTGCGAAACAAATAAAAATAGTATGTTCAATATGACGAAATATCTCGTGAAGTTACGTCCTGATTCCAATCATATTTCAAAACACCATTTAAGTATAATTGTAGCTAAACTATAGCATATAAATGGATGTCGTCCGTGTGTAGAACCTACCTATTGATTGGAATGAATGGTGCCAGACCTACCGGTCGCTAGTAGGAAGACATGAAAATAAAGGGGCATTAACTGTACAGTACCCGGGGGTAAGTACCTAATATACGAGTACATCGGACTTGAGAATGAGATTGTCGGCAATATGCGGAAAACTTCGGTTTTGTTACGGATTGAATACAACGGATAGTAAAAAATAACAATCTTATATTCACATAAGTCTGAACGACTATAAACGCCCATGTTTTAAATGAAAAAGGTTTTGTACTCAGTGCTATTTCAACGTATAAAACCACTAATGTTACTGGCAATTATATTAAAGAAATGAAAAAAGAAAACTACGATATTTTTATCTATGTAAATACCTACCCAGTGGCCGATTAAGGTAAGCGGGCGTGTCGGCCCTCGGACCAAATCAAAGGATCAAAGGACTCAAAATGTTAGGGTCCAAGTTTATTTTTGTTTTTTTTTCTGTATAAGAACTATGTTTTTTTTTTGACAAAAAATCATAATAATAATAATAGAGTTTCACCAACGATCATATAACTAACTAAATATCCATCACGCCGTCTCCCCGAAGGGGTAGGCAGAAAGAATGGACTGCATTTCACATAATATCGTAATGACATACGAATAACGAGTTACCTACGCATGTTAGGGATTTTTATAATCGCCACGTCTATTGCAAAAAAAAACGGCCGTAACTTACAAATAACATGGACATTTTGTATCCTACCTAGAGCAGGAAAAGTTAAACCGAAAGGACCACTATGTTATTTGGAAAATCCGTGTAACTCGTCTTTCAGAACCGACGTTTCGGAGATCGTTGCAGTCTCCATCTTCAGGGTGGTTAATACAGGTGTGGTGGGTAATGTATGAGTAACACGGATTTTCCCGAGATCCCAAAAAAACATATTACTACCAATCGTGAAAATCTACGCAATTATTCGAATGGACACTGTCAAAACAATTTATGAATTCGCAAGAAAACATTAATTTTATTAGGTATTTGAAATTGTAAGAAGTAAAGTAAGACGGATATTCATCAAATAATATGTTTTAAGTCAATGTAATTAATATGTTATGGTGAAAAATTAAAGGGCTTCCGGTATAATCCGGTATAATCCGCCGCTGCATTTACCTACTCAAATCCCAAATACATAAAATAGTTCAGTTCTAGTTAAAGACAATGCACGTTATCACAATACATGTGTTGAAAGATCCACACTATGTTGAAAGATCCCCCAAGTCATACACCAACAAACAAGAAGTGAAAAACTGGTTGAGAAAACATGACATTTCACTTGATGCAAATCTAACGAAACCGCAAGTTTACGCCATTTTATGTCGCTGCATAAGAAAGTTTTGCAGAGTCTACGTGGACAAGATACACTTGCAGAACATAGGCACACAGTGCTTCGTTTAGCGCCGTATCACCCTGACTTCAATCCCATTGCAAGGGTCTCCAAAGAAAGACTATGGTAGCTTTTTTTTTAAAGTTTCTAAATAAAACATTTGCAAAACTTTATATACAATAAAACGAAAGAAATAAAATTCTAGATACTGGACAGAGACGACACTATAAAACCGAAATTTGCCGTTTATGGCCGACTGTTTCTTTCCGAGATCCGATGTGTATTTTTTTTATACACAAACGAGACACAACAAACGAAAAACATTTAGGCCACTCATTTGGATATAAAAGAGTAAACAAAAATACAATATCGATATGAAACTAAGAGATAACATAGGAGTATCTCAGAAAGATCCCAAATATGTCGACGTCAGTGAGGCAGTACTCTTTCCAGAATTTGTAATATATTTTTTTATGAACACTGCCTCACTGACACTAAAAAGACGATTAAATTCAACCTCTGAATTGCTTGTCCTACTGGCATCACCAAAGGCAGGTTGGTTCTGCGTGACGGAGCAAAGAACAATTGATATCGACGCTGTCGCAAGTAACTATCTGGAACAAAAAGACCTTACAACTTACAGCCGGGTACTGTAGATGATTTGGGTAAATAAATAACAAATTATAACTATTACTAATCGTTAACCATCTATTGTATGCCTATCGTTGTGGTTTTCTTCACAGAAAGGACCGCTCCCCACTTTATCCTTATAGGCAAAAGCTCTGATTGAAAAAATAAGGTTTCGTCCTGTTGTCAACATATTTATAGTATTTCTATAATACACGTATCATTCTTTGCAGTTGATTAATCATTGCGAATACACATTCTGATGATCTGATTTTGATTTTGATTTTGAAGCGCGCAAATTTTGTTAGATGAATATTACTTCTGTGAATCTTTCTGTTTTTGTAAAAAATATTTTTGATTCACAGTTCGTTACATGATACATAATTCGTGTTCGCCTGATAACCTATGACAAGATCGAGGCCAGCTGTGACCAAGTATTTTTCAAAACATAAATTTAATATTGTTTGTTGACTTTAAATCGTATCTCCATTATTTGTGCGATTTTATTGAATCTCTATAGCTAACAATATTTATATATACATATAATAGATTGTGGGCTAAACGTAAATTACAAATGTATAATGAGCAATTTATTCAAACTATAATTAATACGAATGAAAAAGTCTATTTTCGTAAAGTTTTATTATATTTTATGTGAATTTTGTGAATGACATGTTTTGCCTGTCTAAGGCATTATCAAATGTATAATGCCCTAGACAGGTAAAATAATATATCATTCACATAAAAAATAATATAATAAAACTTCTAGAAAACAGACGTTTTCATTCGTATTAATTATTTAATACGGAGTTTTACATCATTGTTTAAGAAACAATAAATACTTTAACTATGTTATTATTAAATCAAAAAATTTGGTGACTCAAAAAAAACAACAACTTCATTTACTTTCGTTTAAATTGATTTCATCATTATTTCAATGGAAATAGTAAGGTTGTAAATGCGCAGCTAATAAGCCATTTAAATATTATATGATATGTTATATAAACACAATAGTGATATGATTATCTGGCAATAACCCCTGTTTTTAACCAACAGTCTAAAACATAATAAGTATACGAGTATACGAATTTACCAACCGTCACCCATCTCGATTTACACTTATCACTATATAATAAATGTTCACACCAGTTTACATACTTATATTGTTGTCAATAGAAGATTATTTGTAACACGATGTTTATTTTAGACCGGTTTAGTACCTAATATAAATAGCAAACGAAACATTATTCGCAAATCTAATTACTTAAGACTCACTCAATTGAATGAATAAATGTGTATATAAAATAAATATTGAAACAAAATTTTCATGAATATGGCCAGATTTGACCGATGAATATAGAAGAATGAATAAATGTGTGTTAAAATCGATTATCGGTTCCAAAATCAATTGGCATTCAGGTAAAATATTTAAATTCAAATGTATTTTTCCAAATTATAATTGTGTATTGTATTTTTATGTAAATACGTATTTTCTCCACTGTAATTGGTACTTTAAAGGATTATTCATAATATGTTACTTAATGTATCGTTATATAATAAGTCTGTCTTTGGTAACAGTTTAGTTACATATTTACACCTGAGGATGGAGGTCACCTCCGAAACATGTTGTTTGATATTTTTATTTTATAAAAATATTTAATAAATAAAAGTAAAATAAAAACAGCGCTGTTAATTCATTTCCAATGTTATAACTTTAAACTGACCTTGCATATAATCGAAACATTTAAATGCAAAATTAAATATAATTTAAATAATACTTTGGGGAAGATTTTGTTAGATTGTAATAAAATAACCATGAAATTCAGCGAATGCATCAGTTATTGATCAACACCTACGAGTATTTATGATATCCATAAAATGAAATCAACAGTAGACAATTCATTCAGACAACATTTTTCGTTTCATTCTATTTTTTGTGATACGTACCTATTTCTAAATTAACTATTGTATCGCATTTACAATTACATTAAAAAAATGACCGTCCTATACGACGATATGATTAATGTGGTGTATCAATGTTAGAACAAGCTATACAATCTTCTTATTCGTATTATTGGTAAGAAATCAATAAACGAGTAGGTATATCGCAGAGGTGGTGCTAAAATGCTCTCCTCTTTCACTCTTTTTCTTGTTATTGTTGTTTTTCTTGCCACTTTTCTCCCTGGAATCGACAAAAAGTCGGCAAAACCTTTAACAACAATGGCAGAGAAATTATATAGCATGATAGATACGAAAAGTTCTTTACTCGAAAAAAAAATGTAATTTACCTCTTCACATTGGGCTTGACATAACTACATATTTACCGGTGCCGGTGTTAGGTTAATAAAATGTGGTATTATATTAATAACACTTACAGAAACTTTTAGATAAACTTAAGGCTTAGGTATACGCATACGCATCTCCTGGACTGACATGGTCAGCAACACAAACGTTCTCCATAGAGCCAGTGTTGACAGAGAGTTGCTGAGCAACATCAAAGTCCTGAAGGTGTCCTACTTGGGCCATGTTCTGAGAGGAGAAAAGTACGCACTATTAATCTGATCTTAGAGGGTAAGATTGAGGGTCGACGAGGTGTTGGGAGAAGGCGGGTTTCCTGGCTGAGGAACATCCGAGAGTGGACAGGGCTGAGGACCGTGGGGGAGCTGTTCCGAGCTGCCCAGGACAGGGAGGCCTACTCAAGGGTGATAGACAACGTTGGGGAGACCTGACAGGACAAGGAAAGAAGAAGGCTTAGGTACTTGCTCTTAAATTGTCAACGATTGGTGCCCTGTAAGCAAATGATTTATTTATTACGTTTGAGCAAATTAGAAGGATTGAAGTATTAGAAAAGGATACTCTATTTTGTCTTCACGTCTATTGTATTTGGACACCATGACAGTGCAAGCTCCGCAGCCACCCTCCGCGCAGCCCAGCTTGGTGCCGCTCAGGTTCAACTTCTTCCGAAGGTAATGCAATAGGGTCCATTCTGGATCTGGGTTCTCTTCCACTACCTATAATAAAATTGCATTCGGACTTATTTAAAACAAAACAGCAAAATTGCGGCAAATTTTGTTACTGTAATATATAAATCAGTCGTGACATGCCAAGGACAATAGATAAAAAATAATCTCGCGATATCTGTAACGGATTATTGCCGCATACGATAATTAACTCTCTTGTATACTATGCGCTCTCAAGCAGTTATACTTGTTATTCAAATTGTTCATTTTACTATCTGCATTTATCACGAATTATCTCTTGAACGATTGTAAGAAAAGCCCCCATCATAACGATTTTTATTTACATTTAATTATCTACACAAGCATCTTCATGTGCAGTTTATTTCGTTACCCCGCCGCCCCCCTAGGCGGGAGCAAACCAGGGTTGTATTAAAAATAAAATAAAAGGTTGTAAAAACAATACATATCGTATTTTGCGGACGATATGACGCATCGGACCGTAAGACGCATCTCAAAATTTATCTAAAAAATTTTGAAAAAAAAAAAAAAAAATTATCTGGGCGATAAGACGCATCCGACCATAAGACTCACCCCAATTTTAGATTTAATTTTCAAAGTAAAAAAGTGCGTCTTATGGTCCGAAAAATAAAAAGTGCTTCATACCTAATTTAATAAAACTCGATTGAGCGATTGATTTTCCAGCCCCGCTCAAAATTTTAAGCGGGGGTGGTAATTATTAACTATTCATGGCAATAAACTATTATTATATATTAATAAACTATTCATGGTAATAATTTAAATTTTAATCATAATTTTAACCGCGAAGATTATATACATACATACAAGTATGATGAACAAATGAAAAGTCAGCAAAATGATTAGAATACATCACGAAAAATAATTATTAGAGGAACACTTGCTATAAATTAAATTAAGTACCTATCATACTATTCACTTAAGTGCAGTACCTAAATACGGTTATCAATAGTTATCATAAAATGATTAAAAAAGTACAATATAAAATGGACGCCCGATTTATTTATCTATCCGTATTCTGTTATTATTTTACTATTAAAACATAAGGAGTGCGAGGGTAAAAATACGACGAAAAAACAGAGAGGGACGATCAGAAAAAAAGATGGGTAAGTTTCACACCCTATCGCGTATCATATTACGGAAATGTCAATTAAATAGAAGTTGACATAACAATGTATCTCTATTATTACGTGAATACGAAGAAGACAAATATAATGGACTATACCTTCTTTCCATTGACATAAAATGTCAGAGTAGACATGGTTGTTAGTTCGGGGAACATTCTCTTCTTCCACTTTCTTACGACACGACACGCACACCCTTCCTCTGTCGCGTCCAAAACAAGACTGATGTATATGGTAAGTGGATAAATATGCGAGGTTGTTGCTTAACGAATAACCAGTTTATTCAGTACAGATAATTATTACATTTATTTTGTGCGACCATTTTTTCTCCTTATATGCATAATAATATAAGATACAGATAAAATAATCTTTTCAGAAAATATGCTATCTTTGAAATTCGACGAATTAGCAAATTTATTGATAATTTTAGATTAAAAAAGTTATAAGTACTTCCTTTCCCTATACAGTGCTTATAAAAAAATACAAAGGTAATGGGTAAACTCGCTTCATAAATCTTATACAGAATATTTATCAGAACGCTACATTGCATGTGACTCTGAATGACGATTGGAAGACTAACCTGATACCAGTAAAGCGTGGCGTTAGACAAGGAGATCCAATTTCTCCGAAACTATTTACTTTGGCGTTGGAATATGCCTTAAAACATCTACCATGAGACTCCAAAGGCATAATCATAGATGGCACTCACCTTAATCACCTACGTTTCGCAGACAATATTATTGTCATCAGTAACGACCCTACACAACTGACGGAAATGCTAAAGGAGTTGAACGAAGCATCTAAAAAAGTTGACATAAAAATGAACCTCACTAAAACCAAGTTGATGACGTCACAACCAGCACAAATCGTATTGGACAATGCCAGCATTGAATCTGTCAGTGAATACATTTATTTGGGTCACAAAATACAGCTTGGGCGAGATAACCAGGCAGCAGACCTGAATAGAAGAGTCGGACTAAGCTGGGCAGCATTAAAAAATCTTAGTCACATTTTGAAAAATCCGAAAATACCCATCAACCTGAAAAGGAGAGTGTTCAATGCCTGTGTCCTGCCAGTGTTCACTTATGGTATTGAGACAGTCACAATGTCACAAAAAAGTGCCAACAAGCTAAGAGTCACTCAGAGAGCAATGGAGAGAGCCATGTTGGGTATCAGTTTACGGGACAGACTCAGAAATGAGGAGGCAGGACAAAGGTTTCCGATGTTGTCAAGATGGCCGCAACCCTCAAGTGGCGATGGGCGGGACATGTCGCTCGCGATCCAGAAGAAAAGTGGACAAGGCGACTGCTGTGCTGGTGGCCAAGGACGGCAAAGCGTGGAGTTGGGCGCCCACAGTTGCGTTCGCGCGACGATATTCGGAGAAGTGCCTGAATGCGGATCGCTCAGAATAGAAGAGAATGGAAAATGCGAGAGGAGGCCTACGTCCAGGAGTGGACGGTCAATACGGGCTGAAGAAGAAGAAGAAGAAGAAGAAGATGGGTAAACAATGGAGCTCTGGTCCCATCCCTGATGTATGGAAGCGAATCATGGAACTGGCAGAAGAAGGATGAAAGCAGAATAAATGCGATAGAAATGAGGTCCCTAAGACGTATGTGTGGTAGAACGATATACGACAGAATCTCGAATGCTGATATAAGAAAGGAATGTAGAGCGGAAGAAGGTATTATGAACAAAATTATGAAAGGATCTCTGCGTTGGTTTGGACATATGGAACGCATGGATGGAGACCTAATGGTTAAGAAAGTATACGTCAATGGTGTAAATGGGATAGGTACGGAATCGAGGCAGACCGAGGAAAACATGGCATTACCAAATTAATCAAATTTTAAAGGTTGGTCATGTTACAAGTCGGAGGAATCGACGTGCGTGTATGACTTGTTGTATGAATGTGGAGGAAGCTAGAGAGGTTTGCCAGGATAGAGTAGAGTGGCGGTCCATTCTCGCTCCCTACCCCTGCGGAGAAACGGCGTGATGGTTGGTTTGTTTGTTTGTTTACAAAGGTAATTGTAATGAAGGTAGAATTTAATTTATCTAAAACTGAATTTGTAAATTCTAAAATACCAAATCTTATAGTGAGGACAACAGATGATCGGTGGACCACGCACACCCTGGAGTGGGGACTGAGAACAGGCAAAAGAAACCCGGGCAGGCCACAAGCAAGACGGACTTATTACATCTAAAGAGTGGCAGGAGGTTTATTGAGATGAGAACCGTATATTCAACACTGGACGACTAATGGGTGATGATGATAATGTTACATAGGTATATTACTCAGCAAACATGAGCATTAATTATCACAATTGGCAGGATCAATTTATTCCTATTTCAACTAATTCGAAAACAGTTTCACCTAAAAACAATTGTGATTATAATACAAATGTAATATTTGACCTTCTTCTTCTTCTTCTCCTTATAGACCTTTGGTCTGTTCCTGAAATCAGGCTGGCCTCTCTTGGGAGGTTGACTCCCAACTATCTCTCCATCTCTTCGGCGGTCTTCCGAGGGGACGGCAGCCGGCAGGAATCTGATGCGCCACAGCGTGTGGGATTCTGGTGGGATCCATCCTCTGCACGTGCGCATTCCAGTATCTTCTGCGTTTTCTGCCCCATCTCACGACATCCTCCACCTTGCAGATCTCGCGGATGGCCGTGTTCCTCACCCTATCGCGAATAGTCCTTCCTGCTATCATCTTCAGCGTCCTCATCTCTGCCACCCGTACTTTGATCAATTAGCTCTCTGTCTTTAGCCGTACTTTGATCAATTTGGATTATATTTTGTCTGTTTAAATTAAATCATTATTCATGTACAGAAGAGTTGAAGAAATTATTTTTGAGTAAGTATTCTTGTGAATGTCAATCTATCACCCAACAAAACATCGGGGTCAATGAGGTTGTGACATTTATTGGACCTAAGATAGGAATTTAAATATCTCTTGCATAAAATAAATCCTGTATTACTGTAAGATAATAATTGTTTTTTACTTGAGTAATGATGTAAATCTCTGAATTTCATATAAATATATACAAGAATAAGAGAACAAAAGATGTAAAATAATAAACCAATTCTGTGTTTCTTGAAAAATGGTTACAAAATAAATATTTAATCAATATTGATACTTAAATATTTATGATGTAACAACTCATTTTAGAAAACAGATGTTTTCATCAATATTACTTATTTAATCAACAGCACATCGTCTGCGGTTAGATTTAGGCATTAATTAATGTGTATAATGTTTCTAATAAATAACAAAACAATGTTAACATTTTAACTATATGTGTGTTTCATAATGTTATAAAAAGACGTCACATAAATTATGTAAAAAAATACAGCTTAGGCCGAGTCTACGAACAATATATTTATACCTACCTACCCGTTGGTCACCGCCTGTCCAGTAAATGGGTATTACTACCTTTGCAGCAGATAATGCGTAAATGTTGATCAAGAAAAGTAGATGATAAATAATAAATGTGTTACAAATTGAGAGAAATTCAATGGCCATACATTCAATGGCCATCGCAATCTTTTCTGAACCACCTCCTTTATAAAAATAAGAAAAAAAAGTCAAATGTCCCTTTTCCCATAATCTTCTTCTCTGGTTTCAATCCTGGGATTGGTTTGCAGCAATTTCCTCCATTATTCTCTTCCACTTTTCCCTGTCTTGTGCGGCTCTTTTGAGATCTGCATATGATGAGCAGCGCACGTCCACCAACAGGTCCTCCAGGTACTCTCGGCGTGGGCGTCCCCTAGAGTTTGTCCCCTCGATCATACCCTCAATTATGGCATGCAAGAGACCTTCTTGACGTATTACATGGCCGATCATCTTGCACGCCTTTCGGACAAGGTCCTGAGCAGGTGCCTTCCTCCTTCGATTCCTTGGAGAACTTCCTCATTCGTGATGTGGTCTCTCCAGGAAATTCCAAAGAGTCTTCTATAGGACCACATCTCAAAAGCCTCTAGTCTCCGCTTATCCCTTTCGGATAGGCACCATGTCTCGCAGCCGTACATCAAGACACTCCATACATAGGTCTTGATGAGGAGTATTCTCAGTTTTTGGTCTATATTATTTGATTCTATTATTTTCGACCTTTTGTTAAATGCTAGCCTAGCCTGATGTATACGGCTGTCGACCTCGCTCTTAGACCGACCGTCCCATGTTATTTTGCTCCCGAGGTAGACAAACTCCTTGGTGTTCTTTAGTGGAACTCCTGACATCACTACTCTCATCTGGTGCTGCGTTCGGCCTACAGTCAGCAGCTTTGTTTTGTCCTTATTTATCTTCATGTTGTAGCTATCTTGAAGAATGTCTTGCAAAGTATTTAAGGCCTCCTGCAGTTCCTCCTCACTTTCAGCAACCATAGCAATAATAGTTGTACCCAATATTTAAATATTGTTACACATAATCTGTATTTTAACTATCTTGCTAACTTAACTATCTGCTTGATTGTGTAAATCGTACCTTTGTTTACTCTGCACCCCGACAGAACATCTTCCAGGGAAGATTTTCCATTCTTTATAAACAAACTTCCTAAATACAAAAAATCATCCTTCTTCTTTTTCTTCCTTGTTTTAGACCTATGTGGTCTGTTCTCCAGAGTGTTGCTCCTCCTGTGAGGTAGATTCCCAGCTGTCCTTTCATCTTTTAGGAGGTCTTTCACGAAGACGAGTCCCATGAAGCTGATTATGCAATGCAATATTGGAGAGTCTGGTGGTGTCCATTCTTTGAACATGACCGGAACTTGATTCTTTGAACATGATGGAGCAGATAGCGAAAAAAATTCATTAACTTATTATAACATAAAACTGTATCATTCTCACTTATTTCACAGACTATAAGCTTTGTTTTTTTTTACTTTTTTTACACTTAATTTTATCTTTTGAAAAAACCTGGTTCTCTCAACCTAGGTCTTCATCTTACTTACTTACTTCCTATGGCCATACAACTCTTGAAGAGATTTAGCCTCCTTGATGATTTTTCACCAAGCTCCTCGATCCTGCGCCTTTTGCTCCCAGCATTCTGATTCGCCCAACCTAGCCAGGTCAGCCAGAACATTGTCCATTAGGCGCTGTCTAGGCCTTCCTAGAGGTCTCACTCCAGTCGTTCTAGACGCGTACAGGGTATTGATTGCTCTGGTCTCTTCGGCTCGGCATACGTGCCCAATCCATGCTAGGCAACCGGCTCTCACGGTGCTCGTTATAAGGGGCTGATGGGTCATCGTGCAGATCTCTTGGTCCTATGCCTCCCAGTTCCCGCTGCAACACAGGGTCTGGATCCCAGGATAATTCTAGTATTCTATTCTCAAACCAGCAGATTCTTTGTTGTTCCTTTAGAGTCATTGTCCATGACTCAGAACCATACGAGTATGTACTGGCTTGATGATGGTGTTATAGTTATAAATAAATGTATGTTTAAAATAAAGTTGTAAAATTTACTTACAATAAAAATATGAAAATACAATTAACTGCAATATTCGTAAACAGAGTTAGAATGTGGAGGTATATTTTACTTTTGCCATTCATATAATAAGAATCAATAATGACCATATTATTCACAAAGATTAAATGAATATTTCACTTGTTTTCTTGTAAATACATAGTTTAGAGTTGATTTAACAAAATAGATAATGTGTGATTATATAGAAGCAGGTCTAAATTATATCTCCTCTACTGTTTGAAATAATTTTGAGTGTAGTTAATTTTTTTATCTATTCTGTAGTGGTACGTGATTTTATTTATTTATGTATTTTATGTATTTGATCACATTGCTTGAACCACAGAATATAGGAATAGTACAGTTGAGATATTGATGGGCTGCTAACCCCTCTCATATAAACAATGAATAATTCCATAGCTTTACTAACTTTTCTATGTTCTGTGGTAATTTAAATTTATTTATGTTAATGTTGGTTTCAATTAATATAAAATTGAAAAATACATAAAGTTACATAAATTTTATTAAAAAATTGTAAAAGAGGAAGATGTCATATTTGATTTCACAAATACAGATAATACGAGTATAATACAAAATGAGTTGAGTTCCATCGGCATCATGCGGCATGCAACGCTCTGCAGATGGGGTGGGTTCTCTTGCATATCATTTTAAGAGACTGAGGTTGTGATTTTTAGTATAAATAGCTTTCTCGTGAGTATGTTTTATCCTTTGTCAATTCGGGCACTCAATAGCTTCACTCATTTAATGTGTATGTAAAATATTATTACGATTCATAGATTGGTTTAAATTAAATGATATAAGAGTGTTTGTTTTTTATTTAAAATTCTCACCGCCCGGGTTTTTAGGGAGCAATATTCCACGGTGTGTAAGTCCCAGCTTCTGGCTCCTCGAACTAAAACAAAATATTCATTACATAACAACAGACCAGAACAAAATATTCATTACAAAACAACAGATCTGAACAAATCAAGGACAGGTGTCCAATATGGAATCCACCCAGCATTCCACTCATAATGTATGTTTTATATGAGCTAGCTTAAATATTGAATTTTTAATTTTCAGTAATTTGAAGAACGTATTATCCATATTGATATCTTTTATCTTTTAAAAATGATAATCTATTGTTTTCGCGGAAACACTCTGATACTTCAACATTATTATCTGTTTAATTTGATCTGCTTGTATCACAATTTATTTATTAAATTTTTATGGTATTTTCCTTACAGCTGTTTGGCCAACCGATGTTGGCATCATTAGGTATTCTAATCAACAGTCGATTGCAACACCTGATGAGCCAATATCGGTTGGTGAAACAGCTGTCGTGTCTATACCATAGAAATTCAATAAGTTAATTGTGATATTATAACAGTGTTTCAAATTAAACAGTTAATAATTAAAAAAATGAGTCACTACTATTACATTTATTTTCCTTATAATTAATTAATGCAAACTCCTTATCTATTCAAAAATCTTTTAATTTCAAAATTATTTATGTAACAGTATGCAAGATATGATGCATTAGTAAATTTTATATGATCAGTTATCTGAAAGTCTTAGTCAACATTAACAACAATTTCTTTGGTAAATAAAGTAGAGTTTTGTTTTATTCCGATGAAGATATTTAACTCGGCTCTAGTAGTGTCAACGTATGTTGACGCTAGCCAAAAAAACTGTAACACCGCTTCCCCTGGAAAAGAGACAAAATCGGCCAAACCTTCCACCACAATGACAGGTTATAGGTTAAAGGCGAGGTCCTTTTTAATAATAACAATTCTAACGATATATAAAACTAGATTGTCATTGATACAACGATAAAGAAGCAAAAAAAGAGAATTCAATAACAGATATGAAGTACAGGGAAAAAAATTATTAAAAAATATGGCAACATTTTTCCCAACAACCAAACAAGAATTTAAAGGCTTCTTACTGTCACAAATAGAAGAAGTTTTGGAGGACTTACTCTGGCGGTGATGTGATCTGCACAGGCCATCCTGATCCTGGCTGCCGTGGCGGGGGAGTTGAAGGGGAACTCTGGCAGGGCTCCGCTCTCTTTCCTAGCTGCGATGACCGCCTCTCTTATGGCAAAGAACACCGATGAAGCCAAGAACAAAGGCGGTTCTCCTACCGACTGGAGAAACAAAATTAAACCCATTATTCATACAAATAACAATAACAACAAACCATCACGCCGTTTCACCAGAGGGCTAGGCAGATAGAACGGAGCGCCACACTACTCGATCCTGACACACCTCTCTAGCTTCTACCACATTCATACAATGAGTCATACACGCACGTCGATTCTTCTGACTTCTGACATGGTTGACCTTTAAAATTTAATTAATATGATTATGCCAAGTTTTCCTCAGTCTCCCACGACTTCGCACTTAACCATTCTTTCGTCATCCATGCGTTCCATATGTCTGAACCAACGCAGTGATCCTTTCAAAATTTTGTTCATAATACTTTATTCCGCTCTACATTCCTTCCTTATATTAGCATTTGAAATAGCTATCTGTGGATTTATCCCTCCACATTCCTCTTGGGCTTGCTGGGGACTAATAGTCTTCAGATAAGGAGGGATGGGTTCACACTTACCCATTTCTTCAGACTTATCACGGGGTTCTTTGAGAATTCTGTCAGCTTGGAGGGTATCTATCATTATGTTCAGGATGTTATCTTCAACAGCGTCACAACAGACTGTTTTATCTCCCAACATACAGAACCAACCTGCCTCTGGTGATGTCGGTAGGGAGAGTAATCAAACTGCTGAACATGATCGTTTCGGAGATCGACATCTTTCATATTAGTGAAAGTACGTTCAGAAGACAAAACTCTTGACTTTAGAGAGTATCTTGAATTTCTAAAGTTGAATCATCTCTCTTGTGTACCTGGTATTATATATTATATTTTATCTGTTCTCGATAGATGCTAAAAACTAATTTTTTTGATTGTTATATCTATTGAGAAAATAAACTGCTTAGATATGATTTGAGATTCTGTCGTACATTGTTTTACCGCACAAACGTCTAAGGGATTTTAGTTCTACCACATTTATCCTGTCCTCATCCTTTTTTTTCCAGTTCCATGTTTCACTAACATTATAGACTATTTTTCTAATTAATATAATTCTACTAAATGTAACTCTAAATACTTATACTTTCGTACGTCGAAGAATTATATTGCAAATTCGAAAGCGTATTTTAAAATAATCACCTTCGATGAGTAGATCGATCGGGGATTAGGAGCCCCTTTGAGAAGAGACACATAGAACTAGTCTGGAATATCTGTGAATCCAGGAGTCTTGTAGGCTCCCGGTCCGCGACTGTACAAAGTTCCGCTGGGCGAGTAAATGAGTTCTTCCATTGTGAAAAGGCCATATCCCTGGATAAAGGCTCCTTCGACTCTCTACTATATCGATAGCCGGGTTCAAACTTGCTCCGACATCCATCACGATATCTGTCCTCAGAACTTTGTGGTCTCCGGTCAAACAATCGATTTCAACATCTGAACAGGCTACGCCTTAAGTGAAATAGTTATACGGCGTCCCTTCATTCTTGTCTAAGTCATAAGCGACGGTCGTCATGGCATAATACCCGACCGCGGAGAGACTCACGCAGCTGAAGTGCGCAGTCTTCCCATTTCCCTTCGGGATTTTGCTTCTTAATAGGTTTGAGTCTTTCCAAAATCTGATTGCACGCACTCAGAACAGCCATTCCATTGATGTCTGAGCTAACGCTGCCCGCTGTGGGGGACGTGTTGGGGACCTTATCCGTGCAGGTTTCCGATATGTGGATCTCAGAGGAATCTATTTGGAGAACCCTGGCGCCTACTTGGATCATCTTGGTGTGCAAGCCTTGGCCCATCTCGACTCCTCCGTAGGAGATGAGCACGGAACCGTCTACGTATACGAGAACTAAAGCTCCGGCCTGGTTTAGGAATTTGATCGAAAAAGCGATACCAAATTTAGTTGGAACTATGCTGATTCCTCGTTTCTTCCAGCGATTATTTCTGAAAATAATTTTGAAAGCATACTTATAAGTTGTGAAAAAGAGTAAAACGCAATTAGATAGCGACTTCAAACCATAAGATGGAAGCAATCATCAGTGGTCACTAAAAGTTGTTTATGAATTTGTCAGAAGTGTGATACTTGACTTCAATATCTATTAGGTACGTCAATAGTTTAATTACGTACTGTGATCATTTTGTTGTTTATTCAATGTGTTTTGTAAATATTTTAAGAGTGTTTTTAAATGGAAAAATATACAACTGGACTATTCAATAATGATAAAACTACAGCAAATTCCTTAAATGTCTCAATTACAGTGCATCTAAAAAACAGTGAAATAATAAAACCTGTTAAATTCTTCGACACCCTTTAATCTTTGGTGGTAGTCTGACTAGGCCAAACATTGGTCCCAACACTTCGTAATGGTGCAGTTGAGCAGACTCTGCTTGAAGTGAGTGGTCTGTCCCTCTTGGTATAAATTGAGGCGGGCAACCTCAAGGGGCCTCATCCCCAGCTTGGCCGCCACGTCCCGGATATAGCTCTCTGCACACAGCATGCCCTGGGGCCCCCCGAAGCCGCGGAAGGCCGTGTTCGAGGGCAGGTGTGTCTTGCAGATGTATCCGATAACCTCAATATTCGGGATGAAGTAACAATTGTCGGAATGCAGAATTGTTCTCTCCAATACCTGAAATGAATTATGCAAATAATTCACTTCGATTCTGCCTCCAATAACCCACAGAGTCTTATTGAAAGTTGACACGTGTGTTTCTAATGTTTTCATTATAATGTAATCACACAAAAACAAATTTCCAAAACATTTGTTTTTGTTGACAAAACCGTTATTGTTCAGTTCTTGTTCTGTGGAAACAGCATTTAATGGATCTAAATCGAAAAGTTCGATTGATCAATTTTCACATGTTACAAATTAAGCAGTTCGCTTCGTTCCAAATCTTCTTGGCTGACTTTAAAAAATAAAATCGAATGTGTATTTTATAATAACAAATTATGAAAGAAAAGATACTTACCGCAGGTGACAAGTCGATAGAGAAGCCGGCATTGTTGTAGACATGTATTATAGCGCCTATTATTTTTCCAGTTTTCATGAAAGAAGTAGAAGGGGTGGCGACCGACCGTTATCATCATATCTTCATCCCTGTCTAGCATGCACCTGACGGGCTTTTGCAGCTTGTGCGCCGCCAGCGCCACGGGGATAACCAGCTGGATCCCTCGGGACTCCTTCCCGCCGAATCCTCCCCCTATCCTCTTCACTCTCGTCACGACACGGTTAATCGGAATGCCCAGAACATGAGCCACTAACATCTGTAAATAAAAACGGAGTTTTGTTGCTTATGAAGTGGCAGGACATTTGTTTTATAATGCACTTCATAAAATACGAGGTATAAGTAGATCCTTACGCTAATTTCTGATGGGTGCTGATTGGACACGAATATTTCCAACTCATTGTCTTCTTTCTTAGGAATTGCTCGGCACGAGTGTGTCTCCATATAGAAGTGCTCCTGGCCACCCAAAAATAATTCATTTTCTATTACGAAATCGGCTTCCTTAAAAGCAGCCATGACGTCTCCACGGGCGACTTTTTTGGGCATACCGGGGTGATAAGATTTTGCTTCAATGGCCTCTTTTATAGTTAAGATTATAGGATTTAATTCTTTGTACACAACTTTGACTTTTTTAGATGCTCTTTGAGCGATTAGCTGAGTTTCGGCAACTATAGCGCCCAGTGGCTGTCCTTGACATACTACTTTCTTGGTTAAAAATACTTCTTCATCGTGAACAATAGCACCTACGCCGTTTTTTCCTTCTTCGATATCGTCCGCGCTTAAAAATGCTTTCACACCCTCCATAGCTAGCGCTTCAGACGCGTCGATTGATACGATATTGGCGTGAGCTTTAGTTGTCAGCACTAGAGATAAGAAGAGCTCACCCTCCATGGGAGTCATGTCGTCGCAATAGACAGCCTCTCCGGTGGCTTGCTTCAAGGCCGAAGCGTGCACAACGGGCCGCCCGACGGGGTCTATTTCTGACTGTCCATCAGAAGGTAAATTAAAATACTGGGAAGACTTGAGTTCGCCATGATGGAAACCGCCGATTCCACTTTTATCTCTTTCTGAAATTTGAAGCGGTTTCCTTGGAAGGCTATTTCTAAATCTTTGTAAGATGGTTTGGGCATATTTCTTAATAGAGTGTACATTGACATTACGATGCCGGGAGTGCAGAAGCCACACTGCGACCCGTGGGCCTTGGCGATTCGTTCCTGAACTGGATGGAGGCGGGTCTTGGTGGAGCCGATCCCTTCCACAGTGGTGACGGCCAGGCCGTGCAGGGAGCACACGGGAGCCAGACATGCATTCACGGCTAAATGTCTGATGGTGTTACAGTTAAGAAATCTTTTCAATGTTTTGTATATTATTAAAAATAAAATGTTATTAAAAATACATAAATGATATCACCAATTATAAACTTCTGCGAAACAAATAAAAATTGTATGTTCAAGATGACGATATATCTCGTGAAGGTTACGTCCTGATTCCAATCGGTGTTAGGTAAATAAAATGTTTGTGGTGCTAATACAATACCTACAGAAACGTTTCTTTTGATACCTACTTGCTCTTAAATTCTCATTGAATTGTGCCTCCAAGCAATTGCTTTATTTATTACGTCTGAGCAAATCAGAAGGATTGAAGTATTAGAAAAGGATACTCTATTTTGTCTTCACGTCTATTGTATTTGGACACCATGACAGTGCAAGCTCCGCAGCCACCCTCCGCACAGCCCAGCTTGGTGCCGCTCAGGTTCAACTTCTTCCGAAGGTAATGCAATAGGGTCCATTCTGGATCTGGGTTCTCTTCCACTACCTATAATAAAATTGCATTCGGACTTATTTAAAACAAAACAGCAAAATTGCGGCAAATTTTGTTGTAATATATAAATCAGTCGTGACATGCCAAGGACAATAGACAAAAAATAATCTCGCGATATCTGTAACGAATTATTGCCGCATACGATAATTAACTCTCTTGTATACTATGCGCTCTCAAGCAGTTATACCTACTTGTTATTCAAATTGTTCATTTTACTATCTGCATTTATCACGAATTATCTCTTGAATGATTGTAAGAAAAGCGCACATCAATATGATTTTTATTTACATTTAATTATCTACACAAGCATCTCCATCTGCATTTGCATGTTATTTGGTTACCCTGAAGCACCTTAGGTGGGAACAGTTGGTATTATTAAAAATAAAATAGGAGGTTGTAAAAACAATATTTATCGTATTTTGCGAACGTTAAGACGCAGCAGACCGTAAAACGCACCCAAAATTTATCTATAAATTTTTAGAAAAAAAAAAGTTCTTGACGATAAGAGCATCCGACCATAAGACGCACACCAATATTTGATTGAATTTTCAGAGTAAAAAAGTGCGTCTTATGGTTCGAAAAATACGGTGTATAGTTATAAATGAAGTGCTTCATATCTAATTTAATAATACTCGATTGAGCGATTGATTTACCAGCCCCGCTCAAGATTTTAAGCGGGGGTGGTAATTGTTACCTACTATTCATGGGAATAATTAAAATTTTAATCATAATTTTAAACCGCGGAGATTACACACATACAAACATGTATGATGAAAAAATAAAAATTCAGCAAAATGATTATAAAAGAATTATTAGAGGAACACGTGCTATAAAATAAATGAAGTATCATAAAATTATGAAAAAAGTACAAAATAAAATGGACGTCTGATTCATTTATCTATCTATATTCTGTTATTACTATTAAAACATAATGAATGCGAGCATAAAAATACAACGAAAAAACAGAGAGGGACGATCAGAAAAAAAGATGGGTTAGTTTCACTCCCTATCACGTATTTTCTTCGTTTTTTCTCCATTTTCTTTCACTCCACGCTATCTTGGGCTTTTATTTGCCACATTCTACCCGCTACAGGGATAATGTCGTCGGTCCATCTTTTTTGGGGTTGGCCCACTCTTCTTTTTCTATCCCATGGTCTCCATTTGAGGACTCTGGCTGCCCATCGCTCTGTTCCCTGTCTGGCGACATGACCTGCCCACTGCTATTTCTGCTTAGCGACAAGGTCCATTATGTCTATGACTTTTGTTCGGTGTCTTATTTCTTCATTTCTTATTTTGTCTTTTACATTTGTCTTTCCGTGGACCTTTGCGCACATTTTAGTTTATGTACCGTATTGGCAGTTAGCGTAATGGTTTACAGGCTATAGGTGATCACGGGGAGGATACATGTTTCTAATACTTTTCTTTTCAGATTTATGGGTATGTCCTTATTCTTTAGTATGTGTTTCATCTTTCCAAAGGCTGCCCATCCTAATCCTATTCTCCTGGGGATCTCTGCTATCTGATTTTCCTTCCCTAGTTTGATCTTATGTCCGAGATATATGTATTCCTCAACAGCTTCTATTGTTTTATTTTCCATGGTGATGTTGCTGTTGGATGGGTTCATGATTTTGGTCTTATTAATGTTCATCTCTAGACATGGAGTTCTTTTATCATAGAGAGAAGTTCTTCCAAGTCTTCGCTGAAAAGCACTATGTCGTCGGCAATGCGTAGGTTACTCAGGTACATTCCATTGATCCTTATTCCTTTCTGTTCCCAGTTTAATGTTTTAAACACGCTTACCAGAACAAGTGAGAAAAATTTGGGTGACATAGTGTCACCCCGTCTGACCCCTCTTTTTACTCTAATTTTGTTTGTTTTTGTGTCTTCATCTATTCTTACGTCTAGTGTAAGCATGGTCATATATAAGCTTTATTAACTTTGAATATATTGAGTCTATTCTAGCATCGTTTAGTGCTTTTACTATTTCCCATTGAGCTATTGAATCAAAAGCTTTTTTATAGTCAATAAAAGCTAAGTGGATATCTATGTTGTATTCTGCGCTCTTTTCGATGATAAGGCGTAATGCTTGTAAGTGGTCGGTTGTTCCGAAACCTTTTCTAAATCCTGCTTGTTCCACTGGTTGGTAGAAGTCTAGATTAGGTGTTAATCTGTTTGTGAGGATTTTCGTCAGTAATTTATATAGATGGGATAGTAGACTGATTGGCCTGTAGTTTTCTAGATTTTCGGGGTCTCCTTTCTTGTGCAATAATATTACTTCTGCATTTTTCCATTTTTCAGGTATAATTTCTTGTTCTAGACATTTGTTTAGGAGTATATGTACTGCCTGGATAAGTTCCTCTCCTCTGAATTTCAACATGTCGTTCGTCACTTGATCTTCTCACGGACTTTTGTTGTTTTTCATGTATTTAAAGTAATTTTACAGAAATGTCAATTAAATAGAAGTTGACATCACAATGTATCTCTTTTATCACATGAATATGAAGGAGAAAAATATAATGACTATACCTTCTTTCCATTGACATAAAATATTAGAGTAGACATGGTTGTTAGTTCGGGGAACATTCTCTTCTTCCACTTTCTTACGACACGACGAGCACACCCTTCCTCTGTCGCGTCCAAAACAAGACTGATGTACGAGTACATCAGTCTTGTTTTGGACGCGATATGGTAATGGTAAGTGGATAAATATGCGAGGTTGTTGCTTAACGAATAACCAGTTTATTCAGTACAGATAATTATTACATTTATTTTGTGTGACCATTTTTTCTCCTTATATAATAATTGATAATATACAGATAAAATAATCTTTTCAGAAAATATTATCAAAACTATTGGCCCAATATCCTATCAATAATTATTGGCGCTAAGTAGGTAAGCAATTAAGATGCAATGTTTGATTTAATGGTTTAATCTCTTTGACCATCTGTATGAAATGCAGTCACTTAAAAACATATTTTGTACATATAATTTACGCTTGATGGAACATGGTCCATTTTTGTGATGTACCCTCGAGCAGAAAATAATTTCAATGTATTACTTTAAGCATAATGATTTCCACAGACGTATTAGCAAACTTATTGATAATTTTAGATTAAAAAAGTGATAAGTACTTCCTTTAACTATAATACATAGTGCTTATAAAAAAATACAGATAATTGTAATGAAGGTAGAAGTTAGATTCATATGTTATTTATTTAATTGATCTAAAACTTAATTTATCAACTCTAAAAGACCAAAGTTGCCGATGCAGCATGCAAAATAACTTAGTTGAATTTAAATAAGACTGGTCATATAGTGAGGTCAACGGATGATCGGTGGACCAGGCACACCCTGGAGTGGGGACTGAGAACCGGCTAAAGGAACCCGGGCAGACCACAAGCAAGACGGTCTGATGACATCTAAAGAGTGGCAGGAGGTTAATTGCGCACAATACCGAGGGATAGAGATGTGAAAGTTGAGATGAGAACCGTATATTCAACACTGAACGACTAATGGGTGATGATGATAATGTTACATAGGTATATTACTCAGCAAACATGAGCATTAATTATCATAATTGGCAGGACAAACCAAAGATGTAAAATAATAAACTAATTCTGTGTTTCTTGAAAAACGATTACAATTTTTTTATTAATATTGATACTTAAATATTTATGATGTAATAATTCCTTGTAGAAAACAGATGTTTTCATCAATATTACCTATTTAACCAACATCACATCGTCTGCGGTTAGATTTGGGCACTAATTAATGTGTTTCATGTTACTAATAATAACAAAACAATGTTAACAATTTAACTATATGTATGTTTCATAATGTTATAAAAAGACATAACATAAATTATGGAAAAAAAATACAGCTTGGGCCGAGTCTAAGAACAATATATTTATACCTACCTACCCGTTGTTCACCACCTGTCTGACTACCTTTGCAGCAGAGAATGCGTAAATGTTGGTGGCGATGAGGTTTGCAACCCATCACACCGCAACTCCCGCGGGGCGAAAAGAGAAGGATGGAGTGCCGCATCGGTTAAAGTGTGACAGTCCATTCTTTCTGCCTACCCTTTCGGGGAGACGGCGTGATGGTTAGTTAGTTAGTTAGTTTTTGATCAAGAAAAGTAGATTATAAATAATAAAGGTGTTACAAATTGTAAGAAATTCCATTTAAAAAAAATTCCATGGCCATGCCTTGCATGCAATGAAAATTGTCAAAAAATCAATCATCGCAATCTTTTCTGAACCACCTCCTTTATAAAAAAAAAAAGTCAAATGCCCCTTTTCCCATAATAGTTGTACCCAATATTTAAATATTGTTACACATAATCTGTATTTTAACTATCTTGCTAACTTAACTATCTGCTTGATTGTGTAAATCGCACCTTTGTTTACCCTGCACATACTAAACCCAATCACTAAATGATAATACTAAACCCAATTAGTTGTACATATCTTCTTTTTCTTCCGGTGCCGTGTCAGGTCCTCCCAATGCTGGAGATCACTACAGCAAAGGCATCTCTGTCCTGCGCCACTTGGAACAGGTTCTGGACTCTGGTCATTCCTGTCCAATATTTTATGTTCCAGGACAACTGCTTTCTACCAACTCCCTGACGTCCCTCTACTTTACCCATTAATATAAGTCGAAGGAGGTGGTATTTTTTTCCTATTAGCACATGACCCAAATATGAGACCTTTCTAATTTTCACACTCTACAACAGCTCTCTATATAACTAATTTTAATTAAACTGCTTATTTATGCGATACCAATAAGTTGGAAATTAACTTGATTACCAATTATTTGTGAAAACAGTATTTCATTATGAATACTAAACCAAATTAGTTATACGTATTATATAACTTATATTAATTAAACTGCTTATTTATGAAATAACAATAAGTTGGAAGTTTTAAACTTAATGATAGATATAATGAATATTTAAAATATTATAAAACAGTATTTTGAAACTATTTTATTATAAATATTTAAAAAATATATACCCCTTGCAACTCCCTATCTGCATAGGGATATGCTACCACCCCCATTGAAGACTCCAACGTCTACAGGGGGTCTACTACCCCCGTTGGGAACTTATGGTCTAAACTTTAAAGAACCTGTTTTTAAAAAGCAGAGATGATTATGATACATTACATGTTTAGTATATTTTAAGGCAAGTGGCTGACACACGCCAAAATATCATGAAATTATATCAATACAAGATAACTTATTGATGTTGTTGATTGAAATTTCTTGGTAGAAGTTCATTGTAAAAAATGAAAAAAAAAAAAAAAAATTAAGAATTTTTCTATGTTTATTTTTAGTGTAAAATCTACTTATTAATTCAGTTTGATGTAGAGTTTTTTCTAATCTGCTTCACTTGCGATCTTCAAATTATTGATGTTGTTGATTGAAATTTGTTGGTAGAAGTTCATTGTAAATAATGAAAATGAAATAAAAATTCTTAAATTTTTATTATTTTTTATTATTTTCATTATTTACAAGATAACTTATCTTTAAATAAAATTAAAATCTTCAAAATTCATAACATGAATGCCTGATGCAACGGGGCACAATAATCTATGAATGAATTGGTTCTGAATAATAATTTGAAATAAAGTACAAAAACAAAGTCAGATAAAAATATTTTATTATTATAAAACATAACAATATTATCAGAAGTCTAAAGTATTTATTTACAGTCTAAAACTCATTAAAAGATAAGCACAAGATAAATATCATAAAGCCTAACACCTGTGTACATTTCACTAAATTGATAATCTACTCCCAAGAAAGGAGAATGTATTTCATGTAATTAGTTAAAATACCAAACATTCATTTTAAGCAAACTGCAAAAAATACTGTATTTGGATTAATGGAGCGAATACAATAAAAACACGGATTTGGTGTTGCAACTTTTTCTTGGGTTTGTAGAATAATGTATTTAAAAGAGAGAAATGTGTGTTGTGTTCCATACAAAACAGCAAATTCGTTGCATTGTCCAAAGAAAGCAGCAAATTTGAGATTTTGGTTGAAAAGTTATTTGATGAAATTGCAAAATATTGGTTTGAAACCTAAAGAAAAAAAGTAAGTAAAAGTAAGTAAGTAAAAAAAGGACCAAAAGCGAATCAGATTTCAACGAATTTAAAGTTGCACAAAAATAATCAAAAATTATGATAGCCCAAGCAAGGGCAGTCTCAAATGAAAGGCTTTACAGCAACTTAGAAAATTGCAAGAACGAGTACGACATATTCAAGGTAACCAGATTTCGAAATCAGTAATCTAAAGACATCAAATATAATAAGTAACTAACAAACCATCACGACGTCTCTCCAAAGGGGTAGGCAGGATGAATGGACTGCCACATTTTAACCGATGCGGCACTCTATCCTTCTCTTTTCGCCCCCGCGGGAGACGTGGTGTGATTGGTTGCGAACCTCATCACCACCAATAATAAGTATATTAAAGATAATCAAGAAAAATTTCTAACTTCGGACAAAGACACAAACCAAAGGTGGTATGAATACTACAATCACCCTCTGAATGAAGAATTTCCCAAGGAAAACCTACCACAGGAACTTCGTGTCTCTGGTCCGATAAAAGAAGTCTCTCTTGAGAAAGTCAAACGAGAAATATCTCAAATGAAAAATGGTAAGGCTGTGGGACCTGATGGCATACCTGCCGAAATATGGAAACTTACGGATGACGCAGGTGCCTATTGGCTTACAAAACTGTTTAACAAGATGCTCAAGGAGAGACAATTTCCTGAATCCTGGCGAAGAAGTTACCTTGTGCCTTTCTACAAAAATAAAGCGGACGTCAGAGATTGCGGCAACTACAGAGGCATTAAAATTGCATCCCATACACTCAAAATCTGGGTATGTATCATAAACCAAAGACTTCTGAAACTGAAATCAATATGGGTTTGTAGTGGGTAAATCACCAACCGATGCCATACAAACAATGAGAGTTCTGTCAGAAAAATATAAAGCCAGAAAGAAGGACCTAAACATGGTCTTTATCGACCTGGAAAAAGCCTTTGATAAAGTTTCCAGAGAATTGGTGTGGCAATCCATCAGGGCTTAAAAATTCCCCGAAATCTATGTGGATGTGATTAGAGAGATGTACATGGATCCAACCACATCGGTGTGTAGCCCAGCTGGCACAGGCCCCCCCTTTTGTTGTAAATGTCTGAGTGCACTAGGGATCAGCTCTGAGCCCACTTCTCTTTAAGCTGGTCATGGACCACCTCACAGTATGTATCCAAAAGCAAGTCCCATGGAACGTGCTTTACGCGGACGATGTGGTCCTGATAAGCGAATCTAGCGTGGAATTGCAAGACTCACTAGAGCAATGGCAAAAGTGTCTAGAAAAAAATGGGCTACGAAAACGGAGCGTATGATTTGCAATTTCTCACAAGTCAGGACACAACCAACAAACAACTATTTGGAAGGTATCCCATTAAAAAAGGTGGACCACTTAAGATATCTTAGCTCTATTCTTACCAATGATGGCAGGATTGAAAATGATGTAGAGCATAGAATAAACGTAGGATTCAGGAGTACTTTACGACAGCAAAGTACCCGTGCAAATAAAAGGAGAGGTGTACCGTCGTAAGACCTTCTATGCTCTACGGATCGGAATGCTGACAAGAAGTAGCAGAAATGAAGATGCTGAGGTGGGCCTGCGAGGTTACGATGCTGGATAAAGCTAGAAATGAGCACATTAGAGGTAGCCTAAAAGTCACTCCCATAGCGGAAAAAACTAGGGAACGTCGTCTACGGTGGTACGGTCATGTGAGCAGGAGGGACAATGAGTACATCGTTCACAAGACCCTGCAACTGGAAGACGAAAGGAGGGGACCAGGTCGGCCTCCTGCAAAGTGGATGTTCACAGTTGGGAACGACCTGAAGGCGCTGGGACTAGACAGCCAGATGACCCTGGATCGTGTGATGAGACTTGGTCGAGCCTTATTAGGAGAGTCGACCCCAAATAACAGGAAATGGCTAGGCGAAAGAAGAAGAAGACGATTTGGAATTGTATGTCTGTAATGTTTGTGATTTTTATCAAAATAAATTAAATGAAATTAAATGAAAATGAAATGACAATTTAAGTGACCAAATTTTGTATTCATAAATTATTTTTACAGAGAAGTATATGTTCAATGCAACACGAAACTTACCAAATTATCACTGATTTCGAAGAACTCGATAATTTGTTTATTTCACAATGTGTTGCATATTCTGCTAGTTGAATTATTTAACAATATCACTAACAAAATTCTAATATACTATAGAAAATACATAAAACATTGTAATGCAAAGTAATGTGGGTTTTTCATGGGGTAAAAAGTACCCGATAATTGCTTTTTCTTCTTCTTCCTTTTAGTTTAGGTTGTATGACCTGTTTGTGACGGTGAGTTGTTCTGGGATAATGCTGATGATGTCCGGCCATCTCTCCATCTTTTTGGTGGCCTTCCTGGTAGTCTTTTGCTGCTTGGGTTTTCATCTTTAACAATTCTAGTAATTCTTGTATTCTCCATGCGGTCCACGTGGTCTCTCCAAAAGCGCCTTCTGCTTCTTCCCCATCTTACTATGTCCTCAACACCACAGACAGACCTTATCGTTTATTTCTGTTCCCACCTCTGAGGGTTTTGCCTGCGATGGAGCGTAGAGTTCGCATTTCTGCTACCCTAAGAAGGTTCTTAGTTCTATTGGTATTGGCTCTGACCTCTATTCCATACGTCATGATGGGGCGGACGCATGCCTTGTATCGATAATTTCTATCATATTAAATCAATTTAAAAGTCACCGTATTATTTTTTTGAATCGCTCTTTACATCATTACTGCGCGACCCAAATCCATGTAATTCAGATGAAGCTTAGATATATGCGGGTATGAACCACCGTACGAACTTATATAAGACTAAGGAAATGCATACGTTGGGGTAAAAGTGGGAGGCTGTACATCTTAATACTTTTTTCTGATCAAAATAAGCTTATATTTCATCAAACACCCAAAGAAAGGTAACAAATAAAAGAAGTTTCATTAGCAAAATGAAATATATGTGAAACATAAGTGCAAAACCTATTCACGATTCTCTTTCAAAACTTGTTTTAAGCAGATTTTAAATCTAAGCTCTCTTCAATCACCCTTTGTTCTAGATTGTCTTCTACTTCGGTACCTTCGTGCAATAACTTATTTCTAAGCCCTGCTTGTACTTGTAACATTTCGAATTTAGCGACGGCATAGTTATAGCGACAGTTTACCCAGTAACCCAGGGTGGTCAGAACGAAGCCACCCATGGAGACGTGTGTTGCCATCTTCGGTTTAGAGGTGAACATAAAATAACCTAGCCCCGAAGCTATTCCAGTGCATATGCCATAGAAGAAGCTATTCCTGAAGCAAGGAATTTCTCTGATATCACGGCCAAAAATAACAGTGCTCTGAAAAAAAAAATTGCAATTATAATATAAAAATTAAATTTGGACTTAAAAAACTAACTAACTAACCATCACACCGACTCTCCGAAGGGGTAGGCAGAAAGAATGGACTGCCTCACTTTTCTTTCCTGACATATTTCTCTCGCTTCTTTAGCATTCGTACATTGTGTCATGCACGTGCGTCGATTTCTCTGTCTCCTCACGTGGTCGACATTTCAATATTTGCTTTATTTGATCGTGCCTCGTTTTCCTTGGTCTTCCTCTATTTCTAGTTCTATTTACATCGTTAACATAATTTTTTTTTACCATTCTTTCTTCATTCATTCTTTCCATGTATCCAAACCATCTTAATGATCCTTTCATTATTTGGTTCACCATCATTCGCACCGCATTCACTTCTTATATTTTAATTCGACGCTTTATTATACACAGAGTATTCACACATTCGTCTAAGAGATCTCATTTCTACTGCATTTATTCTACTTTTATCCTTCTTTTACCAGTTCCATGCTTCGCTTCCATACATAAGGGTTGGTACAAGAACATCATTGTGCACTGCCATTTTAGCTTTTTTAGATAGGTTTTATGGACTAAAAATACTTGAACAAACTCCTTATGTTAATTTCACTACATCACAATACTTTACATAATACATGGCAAATTTGGGAAAAAGTAAATATTACATTATAGTGCCGTGAATTCTAAAGCTAATTTAAATATAAAATATAATATAATGCAACCTTCGAGTCCTCCTTGTCAGTAGACATTTTGTGTGTTTATTATTGTAAAGTTTTAATAAATAAAATTGTAAAATGAAATCTTCCTAAGAAAAACTGAAATCTTAACCTCAAATTAGTTTAGTTTGAGATTTCAGATCAATTTGACAGTTTGAATGTTGCAAGCCTCTGGTTATCAATAGCCTAGTGTTACCAATAGAGATAAACAATATTTTTCGTGAAACCTTTTTTTTTTATAATGACATTTTGTATAATTTATAGACTAATAATAAGAAGTTGTAATATTAGTAAGATCCAAACGATTTGTTTGATTATGGAGCAATCATAGTTTAAGTTATAAAACAACGTAGTTCAATAAAATATTTGGTATTTATTTAGGCTTTTAGTGCGTTAAACTTCATTTGCCGATGCTGTGTAGCCTGTATACATTGATTATTAGAATATAATTTCAATTGCTTTATTAATAGGTATAATAATTACTAAGTGGTTTTCGGTGTGCAATTTAAAAAAATGTAAGCATCGATTATTACAATGATACGATTACACAATAAATAATGACTTATACATTACCCCCACACATTATAAAATAAATTATATAAGTTTTTTTTTAAATGAAAAAATAAATCAAGATTTATATTTTTATAGAGTGACTGCCTCTCGTTTATTCTTTACGCTACACTTTTGCTATTTTTATAATATATTGAGATATTGATATAATATTATATATTAATAATAATAATAATATATAATATATTGATATAACATATATTTTTTTTATAATATAATATATAGCGAGAAAGACAGCTGTTAGTCGGGTTCTATCCTTCGAATAGCAAGCGATTCGCCACACAACTATTTAAATCTCATTCTCGGTAATTTAATATTCGGGCGTGAAAAAGACACAAAGTCTCCATTGTTTTCTTTTTGCTTTATGCATTTTCCATATGCAATTTTCTCACTGAATGGTTTTTCAAATGTGAGCATTTGCCAAAGGTGTTTCATGGTTTCAAATATTTCAAAAACTTTATATTATATATAAGGGAATTTAGAGTTTATTTTTCTGAATGGGGGCGTTATTTTATTTTTCTTTCTTGTTACATAGTAATGTTCATGCTGGTTAATATTGATCTTCCTCAAAAATTCTTGGGAGAAATAAAAGGTTGCATATACATTTTTTTAAACTAACTAACTAACTAACCTTCACGCCGTCTCCCCGAAGGGGTAGGCTGAAAGAATAGACTGCCACACTTTTCTTTCCTGACATATTTCTCTCGCTTCCTCAACATTCATACATCGTGTCATGCACGCGCGTCGATTTCTCTGACTCCTCACATGGCCGACATTCAATATTTGCTTTATTTGATCGTGCCACGTTTTCCTCGGTCTTCCTCTATTTCTGGTTCCATTTACATCATTAACATATAATTGTTTTACCATTCTTTCTTCATTCATTCTTTCAATATGTCCAAACCATCTTAATGATCCTTTCATTATTTTGTTCATGACACTATCATTCGCACCGCATTCACTTCTTATATTTTCATTCGGCACTCTATCATACACAGAGTATCCACACATTCTTCTAAGAGATCTCATTTCAACTGCATTTATTCTACTTTCATCCATTTTTTTTAATGTCATCATTTTTAGTTGTTTCAGCATGGCTTTAAACCTGGCATGTCTGCTTCTGCTGAAAATGATTCTCATTGCTTTATTTTGGAGATTGGTTAATCTTTTCATATCTACTTCATTTGCCAAAAATATTATAGTATGCTGCTACAGTAATTTATATGAGGGAGAATGATTGCGTTACACACAGTCTTGCATGTTTTTGTACTGATATACATATCTGCACTGATAAACATTATCATTATTATTGTTTTTTTTTTAATTTCTTTTATTTGCAAACAACAGTTTGGAGCTGAATAATTAACTGATCTATACTCGTATTATTTTATTAACGAAAGTAATAACTATTATATAATACCATCTCTTCAGACATTCTCGAATCCTCAACATTCATACATCGTGTCATGCACGCTCGTCGATTTCTCCGACTCATCACATGGCCGACATTCAATATTTGATTGTGTCACGTCTTTTTAGGTCGTCCTCTATTTCTGGTTCCGTTTACGTAATTTACGTATATTTCGACACGTGGAAAGAACGAGTAAAGAAATAATGGTGAAGATTGAATAGGTATGTAAACAATGTAAACTTTAATAAATACACATCCATAATATCTTTCGCAACAGTAAAAAAAGTATATAATGAAAATAAAAAAAAATCAGATTTTTTTTCAAATGTATTATACCTGTATGTTTAGTGAAAATCCATTAATGTTTGTGTCTCCTACCGGTTTCGGCAGCTAGCTGCCATCTTCTTTACAATATACCATGAAATTTCAAATAAGAACATTAATTTTATTTGAAAAGGTCGTCAAATTTCGGTAACAATTCATAGATTCTTATGTAAAAGTCAATAAAATAATACAGGTCTGTGAATTTTACAGTTGTTTGCAAATATAAATAATAAATAATAATAATGATTTCATTAAGCTAGCATATCGTATTGACAAAGTCACTATTATTGGAATTATATGCCCACATTTTAGAGGTTTTTGTTATATCACCACGATCCACACAGAAAAATTATTTTAATATTTATTTTTTATTCTAATAAGATCATAATTATATTTTTTGACGTCAGGATACTTCAAAAATTTTAAAGTAAATAAAATATTGGTAATCGAAAATATAAAAATAAAGTTTCTTATAATGAAATACTGCAAAATATTTCTTTAACTAAGTAATGACATTTTTGACATTGTACTCGCATTAAACGATTTTGTCGAATTCTGATATCTCGTGAAAGTTTAACGATATACCGCATATCATCATCGGCTGTCCGTTGTGTCCGAGGAAGGCTGTCCTTCACAACTGTGGGCCCGCATGTGACTGAAGAGCCCAATTCTGGACCCACACATTCTGGAACATCTGGGGCAGGGGAAGGCGCTGGTAGTGGAGCCGTCACCGTCTCCCGATTTTTTTAAATCCTTTTTCCTCCTCCTCCTCTCTACGGCGTCGTCTCCGTGCTGTCCTTCAAAGTCCTGCGTACCTTTATGTACGGTTATTCTCCACCTAGGTTTGTCTTCCGCAGTCTTTTCCCAGCAATCACAATCGATGTTAGTCTTTTGGAGGTTTGCTTTAAGGGAATCCTTGAAGCGTTTCCTCTGACCACCGTGTAAACGTTTCCCTTGTGTCAGCTGAGAGTACATATTTTTTCTTGGGAGTCTTGTCTCAGGCATTCTGATGATGTGACCAGTCCAGCGCAGTTGCCTCTGAATGATGACAGCTTCAATTCTAGTCATACTGACCTCAGTATATATGCTGCCATTCGTTCGTTTGTCCTGTCATTTCACATTTAGGATCCTTCGTAGACAGCGTTGGTAAACACATTCACAAAAGACTAACATCGATTGAGATTGATGGCAAAAGACTGCAGAAGACACACTTATATAATATTACAAACTGTCATTAGCTCTTCCCTTTCAAAGACCATCACCATTGAATTTCCGACATTCATTATTAAATCGTTTGACTTGCATACATCATACATACATTCTCGACACTAAGACCTTCGTGGCCGAGTGGTAAGTGCATTGACTGCCACCCCGAAGGTTCCGGGTTCGATTCCCGGCGAGGGCAGTGTGATTGTCACACTGTCTTTGGTCTGGTGTAGAATTCACGTGACAATAAAATGGCGATAGATTAGCTACCTATCACATGTCACGAGAATCACTATGATAGCTTTAATACCCTTTACATCGATTTGGCTCGTGCTGTCATGATGTAAAGAACGATTCAACAAAATAATAATAATAAAAATAAAATTGTAATTCGTTTGCACTATCAGCAACCAGAATAGCATCGCCCGCGTAAAGCAGACAATTTACAGACAAATCACTCATCTTAGCACCAGAATTTATTCATTTCAGTTCTTTCATTCAAAAAATGTTAAAACATTTCGACTTAAACAATATTTAAAAATGGTATAATTTTGGCTATCAACGGTTCAAGAAATATAATATTATCCGATGAAAGATTAATCTTCCCGAGTGGTACGTTGGAAACACATTAAATTTTATAACGAGAATTTTCCCAATCACTAAAAATAATTTATTTCTCAATTGGTTTAGAATTGATTGGGCCAACAATGCCGAAGGGGGAGCAAAGTTTCCGCGGATCTCGGAATGAAGGGAATTCACTTTATTTAATGAATTTATCGCAATTGAATTCACGATTGCTTCATAATTTACGCCGGCTTCAGGCATAATCAAATGGGAGGTGTTCTCTGTATATATTCTAACTCCTCCAATAGCGTTCATATTTTTATTAAATTGGGAAAGAAATGTATTGATAAAAATAGTAAGTAAACTAAGGTTTAGTGTGTATAAAAAAACAAAAGGTGGAAAAGAAATGCGTCACACTCTTTCATTCTAGCTAATGGTTTGAAAGATTTGTTTTAATTAACATTCTGGAAAATCATAAAACATAAATAACCAATTAATCGACACGCCGTTTCCTCGATGGGGTAGGTATGCATAAAGCGTTCTTTCCTGACATATCTTTTTCCTCAACATTAATATATCGTGTCATGATCGCAAGACGTCGACATTTAATTTTTAATTGATTTGTTCACGCTACGATTTTCTCGGTCTTCCTCTATTTTCATCCGGAGGGGTAGGTAGTAATTATGGAATACAGCACTAGTTACGTCCTCAGAGGGGTAGGTAGGAATGATGGAATGCAGCACTAGTTACGTCCTCGGAGGGTTAGGTAGGAATGATGGAATGCAGCACTAGTTACGTCCTCGGAGGGGTAGGTAGGAATGATGGAATGCAGCACTAGTTACGTCCTCGGAGGGGTAGATAGGAATGATGGAATGCAGCACTAGTTACGTCCTCGGAGGGTTAGGTAGGAATGATGGAATGCAGCACTAGTTACGTCCTCGGAGGGGTAGGTAGGAATGATGGAATGCAGCACTAGTTACGTCCTCGGAGGGGTAGGTAGGAATGATGGAATGCAGCACTAGTTACGTCCTCGGAGGGGTAGGTAGGAATGATGGAATGCAGCACTAGTTACGTCCTCGGAGGGGTAGGTAGGAATGATGGAATGCAGCACTAGTTACGTCCTCGGAGGGGTAGGTAGGAATGATGGAATGCAGCACTAGTTACGTCCTCGGAGGGGTAGGTAGGAATGATGGAATGCAGCACTAGTTACGTCCTCGGAGGGGTAGTAGGAATGATGGAATGCAGCACTAGTTACGTCCTCGGAGGGTAGGTAGGAATGATGGAATGCAGCACTAGTTACGTCCTCGGAGGGGTAGGTAGGAATGATGGAATGCAGCACTAGTTACGTCCTCGGAGGGGTAGGTAGGAATGATGGAATGCAGCACTAGTTACGTCCTCGGAGGGTTAGGTAGGAATGATGGAATGCAGCACTAGTTACGTCCTCGGAGGGGATAGGAATGATGGAATGCAGCACTAGTTACGTCCTCGGAGGTTGGAGGTGGGAATGATGCAGCACTAGTTACACGTCCTCGGAGGGGTCCTCAGAGGTAGGAATGATGGAATGCAGCACTAGTTACGTCCTCGGAGGGGTAGGTAGGAATGATGGAATGCAGCACTAGTTACGTCCTCGGAGGGTAGGTAGGAATGATGGAATGCAGCACTAGTTACGTCCTCGGAGGGGTAGGTAGGAATGATGGAATGCAGCACTAGTTACGTCCTCGGAGGGTAGGTAGGAATGATGGAATGCAGCACTAGTTACGTCCTCGGAGGGGTAGATAGGAATGATGGAATGCAGCACTAGTTACGTCCTCGGAGGGTTAGGTAGGAATGATGGAATGCAGCACTAGTTACGTCCTCGGAGGGGTAGGTAGGAATGATGGAATGCAGCACTAGTTACGTCCTCGGAGGGGTAGGTAGGAATGATGGAATGCAGCACTAGTTACGTCCTCGGAGGGGTAGGTAGGAATGATGGAATGCAGTACTAGTTACGTCCTCGGAGGGGTAAGTAGAAATGATGGACTGCAGCACTAGTTAGTCCTCAGAGGGGTAAGTAGGAATGATGGACTGCAGCACTAGTTACGTCCTCGGAGGGGTAAGTAGGAATGATGGACTGCAGCACTAGTTAGGTCTTCGGAGGGGTAAGTAGGAATGATGGAATGCAACACTAGTTAGTCCTTGTAGCGGTAAGCAAGAATGATGGAGTGTAGTATTAGTTACGTCCTCTTAGGGGTAAACAAGAATGATGGACTGCAGTAGGTACTAGTTACGTCCTCAGAGGGGTAAGTAGGAATGATGGACTGCAGCACTAGTTACGTCCTCGGAGAGGTAGTTAGGAATGATGGAGTGCAGCACCTGTTTCGTCCTCATACGGGTAGGAAGGAATGATGGGCTGCAGCAGTGGTTCGTTCTGATATCAAACTAATCATGGCTGACAGTAATATAGTTGCTCAGCCTTTACATAATTAACTTCTTCTTCTTCTTTGCATTTTCAATTATAGGGATTGGTTTGCAGCAAAATTAAACCCGGCAACCTTCTTCAATTCATCATACGAGATGCAGTTATTGTCCTCGGACATCTGTTTTACATATTTCTGTCGGGGGCGCATCATTAACTATGGACCTAATATGTTTTAAGATCAATTCATTTGAATCATCATGTTTTACTTTTTGAAACAGAAATGTAATATTCTGTCAGTTACAATATTTTTTCTAGCTTTTGAATAATTTAGTTAAATAACATATTTTGTCATCCCACGCTATTAAATAGTAACGCGCAAAAGAGGCGAAATTAATTAAATTATTAGTAATTTTAAGATGCAAATAATTATTAAAATATACAAGCACCTTAAGATATGGCGTGGATTTTGGATTGGTATTGATATTCCAAATATAGCTATAGTATACGAGTACACGTATCCAAGTTGTCTAAATCCTTGAAAATGTAGGAAACGTAATGATGGGTTGTGGTTTATTCTTCCCGGACCGGTTCCAGATTTGACGTATTCCCTGGAATGCCTCAGCGCAGCCGTGGGAATCTTGTCTCTGCCTATCCTACCCGCGCAGTCCCGGCCCGCTGCTAGGGATAGAAGCGGTTAGGAGGTTCGTGTGAAAGGAAAACATGACTCATGGCGGTTAAATTGCCGAGGCGGGATATGTAAAGTAAACATTCAAATATCCATTTTGTGTATGGAATGTAAATATGATATCGTGATAAAAGTAAGTATTTTAATAATTCCAAACTTAAAAAGTTGGTGCTTTAAAAATAGTTATTGGAAACAAGAATTTAACAATGAAAGCGAAAATGGCCGTTCACAATGGAGTTCTGGTCCCAACCCTTAAGTATGGTAGCGAAGCATGGAACTGGCAGAAGAAATATGAGAGCAGAATAAATGCGGCAGAGATGAGGTCCCTAAGACGTATGTGTGGTAGAACGATGTACGACAGAATCGAATGCTGATATTAGAAAGTAATGTAGAGCGAAAGAAGGTACCTATTATGAACAAAATTATGAAAAGATCGCTGCGTTGGTTCGGATATATGGAGCGCATGGGTGAAGATAGAATGGTTACAAAAGTATACGTTAACGATGTAAATGAAGTAAGGAGTCGAGGTAGACCGAGGAAAACATGGCATGACCAAATTAATCAAATATTAAAGGTTACATATCTTTTATAATCGGCATCACTTTGTGATGTGGATTCATATTTGAATGATTTTTTGAAAACAATGTATTTTTAAATCATTTTTCACAAACATGTTTCTCGTCATGGAAGCCTTTCCTCAGTCTAGGAATTTTAACAATAAAATGATAAAAAAAAACGTTACAATTTCAAGAAACAACAAATTCATTTCATTGCTATATAATAGTGAGGAAGTGAGAGAATTTTTCAGGTATGAACAGCGTGTCGGTTTATACTTTCATTCAACCTCTTAGGAGATACGACGTGATGGTTAGTTAGTGAGTTAGTTGGTGTATAAAATCACAAATGTCGCGGTGGATGAGGCCCTATCCCCTGCTTCTTGAATTTTCTCAATATAATAACGTTTATGTTACGTAGTTTGCTAGTATCGAGGCGCCAAGATGATTTAATTTAAACTAATTCTCCTGACTTGGTATAAAGCTATTTAATGCCCATTTAATAATAAGTTAGAAAATAAAGAACCATATTCATATCGTAAATTAAATTCCCTACAAGGTTTTATTGGTACAATTTTATTGTTCTTCTTCTTCTTCGATGGCTTTACAGTCCATATCGAGCCTTAGCCTTCATTATCCTCTGCTTCGACCCTACAATTTGACACTTGTAAGAATTTCGGTACATCTCTCCTAACTTCGTATAGTTAAATTAGCTTTTTTTCCGAGAAAAATAAACTTAAGAAATGAAAAAAAAATCATTATACGATGGAAATGTTACGAAAGTCGAATAATTTACGAACTAACCTACTGACCATAATGGGCGTAAGAAAAGGCAGAGAGGATGGATGGTCACCCCTATATCGTCGTTTGTTTCTACTTTAGAATTAGCCACCTTCAGGAAATTGCATTATCCGTATTTTTTATTTATTTACACTGCTTTCAACATTTTACCATTGCTAAACTTACGCGCGTTATTTATTCATTATGTTCATGTAAAACCATCTAAACGACAATTTTATTCATGTTTTAAGGAGGCATACTTCTTTACCGTTCTTACATTCCTTTTAATTATATTTTTAGCCCATTTCTGACATTATTTATTTCGTAAAACAAGCAAATACTATGTTGCATTTGTATTCTCATGAGTGAGTACCTCATTGTGAATAATAACAAAACTAATTAAATTTTAAGATACGAATCATTTTTATATTTTCTTCTACCTAAACCTCCATGCATACGGATCATCGGAGAGTCATCGATTGAAAGTAAATGAATAAATTATGAATATCATGTAAATATATTGTATACTATGGTATCGTTTTAAAAATGTGGGTAAGGAAGTGGAAAATAAAAGGTGAATTTGTTTTATTCCCTTTAATATATATTCTTAACCGCAACGGCGGTTTTCTTTGACCGCGGTAGAAAATATAGTGTATATATAATACATCCGCGATCTTTCACGCATTCAATTTTAGTATAATAACATAACAACCCTTTTTTGTAAAAGGGTACCCGATGTAAAGAGTTCCTTCTCGGCGCGGCGAGAGAAGAGACAAGAGACACTAGCGCCGCGCGGGAGATTAGCGGCATAAATCAATGAGTGACGTTTGTCGAAGGCGCGCACTGCCATCTATCGCCAGTGCCGCGCAGTCAGTGGTGCGAGTTGGATGTGTTCCGGGAGCGTATATCTGTCAACTGCTATAGATTCTTTAGTTGCCTGTGACTCTAGTTTGTACGCTATCCTAACTATAACCGAATGCTGTATGAATGAAAACTCGCGTGTTTTTGTGTAAAGTTTCGCGAATAAGCTGTGAGATTTGTGGCCGAGTTTGGAATACCTGCCCCGGAGAATCGAACAGAGGTAAGCTTACCTGTGCTGCTCAACATCGTATTGTTTTGTATAGAAGGAATGTTGTAAAACGAACAATGCGGTATTTCGATTGTTTATTTATCGAGTTGCCCTCTCGCAAAGAGTGCAAAATGAATTCGGAGAGCGTTTCTCTGTTATAAAATATTTGTTAGTCTTATCGATTATTTGATATTCCGTAGTGTAAGCGGAATACAGGTGTCTTCTACTCGTAGTTACGCCTCTCTCGGAATAATCTCCCAATTTACTCAGCAACGAATCTTTTAATACAGCACAAATGAAATAATGCATTCATTTCTTATTTTTTGTGCCCATTTCTTCTACAATTCTGCACGCGTTTCTCGGAAATTCGAAGCAGAAGAATAACATTATTGCAGTTAGTGATGAAATCAATTATTTATTTGTATTCTCGCAATTATGATGAAAGTTTAACTTGAGTTGACCATTCTCCGAGCTTCATAAATATTTTTATATCTAAAAAATTTATTTCAGTAATTATTCAAATCTTTATTAATGATTTAACAGTATGAATGCCTCAAGTTAAAAACATATCCATTTATTGCGCAATGTTAGTGGTATGTAATTGCATAAATGAATTTGTAATAAACAATTATTAAGTTAAACCAAATGGGACGATGTTAAGCATCAGGCATGCGATAGAGTCGGGTGGAGAAGATTCCTTGAGGCCCTATGCACCACGGAGGTGTGACAGGACAAAAAGAAGAAGAAGAAGAAGTTAAACCAAAATAAATGTGCTTAAAATACAAGATAAATGAATTAATATTTAAATACAACTAATGTATGGTAAATTACTAGAAATAATGTTAACTAAAGAAAGTAATAAATTAGCAGAAAAATTAAAAAGGCTGGAGCGTTTCTATTGTAACAATATTCAAAATGAAACAGTTTCATGAATTTAAATAATATATTTTACCATGCTCACGAAGATATAAATAATTTTCATAGTTGAATGACTTTTCTAAAAATCTTTCTACAAAATTCAGCATTGAAGTATCTATTGCTAAAATGTATTTGTATCAAATGGGTATTCGAATCCCACAATCGAGCACATTAAGAAAAATCCGTTTACATATCTCTATGAGTGTAATGCAGATGTGTACAATAAAAATTAATTAAACGATGTTTTTCAATTGCAATTTCAAGATGTGTACAAGTTATGAATGTTGAAATGAATATTTCGTAGTTATTTTTTCTTGAATAATAATATAATACTCCACATTAAACGAATGAAAACGTCTGTTTTTTAGAAGTTTTATAATATTTTATGGTAATCAAATCTTTCGCCTTGCGTGTATGAAATTAATGCCGTTTCACGGGGAAATATGCAATTCCCATAAATTAAAATAAAGCTTCTATAAAACAGAAGTTTTAATTCATATTTATTATTGAATATTTCGTATATATAGAATCCTTTACGATTAAAAATTCCACTATCTATGAATTCAATTGCATTTTATTTTTATGATTTTTTACTAATCATTAGGAGTGGTTCGTCTTTTATAAAGGGGAATTCAAAATACGATTGTATTGTCTATGGTAACAGCAGTATGATGGAAATTTGTGCGCAACCTTTTCGCGCAATTTCTCCAGTGTAGTTTGCGTCTTTACCGCGCGTCACTATCGCATTCCCATTGGTCATTAATGCTGGGAATGCTTAAAAAAATATTTATTCATTTTAATTCATATTTTTGCTCTTCAAAAAATTCGTATTTCTAAACGTATTCGATTATTGGCAGATTGGATTATTTTTTTTTACGTGCCCTTAATATTTAATAAGTGTATCCGATTATGAAAGAATCGCTGCGATGGTTCGGACATATGGAACGCATGGATGGAGAATGAATGGTCAAGAAAGTATACGTTAATTATGTAAATGGAGTATGGAGTCGAGACAGGCCGAGGAAAACATGGCATGACCGAATTAATCTAATTTTAAAGGTTGGTCATGTTAGAAGTCGGAGGAATCGACGTGCCTGTATGACTCGTTGTATGAATGTGGAGGAATCTAGAGAGGTTTGCCGGGATAGAGTAGTGTGGCGGTCCATTCTCTCTGTCTACCCCTGCGGGAAAACGGCGTGATGGTTTGTTTGTTTATGCATATCCGAATGGAATTTGTATTTTGACATAATTTTCAGGCCGGTCCGTTCATAAATATAATATTTGGGCCAAGAACTGTGTTCCAACCGATTCAAAGTTTTTTTTTTAGAATGTTAATAATTAAATATCTGATTGGATACATAAAATACAGTTAAATTGAAACAATTTATTGTTATAAAATTTTAATAAAAAAAAACTGCAGAATCCGTTTTTTTTTTAAATTGAGTCAGAAAATGTTTTTTTTTATGAAGCGAGGTGTCTCAAGGATCGACCCCACGTCGTCTATGTCAGTAGCCACACTATCTACAATAGATTACGCAAAGAATTAACAATTATCTTCTAACGTATATAAGGCGTGTGTATTTGGAATTTAGCATTCTATACAACGTCCAGCGTACCCTCGGTCGTTTCACATTATTATCGCCAACTCGTAAAACGGAAGTCTGGGGGCTCTCGGGGGGCTGTTGTGGGAGGGGGGACCCCTTACCAACACTACCCCTGATTCCCAATTAACAGGAATACTCATTCCCCTCCTTTCCGCCCTTCTCACACTGGGATACCGTAGAGGGCCAAATGAAGTTACCATTGCTAAACTTACGCGCGTTGATGCATATTAAGTGACTACTGTGCCTGTACATGGCTGTGCTACTGGCGTAGATAGCGTACACTTTGGAAAACACGTGTTCAGAAGATCTATCCATTTTCCATTCGAATTTTGAATCCACTTTCTTTCTTCTTCGTTTATTGTTTCTTGGAAAATCACGTAAAACTCCATATTACATAACCGATACGAATGAAAACGTCTGTTTTCTAGAAGTTTTATTTAATTTTATGGGAATGACATCAAATGTAGACAATCCCACTTTTTGTTGATGAGTATGAATGTATATATTCCGAGAATATTTTAAGTCAGTACTTACGATTCTCAAAACCTTATTTATTTTTTGCTTGTAGATGATGTAATGATGTAAAACTCCGTATTAAGTCTCTAATTTGGATGAAAATTCGAAATGAACTCCAAAATTAAGTGAGATCGGTCATAAAACGTAACGCTGTGTGGTGGGTATGACGCTTACAAAGCTTGCTCTGAGTTTTTGACCTTACGAAAGGAACGAAAAGAGCCGCTATATGTATATTGCCAATCACAACATACGTTTTGTTGATCAAACGATGAAAAAATGATGATCAAAGTTTTCAAATTACTTGAATGTTTGAGGCTATAAAACGAGCAATGAAGGTGTCTAAGTTTATATTGTTCTCTACGGTACCTCCCAAATACCCCTAGAAGGACCTACCCCCTGATTTAGATTGTACTTTTTGCAGAACTTTGGGGTTCCCCAAGGGACCTGCCGCCCAGGAAACTTTATGACCTACTGCAGAATCGGCTGGGTCATTTGTGGAATTGTGGAATTCTATTCCTATCTCGAAAGAAGAATATTGCTGGAGATAGATTTCATTACGTTTAATTAACGTGAATTGATTACTAATTAATACTTCCTTTTATATTCACCATACTTTGTGTTGTTATGATGTTTTATTTCTCTTTTTCTTTTTTATATATTTTGTATATACAACACTTAACTTAGACTAATTAATACGTTTATTTTCTAGAAGTTTTGTAAAACTTACATAAAACTTCTAGAAAACGTACGTTTTATTCTTATTTTTATTTTATTTATGTAGAGTTTTACAGTTTTACCGAGCAAAACATGGCATGACCAAATTAATCAATATAAAAGGCGGCCACATTCGAAGTCGGAATAATCGACGTGCGTGCATGCTACGATGTATGAATGTAGAGGAAGCCAGAGAGGTATGCCAGGACAGAGCATTGTGGCGATCCATCCTCTCCGCCTAGCCCTCCGGGGAAATGGCGTGATGGTAAGTTAGTTAGAGTTTTACATCACTGTTTATGAACCAATAAATGAATTGATAACACTCGTTGGATGTTTTTATAGATAATCCAGTTTAAGATTTTTTTATCAATCCACATAATAATTTAAATTCTATGTTAGATATATTTATAGTAAATCACAGCTGATAAAACGATCTAGGCTGCATCAGATTTTTAAAGTTTTAATTGTGACAAGCGACCAGTTGAAATAAGCTAACAGGAATGTAGATATCTCTCCTTTCCGATGGCATTTCTATAGGAGCAGAAGGTAAAAATAAATAAAATAATGTATATTTAATAGTTTTTTTTTAACTTTGTATTTTCACAACAATTACGGGCCACAGACGCCTTTCCTCAGTGTAGAAATGAATACATATGAATTTCTACACAGAGGAAGGACGTCTCTGGTCCGAAAATGTTGTAAAGAGTGTTACGAAAATACAATATTTTCAAAAAAATATTCAAATGTGAATCCACAACACAGAGGGATGCCGAATATACAAAAACTCAAATAATAACACAATGGTACGGTATTAAAAGTTCGTATGTACTATTATTATTCAGAGGCCCTATGTTTCAGACGACAGGGGCGGTTCGGGGAAGTCAGGGGCGGTAGGGCGGCTTAACCCGCTCCGGAGTATTCGTTACCTTATATTATTTAATTAGACAAGCAGGTGGGAATATTCGCCCGGATTTAGGGACGCTCTCCGGAACTACGTCTCGGATTTCTTACCAAGAGATAAAATTAGCATATCAACTAACACATTCTCCTCGCCATCTCGGACCAATCGCAGATCACATTGTTGATGTATGTGGGTAAGGACGTACTGCTTGAGATTTATTAGTAGATGTTATGTTTTTCAATAGAGTCACATAATGCGCATACATTTTTGAATGGGTAAACTTATAAAACAAAAAAAATAGCTGACTTGCCGCGAACATAATTCGTTATTTTAAATTGTATCACTTGTTTAATCAAGTATGAATATTTTGATTTGAATTCAAAAGTTTATGACAATAAAACATAATAATTATAAATTGGGTAATTTAAAGAGCGCCGTTTTTATGAATTACTCATCTCAGGGGCGCTGTATAAAATGCTCCGTTTTATGGACGTATAAAAAAATAAACATATATATGAGGGCTGCACCTGACGCAGTCGATCAACCCTTTCTATCAGGAAAGGATAATTTGAAAAGGTGCGTTTTGAGTCTCGATCTAAACTCTTGACTGATTCTCAATGAGGTCTTCTGGAAGATCGTTGCAGGCTGAAGATCCGGCCACCCGCGAAGGCTCGTTCGCGAAAGTTTGTGCTAGGACAGTGTTTTGGCACAGTCTGTCTACCGCCTAAGACTTAGCAGATCGCAACGTAGACTGTCTGACATTCAGGTTTTCGTTGATGCAGAGTTCGGATATACTCGTACGAGTATAAACTGGTCCCATTCCATGCAACGCCTTAAAGATCGTCCAGCAGAGCTTGTATTGTATCCTTTCTGGACATTTCAGCCAGTGGAGCTTCTTAAGATGCTGTGTTATGCTATGATGCTATTTTAGAATATTTTTTTACAAATAATTTATTTTTGTAATTACGAATTTCTAAAAAAGTTTAAACAAAAACTATTATAGGTCATGGTTATTTTTAACATAACACATTGTCTGCAGGTAGATTTGCACACTTATTAAAACGCGTACCTTGAATTGAAATATATTTATAACATTGAATATTATGTAAAGTCAAGATATACAAGGCATGCGTTCGCCCCATCATGACGTATGGAATAGACGTCAGAGCCGATACCAATAGAACTAAGAACCTTCTTAGAGTAGCACAAATGCGAATCCTACGCTCCTCCCCAGGCAAATCCCTCAGATATCGGATCAGAAATGAAACGATAAGGTCTGCCTATGGCGTTGAGGATATAGTGAGATGGAGAAGAAGCAGAAGGCGTCTTTGGAGAGACCGCGTGGACCGCATGGAGAATACAAGAATTGTAAAAATTGTTAAAGATGAAAACCCAACCAGGAAGGACGCCAAAGAGATGGAGAGATGGCTGGACATCATCATCCCAAGACAGCCCACCGTCACAAACAGGTCATACGACTTAACTAAATACACATCCAACAGCTTACCCCGAGTCCTCGAAACAGGATAATACTCTTCCCGCCGGCCACTTCCAGTCCAGTAAACGAGTATTAATACCCTCCCCACAGACAATGAATAAACACGTGTCTGTAATTGTCTCTTTTCGAATAAGTGGTCATGATTTTTTTCTTCACAACGAGATTATTCCTTTTGACTATGAGAGAAATATGATTATTAATATTTTCAAGGATCCGAACACTTATTGGACGGTAGAAACTCATCAGTAGACAGTCAATTTCTCCCTGGCACAAGCACAGGTGTAGAGGTATACGAAGCTGATTAACTCAGCGATGCGGCTAATTAATTCCCGGTCTAATAATTGGGAGTCTCCGAAAACTTATTAGACTGTTTAAAACTTAGAAATATAAACGGTACTTAAAGGTTTCTCATAAATTATTTTTAAATAAGGGAAAGAGAGGAACCCTTTGTTGGCGTCTGACATATTCATTTCACGTCAAGGCGAGCGAATTTTTATTTGGTTCTTAGTCACGCGAAACTTCGTTTTGTATTTGTTATTATTTTTAATCTGACTCTGGGTTTGTATGGCTTTTGAGTATGGGCTATATATTTTTTTAAGGTGAGCCTCTATTGATTATTCTAGCTGGGCCAAAAGTCATTACCTTTAATATTATATTTCATTGTTACGGTCAGTTGTACGATACATAAGCGGCCATCCGATTCTTGTTGCGAGTTTTAAAGGTTATGTTTTCTTTGAGTAGGTAAATGTTTTGCACACATGCCCTTCCGTCACAGCATACAGCGTCACACTCGTCTTTATTTCAAATTTTAATAGTCATATTTATAAATTTAAATATTTTTTTGGCATAAGTTTCATTTATTTATTTTTAAGGATAGCTTTAGAAACTTAACAAACAAACAACAAAAACAAACCATCACGCCGTTTCCCCGCAGGGGTAGGCAGAGAAAATGGACCGCCACACTACTCTATCCTGGCAAACCTCTGTAGCCTCCTCCACATTCATACAACGAGTCATACACGCACGTCGATTCCTCCGACTTCTAACAAGACTAACCTTTAAAATTAGATTAATTTGGTCATGCCATGTTTTCCTCGGTCTGCCTCGACTCCGTACCCCATTTACATCATTAACGTATACTTTCTTAACCATTCTTTCTCCTTCCATGCGTTTCATATGTCCGAACCAACGCAGCGATCCTTTCATAATTTTGTTAATGATACCTTCTTCCGCTCTACATTCCTTTCTTATATCAGCATTTTAGATTCTGTCGTATATCGTTCTATCACACATACGTCTTAGGGACCTCATCTCTACCGCATTTATTCTGCTTTCATCCTTCTTCTGCCAGTTCCATGCTTCGCTTCCATACATTAGTAATGGGACCAGAACTCCATTGTGAACGATACAATTTATTGCCAAATCTTTTAATCCGCGACTTAGCAATATTTCTCGGCCATATTTACACATTAACTGGCGCACGACACTTTTACAACCTCGGGTGTTACTGGTCGATTTCCGTTTTGGACATTCGAAATTTGAATTAAAAACGAACAATTTAAACGGGTCCCTTTAACGACGGCAACAATATTGGTTTAGTCTTTTTGCTAGTGTAGATGCTCGCCGCACGATGGCGGTGCCATTTTTTACCATTCCTTTCAAATCAAAACAAACAATTTGCATTCAAATTACGTACATCTGAATATTGTAATTCCACCATCCTCCCAGATCTATTCATTAGGGATCTCGTAGACCGCAATGTGAACTCGGGGCATTGAATACAAATTTCGGTTACATCTATGAATTTCACCGAATCCTCTGTTATAAAGTTGCCATTTTGGAAGTTACGCCCCTCTCTTGGGATATTTGGGTTAAGGGAGGGCGGGGGGAGCCAAGGGAAGGGGGAGAGGAGGGAGCGACTAACTCCGCGCACGGTCAACTGCCGAACTATCAAATTAAATAACGAATCCTTTTTGAACTTTTTGAGTGCGCAGTCTAGAACAATGTATAATCTGGCCAAATATTTCAAATAAATATTGTTACATATTTGTTCGAATTTGAAAAGAAATTGTTTTGCCATCTTATTACAGCAGTATTATACGTTATTACTGTGACTCTTTGGCGAGATAAATTTTAGTAACGTTTAAGAAATGAATTTAGTGCCATTTAAGAAAAATCCTCCAGATACTCCTCTCAATAACACAAGTAATTTTCTTCATAGGAAGAATAGAAAAACGTAAATAAAAAAAATAAAATATATATATATATATATATATATATATATATATATATATATATATATATATATATATATATATATATATATATATATATATATATATATATATATATATATATATATATATATATATATATATATATATATATATATATATATATATATATATATATATATATATATATATATATATATATATATAACCTCAAGGGCGCTTTGACAGTGTTTTTAGTCATGAGAGCTACATGTGATACCAGCAATTAGATAACCGTAGTTTACATTTTTGCGGTATTTTGAAAAGGTGGGTTTTTAGGTGAGATTTAAAATACATATTTAAATTTTTTTTTATATAATATCAATTCATTTTGTACAAATTGTATACACAAAAAAAAATAACAGAAATAATGTACATGAAAAATATGTACAATTTATATTTTTTTCTTTTTACTGGGTCCGGTGAATTATTAGCATTATTATGTTTTTTTTGCACCACTTAATTAGTAGTAAATGTCTCTCTACGCAGGCGTATGTTCCAACTATCTCACAGCACATTTCGAAGGTCTCCCGTAACGAACAGTTTGTGTGTAAACAAGTAATCGGCAGTTGATAGCAACCGCCAACCTTCCTCGTTCGAACGATAATGGAGGCAAAAAAATCGGTTACATCACTCGACGCAACGATCCGCCTTCGAAATTCGAATCGTCGGTTGAGATGCGAGGAAAACGAAAGTCGTTACTGTCCCGTTAATCCGTTGGCTTCGCGGCCGTTCACTCTTCACTCTTCATACTTTACTCTGCTCTCCGCACTCCGTGGCTGCGCACACACTCTTTTGGCCACTATCTTGTTTATAATATCTTCGTTCGCAGCATCTCGGCAAATTTAATACTGGAAATTATACTCATTTTCACAATTTTTGATATTTTGTTTTGCTACTTTTAAAATATGTTAAAGGTACGTTTTGCGATTGCTAGTTTCGCTTCAAAGCTTCGAACGAATCTATCATTACAATTTTACTCTTAATATACATGTATATTCTATACAACTGTTTGTTTAACACGATTTAAACAATTAATATGTCTTTAATAGTATATATTTTTGACGGGTTAAATGTGACATATATTTTATACGTTATAAAAATATAAACTTATTCAATTCATGGAATTGTTTAACCCTTGGAAATTAATTGGGCACTAGGAAACTGGGATAACATTGTTTTCGAGGTACAAAAATATGCATACAAAATAACTTGTTAACGTAATTATTCTGAATTATTATTCTTTTCATTCCATCGGCAAATATATTAATTTTATTTTTATAATGATCTGAGGATAGTAGGAACTAATCTGTATATATAGAAACATGGTTCTATCAAGTGGAAAATATTTTCTTTTGATTCAATTAATAGTTCAAATAAAATTTGAACACACGTGTTCAAACCAAAAGAATAATTTATCATTCACATATTTTGAATAGTATGAAAATTGTCTTCTTGTTTTTCTTCCTTGTAATAGACTTAATGTGGTCTGTTCTCCAGAGTGTTGCTCCTCCTGTGAGGTTGACTTCCAGCTGTCCTTCCATCTTTTAGGAGGACTTCCACGAGGACGAGTTCCATGAGGTTGATTATGTAGTGCAATATAGGAGAGTCTGGTGGTGTCCATTCTTTGGACATGCCCGTACCAGTCCCTTTTTTGCTTTCTGCTCCATTTTATAATTTCCTTAACCTCACATATCACTCTTATCCTGGTGTTCCTCACGCGATCCCTCAGTGTTCTGCCTGCTATCGTCCTCAGTGTCTTCATTTCGGAAGTCCTCAAAACTTGTTTGGTCATTACTGTGTCTGCCCTTGCTTCGACATGTTATTATTGGTCCGCCGATGCCGGTTAGCAGCCTACATACCATAAAAAACAAACCCAAGCTTACAGTACATAGATTGTAAATTGTAAATTATAATAATCTAAATCTATTTGTGATTTTAAACTTCATCAAAAGACATTAGTTTTTTCCAGTTTTTCTTCTGTAATTTCCATGAGATAAAATGTAGATAAGGAGGAAGTAAATAACAATAGCATTACAATGTCTCTCATCTCCATTAATTCACACTCGGCACATACTTGAAATCCCGATTTATTGTTCGGCCGAGAGTTAGTGCGATTAGTATTCCTCCCGCCGCCGGCACAATGGCGGGAACTAATGTACATAACCTTTATAATTCAGATCTTTGCTCCGGACAATACCTCCGTGTAATCCAGATATTATTGTCCCCGTAACGCGGTGATCTTTCGGCCTTACTGCTACCTCATATTTCGCATTAATAGCGTCCGTTACGTCTGGGAACTTACGTATATTCGGATTGCATCAACCAGCGTACATTTAGAAAACGTCACATAAATCAATTATCCAATTATGTATCGTGTTCATATATGTTTAACTCTTTGCACTCCTTATTTTTTTCATTATCATCATTATCAGTCTATATTCGTCCACTCCTGGACGTGGCTTCCTCCGTGTCGTATCGGCAGTATTTATTGTTAATTATAAAACAACTGCAATAACCATTTTGCAGATATCGATGTTTTCCACCAGAATGAGCTATGTTTAAAAAAAAATGTCGGACTGTAATGTTACATGACTTTTAAAAATTTTTTTATTCCACTATCATTATTATTTTTAACTCTAAAATATTTTTTTAACCTCAATTTATAATAATAATAATAATAAATTGGATGATTTATAGAGCGCCATTTTTATGAATTAATCATCTCAAGGGCGCTGTAGCTCCATTTTGTGAACTAGTTGAAGATACATATTTTAGTAAATGTGAAAAATTTTGGTTCAGATTATAGATTTTGTTAAAAATAAACATTTTGTTAAAAATAAAGATTTTCTTAAAAATAAACATGTTGTTAAAAATAAACATTTTGTTCAAAATAAACATTTAGTTAAGAATAAACATTTTGTTAAAAATATTTAAAAAAATTAAATGAACGTTTTGTTAAGAATAAACATTTTTGTAAAAAATAAACATACAGTTGAAAATAAACATTTTTGCTAAAAATAAAACATTTTAGTATGGGGGATGCACCTGACGCAGTCGATCACCATTTGCATCAGGATAGGATAGTTTGAACAGGAGCGTTTTGAGCCTCGATCTAAACTCTGACGGGTTATCAATGCACTTTAAGTCTGCAGGGAGAGCGTTCCAGGCCGAGGGGCCAGCTACAGCAAAGGCCCGGTCGCCGAAATTTGTGCGAGGATAACGCTTCGGTACGTACAATTTACCCATCGCAGAAGACCTTGCTGATCGCAATGTAGACTGCCTCGCATTCGGTTTCTCGGTGATGCAGAGTTCAGATATGTAGGCGGGTGCCATTCCATGCAGCGCCTTAAATACAGTCCAGCAGAGCTTATATTGTATTCTTTCCGGACATTTCAGCCAATGGAGCTCCTTAAGGTGTTTCGTTATGTGACAATACTTCGGAACACCCTTAATCAATCTGGCTGCCGCGTTAAATGCAGACTGGAGTTTATTGATTTGCTGTTTTGGAATGTTGGCGTAGATTCCATTGCAGTAATCTAGTCGTGACACGACGAAGGAGTTGATCAGCGTTTTAAAACTGTCAACGGGAATATTTCTTTTTACAGATCTTAATTGCCTTAGATGAAAAAAGCTGTTGCTGACTGTTTTATTGATTTGGGATTTCAATGAAAGATCAGTCTCTAAATGGACGCCAAGAAGTTTTATTGAGTTTTTAGGGGAAATGTCTGTGTCGGGTGTGGATATTGGGGAGTGATCAATTATGTGTTGGCGCTTCATGGAAGCTGTCCAAAGAAATTCTGTTTTTGATGGATTTAATTTTAGTTTATTTGAAACCATCCAATTTGATACTGCATCGATACAGTTTATAGTTGAAGATTTGAGATTACTTGTATCAGCGGGATCACAATAAGAGTATATTTGCTGGTCGTCAGCATAGCAGTGCGACTGCAAACCGAAGGATTCTATAATTTTGGCTACATCATTAGTGAACATTATGAATAGAAGAGGTCCCAACACAGATCCTTGGGGAACTCCAGATTTGATGATGTGAAAAGGGGATAGTTCACCTGCGACCTGAACCGCCTGTGAGCGGTTCGACAGATACGAAGTTAGCCAGTTAATTGCCTTACCGTCGAAACGATAGGTAATCTGTAGTCGCTTTATAAGGTAGGGGTGATCGATAGTGTCAAATGCAGCACTCATGTCAAGTAAGGAAAGCAATGCTAACTTGCCCGATTCATTCGCCTGTATAAGATCCGATGTGATACGTAGAAGTCCCGTTTCAGTGGAATGGAACGATCTATATGCGGATTGTAAATTTGACAGCATTCCACTTGTTGTGAGGTAAGAAGTAATTTGAGAGGCAACAACTTTTTCTAACAGTTTTGAGATTAAAGGTAAATTTGATACGGGACGGTAATTTGAAAAATCTGCGGAATCTAATTGGGTTTTTTTTAATATGGGGGTAACAATGGCCTTCTTAAGTAGTTGGGGGACTTGACCTGTTTTTAGAGATGAGTTGAATATATGTGTTATTAGGGGAGCTAGTTGGTGACAACATTTTTTTAACAACCAGGTCGGAATTGGATCAAGTGAGCATTGCTTATTTGGTGATCCTAGAATTAGTTTTTTAACAGCGATAATATTAGTCTCCAGGAAAGCGGATTTTATATTTCCGGGGTTCATAATGAAAGATGGTGGCGGGGACGAGGCAGTTGATAGGCGAATCGCATCCACTTTTCTCTCGAAGAATTGGGAGAAGTCCTGAGGAGTTGGAACGGTTTCGGCTCCGGCTTCTTCTCGACGAGCGTTGCCAAGTACTGACTTGATAGAGCTCCATAGACGACGGGGATTTCCTTTGTCTGCATTTATCTTCTCAACCCAGTATTCGGCTCGTCTGACCTTAGTTAGTTCCCTGTATTTGGTCTGTGCAATTATCCATGCTTCTCGAGAGACAGAAGTTCGCATGCGTCTGTATACCCTTTCCAGCTTACGCATTTGCCTTTTTTCTTCACGACATTCTTTGTCAAACCACGCGTTCGATGTACGATCTGGGATTGTTTTAGTTGAGAAGGGAGCATGAATATTTAATAGCGACGTCATAACATTATTGTAATTTTCTACAAGATTATCAAGGGGAGTTGCAGAGATAATTGCAGGGTCGCATAGGGATGATGCATCAAGGTCTTTTATAAATTTATCTATATCAAAATTTCGCCATGACCTCCTTGTGACCTTTTTATATGTTGGTCTTGGGGGATTCAAACACACTTCTGTGCGTATTAGACTGTGATCGGATATACCGATATCTATTACGGAACTTTCAAGTTCGGGATCGTCGCTCCTGGAGATAAGAATGTCTAGGGTGCCTCCCGCAGTGTGCGTTGGTTCTGTTATCCACTGTCTGCACCCATAACAATTCAGAATATCCAGGAACCGTATCACGTTTGGTGATGTTTGCCGTTCAAGTCTGATGTTGAAATCCCCGGTGATTTTAAGTTTGTCTACGAGACTGACGACAGATTCTAGCAGTATTTCGAACTCGTTGAAAAAGTTTGAGCATACTGGTTTCGAGCCAGGACGGTAGATAGTTACCAGCAGTATAGCAGCTCCTGCAGACGATATGCGGCAGGCTAAATATTCGAATGTTTCGTATTCGCCAAATTTTATTTTCACAATCCGTAGACCTTGTCGGACAATAGTAGCGATCCCACCGTGATTAGTAAAAGTGATTTGATTTACAGGTTTGCTAATATGTCTGGCTTCCTCTGCAATAGCGTATCCTAGAGATTGAAGTGATTTTATTGATATAGATTCAGAGCTTTCGTGCCAGGTCTCGGTCAATGTCAGAATGTGAAGGTTTTGGTTTTTGAAGATGTTATCAAGTTCATCTACCTTGTTTCTAATAGAACGGGCATTCCAGCTTCCAATTCCAACTTGCTTGGCTGCATGATTTGAATGGCGATTTTTTGATTGCGGTTGAGTGGAGTTTGATTCATTATAATTGCAGGATAGATGATTGTTGACTTTGCGACCTCCACGACAGCCTCTGTATCTCAACTTATTTCTATGCCGACTGATGCTATTCAAGCTAATTAATTTTTCAACATTGGGATTGATAAAGAATATGGTGTTAGATCGTATTTTAAGTAATTCTTCTACGCTGTAACTCTTAATGTTTTGGCACATAGTAAAAGTTCACAAATTATTTCCAAGAATTTGGGCGTTCCCTCATAAATCATCCTGTTGCACTTCACACAATTCACTGGGCACTCGGACACTCGGACACATATGTGGCAACCATCTTTGAGGTCTCGACTCGGAAATAGCCGTTTAGAGACGTTTACACGATGCACTTTATATTAAAAACTTTCACGTATTTCAACTTAATTTGTTCTTTTCACTGAAACTATACGTAAATAATTAATTTTGGATACACAGATTTGTTTGGATTCATTAAAAGGTGATAATAGATGTTAAATAGACGCAAATGGAGTACTCAGACCCTCAAAATTTTTATTTAAATGGGGAGCTATTTGAAAAAACGTCCGGCAGCTACAGAGCGCCAGTTGTCCAAGTTTAATATCAATTTCGTTTCATACTGTTGTCTGTTAACTATTCTATTAATTTATATTTGTGGTAGCATTTAATTGATATAATTTAATTATTTAAATATATATTTTTTAACATATGTATTGATATCGCTGTATGTGAATGTCGCGTCTATCTCGACATAGGAGTTGGTGTAAGAAATACGTGTAAAGATATTTCCAAGAAAACATTAGAATTAGATTTTTTTTTAATTAAAAATAATATTGGGAAGTGGGAAGATATATTTTATATTATATTTTTTAACCCCTCTCCGGCTGCCGTCATATTCGCTGCCAGTTTGTATCCGAGAAGATAATTAAAGCAAAAATTTTAACTCTACCTGGCATTTGTGGGTAATTGCTACAACATAGAAATCGCTAGTAATCTGTCGTTTTTATAAGCAAAAATAACACGGCAATCCAAACCACAGAACATCAGAAAGGCAGATAGAAATCTCGATGTAACGACGATATTTTTTTGTTTCGAGCTGTGTACGACAAGAAACGCAATTTCTTATAAAGTTCTCTTTTCGATAAATCGCTATCAGATTTCTGTAGAATGTTTAAGTGTTTTAAATATATGAGGAATAAGATTTTGGAGCAGAAAGTATTAAAGTATATGATCATTCGTTTACTACAAATATTAAGATAATCCAATGATTTTACTGAAATCTCTTGATGGAAGTTCAGGACAAAACTGGAAGTAGTTCATAAAAAATATCATTTTATTAAATTATTATTTACAAATTATATGTTTGGACCAACGTATGCAACAAATGTTTTAATAATGCTTTAGACAGGCAAAACATATCATTCAGATACATTATAATTAAACTTCTAGAAATAGAGGTTTTCATTCGTATTAATCAAATATGGAGTTTTACATCATTGCTCAAGAAGCATTTAATAAAAAATATATTTTAATTACAGATAAAAAACAGAATATTCAGATCTTCAGAAGGATTAAATTATAAATTGAATTATACTGGTCCACAAGGTATATGACAAGCAGAAAAACGCTTCGCCTTGGTAAGAAATCGGTTATATACTGAACTTATTGTGTGTCTATTCAGTTGGAGAGCCATATAAAGCGGAATTTTCACGAACGAGTACACGAATTGCAGTGGATCTTGTTAGGTCGACTAATATGAATAGTTGTATCTGTGTCATCTCCAATTTTAGCAATCATATGTGTAACATAATACACCACGCATGACCGATCCGCAGACAATGGCGTTTCGTTGCGAGGGAATGTGTATGATTGTGGGATACGTCTATGGCCAAGGTGAGGCAATCCGTCTGCGCGGCTCGGGGTCACATTCTGCCGCTGTGATAACGCCAAACGTAACATTTTGTTGTAATTTCTAGGTCGTTGCGTCAATAATTTGAATTGAGTAATTAATTTACATTTGCTTTTGCGTATAAATAAATGAGTGGGCGTCATTTCGGCTGCGGTAGATTTATTTTAAACTCACTTTTGCTTGTGAAGAATACAGTAAGCTGTATTTACAAGTTAATTTAAGAAAGCTATACGATGAGAAGTATAACGTTTGATCTATATCAAGATGCAGACGTAGTTCAATCGATTAAAATCAATAAGCTTAGCTCTTTGAGGCGAGTATAATGTGAGAATGGTCAGGGAATATCAACAATGTGTGTGTTTATCCAGAATAAAGCTCGAGTTGCGTTGATTGAGTCTAGTAGTAAATTGAATTAGAGTAAAACGGAATTCAAAATCTGGAACTAATATGTATTCGTGAGTGTGATAGATTTTGAATATAGTGCGTTTCTTGTGATCTTTGAGTTCTTAATTAGGCTAGCCATCACTTTTCATTGTGAATATACGGAATAATACCAGTTTACTATCGCCCGCCACTAGTGCAGAGGAGTCGCTAGTCTGTCTTTGACCGCGTAACATCTGTCTGGTATGCCCGGACTGGTTCTATAGACTCCAGTCCACGGAGCGGGTAGGCGGTTGTTGATATTGTGTTCCTCGGTACTTACTCACTAAACGGACCGATAATGCTTAACCACGGTCGTTCTACTCGTACATGCCTTCGTATTACGAGGATGTATTCTTTTCTGTAACATTTGCGAGTATACATTTTACACGTCGCCATTTTTAATGTTTTGCACTCTAAGTTGGTATTATAAATGGACAGTCTCCAGGTGCCATAATCGCTTATATTATTTAGAAACGAATATGAGATCGTTCATTTGATCTGTCATACTCGTATATGCATTTTTTTCTTCTTAAGGTAATAAACATGAATTTAGTTAAAACAATTATATATTTTTACGCGCTTCAAACACTTACTATTTGTAGAACGAAAAACTCTTCTTTCATTCTGAATTTTAATGTCGAGCACGATTTTTACGATTTGTTTTACCTTATTTGGCCTTAACTATTATATCTTTCTTTTTGTCCTGTCACACCTCCGTGGCGCATAGGGGCTCAAGGAACTTTCTCCACCCGACTCTATCGCATGCCTGATGCCTAACAACATCCCAAGTGAGGCCTGCTGCCTTAATTTCGTCATGCAAGGCTCTTTTCCTGGTGGCTTTAGGTTTGCCTAGCTTCTTCTTTCCCCCCACAGGGGACCAGTCTAGTGCGCCCTGAGCGATGCAGGCTGGGTTCCGTCTCAGAGTGTGACCGATCCACTGCCATTTGCATCTAGCGACTTGTTCTCTAATTGGCTTTTCGCCCGCCATGGTCCAGAGAATTTATTATTTTATAAAATGTACACTTAGTTTGATTTTTTTAACTTTTTAAAGGCATCAGCCAAGATTTTGAACGAAACGAACTGTTTGATTTGTAACACGTGAAATTTGATCATTTTAAACTTTTCAATTTAATTTTAGATCTAATAAATTCTGTTTGTAAAGAACAAGATCTTCTTCTTCTTTCTGTGTCCTGTCAGGTCTCCCCAACGTTGACTATCACCCTTCATGGTGACGACCTGGGGAAAAATATCCAGAGTGGTATCCCCTTGCCTTCTCTGGAGGATTTTCTGTCGGGGTTACCTTCCCTTAGCTGGGTGTATCCAGTTTTATGGCGCTGGAAGCTCACCATTCGTCCTCCGTCTATCTGCTATGGCACTAAGTAATATGTGCCACATTGTCCGGGGTTCGCGGGGTCTAAAAAGACCTCTCGTGGACGCTAGAGAGTTGGACTTGATAGTAGTGTTGCTGTTGTAAATGCAACATGGCGCCTTACGACATTTTGTAGAGGCATACTTTCCAGCAAAACATACCCCAACATAGCCCTACTACCCTTTTGAACCCCATATATAATTTGAACAAGATCTATAACTTACAAGGGCGAAAAGAGAAGGATGGAGTGCCGCATCAGTAAAAGTGTGAAAATTCATTCTTTCTGCCTACCCTTTCGGGGAGACGGCGTGATGGTTAGTTAGTTAGTTAGTTAGTTTATCTATAATTTTTATTTACTTATATCAAGAGATTTCAGTTAAATCATTAGAGTACCTGAATTTACAATGTTTTTTAAAATTCAGTCATAAAAATATGAATTATTGAATTATCACCATCTTAAATGCAATTATACAAATAATGTTAATAACATTATTTTTCGTGTTTATTTATTACAAATAATCTTTCTTATGTGAAATCTTCGCCTCAAAAATGTGTAACAATATTTCAGAATCGCGTTTGTTATTCTGTGTGACAAACGATAGTTTTAAAGAGTTTTTTTTTGTAGAATAACGGTCCATTTGTGTTATTGTTTTTGTAAGATATTACAGAAGTACGGCGCGGTACGGCGGCTGCGTGACATTTGAATAACATTCGGGATGCGCGTTTAATCATAATTTAGAGTGGAAAAGTCTTAACGCGTGGGATTTTTGAGAAAGGGACCGGTGCGAGGAACAAAGAGGAACTAGATTTATGATAATGGCGTCCGCTGTTACTTCTCACACTTCCAGAGCCGCGGCCGGCCCCATACATTATACAATATTCACATTCTACCAAATGACTACTCCAGACATGATTCCCCTTGATGAGGCGGAGCTCTCTAACAAGTACGAAATAGTTATTATACGATAGTGCTCCCGAGTAATAAACTCTTCTTCTTCTTCGTGTCAAGGACGATTGAAGCATATAACTGGCAAAAGATGGAAGTAGATTAAATGAGGTAGAAATGAGATCTCTTAGACGGATGTGTGGTAAATCTGTATATGATGGAGAGTCAAATATAAATATAAGAAGTAAATGCAGTTGTAATGAACAAAATAATGATGGGGTCATTAAGATGGAAAAAAATGGAAAAAAAGAATGAAAAAAATATGGTAAAGAAAGTATATGTTAACGATGTATATGGAACAAGAAATAGAGCGAAAGCGATCAAATCAATCAAATGTTAAATGTTGGCCACGCGAGGATTCGGATGAATGTAGAGGAGCGAGAGAATTACGCCAGGAAAGAACAGTGTGGCGGTCCATTATTTCTGCCTGCCTGCCCGGAAGATAGCGTGATAGTTATTTAGTTAATTATACATTGAAACAATGTTGAAACCAGATTGAAAATTGAACCATAATGATTTGAGACTAATTTGGGTATTGCCTTTTTGTTTAAAGCCAGATAAGTATTCAATCGTTTGGTACTCTATGACGGGAAGAAGTTGTCATATTTTATCCTATCGTAGGAGACAAAATCGGGAATTTGGTTATATTGTAAGAAAAACGGATTGGAAAAAATAATAACGTGCTCAGTTAAAGGATATTTTAAAACAAAATAATAGGTAGACCAGCCAACCGTCGCAAATGTTATGGCTTCTTTTGATGCGCATCTGGAAACCAAGATAACACTAGGCAACTAGAATTGTTTGAACACCACGGATCCTTATAGAGACAGCTAACTTTTGCCACGGTTGTCCTATATCTTGGCTATGTTTTTACTTTTTCTATCACAACTTCAAGTAGTATCCTTGTTTTACGATTTTTCTTAGTTGTTTCTAATATACCGTTCTTCTTCTCCGGTCTCAATCTAAAGATTGGTTTGCAGCAAGGCGATGCATTTTTTCTTCCACTCAGCTCGGTCCTCGGCAACTCTCTTCAACTCCGCATAGGAGGTGCAGCCCATATCTCGGCAAATCTAGGTCCTCTGCCAATCGATCCTTCGACCAAACCCTCCAATATATCATGCAGGAAACATTCGTGTCGCAACACATGACCAATCCATCTCGCGCGCTTCTCCGCTATGATGTTCAATATGTGGACAATTATAATATTCATATACCATTATGAATATTCTACTGTGTCTACTTGTCCAAAATTGTTTCGTAATGCATGCCCAAAGTCTTAATTCTCACGTATACACCGCAGCTATTGTTTTATACATAATTCCTCTTCAACTTTAACCTATTATTATTATAGTTTTCGACGAATCATCACCTACGAGTATTTTGTAATTTCTTTTCTTGTAATCTTCATGATTCATTCTCGCTTTTAATTCATCTAGTTCCAGAATTTACTCGTACATATTTTACGATGATGTTTTTATATTTTTTTCGCGTTATATATTTTAAATGTAAATTTTGATCATATCGTATTTTTCAAATATACTTAAGTTTGCATCGTTCTCCCGATAATGAAAGTACAATACCTTTGAAACTGCTCAAGATTCATAAATGCGTAAATGAAAAAAAAAACAGTGTTTTAATTAATGATTAAATATAAATATATGACTAGCTTTATTCCATCTGTTTTTTTAGTATCGATCAGTTTCGGCAGCTCGTTAACATCTTCTGGAAGATAAATATGTATAATAAAATATTTATAACTTGCAAAAGAAGGATGAAAGTAAAATAAATGCAGTAGAAATTATATCTCTTAGACGAATGTGTGGATGCTCTGTGTATGATCTTCTTCTTCTTCTTTTTCTCCTGTCACCTCCGTGGTGCATAGGGCCTCAAAAAATCTTCTCCACCCGACGCCATTTTAATTCGACACTCTATCATACTACCCTGTGTATGATAGAGAGTCGAATTAAAATATATATAAGAAGTGAATGCAGTGGGAATGAAAGTGTTGTTCAAAATAATGAAATGAACATTAAGATAGTTTGGACACATGGAAAAAATGAATGGAGAAAGAATGGTAAAAAAAAGTATATGTTAACGATGTAAATGGAACTAGAAACAGAGTAAGACCGAGGAAAACGTGGCACTATCAAATACCTTAAATATTTTATTTCGGCCACGCGAGGTGTCGGATAAATCGACGTGCGTGCATGACTCGATGTATGATTGAGGAATCGAGAGAAGTATGTCAGAAGTGTGTGTGGCAGTCCATTCTTTCTGCCTACCCCTTCGGAAGGCAGCGTGATGGTTAGTTAGTTTAAATAATTTTTATTATTTTTTATTTTCATTATTTACAGTGACGTTCTACCATTCAATTATAATTATCTACATTAAATGTTCTAATTAATAAAAAATCACAAATCCTTTGTGTTTTATTTCTTCTATGAAATCAACCATTTTCAATGTACACCTGATCATTTGAGTCGTGTAACGAAGGTTGAAAGTTGTCGAATGGAAGAATAATATAAGATAATCAAATGATTTTACTGAAATCTCTTGATGGAAGTTCATTTTAAATAATAATTAAATAAAACGATGTTTTTTAACTACTTCCACTTTTGTCTTTATTTAGACAGCGACCGGTTTCGCCAGGCTCGCTGGCATCGACAGACGACAGACCAGTCTGTCGATGCCAGCGAGCCTGGCGAAACCGGTCGCTGTCTAAATAAAGACAAAAGTGGAAGTAGTTAAAAAACATCGTTTTATTTAATTATTATTTAGAATAATATAACTTATTGTACAGGAATGAGGAGATTTGAGAACCTGTTCCAAGTGGCGCAGGACAGAGATGTTTTCGCTGCAGTGATTCTCAACGTTAGGGGGGACCTGACACGGCACTAGAAGAAAAATAACGAAAGCTTATTTATTTGGTTGTCGACGATTTGTTATAAACAATTGCATGAGCATTGTTCACAATTGTCTGCAATATATAGAAGTCTACCTATAACGTTTACATCTTTATTTTTGAGCATGTTTTCTTCCACGCCTCCCTAATTAATTAAGTTAAACAATTTCACCACAAAAGAGCAATAAACGTTTTAGGCTTATCAATTTATGGCGCGATGGGAGCTGTTTATGCGGGTGAGTTGCTCCCCTCATGTAGCCGGAAATATTACGCTTCGCCGTGGGAAAAGGTGTTTCGTCCACCTCAGTTCACCATAAGACCTATTACCATTCCTTCACCTGCTGAATTCAAATACCACCGTTTTATATTCCATTACATCGCGACCTATTCAAATATTGCATGGAACGAAAACAATTGTATTATTCGAATTTCTTTTATTTCTGTACGATCATTCGCTTTGCGTCATTTTACGATTGGTTTTGGACTCTTCCAGAATTTGTCATTATTTGTCAATTCAAATTTATGTTAACTGTCATCTACCACACGGTATGGTTGAGGCAGAACTATTAGTAGTATGCCATATATCTCTGGAGCGGAACTGTTAAAAGAATAATGCGAGCAGAATAAACTCATGATTTAATTGTATCTCAATAGAGACGAAGATGCAAATTGGAAACTGAATATGGTTGATCAAGGTGTTTACAGGACTTATGACCTGTCATTGGTTGGGTTAAGCGCACGCTTTATGTAATTACAACATTCCCCATTCCACCTTTCTTTATGACCATTTATGACAAATTTTTGGAAGTTGTATATATGTTAAAGTCCTATGCCAGATTTCACATGTCAGTTTCAATGAGCCATCTATGAAGATTTTGAATACATCTGTTAATCTTTTTAAGATTACTCTATATATAATCTACATACTAACGCCATCTATGGAGATTTATGTTTATTAAGCACTAAGCAGAAATGCTGCTGCTGCTGCTGCTCTGCTTAATGCTTAATAAACATATAAATGCAGTAGAAATGAGATCTCTAAGACGAATGTGCGGCAAATCTGTTTATGATAGAGTGACAAATGCAAGTATAAGAAGTGAATGTGGTGCGAATGAAAGTGTTATGAACAAAATAAGGAAAGGGTCATTAAGATGGTTTGGACACATGGAAAGAATGAGTGAAGACAGAATGGTAAAGAAGGTATATGTAAACGGCGTGAACGGAGCTAGAAATAGAGGAAGGCCGAGGAAACGTGGCACGATCAAATCAATCAAATATTGAATGTCGGTCACGTGAGGAGTCGGAAAAATCGACGTGCGTGCATGACAAGTTGTATGAATGTAGAGGAACGAGAGACGTATGTCAGGACAGAACAGTGTGGCGTTCCATTATTTCTGCCTACCCCTCCGGGGAGACGGCGTGATGGTAAGTTAGTTAGTTAGTAAGCATTAAGCAGAACATCTTTTTAACTCAATGTGAATGGCTACCCCGCCATTAGCGCATTGTTAGAAGCCGCCTGGAGACGTCACACTCCTATCTATATGCCAAACAATAGACCAGAATAAATTCGGTTGAGTTGAGGTGTCTTAGATGAATGCACAACAAATTCTTGTGCGGCAAAAATCTTTGATATATAATACCATAAATGCAATAAGAAAACAAGGCGAAAGACGCCAATGGAGCCAAGAATGAAGGTAAATCGTGGAAAACATCGGTAAAAGTTAGACGTCGGAAATATCGACGTACGTACATGAAATTCCCAGCTGCCTTTCCGACTTTTAGAAGGTCTTCCACGAGGACGAGTCCCGTGAGGCTGATTATGGACTGCAATATAAGGGAGTCTGGTGGTTTCCAATCTTTGGACATGACCGTACCAGTCCCTTCTTCGCTTTCTACTCCATTTTATAATATCCTCAACCTCACATATCTCTCTAATTCTGGTGTTTCTTACGCGATCTCTCTGTGTCTTGCCTGCTATCGTTCTCAGTGTCTACATCTCGGAAGTCCTCAAAACTTGTTTGCTGCTGACTGTGCCTGCCCTTGCTTCAACGCCATATGTTATTATTGATCTTACGCATGCTTTATAGATTCTCATCTTACTCTTAATGGCCATGTCTTTGTTATTCCATATTGTGGATTTTAGAACACAAGAGATTGCAGCTGCCTTGTTGGTTTTGAATCCAATTGTTTGAATCTGTTTTGCTGTTTTAGCTATTTATTTTTGTTTTTATTTTATTACAATTCATGTTACTTTGAAAATTTCAATTGTAAGTTTAGTATTTCATTTATTTATTTGGACCGGGGAGGTCAAGGCTCATAGTGGGCTGTAGTGCCACTGATGATGATGACGAATTATTTATTTTCAACAATAGAAGCGGGAGAAACATACGAAGGGTATACCGAAGTACTTCTTTAATAGATAGTTTATCATAATTTGATTTGCATAATAGACCCCAGTTTTACATTACGTTTAGCGGGCCGGGATAAATGCCGGGTTTTAACGGCTTACCTTTTCACTCAGTCTAATTATCTGGCCGAACCTTTGTTTAACTTCGTTATGTTTGCGGCGCTTTATTGGTCTAATCAAAATAATGCGTGGCCATTTATCTGCAGCGGAGAGAACTTCAGAAAGAACCATCGCTCTAATGTGCCTCGCAAGAAGAGAAACACTCGCGTGCCGTGCCTATTGCCGCAGCCTCCCGCCGCGGGACCGCGAGACAATGCGCTGCCCTACGCCCCGAGCAAAGGTCAAAACGACGAAGAAAGAAAACGTGATAAAAAAACTCTAGAAAAATGCTTAACTTTGCCTTTTGTTATTCTTTCATCTATTCTAGGAGGAAAATATTTTTTAAAATTATCTGTTTTCTTGGATAATGTTTTGAAAGTATCTTTTTTTTGTACACATCTAGTGTTATTTGTAGAGTATGGGAGAGCAATTGTATTGATTGTTTTGGTTTGAATTGTGATCTTCTTCTTTTAATAGATCTGACGATCTGTGACACAGAAATCATGTCTCGTAGGATGATGAGGTCCAACTGTCCTTCCATCTCTTAGGCGGTCTTCCAGGTGGGCGGTGTCCGGAGGGGATTTCATAAGCGGCTGTATATGCAAGTCTGTCACCATCCATTCATGGTCCATCCATAGTCCGCACCATGCATGGTCCCTTCAGTATCGTCTTCGGGATCTACTCCACTGAACGATATATTTCATTTTGCAAGTTTTTCTTATGTGTAGTTTGCGGACACGATCTCGGAGAGTTTTTCCAGTAATTGATCTTAGGACATTCATCTCCGATGTTTATAGTAGTTCCTTGGTTCGCACAGTGTCGGCCCGCGTCTCTACAGCGTACGTCATGATATTCAGATTCGAATTACATATTTATTTGAGAGATTTTATTTTAAAGGTTAAGGATACCTTGATATAATAACATTTTATTTTTTTATTTTTTATGCTAAAGTTTCTTTCATCAAACTGGAATCTTATAAACATATCAATTGAACAATACATACTTTTTTTAAATGTTTTGTCTGGCGTCTTGTGTATTATTTTAGTAATATCACACACGTAGGCACCTGCCTTGTCCCCTGTTAACTATTATACAATATATAAACTTCTTCTTCAGCCTTCTTTTCTCCACTCCTGGATATAGGCCTCTTCCATTTTTCTCCTAACTTTCTAAACTCTAGGTTCTCAAAGTAGGCGAAAACGCCCCCTTGTGGGCGTTTGAGACCTTCAGGGGGGCAGTAGAAGACCCAGGAAAAATAGAGAGCGTGGGCAGATAAAAAAATATAGTCTAAAAAGACAAAAAAAAAAACACGCTAATCATATCTTCTTTTTCTTCGTTCGGTATTCTACCATATGTCGTTTTCAGATACATAAAAGATTTAATAATATTTTAACATTCAACTATGTGTTTCTAAATATTTGGAATAACTTTTATGGGAGGGGGGCGTTGAACGTTTATTCTTCTTGTAAAGGGGGCGATGGCCAAGAAAAGATTGGAAACCTATGCTCTAAAGGTCAGTCTTATATTTAAGACATTATTGTTTAAAATTCAACTACATGTTTCAACGCGTGTATGTATTTGGATTCATGTATTATTATTTATTAATTTAAAAATACATCCAAATTCAGGATCTTAAGAAATAAGATATGATTGATAAGAGTCGATTGTTAATTAATTGATTTGTTTCGTTGAATTGTTTTCTTTATTCATATTTTCCTCCGGACTAACCGAGAGCGATAAGATCTGATTCCCTTGTCCGGCCCATTCAGCCGGGGACGTTTGAAGGATGAGGGTGTGCCTGGTCTAGCGCTGTTTACCTTTCGTGAGGAACAACAATTGATCTCTGCCGGGGCCGGGGGCGTGATTGAGCACTTAACCGCCAATATATTTCGACCACCACATTTTTGATTCGGTGTTTATTTTTTGACCTCACTATCTTTAGAATTGTGTGAAAATTTTTGATAAATAAAATCAAGAAAGGGTCACTGAGATGGTTTGGGCATATGAAACGAATGGATGAGGGAAGAATGGTTAAAAAGATATATACAGGTAGTGTGAAAGGGAAAAGAAGTCGAAGAAGGCCAAAGAAGACATGGCATGACCAAATTAGTCAATTACTGAAAGGCGGCCATGTTCGAAGTAGGAACAATCGACGAGCGTGCATGTCACGATGTGTGAATGTAGAAGATGCGCGAGAGTTATTTCAGGATAGAACAATGTAGCGATCCATCCTCTCTGCCTACCCCTCCGGGGAAACGGCGTGATCGTTAGTTAGTTAGTTTTTTTAAACTTTTTTTTTATAAACTTAAGTGCAACTGTGTAATTTCATTATAACTAAGTTATTTTTACGACCTTCGTAGCTTAGTGGTAAATGCTATGACTGCCAAACAGAAGGTCCTGGGTTCGATTCCGTCGATGGCAGTATGATTGTTACACTGTCTTTGATCTGGTGCAGAATTGACGTGACAATAAATTAGCTACTCACCTATCGCATGTCACGAGAATCAATATAATAGCCATCAACCCTTTACACCGATTTAGCTCTCACTCTAATGATGTAAATAGCGACCCAACAAAATAATAATTTATGAATAAAAACACTGTTTTTTTAGAACGATATAACTAACTAACCATCACGCTGCCTCCCCGGAAGGGTTGGCAGAAAGAATGGACCGCCACATTGTTCTGTCCTGACATACTTCTCTTGTTCCTGTACATTCATACATCTTGTCATGCACGCACGTCGATTTCTCCGACTCCTCACGTGATCAACATTTAATATTTGATTGATTTGATCGTGCCACGTTTTCCTCGGCCTTCCTCTATTTCTAGCTCGGTTCACGTCGTTTACATATACCTTCTTCTCCATTCTGTCTTCACTTATTCTTTTCAAGCGTCCAAACCATCTTAACGACGCTTTCATTATTTTGTTCATAACACTTTCATTCGCACCGCATTCACTTCTTATATTTGCGTTTCACATTCTATCATGTACAGATTTACGACACATTCGTCTTAGAGATTTCATTTATTCTACTTTCATCCTTCTTTTGCCAGTTCCATGCTTCACCCCCACGTACAAGGGTCGGCACAAGAACACTAGAACGATATAAACTTACGAAAATATTTTTTTATCAAAATACAATAATCTTAGTACGTAACATGTGTAAGTTAAAAATAGACAGAATATTATTTAACCAAGTGATTAATTGGTTAAAATATTGTGTTTTTAAAATGATTTTTTAAATGAGATTTTTGAGGTTAAAGCTATTAATTTATCAAAAAGACTATTCATATTTTAAGACATGAAGCCAATGGCAAAAAAATGTTAAAGAAACCTAGATGATCCCTATGAAACACCAGACTAGACGGTACCAGATTAAACGACGAAAATGGTTGAAATTTAAAAACTGTACAAAAACAAGGCGAGAAATTGGAGCAAGTTACCGAATTTACGTATCTGGGAAGCATGTTTACAAGAGACGGAAAAATGGAGAAAGACATCGAAAGAAGGGTTGGTGCTGGGAATAAAATAAATGGCGCACTCAAAATCATTACTGCAAATAGAAATATATCCACAGAAGCAAAGATGGCAGTACACAATGGAGTTCTAGTGCCAACCACTCTGGCAAAAGAAGGATAAACGCCGTAGAAATGAGATCACTAAGAAGAATGTACGGGAAAACGTTGAATGATATAATACCGAACGATGAAATAAGAGAGAAATGTAAGGCGGATGACTGCATCATGGATAAAATTAAAAAAGGATCCCTGAGATGGTTTGGACATCTGGAACGAATGGATGAGAGTAGAATGGTTAAAAAGTTGTACACAAGCAGCGTGAGTGGAAAAATAAGCCAAGGACGACCGAGGAAAACATGGCATGACCAAATTAATCAATTACTTAAAGGCGGCCACATTCGAAATCGGTATAATCGACGTGCGTGCATGGTACAATGTATGAATGTAGAGGAAGCCCGAAAAGTATGCCAGGACAGAGCATTGTGGCGATCCATCCTCTCTGCCTACCCCATCGGGGAAACGGCGTGATGGTTAGTTACTTAGTTAGTTACCAAAACAAAAATAAAGAAATCTTCCGATATTCAATTAGTAAATCTCCTTGCAAATAATAAATTAGATTTACCGAGTAAGCATGTATTGTTATATCAAATTGATTTCCCTTTTTGTTTATTGAAAGTTATTTGTTTTAAAAAAAAATATTAGTGCAAAATACCGATTCTAGGATATACTAATTGAAAAGGCAAAATAGGCCTTAATGTATTGATTTAAGTTATATTTATAATATGGATTAACTAATTGAACTATGGTTAGTGTAACTAACCATAGGTATTATGTAAATTGATAATCTGCATATTTCGCAACCAGGAGCGCAGGATTCGGATCGGGTATTGACGATAATAGCTGTGTGTTTCACATCAATGTTAGTGTCCACTGTGTTGGTATTAGTGGTCAAGGAGCAAGAGTAAAGTCGGCTTGCTCGGAACACCTTGCTATATATCTTAATTCTGAATCGTAATAATTTACAACACGCGGGCGAGCGTGAGTTTTGATCAAGTTTAGTTTTTCGTGCCGCCCGTTAAGTCTCGCTGGAATGGTCTCTTGGTATGTGGAGAGGACTAGGTATGTGGTTGGAAACCAGGTCCGGCCTTAGAGTGCGTGCCACCCCTCTCCCTTCCTATTCCCCCCACTACTTCCCCGCTACTTCATCCTGTTCCGTGCTATAGAATTCCTTCATTGCCAGAGATCCCATTCCCTAACATTATTAGATCTGTTATTTTGTTTTAAATATGATAACATAACGTTTTTAAATATTACATTGTTTATTGAGTACATTTTATTTTACTCAATTGTGGTCTAGAGATTAAAACGTCAATCCGAATTTTAACTCGGGAATAACGCCAATAATTTATAATAATAATAATAATTAGGCTATTTGTCTTTTTCTTTTTTTAAATACTTTGTATATAACACACTATTAAAATTACATATCAGACATGTTTTGGACAACCAGTCCTTCTTCAGTGATACATATTTAAAATATTATAAAATTGTTTACAAATACAAATACAGGTTGTCCAAACCATATCTGATATGTAATTTTAATAGTGTTGTATATACAAAGTATATAAAAAAAGAAAAAGACAAATAAAACATCAACACAAAGTATACCGAACATAGAAGAAAATAATTTGGGTAATTTGTATAGCGCCGTTTCCGTGAATAGCTCACCTCAAGAGCGCATCCTTAGCTTTTGAATAGTACGCATAGAGATTTCTTGAAGACATAAATTGACAAATTCTTGTAAATATTTAAGATGCCTTATTTGATAGGGGAAGCGATCTAGTAAAAATCTCTATATTTTCAGAATCATAATTGATTATATGTATTAACGAAATAAAACGATGTTTTTTAATAACTACTTCGACTTTTTGTGGTTATTTCGACAGCTACCGCTTTTAGGAGGCTATCTGGCATCGACAGAAGGGTCGCCAGCTAACCTGGCGAAACCGGTAACTGTTGATATAAATACACAAATTAGAAGTAGTTATAAAAAAACATTTTTATTTATTATTATTTAAAATGAACTTCCATTCAGAGATTGTAGAAAAAAATAATTGAATTGTTATTGATTTTGTTTTTAATTTATTATAATTAACTTATCTTTCAAAGGCAACTTTAATTTGTATAACATTTTCAATAATTCAATTGAACAATTGTCTTCGCATTATCCTAGGTTTATTTCAAAATGAATTTATAATGATTTTTATATTTACAAGGCAGAAAGCTTTCAAATCATTTCTTAAATACTTCTTTTGGTAGCGTTCATGTGTAGAGACGCTAAAAATCTCTAAATCTGGATGGACCAAAAACATATCATATAAACGATAAACTATTGACTTGCTAAAAAATATTGTTACTTTCGAATTAAAATGCTTCCACGAGAATTTGATTAACTTGGTCATGCCTTGTTTTCCTCGATCTTCCTCGATTCCAGTACTCCGTTCATATCGTTAACGTTTACTTTCTTAATCCGTCATACATGTGTCCAAACCAATGCAGTGATTATGTATGGAAGAGAAGCTTGGAGCTGCTAAAAAAGGATGAAAGTAGGATAAATGCCGTGGAAACGAGATCACTGAGAAGAATGCGGAGAAAACGATATATGATAGAATACCGAAAGATGAAATAAGGAAGAAACGTAAGGCAGATGATTGTATCATAAGTAAAATTAAAAGGGATCCCTGAGATAGTTTGGACTTATGGAGCGAATGGCCGAGAAAAGAATGGTTAAAATATTGTATCAAGCAGTGTGAGTGGAAAGATAAGCCGTGGAAGACCAAAGATAGCATGACACGACCAAATTAATCAGATACTGAAAGGCGGTAACATTAGAAGTCGGAAAAATCGACGAGCGTGCATGTTACGATGTATGAATGTGGAGGAATCTAGAGAGGTATGTCAGGACAGAACGGTATGGCAGTCGATCCTCTCTCCCTAATCATTCGGGGAAACGGCGCGATAGTTAGTTAGTTAGTTACTTACTTACTTTCTACCGCTTTACATTCCTTACTGATATCAGAATTTTTAATTCGGTCGTGCATCGTTTTAGCATACATAATTCTAAGGAATCTCATTTTTACTGCATTTATTCTGCTCTCATCTTTCTTCTGACAGTTTCATGCTTTGCTTCCATACATAAGGGTTGGAACCAGAACCCCACTGTGAACATATGAAATCTTACGTAATACTGTATTTATTGGTGAATATGTTTGTAAGAGAAATCCAGGAATGGGCTCCCATAGTGGTCCCGTAGGGCTGCGGTGAGAAGGAGAAACTCGAGGCGGACGTTAATGGTACATAAATTGTTCCCTCAAATGGACGCGAGGGTCGGCGATGCCCTTTGACTGGGCCCTTTATAAATGCATTTAGTTCCGAATTTGATAAATTGAAGAAGAAAAAATGACGGCGGCACGTTTGTAGCGGCTGGTACAGCCATTGTCTGATTACGCACTATTTTACATTTCTAATGGCTTTTTAATTTATTTTTATACGCTCCTTCATACAGCTTTTAGTTAGAGTATTGATATTAATGAGGATTCTGTACGATCAATAGTTCGTATTAATCATCGCTTCAATATTTGGACGAATCCAGCCTTATGAAGAATGCCCCGTTTGAATAATAACAAAGGTAATATGGTGGTAATGGTGTTATTCTATGGACGTCTTCCATGTGAAAGTGGGGTATATATCTGGAAAGGGAAGAACGAAAGTAAAATAAATATTAATGCGAATGAAAATGTCTGTTTTTTAGAAGTTATTATATTTGATGTGAATGACACGTTACGCCTGTCTAAGGTACTATCGAATGTACATGATAGATAATAATATAAATATGATATAAATTATATCTTTCGTATGGAGCAATCAATATGTGGTGTGACATTATTAAAAATAATTTAACATAATTTATTGTTTCTTGAAAAATGATATAAAAATCCATATTAAATTAAATAAAAACTAATTGTATCTCAATAGAGACAAAGATGTAAATTATTTGGAAACAGAATATGGTGGGTCGAGGCGTTTACAGCACTTACGACCTGTCATTAGTTAGGTTAAGCGATCGTTTTATGTAATACAACATTCCCCATTCCGCCCTTCTTACGAACACCACGTCTGACAATTATTTTTGAAAGTTGTATATATGATACCATGTTGAGAAACATTTCACATATTTTAGTTCAATCTACACTAGCGCCAACTATTGAGACTAGATGTAAGCATTAAGCATTACATCTTCGTCTCTATTAAGATACAATTAATTCTACAATACAAAATAAAAACGTCTGTTTTATACAAGTTTTATTATAATTTATGTGAATGACATGTTTTGCCTGTCTGAGACATTATCAAATGAACAGAACAGACGTTTTGATTCGCATTAACAATTTAAAACTTATTTATTGTGTTCTGAACAATGATTTAAAACTTTATATAAAATTATTAGATATTTGATAATGTCTAATTATTTAATATGGAGTTGTTGGATTTACTTTAGACAGACGAAACATGTCATTCACAGTCATAAATTGTAACAAAACTTCTATTATAGAAAATAGACGTTTTCATTCGTATTAATAATTTAAAAATATATATTTTTCGCCAGCATTACAAAAACAAACAGTAGCGAAACCGGTTGGTTCGATAAAATAAAATAAAGTGCTGTATAAACAAAGTACAAAAGTGTTTTAAACGGTATCTTTTCGTCAATCTGTGATAAAATCTTTAACTCCGATATAAAAAGAAAATGCAGGGCGCAGAATAGAAAAAAAAGCATATATAAATACAATATTAAAAAATATATATTAATTGGTATTTTTGGCGTCTTACCGCGACATATTATAGTATTATTGATTTTCAAATGGTTTCTTTCGTTTTGGAATTCCGTGTATTTTTTTTAACGCCTCTTACAAGGTATATTATTGTAGTACGGTTGTAGGTGCGTATAGCGGATTGTAGGTGATACTCGTATAATGTACCATAATGAGAAATCAATAAAACAAAGTGGTACAACACTAGCTTCTAGAACCTTTCTTCATAAATATTATATAATGTTTTAGTAAACACTTACAATATTTTATTTTTCATTAATTCTTATGGCTTTATTGTTACGCTTGGTTTTTCTGGCATCAATAAACTGTATAGTTTTGAAAGGTCCATTGTTTTGGCTGAAAAACTATGATACCTTAACATTTTAAACTGTTAATGAATATTTTTTTTTTATCACAATTGTATTTTATTCTTATAAATAGTAACTAACCGTTCTTTTAATTAAAATATTTAGGTACCTGACTCAATTTCAGCAAGAACTTTAAAATTATACCAAAGAAATTACTCAAATTGACATAGGGACAAATACACATAAAGATTCGAAAAATCACGAAAATTTGACATTTGATATATCATTGTAACACCTGATGATGTTAAAATTGGTTGATGAAACAGCTGTCGCGTAAAATAAAATACAATGGTGATACAAAAAACAAAGTTTATTCATTAACTGTAAAATTTTCATTATTATTTATTGAAAAATGATATAAAATTCCATAATAAATCTGAAATATTGATAAAAAAAAACGTCAGTTTTATGGAAGTTTTATTATATTAAATGAAAATGTCATGTTTCACGCTGATTAGGCATTATGAAATGCAAAAGCATAGTATTATTTTGTAAAAGTGTTATATTTTTAAAACGTATTAATGGGTTCAATGTTTAAGAACGGCCACAAAACACTAGCATACATATCCTAAGAACAAAGTTAGTAGCTCTTTGCGAAGCAATGCTCTTTATATTGTATGTAGGTAATATGCGAAGGAATCTTGTGAGTAAACTTTGCCTCGTTCACACAGAATATGTCGATATCCGAAGCGGTTCAGTTATAAACATCAACTTGTGAGTAGGACATTGAAGCTTGTGGCTGTATCGCCACCATACGCCACCGACTCCGAGTAGACTCGAAACTTTTACACCTGCTACGGTGAGACGCATCCATAGAGCCAGACATAATAAAACAACAATACGAAACACAAAGTCTACGCCTGCTCGTGTACCTACACTACGTGAGCCGGTCTAAGGCACCTACTTATGTTGAGTTCTTTCGTGCGACGGTGTGAGGCGTGGGATTTTTTTAACTGCTCTCTTGGCTCAAATCTTCATAATCTAAGATCTCTATCGGCATTTAAATTGTAGATTTCGTTCGTTTCGTAATAAATTTAACATTTGGACTTTCTTTGATATTTTGAAATACATACTTTTTCAAGGTTGTACATGGTTCGGAATAAAATAAACGCGTAAGAATGTGGCGATAGGCGTTAACTTGAAAGAACTATGACAATGAAGTTTAATACAATGTACAATAATATACGTTGCAGAGTGGCAAGACCTACAACTACAACATCGAGGGCCCGGGTTCGATTCCCGGCGATGACAGTGTTATTCTCACACTGTCATTGTCTGGTGTAAAATTCTCGTGATAATAAAATGGTGATAGGTAAGCTATCTATCACATGTCATGAGAATTAATATAATATGTAAAAAAAATTGAATATGGTATTGGACTCAAACGACCTGTTGTACAAGAACAACAAAAACAACAAACCATCACGCCGTTTCCCCGCAGGAGTAGGCAGAGCGAATGAACCGCCACACTACTCTATCCTGACATATCTCTCTAGCTTCTTCCATATTCATACAGCGAGTCATACACGCACGTCGATTCTTCCGGCTTCTGACATGACCAACCTTTAATATTTGATTAATTTGGTCATGCCATGTTCTCCTCGGTCTACCTCGACTCCGTATTCCTTTTACATCGTTAACGTATACCTTTTTAACTATTCTTTCTTCACCCATGTCCATGCCCTTCTTCTTTCTTCATCATATGTCCGAACCAACGCAGCGATCCTTTCATAATTTTGTTCATAATACCTTCTTTCGCTCTACATTTCTTTCTAATATCAGCATTTGAAATTCTGTCATACATCGTTCTACCACACATACGTCTTAGGGACCTCATCAAAAGACCTGTTGTGTAAAAATTAAATTAGATTAAATGTGGCCTGGAGCCCTTTTGTTCTTGTTGGGATATTGCATTCATCAGTTAACGTAAGCCCCGCATGGACGGGGGACGGGCTTAGGGATTGCATGAGCGAAGCTAGCGAAAGGGCGACGCTGTGTCCTATAACAGCTTCGTGTAAGCGGTGGGTAATCTTCTGTCTATATTTAACTGTATGTTGGTTCATTTGTATATGTATTAAGAGTCACTGTATGTTACCCTACAATAAATAAAAGTGTTGTATAAAAAATGCACTCTTGCAGATTTCTTCAAGCCCATACATTATTTAGTGAATAATGTACTTACTTACTTTCTATGGCCATACAACTCTCGAAGAGTTTTAGCCTCCTTGATGATTTTTCGCCAAGCTCCTCGATCCTGCGCCTTTTGCTCCCAGCAGTCCGATTCGCCCAACCTAGCCAGGTCAGCCAGAAGATTGTCCATTAGGCACTGTCTAGGCCTTCCTAGAGGTCTTACTCCAGTTGGTCTAGACGCGTACAGGGTCTTGATTGCTCGGGTCTCCTCGGCTAGGCAAACGTGCCCAATGCATGTTAGGCGACCGGCTCTCACGGTGCTCGTTGTATGGGGCTGCTGGGTCATCGTACGGATCTCTTGGTTGGTCCTATGCCTCCAAGTTTCCGCTGCAACACCGGGTCTAGGTCCCAGGATAATTCTTAGTATTCTATTCTCAAACTAGTAGATTCTTTGTTGTTCTTTTAGAGTCATTGTCCATGACTCAGAACCATGTCACCACTGGCTTGATGGTGTGCGAATGATGGTGTGTGTGATGGTTGAGCGAATAATGTAAATATAAAATAGAATATTAAATTCAAAACATAATAAATTTTAAATTGTATTAGAATTCGAGAATAACATCACGAATTACAAAAGCTTTCTAAGATTTACATCAATACTGAACTGAAGCACAAAGTTGAACAGCATTAATTTAGATAGTTCGCTATAACCAGATGAATGTATTGTGTACCACTTCGGGTCCAATTAATCCTCCTTCGTTATAATGAAACGTTTAATTAGGTTCTTTAGGACTTCCCTCGCCGGCCGTAACTCTGGTATCAGCCTACTATCTGGCAGGTAGGATCTGAACTCAGCCATTCCCCAGGCTAGCTACATCTAATTAATATGTCATTCCTGCAGGCAGATGTTTCCACAATATTACTTCCCAGACATACGGTTGTTGTATTTTGCCATCAGTAAGGTACTAGGTTTATGTGTTATTTTGAACTTGTAATTTATATACAATACATTTTGTAATATGTTTGTTATGTGATTAACTGTGCAAGGTATCAAGATGATTAATATTGTTTTAAGCTAAAACATTTATTTGACCTAAGAATTTATGGAAGTACGAATATATGACGGGCCATTTTTCAAGAAGTAACATGATGTAGTAAAAAAAAGCCCAAAAGGCTTTATCCATGAATAAGAAGAAGGAGAAAACATATATAACTTTTTTCGGGCTAACTATCTATTTCATATGACTAAAGTTTATTTATTTTCAAGCAAACATTTCTCTTCTAGTACAAAATCAAAAGGTTTTTTATTCTTACTTTTACTTCTTGCGTAAATATTTTAAAATAATTTCAAACACTCGTGTGCTTACCCCGACGAAGCTCGGTTGCGAAACAGGTTAATTATATTACCTAAATCAAAATAAAGTGGTGTAAAAACATAAAACACAAGTTTTTATTTAAATATACTCGTATGTTTAATAATACTACACCAAAAATTAAGTTCTTCATACGAATGTATAAATATTTAAACTTCTTCTTCGCTTTATTGAAATCGGACAGTAATTGTAATCAGTAGACAAAGCAAAGGTAAAATCTGTATTTTTATTAACTGTAAAATGAAGACTACAGGGGAAAAACAAGGAATGTCAGTTAAAATTCAAAATAAATGTAATAATGCCATCTAACGGAATTTGTACGTATCTATCCACAGTAAAATTTTCATATTCAAAAATCATGTGTGTCATCGACTATGGCCAGATAATCGATTGCTAATTGCTAAGAAATATATAGACTTTGATTAGCTTTATTCTCAATTTATTCAAATTAACCTTCTACTGACATTCCATGTTTTTCCCCTGTAGTCTTCAAATAAAAACACTGTTATTTCTTCTCAGTCGTATTCCTCATGATTGAAGGTCGTGTCCATCCTGTAAACCATTGACCATGGCATGCCATGCGCTCCTGTCACCCGTCAGTCTCCAAGCTGCAGCTAATGAGAGTAAAAAGTTATAGGATATCTGAATTTATTATATTTCTTTCAAAATTGTCGCGACAGTTGTTTCGCTAACCGATGTTTGCATCATCAAATGTTACAATAAACTAAAAGAACAAACGGAAAGACTGAGTTTATATAGGATACAAAAATCATTAGGAGCGGAAACTATACAATATATAAACTATACACAATATTGTATTCATATTTATTTTTTTGAAATTTTAAGTCATTCGTTTAAAATTTGTGTTGTAATTAGTAAGTGAATAATGAGGTTAGTTAGGATTGATGTTTTCAGAACTGTCTCTAATTTTAATTGTCTGGAGTATTCCACTATCTGTCAGTCTGTTCTGCCCCTTGCGACTAGCTACCCGGTTGCTATACCGTGCCGAGCACGTGCGTCCAATTTGGTTTACGGAACGTTTGTTCCATTAAACGTTACTTCCGAACTACACATGCTCGTGTGATAAATGTCAAACGTAAGCCTTGTGCCCGCAGATTGTCTGCCGCGGAGGTAGAGTATGTATACGCGAAATCCCACGACGTAGACCAGGGGCGGCCAATCTGTTTGTGCATGCTAAAGTAGATTACTCTTCAACCATCGCATTCAGTTATTGATAGGCTAATGTTTTAATCAATGAAACATTACAAAACGTCATATTTGAATGTCAGGTATCATCTCGGTGGTGGTTTAGGGCAGTGCTCCGCAATCTTTTTTCAACTACGGCACACTTCAATTCTTCCTAGAATTCTGCGGCACACCACAAGGCACGCTGAAATTCGGTCTGGACGTGGGCGGCAATCAGCTCAGGAGACGTTTTTTTTAGCTCATCGGCGATTTCCGGCTAGTAGAAATCAGCGGCGACGGTTTCTTTGCTCCTCCCGAAAGATCGAAGGACCAAATTTTCGCGAAATTCTACTGGCCGGAAGTCGCTGTTAAGTTAAAAAAACTTAGGTCGCCAGCAACTTCCAACCAGTAGAAATCAGCGGCGACCGATTTTTCACGAATGACCTAAAATAAACAACAACAAAAACGTCACCAATGTCTCATGAACTGATTTACGAAAGATTCGACTCTTTCAAAATTCACGAGTTCCGACTAGAACTAAATATTTTTTTTTTTTAAATATTTGTGAAATGTATACTTATATCTGTATACGAATCCTGGATTTTCACCTGTGGGTATTCTGTGGGGTATTCTGGTCAATTCTTTGGCGTATAAAATAGGAGTGATACTCCAGGCGACTTCTAAAACAGTGCGCTAGGAGGCGGTAGCCTCTTCGCATTGTGTTAATAAAGTAGTTTGCTAAATGCTAAACAATCATTTTTCATAGATGGCGTTAGTGGGTGGATTGTATAGATTAATCTTAAAAAATTAATTAGTACAATCAAATCTACATAGATGGCTAACTGGAACTGACACGTGAAGATAGGTATGGATTTGGAGTATATATACAACTTCCAAAAAATGTATCATGCATGATCATAACAATGGTGGAATGGGGAATGTTGTAATTACATAAAGCGTGCGCTTAACCCAACCAATGACAGGTCATAAGTCCTGTAAACACCTTGATCATCCATATTCAGTTTCCAGTTTGTTTCTTCGTCTCTATTGAGATACAATTAAAAATTTAAATATTTTTTTCATTATTCATTTAGTCGCGGCACACCTGCATCCGGCTAACGGCACACCGGTTGCGGAGCACTGTTTTAGGGGATAGAACGCTTGTCTCCTGATCTGGATGATTGGGGTTCAAGCCTGGACACCACCAATTTTCTTCTTCCAAATAAAGAGCTATTTCTGTTCATATTGGAAATTGTATTATAAATTCTAAAACTCTTGATTTAAATCCTTGCTGTTTGTCTTAAAAAAATTAAATCAGAATTAATACAATACAATAATTAAATGAATTGGATATGAAAAAATTTATTCTGAAATATTTTTCGAATGTTTTCAAGGATTTAATTTTTGTTGATAAAATACTGGGGTAATGTTACGAAGTACTATTTTTCTTTTAAATAAATTTGAACTACCCATTTATATTAACATTTAATCCTTTAAACTCACATGTGCAAAAAATATATTATAAAAATAATTTTCTTAATAATGGTGGATTTTTTTGGTACGGATACCATACTTTGCCCAAACCTTGTTCCGGCTCATTGTGTTGCCCAATCATATCGAGCCTTCATCTCTATTGTGCACTTGTGTGGGAGGACCTATTACGAAATATGATTAGCTTTTCATAATCTTGCGTTTAAGTACGAGTTTATTTAATTGTGTTTTTAATTAGTAATTTTAATGGCGATTAACTGACATAAATATTACGGCTAAACTGCTAACTAAACTTCACACTATCTCTCCGAAGGGATAAACAGAAATAAAATATACAGCCAAAGTGTTATTTCTAGACATATTTTTTCGTTCAACATTAATACATCGTAGAGAAAATTAAACTGAGGAAATCGACCGAAGAATTGATTTGGGTTGGGCTGCCTTCCGTAAATTAGATCATATAAAAAATCCACGAACCCCCATTAACCTTAAACGGAAAGTGTTTGACTGCTGCGTCCTACCGGAGTTACTATAACATTGTCTCGGAAAAGCGCAAATACATTGGAAATTGTCCAAAGAGCTATTGAATGAACCATGTTGGGAATCAGTATAGCGGACAGGGTGCGAAACTAATTAATACTAATTAATTTGAAACTATTATAATTATAAACCACTATTAGAGTTAGAACAGGTGTGTCGGGCATCGTAAGAAGAGTGGCAGCGCTAAAATGGCGCTGGGCAGGCCATGTTGTTCGCAGCTCTGACGATAGATGGACAAAAAGCCTTCTTTGCTAGTTTCCTAGAACTGCGACCCGGAGTCCAGGACGTCCCAACTTCGATGGAGGGACGACATGAACACATTGTTTGCGGGTAACTTTGCGCGCACATTACCACGGATAGATTGTAATTAGAAAATAATGATAACATTCAACTATATGTATACTTGGATATGTGATAAGAATATATCACGAAAATGACTAAAAAATATTGTATGTTTCCAACAGTTTATGACTTCGCAAAAAAATGTATTTATACCCTTCCCGCCGGACACCACCAGTTTACTAAACGGGTATTAATACCCTTCCCGCAGACAATGTGTTAAAGATATTGCCGGTACGACATGGATGCGTGTTGTTTAGGATCGTCAGATTTGGAAACAGATGGAGGAGACCTACGTCCAGGAGTGACGCGATAAGCTGATGATAATGGTGATGTTGTGATGTATTCATATACATCGTCGCTTTTTCATTGCCATGCGCCTTGCTAAGGGACTAATTATAAGACATTTGATAATTAAATTAATTTTGTTATTTGAAATTGAATTGAATAGTCCATTGTTTTGGCCGAAACACCTTGATACTTTAACAATATTACTGTTAAAATTTAAAACACTGTTATATCACAATTTCTGTTTATTCACCGAGAGTGTCGCGACAGGTGTTTCGCCAACCGATGTTGGCATCATCAGGTGTTACAATAAACTGAAGTTTATTGGCGAAACAGCTGTCACGGCACTCTCAGTGAATAAAAATAAATTGTGATATTATAACAGTGGCGATGAGGTTCGAAACCCATCACACCGGGTCTCCCGCGGGGCGAAAAGAGAAGGATGGAGTGCCACATCGGTTAAAGTGTGACAGTCCATTATTTCTGCCTACCCTTTCGGGGAGATGGCGTGATGGTTAGTTAGTTATAACAGTGTTTTAAATTTTTACAGTTATAATGAAATTTAATTGTAGAAGTTCATTGTTTATAATGAAAAAAAAAAAAAAACATCTTTTTAAAATGTATATGTTGTTAAAATCCACTAATGTTAGCGTCTTCGACCGGTTTCGGTAGCTCGCTGCCATCTTCTGGTACCTATATCAAAAACATTTGATACTGCCTTAGCAAGTCGAAATATGCTATTCTCATAAATTATAATAAATTTTCTAGAAAACAGACGTTTTCTTTCATATTAATTAAATTTTTATTCTTCTATGAAGTTCAGAGACTCGACAAGTACAATAATTCCATAGAGTAGAGTAGCACTTCTTTCTTGTTTGTGTGCAAGAGGCGAGCTCGGGCAGCTTACGGCGGGCGGGCAGCCACCCGCGTAATCGTTGACGAAGCGTTGCACATCTCTATGACGTATTCTCCCGTGGCACAGCATGCAGGCCCTGCCTACCTAGTACACACCTGTTTGCGGAGCAAGTTAAACTGGTTTCCGAGTAATTACCACTAAAAATGCGCGCGAATTTCAAGGTTCAAACGAGAGTCCATCTTGTTTCGCCGGAGAAATGTATTCATCGTTTGTTTATACCGGCCAAACGTGTTTGGCAATATTTCAGAAATATTATTTTGAATCATAAAATTAGAATGTGGAACGCTTCGTGTATTCTTTCTACAACAATGCAGATCTAGTTTCAACCCTTATTTTCGGAGGCGAGGCATGGAACTAGCAGAAGAAAAATGAAAGCAGAATAAATGCGGTAGAGATGTATGATAGAATTTCAAATGCTTATATCTGGAAAGTTTGTTTTTGTTTTATAGTTAGTTTTTATACATGGAACGCATGTATGAAGAAATAATGGTTAAGAAAGTATACGTTTACGATGTGAATGAATAGCGGAGTCGAGGAAGACCAAGGAAAATACTGGCATGATCAAATTAACCAAATTTTAAAGATCGTTGGCCATGTTAGATGTCTGAAGAAACGATTTGTGTGTATGACTCGCCGTATGTACCTACATGTACGTGAAGGTAACTAGAGAGGTGTATCAGGATAGAGTAGTGTGGCGGTCCATTCTCTCTGCCTACGCTTTTGGGGAAACGGCGTGCTGGCTTATTGTTATTGTTACGTTATCAAACGATCTGAAAGAAAACAAACGATTTTTTACGCATTTCGGGAATTCGAAATAACATAATTAATACGAATGAAAACGCCAGTTTTCTAGATTTGATAATGCCTTAGAAGGGCGAAACAAGTCCTTCCTATAAAATATAATAAAACTTCTAGAAAACTGACGTTTTCATTCGTATTAATTTTTTAATATGGAGTTTTACATGATTGTTCAAGAAAAAATAAATCGAAATACCATATTCAACATACTTGACAAACGTTCTCATATTTTTTTAACTAGCGGTGTGTGATTGATTTGAGCAGTATACACTCGTACATGGTATTTGCAAAATTTGTGATATTTCTAATAAATAAATAAAAAATCAAGTCAATAAAATAATAATTTTATTTGCGAACCGGTTCACTTATTTGCCTTTCGCTCTGAGCAGACCGTTAAATCCGCCCACATTTCTTATTCATTACGTTTCTTTTGAATTCGTTTTATGTGTCTCCTATTTTCCACATCGCCTTCCTGTAATTTTTCTTAATGACCGCATTTCTCTAACGTTTTATGGTCCTACCTTCCCGCTGCCTGTGTGTATAGCACTAAAAGTGAAAGAGATTGAATCGCGAAGTAAACGTGGAAATTGTGAGACAACCCTCTTTTTGCTTCTTCTTCTCTTTTATTACGCCTAATATTACTGCCCCACCTATTTATGCCTAAATTCATACACAGCTTTTGTTGCTATCATACAATCTTATTTTTTTGTATTTTAAAACTACGTGCTTCAAAAAATTCAACAATCTAATGTTTATATTTATTGTTTCTTGAACAATGATGTTAAACTCCATATAAAATATTTAATACGAATGAAAATGATCAATTCTGAGCCTTTATCCATTATCAAAGTCCTAGATAGGCGAAATATGTCATTCACATCAAATACCTATAGGGTGTTTTTTAGAGGTATACATTAAAATAAAACAAAAAAAAACACATTAAAATAATGTTAATGTCTATGATATTGGCTTTATTTAATAGATAATTTAATGACATTATTGTTTATATGAGCGCCACGGCTAGCTCGAATGAAGCGCAATCGTGAAATCCAATTTTCGACAATGCCTTCTTTGTGGATGCGTATTATCCACTAGAGTGTACATGGGGCGAAAAAGATCCATGGTCTTCCGAATAACTTGTTCGGATGGACGATTATGTCGACCGTAAAGTGGACGTAGTGCACGATAACTTTCTAGATGACTTTCATAATAATTTTGCACAATTTGCAAGCGCTGTTCTGACGTCAGTCTATTTATGGTGAAATGGCAAATCGTACTGTCTACAAATCAACTGTCAACAGTCAAATTGACACTCTGTAGAAACAATGTTGCCAGTTTAAAAACCAAACCTTTAAAAAAAAACATCCTATATAATAAAACTTCCAGAAAACAGATGTTTTCATACGTATTAATTATGTAAAATGTATACTTAGAATAGTAGTTTCGTGTTTCTTCTTCTTTCGCTTAGCCATATCTCATTATTTGGCAAAACGGCGTGATAGTTTGTTGTTGTTGTAACAAAAGTAAAATTTTGCATTGAAAAATGCTTTTAAACGATTAGGAACAGAAAAAAGAATTGGCACCAAGTGTATTAATTAAAAAGTACGAGAATTTGTATATTTCATTTTTTATATTTTGTATTTCTTATTCAAATAGTTAACTATGTACTGTATAAAATATTAATTTGATTTATTGTTATATTTAAAAGGGTAAATCCTTTTTTCGTTTCCACCATCGATATGTTTGAATGGAATAGGACGGACGCGGAGTCATCTGTAATATTCGGTCGCGTTTCTCTTCTAGTGTGAAGTTTCTCCATTTCTGAAAGAGATCGTCGAACAATGGTGGAAGGCGGGAGAAGACGGCCATTCTTTAAGCTTTATTCCTTACGGACCATTGTCTGTGGCCGTCCGCCTGACTGACCCATTTCTGCCCGGGATGCGCTTTATATCACGAGTTATCGGTTGCGTCATCGGTGTTCATTTGTCTCGTTCGAGAATTACATTTGAATCTCGATTCTATTGTTGCATGAGCGTTCCAATAACAACAACCCACCATTGTCAAATTTGTCATTTTTATTACTGTGTATTGTGTTATTGAGGTGTTTTGTTTTTATTCAGCTGAAAACGTGCTTTATATATAACCAACACTTATATTTTCTAAATATGTACTCGTATGTAGGTTATTGAAGTTACTTCTTGGTAGAAGTTCATTATGTAAAAGAATTTTTCTATTTCTATTTATTATATTACCGTTATTATATTACCCTTATTCCCTTATGTATGGAAGCGAATCGTGGAACTGGCAGAAAAAGGATAAGAGCAGAATAAACGCGGTGGAAATTAGATCCCTCATACGTATGTATATAAAAGCGATGTATGATATAATTTCAAATGCCTGATATCGGGAAGAAATATAGAGCGGAAGAATATTATGGTCAAAATTATGAAGTGAAAATGAAGATAATATTCCTGAAGCAAATCGCAGAACCGCGGCTGCAGCGGATATGGAGCAACTTCTCGATGGAACCCCTCACTTTATTTAGTTACAACCAGGGAGGAAGCACAACGATGTGCTGTGTTCTCCAATAGAAATATGAAAGGTAGGAGAAAAGAAAAATGCTATTTTTTCAAAACATGTTAGGCAAAAACTTCGCTTCATTCCGAGATTTGTTTGAAAAATATTATACCATACCAAAAGGATTTATAACGATTAGAATTAAGAATCATAATGTAGTACAATCAACCGGTTAGAGGCATTTGAAATGTGTCTTCACCGAAGAATGTTCAGGATCCCATGGACAGACAGAGTGACGAACACAGAAGTCCTAAATCGCGCAGGAGTAAATAGAGAGCTGCTGACATTGATCAAAGTCCGCAAGATTTCATATCTGGGTCACGTTCTAAGAGGAGAAAAATATCGCCTGCTGCATCTAATTTTGAAGGGAAAAATAGAGGGCCGCAGGGGGGCAGGGAGAAGGCAGATCTGTTGGCTGCGCAATGTGAGGGAATGGACGGGAATCGGAACTGTGGAGGAGCTATTCCAGACAGCACAGGATAGGGAAGAGTTTACCAGAGTGATCGCCAACGTCGGGGAGATCTGACAGGGCACTTTAAGAAGAAGAATGTAGTATCATGTATTTACTCGTAAAATAAACGTTTTCAGATAAAAAAATTAGTTTTTTTAGAAATATAAACCAAAAAATGATTAAAACTAAACAAAAAAAAACGCAATTTCGGCGTGAAGCTGGTGAAATAAAAACAAAAAAGGCTTGGAGTGGAAAGGGTTAATTAAATTTTAAAGATCGGCCATGTTGAAATTATAATGAATCGACGTGCGTGTGACTCGCTGTATGAATGTGGAGGAAGCCAGGCAGGTGTCAGAATAGAATAATGTGACGGCAAAATCTTATAAACCACTAATATATAAATAAACATACAAACCATCACGCTCTTTCGCCGGAAGGGTGAGCAGAGATAGTGAACCGCCACACTACTCTATCCCGACACACCTCTCTAGTTTCGTCCACATTTATACAGCGAGTCATACACACACATCGTTTCTTCCGATTTATATCTATCTTTATCCATGCGTTCCAAATGCCCAAACCAATTAAGTGATCCATTCTTTCACAAATTTGTTTATAATACTTTCTTTCGCTCTACATTGCTTCCTGATATCAGTATGTGAAATTATGTTGTGGATCGCCTTAACACACATACGTCTAAGGGATATCATCTCTACCTCATTTATTCTGCCCCTTACGTAGGATCTAGAACTCCTCTGTGAACGACAATTTTGAGATATAACTAACTAACTAACCATCACGCCGTTTACCCGGAGGGGTAGGCAGAGAGGATGGATCGCTACATTGTTCTATCCTGGTATAACTCTCGCGCCCCTTCTACATCACACATCGTGACATGCACGCTCGTCGATTGTTCCTACTTCGAACATGGCCGCCTTTCAGTAATTGATTAATTTGGTCATGCCATGTCTTCCTTGGCATTCCTCGACTTCTTTTTCCATTCACACTATTTGTATATATCTTTTTAACCATTCTACCTTCATCCATTCGTTCTATATTTCCAAAGCATCCTAGTGACCCTTTATTGATTTTATTTATCACGCATTCATCCGTTTTACATTCCTTTCTTACTTCATCGTTAGATATTCTATCATACATTGTTTTTCCGCACATCCTTCTTAGTGACCACATTTCTACGGCATTGATCCTACTTTTATCCTTCTTCTGACAACTCCAAGCTTCACTTCCATACATAAGGGTCGGTATTATTTTGTATATTAAATATTCGAGGCTTTGGGTCTGACCACGCATGACATGACATGATGGCGCGATTGTGTTATATGGTAAAAACTAAATTTTTTTTTTATAAAAACTAACTAACTAACTAACCATGACGCCGTCTCCCCGAAGGGGTAGGCAGAAATAATGGACTGCCACACTTTTCTTTCCTGACATATTTCTCTCGCTTCCTCAACATTCAGTCATGCACGCGCGTCGATTTCTCTGACTCCTCACATGGATGGCATTCAATATTTTATTTATTTGATCGTGCCACGTTTTCCTCGGTCTTCCTCTATTTCTGGTTCCATTTACATCATTAACATATAATTTTTTTTACCATTCTTTCTTTCCATATGTCCAAACCACCTTAATGATCCTTTCATTATTTTGTTCATGACACCATCATTCGCACCGCATTCACTTCTTATATTTTCATTCGACACTATCATACACAGAGTATCCACACATTCGTCTAAGAGATCTCATTTCTACTGCATTTATTCATCCTTCTTTTGCCAGTTCCATGCTTCGCTTCCATACATAAGGGTCTGTAAAAGAACACCATTGTGCACTGCCACTCTAGCTTTTTTGGATAGGTTAAAATGTATCTACGATCTGTATAATAATTTAAGATGAGGCATAACCGAGAGAATATCTCCGATGTGGCACAGTAAGAGATAAATTTGCCTCAGAGATTCATCCCAATAGCCCGCGCTACATTACCCGTATCAGCTAGGTCAGAATACATTAGGGAGTGTTAGGTTAGGTTAAGTTTTTATTGAATAATTTGTTCCGGTCATCCTTGGGCGGTACTCGATTCTACATTCCACAGGGGCCAAGCCCGACAAGTGCGGGGGCGTAGCTCCGATAGGGCGCGTGGGAGGTCTTACGAGACAGTAAAGGGTAGTCGAGGGACGAATGTTGTATAGAACGAAATTTTATAAAATACGTATACTATATAACAATAAATACTTTTTTGAATAACTTAAGACATTTAATAGAGTGGAAAAAGAAGCCGAGGACGACCGAGGAAAACATGGCGTGACTAAATTAATTAATTACTAAAAGGCGGCCTCATTCGAAGTCGGAATAATCGACGTGCGTGCACGGTACGATGTATGAATGTAGAAGAAGCCCGAGAGGTATGCCAGGACAGAGCATTGCGGCGATCCATGCTCTCTGCCTACCCCTTCGGAGAAATGGCGTGATGGTTAGTTAGTTAGTTAATAATGGACATACACAGTGGCGATTTTTTTATGAATTAAAATCCTGTTTTATTCTTATAGATAAGAACTAACTAACCATCACGTCGTCTCCCCGAAAGGGTAGGAAGAAAGAATGGACTTTCACACTTTAACCGATGGGCACTCCATCCTTCTCTTTTCACCCCGCGGGAGACGCGGTGTGATAGGCGTCTCCCGCGGGCACTTCGATAGTCAAACATCCACAAAATAAATCTAAAACAAATAATATAAAATACAATGAAATAAAATAAAATAACAAAATAGCAAAATAAAAATAAGTTAACACAAAAGTTGTTTTTGGATGTGCTCATATTGTCTATTCTTATAGATATAAAAAAATAAAAACACTTGTAATTAACCACGGTATTACATTGGGTGCCAACTAGTTTCGCTTGGACCCAAGATTCATCAGGGCATTATAATAACTAATTATTAGTCAATATAATAACATTTATTATATTGCTCTGATGAAACTTGCGTCCAAGCGAAACTAGTTGGCATCAATTATAATATCCATACCGTGGTTAAATATAAAGTGTTATATTATTTTATATCTATATGTTTAAAATGTCAAACGACAAGTGAGTGCTTCATATGAATTTTTTTAAAGTTTTTTTCATTTTAAAATTTATTTTTCTTGACATATTTCAAAGGTTTTACACCTTCATCATTGGGAGAACTTTAATTCATAACAAAAAAATACTAATGAAAACATCTGTTTTCTGGAGGTTTCGTTATATTTTACGGGAATAACATGTTTCGTTGTGCTAAGGCATTATCATACATTCCCATTTAATATAATGAAACTTCTAAAAAACATATATTAATTATTAAATATGGAGTTTTAGATCATTGTTCGAGACACTAAAAAAAAATTATTTGAATATATTATTGAAAACATTGTAGGTACTGAACAGTTTTTTTGCTAAAAATCAGAATTTATTACATTGAGGTTCGTTACATTGAGGTACCACTGTAAATGTCGACCACGTGAGGAGTTGCGGAAATCGACGTGCATGCATGACACGATGTATGGTTGTCGAGGAAGTGAAAGTATGTCAGGAAAGGACAGTGTAGGAGTCCCATCTTTCTGCCTACCTCTTCGGGAGTTGGTTAGTCTTGAGAATGGTTAGTTTATATATTTGTATAAATCTCGTTTGAAAGACAGAATAATATTTATAATTAAATAATATTTTTCACTGTTCAAGAGAAAAACGTGCTATTATGGAATCGAATTAAATATCATAATATAAATAGGCAAAAAGAAAGAAAGAGTAAGAGATTATTTTGAATACAAGAGAGCGAGAGAAGAATACCTCAAATCTGTGCGAAAGTAATTCGATATGCACACGATGCGCATGCCCGAGAACGTTTCTAGATTATTTTGTTCTGATTATTGTTGTTTGACAGTAGGGTAGAAAACAAACGGATAACAATTTGGTGTTGTTAATTGTGAAATTTTTAACGTGCGTGAAAAAAAATAGATTTACATTAAAAGTTAAAACTCATCACTGATTACGATTGAACCATGTTTTTAAAAGGTAGAAAATCGTTACTTCCATGAATATTTCACGGGTTGCAACTAGTATTATAATATAATATATGGTATATATTATTAATATCCAGACATTGTGTAGGGCTATTTAATATACGGTTGGTCTAATGAGTTCCCAGGGGGCGATGGCGCCGTAAAACTTCAGGAGGTGTCTCAGATTGGGGTAGAATTTTTTACCCCTTTCCCTCGCCTCCTGCCAGATAGTCGTGACGGCTTCCACGATTTATGTCCTTTAATAACCACGACCTGTGAGGGATCATCTCACTTTTGTCTCAGAACCAAATAAAACAAAAACGACCCGGGACTAGCGCGTTCTTCGTGCTTTTACCGTTTTTTATAGTCTCATATTCCACCGTGGCCACGCAGTGAGGTCCAAAAGTTTCCGGTCTAAAAGTATTCAAAATGAAATATGATTAAACAATCATTTATGCTGGTGCTTCGGTTTTTCCGTTTGGTATACTTATTTATATGATTATTGTTTCTTGAACAATGATGTAAAACTCCATATTAAATAATTAATACAAATGGAAACGTCAGATTTCTAGAAGCTTTATTATATATTTTGGGAATGACATGTTTTGCCCTTCTAAGGCATTATCAAATGTCATTTGATAATGCCTTAGAAGGGTGAAAAATGTCATTCCCAAAAAATATAATAAAACTTCTAGAAAACTGACGTTTTCATTCGTATTAATTACTTGATTTTTGTTTTTTTCTGATTTCGCCATTAGATAACTAGCGAACTAACTCATCACGTCATCTCCCCGAAGGGGTCGGCAGAAAAAATGTACTGCCACACTTAAACCGATGCGGCACTCTATCATTATCTTTTCGCCACCGCGGGAGACGTGGTGTGATGGGTTGCGAACCTCATCGCCACCAATAGGCATCTCCCGCGCACACACTGATGCCATTAGATAATAAGGCGAAACATATCGCTTCCATAAAATATAATCAAACTTCTAGAAAACATACGTTATCATTATTATTAAGTTTTTAATATGGAATTATTGTTTAAATTCATGAATTTTGTAGACCGTTGTGGTTCACATATTCAGAATGATTGATGTGTTCATGTGTGTGGTGGGTGATAAATGCTAACCTTAACATGGATATACCCACGAAGAAATCTTTTTATTATTAAGTAATACGAATGAAAACGTTGGTTTTCTAGAAGCTTTATTATATTTTATGGAAATGACGTGTTTTGCCTTTCTGCATTATCATGTCTATTAATTATTTAATATGAAATTTTACATCATTGTTCAAGAGACAATAAACATTTTTTTTATTATTATGCGTTAACCTCAATAGCCGCGAGAGCTTTTGGCAATATTTTCTGTTAATCCCTATTTTTATTTATTATCTATTTAGAAATGTTAACTAGGCTTTGTAAATAATTTATCAGAGTTAATGGTTATTATTTCGAGATAAAAATGATTAGACGCATTTTACAAAACATAGCATTGGAAACTTTTGGAGCTTTACTAAAAATGTGTTGTTTTCATTGTTGATTAACAGCGGTTTGGACATATATTGGTGTAAACTTAATCCTTTGTTATGATCGATCATAACAAAGGATTATTTTATAGCATTTCGGTTTCTTTCGTTATTTATTTTATAGCTTCAGTGGGATTGTGTTTTCTACGCTGAAAAATGTCGACATTTTTTTTTGTTTCGGAAATCTTTTCATTTTAAATTGTAGCATGTCATCTTGCCTTGAAAAGTCAATTGTTGTATATCAATATTAAAACTTAAACTAATTAAGGCATACGAAAAACACAGATGTTCACCAAAAACATGTCTACGTATATTTGCTTGTTTTAATATAATAAAGGTGAGATCACTAAGAAGAATGTGCGGGAAAACGTTGTATGATAGAATACCGAACGATGAAATAAGAAAGAAATGTAAGGCAGATGACTGCATCATGGATAAAATTAAAAAAAGATCCCTGAGATGGTTTGGACATATGGAACGAATGGATGAGAGTAGAATGGTTATAAAGTTGTACAGAAGCAGGGTGAGTGGAAAAAAAAGCCGAGGACGACCGAGGAAAACATGGCATGACCAAATTAATCAAATACTAAAGGGCGGCCACATTCGTTGCCACAAGTCGGAATAATCGACGTGCATGCATGGTATGATGTATGAATGTAAAGGAATCCCGAGAGGTATGCCTGGACAGAGGATTGTCCACGATCCATCTTCTCTGCCTACCCCTCCGGGAAAATGGCGTGATGGTTAGTTAGTTAGTTAATATAATAAAAAGAATAAGTTCTAGAGTGTTCTGTAACTGATTTTTGTTTTTGAACTGAATTTGACTTCAGCAAACTGGTAAGACCTAAGAGGGGTGGCCAGGTACAGGAGCCAGTGGAGAACTGTTGTGGAGGAGGTCAAATACCCCACCGTGATGTAGCGTCGAGAAGAAGACGAAGAATCTTATCTTTCTTTCCCTTTTGTCATTTACCATCACCTGGGGTCCGCCCTCCTCGTACGAAGACGCCATACTTTTCTATCCTCATCTCCACTGTCAAGTTCTCGTGCTGCGGCTCCTTCCACGTTAGCCTACAATGTTGCCATTGCTCCTGATTTTGTAGCAAGATGAAAAATAAAGATCTACGAATACACAATTTTTGTATAATATGATACAGCCTTTTTGTGAAATAACAGTTTATTTTGTGATATGAAAATATGGCTCAAATTTGATATATTTTGATAAAGGTTTGGTTTTTAAACTGGCAACATTGTTTCTACAGATTGTCAATTTGACAGTTGACAGTTGATTTGTAGTCAGTACGTTTTGCCATTTTACCGTGAATAGACTGACGTCAGAACAGCGCTTGCAAATAGTGCAAATTTATTTTGAAAATCATGGTTCGGTTCGCCAAACTTATCGTGCACTACGTCCATTTTACTGTCGACATAATCGTCCATCCAAGCAAGTTATTCGGAAGACCATGGATCGTTTTCGCACTACGTACACTCTAGTGGATAATACGCATCCACATAGACGACAATTGTCGAAATTTCGATTTCACGATTGCGCTTCATTCGAGCTAGCTGTGGCGCTCATATGCCCGAAATCATATTTAAACAATAATGGCATAAAATTATCTAATAAATAAAGCCAACATCATAGACATAAAATTATTTTAATGTGTTTTTTTTTAATTTTGAATATGTATTGTATACCTTAAAAAAACCACCTTAAATTTGTGTGCTGATAATGTTATTAAATCGTTAATACGTATAAAAACGTCTTATTTCTAGAAGTTTTATTATATTTTATGTGAATGACATGTTTTGCCTGTCTAAGGCTTTATCAAATTTTCACTAAGACTTTATGGCTCTAAAGTATATTAAAGTACAACATTATAAAGATGCGTCTTATATTTAAGGTTGGTTTTCTCACTTTTGAGAGCCTGACATCAATTAATTGGTATATTGACACCTTGTTTTCTTTCCTCTCATCTTAACGTAATCAATCTTCCTGTATTCCCTCTCGTTGGTTGATCTTAATGAAAACATGGCTTGATGTAAGTCTTCTTAATTCTAATACGTGTGACATCACGTCACTTCCCGCGGGAGGTATCCTGAAACATCGATAAGTTTAAAGGAGAACTTCGTGACGGGAGAAAACTATGAATAGCAGATCTTACTTTACTCTAATAATATACAGTATTTACAAATAATATTTTTCGATATAGAAAAAGTCATCCGTTTTGTAGATTTTTCTATTTGTTATGAGTTGCACGTTTTGCATAAAGTCTTTGTGAATTTTTGGTCAAAACGAGTTATGAATGAAACATTGTGTTATCGACACAGTAGCTAGTAAAGCATTTATTGTTTTTTGAACAATTATGTAAAAGTACATATTAAATAATTAATACGAATGAAAACTCCTAAAACAGGCGAAACATGTCATTTACATAAAAGATAATAAAACTTCCAGAAAACAGACGTTTTTATTCGTATTCATTATATCATAGTATTAGAAAGAGAATTTCTAAGACTAGTAATATCTTTATTGATCGATTTGATCATGCCACGTTTTATTTGGTCTTTGTCTATTTCTTGTTCAGTTCACATCGTAAATATGTACTTTCTTCATCATTATTTCTTAATTCATGTTTTCATGTGTCTAAACAACTAATTGGCCCTTTAACTATGTTATTAATAACACTTTTATTCGCACTGTATTCAGTTCTTATATTTTCATTCGACAATCTATCATATATTAATATATTTTTTTGGACACAAGACATTCGTTACACAAGAGATCTCATACGACCTAACCTAAGAGGAAGAAGAAGAAGTACATTACATATTTATTGTTTCTTGAACAATAATATAAAACTCCAAATTAAATAATTAATATGAATGAAAACGTCTGTCTTCTAGGTGTTTTATTATTTTTAAAATGGAATGACATGTTTCAAACATGACATATTTGAAAATGAAAAATCTCGCCTTTGACGAAACATATCATTCCATCTAAAATATAATAAAACTCTTAGATGACAGACGTTTTCATAAATATTAATTAAGTATATAACAATATATTATTTATTTTTTGCTTGTTTTTTGATTCTCAAATGATTTTTGGCATCAATGTGTAAGATTTTTGTGATGGCTATTAAGGTGGTAGTTTTGCGTTGCTTTCCACATTTATTTAATATATTATAAGATGAAATAATTAAGAAATCTATTGATTAATCCATCTGTGGATTTGAATATTAAAAAAATAATATGATCGTTTTTTTACCTGTTTTCAAGCAATGCATGCGTTTATAATAATTAGTATAAAAAAACCTCCGAAGGTTTTCTTGTCTGATGCAAGGGCCTACAATTAGTATGCGACCTTAGGCTCCGTACGTTAGGGCTGGCTCGCCGCCCACGGGCCCACGAGGGCCCACTGCCGGTGATTTGTTACACTTTCAATAGATTATGTGTTCCACTTTATGATGAATGTATTTTAATTTTCTTCTTATTAATTTTTTTTCTTTCTTTTAGGTAATTTATCTCAGGAGGAACAGTTGCAGGAACACTCGCAATAGCCATAGAAATGAGATCACTGAGAAGAACGTACGAGAAAACAATTGGTAGCTATATTGGTTTCTTTATTATTATCCTTGCTAAAGTTTAACTCGATAATGTTACTAGTTTTTATTAAATTTATTTTTAATAGTCAACTGAGCTGACTCAGTCACGCTCTGTGGTCCATGGGCTATCTATTTATGTTTCCGACATTTGCCTTACAACTGAGGACCTAGAAACCACGGAAAACCTCAGCCGGAACAATAAAACGATGTATAATAGTAAGTAAAGCAAATAATGTAAGCATATGATGGCATCCTAATTAAAAATAAAAATATTACGTTTGGATGACGAATGGCTAAAAGTCAAATGACTGGTTTCGCCAGGCTCGTTGGCATCGAAAGACTCTGTCGATACCAGCGAGCCTGGTAAAACCGGTCGAAGTCGAAATAAATACCAAAGTGGAAGTAGTTAAGAAACATCGTTTTATTGAATTTTTATTTAAAATGAACTTCCATCTAGAGATTTCAGTAAAATCATTCGATTATGTTAAAAGAAGAATGGTTAATAAGTTGTATATAAGCAGTGTGAATGGAAAAAGAAGCCGAGGACGGCTGAGAGAAACATGGCATGACCAAATTTATCAATTGCTAAATGGCGGCCACATACGAAGAATATAGATGAAGCTCGAGAGATACGTCAGGATAGAGCGGTCCATTATATCTGCCTACCCCTCCAGAATAACGGGGTGATGGTTGCTTAGTTAAAGGAATGTCTTCAAATAATTATGTAAAGTTGACATAATTAAGATATTGGTATTACAGTTTTTTTAAGAGGATTCGTATTCAATATAATGTATTCTAAATTTTATAAAATATGTCAGCTATAATTAATACGACCGTAATACCGTAACCGACGATATAATGTTTACGACCCCTGATCTGAATGGGATAATATGGTAAAGGACTCAGTTTGCAATATTGTTACCAGACTGTCGAAGACAGCGAGCCTGGCGAAACCGGTCACTGTCGAAATAAAGATAAAAGAGGAAGTAGTTAAAAAAAAAAGTCGTTTTATTTAATTATTACGAAAGAAAAGTATTTCAATTGATCAGAAATTAAATTAAACAATGTGTTTACTTGGAAATATTACAAATTTGTCATATGCCGATTGGTTGGTGATGCAACTGAAAAGCTAGCGTGCTATACGCCAATGAAAAACGAAGTTTCTCCCTAGTTTATTGCTTTTGTTTTCGTGTATTTTATTTGTTTGTTTATCGTCTAAGCAAGTATGTATAAAAATATTTTTATATTCTTTACGAGTCTTAATTTGTTATTTGGAGATTCAGCCATCATCTTTGTACTTGTCAATGAATTTATCGATCAAAACATACTGTTTATAATATCTAGCACGAATATATTGTTATTTGAACGGTGATGTAAAACTCCTTATTTAATGATTACTATGAATGAAAACGTCAGGTTTCTATTATATTGATTTTATGTTATGGGTGATGACATTTTCAGCACATTTGATAATGCCAAAGCATGGAAAAATATGACATTCCAATAAAATATAATCAATAAGAACAAACAGACGTTTTCATTACTATACAAAATATCATTAATATAAAAGATGGGCGAGTGGAGAGGGATATTGATAGAAGGGTTGGGGCAGGCAACAAAGTGAATGGTGCACTTTAAGTTGTCATCGCAAACAAAAACCTATCCAAAAAAAGCTAAAATGGCAGTGCACAATGGTGTTCTTGTACCGACCCTTATGCATGGAAGCGAAGCATAGACTTGGCAGAAGAAGGATGAAAGTAGAATAAATGCAATAGAAATGAGATATCTTAGACGAATGTGTGATATTCTGTGTATGATAGAGTGTCAAATGAAAATATAAGAAGTGAATGTGGTGCGAATGATGGTGATATGAACAAAATAATGAAAGGATCATTAAGATGGTTTGGACACATGGAAATGAAGAAAGAATGGTAAAAAAATATATGTTAACGATGTAAATGGAACAAGAAATAGAGGATGATAGAGGAAAACGTGGCACGATCAAATAAATCAAATATTGAATGTCGGCCACTTGAGGAGTCAAAGAAATCAACGCGCGTGCATGACACGATGTATAAATTTTAAGGAAGCGAGAGAAATATGTCAGGAAAGAAAAGTTTGACAGTCCATTCTTTTTGCCTACCCCTTCGGGGAGATGGCGTGATGGTAAGTTAGTTAGTTAAATAAATATCCGTGTTTTTAACCCCCTGCTTGATATATTATCAGTTTGTTTTGTAAGCTCCAGCAGAAGCGTTACCCAATGGCTCGAAATAACAAAATGAAGTGGTGAAAACAAAACAAAGTGACAAGTGTTTAAAAAAAAATTAAAACATTCTTTAATTTAGTTTTCGTTCGATGTCCACGTGACTTCTACATAGCTTTAACATCCTTGATGATATTGTTTTACCATATCTGCTTTCATTCATCAATACTTGTGCATGTTATAGTCATGGGTAGTTTCCCGGTTCTCTTGCTCCGAAAGTCGGTAGTCGATGCTATGTGGCATTTACTAGCCATAAATATTGAATGCTGCATTAATTGTAAACATAATTAATTTATTTAAATGTTTTTTTTTATGAATAATATTTAATTAATTAATTGAAAATAATGGTTTAATGTTTTTCCTGTTACCCTTGAAACAAAGTTGAAAATATCGATTGCGCAACTACGTAGAAACCAGAATTGGATCAATATAAAATCAATTGCTAAGCTCATAACGTCTAGAATTTAGATGTAAAATGATTAGCTTTAAATGAATTTATTACAAGGCATTCTAAAATGATCATTTAAAAAAAATATTCATTTAATTATTTTGTTTCGTAATATTAAGGTTTTATGTTTTGTGTGATTTTGGGTAACACCGTGTGATTTCTCCTTCTCGACTGACGTTTCGGAGATCGTTGCAGTCTCTATCTCCAGAGTAATGTGGTGGTAGTAATGCTACCACCACCACATTACCATGAAGATAGAGACTGCAACGATCTCCGAAACGTCGATCGAGAGGGAGAAATCACAAGGTGTTACCCAAAATCACACAATACATATTGCTGCCAACCGTGAAAATCTACGCAATTATTAAGGTTTTGTTAAAATGTTATACAGCAAATCGAATTGTTTAAAACACGGTTTTTAAAGTATCAGATTTAACATGGAGTTTTCCACCATGGACCTAATATTTGAATCAATGAAATTCCAATTACTAGTTCGTTTGTAAACAATAGTAGGGTGAGTACAAAGGCGGGATGCAGTGGGTGCAATAATCGCCCTTGTGGAGAGGTACGTTTGTATTATACAGCAAAACAATTAATTGTATGTTTGGTATCGAGCATCCGAGTGTTTTACATTGGCATTTGCGGAAGTAACACATGGAAAGAGTCCACATGAAGCAAGTACCCAAAGCGAGCAGATTGCCCTGTTTGCCGAGCCAAAATTAGATTTATCAAGCCGGGCCGCCGCTTCCCCTATCCAGCGGAAATTGTGGAATGTGGTTTCCGCATTCGAGGAACCGGCGAGCTGTACTCCTAATACTGAAATTAAGGGATTTTCCTTTTAGGTCCTTTTCTCGTTCCGGGTGCAAAATATTTGGAGAGTCGCCATTAAGATTGATTTGAAAATCATGTATCTAACCAGCTGTGATAATCTGGAATTGATTTTTCTGGAGTTTTATGTTATTATTATACTTACGATGTCTGTAAGGCGGTCTCCTCGGAGATCGACGTCTTTCGTGTTAGTGAAAGTACGTTCAGGGGACAAATACTATTGACTTTGGAAAGTATCTTGTCTTCCTAATGTCGAACCATCACTAATGCGTTCCTGGTATTATGTTGTATGTGTATAATATCTTACCTGTACTCAATAGATGCCTTAAACATTTATGCTGTTTTTAATGTCTTTTGAGTAAATAAACTGATTTGATTTGATATAAGAACTAATGTCGTTCACTGCTGGACATTGGCCTCCCCCATTCTCCACGTATTCCTATCTTATGCCTTTCGCATCCAGTCACCAGCAATTTTTCGAATGTCATCAGATGATCTTGTGAGGGGTCTCCCATTGTTTCTTCCGTGTCTCGAGAGGTCTCCACTCCACAGCCCTTCTAGTTCATCTTTCGTAAATCAATTTGGCAACATGTCCTGCAAATGACCATTTGAGCTTAGACATCACCCTACGACATCCGTGTTACAATTAAGCAAAAACGATGACCATATTCTGTGAATCTTTCTATAGTGCGTTGTATTACGCGTCTTCTTTACTAATTTCTTGGAATATTGCTGAATTGGTAGATCGCTATTCGACATACGGGATTAATAAATATATGAATAATCATATGGGTACGTGTATCCGACGCTATGAAACACTGATCACCTTGAGTCACGAGCCTTCTACCTCATTAACATACCCAAAATGAGTATATGGTAGTTGTCAATGAATTATAGTAAATGCGGGACCGTTTGTAAAACATTTATCCACTATAAAGGTGATGACATCATTGTCTCTATATTTATAGTCCCTATCTCTCATCTTGTGGGTTCGAATGTCGATCTCGTTGGTTCATTGTTAATTTTTCATTCAGAAACACCTACGGTTTTGTGGTTTATGTAGGTGTTTATTAAGATCGAGCTTCGTCCGAAACTTATTAGAATTTAACAACTCCATCTATTTTATGTTGTTTAGTAGAAGTACTCGTGTATGTTTCTATACATTTGTATGCTCGACTAATTATCACTGTATCACAGTTACTGTATTATATATCTGGCTCGACCAATAATTTATTTTCATTATTGTTTCAGTAAACCTGATGAGTTTTATGAAATTTACAAAATTTACTGTGAACCGAAATATGCAAGGGAGGTGCTTTCACCTGTGGTGTTAGTTAAACTACTATAACACCTGGCCCTCCTGGAAATAACGCAAAATCGGCCTAATTTTCCACCACATTGGCAAAACAATGAAGAGAGATAAATGCCATTTTTGGATTCGATTCCTACGATTTATAAGTCTTGTTTGCCATTGAAGAAGAAAAGAACATGTAAGTGGTTAATGTGTTCAAACAATGTGTTTATTGGAAACTGTATGTATTGATTTTGCTTAAAGGCCATGCCACACTGTTTGAAACAAGCTCTATACAGGGGTGACCTTGGTGAAGAGCTGTGGAGCCCACGGTTGGTGTAGCGTCCACATTTGGTTTAAAACAAGCTCTCCACAGGGGTCGCCTTTGTGGAGCGCACGGTTGGTGTGGCATCCACAGTAGACACTATTTTCGTATACGTCCGCATTCCACCGATGCACAGTGTTTCAGGGTGCGATATTACGAGCTACTTTTGGTGTAAATGGCTAATTATAAGTGTTTGGGGAAGAGTATTAGTCATCCAGTTCACACAGTAAATTTGAGTTCACCGATTTGTTGAAATTTCAACCCCTAAATTACCTACCTAATTGCATGCAACAACAAAACCGGTTCAGTCGTATTGTTTCGCCGCTAACCGATTGATATATACCTATGAATTTAATATTGAAAATTAAAAAAATACTTCTATTTCTATCTTTATACTCAAGGTCGAGCTGCAAAGGGCATTTTACGGTCTCATATTAAAAAAAAAAAAATCTTACGAAATACGCTATTCAAATACCTACTTTATGTAAAGACAGAGAGATAGACAGATATATGTGTTTCTATCGTAGAAGTCAACAGACATATAAATTTTATAAGAATAAAAATTTCAAAAGAATAATTTTACAGAATAATGAAAAGTAGCTCGTAATATTAAGATTTGAAACACCGTGCGACGCCGCTACGCAATTGACCTTGACTGGTGGAATCAACAGCCAAACATGTGGAATGCGTGTTTTCAACCGTTTACAACAGTTTACATGCGCGTCCGTCCACAAGGGTCAAACGAATTTTGGTTTAAAACAAGTGTCTACATAGTTTTAAACCGTTGGTGGAGACCGATGTGTAGAGCTTGTTTAAAACAGTGTGGCCCGCCTTTAAGCGTAGATGAAAAACTCTGTATTAAATATTTAAGGCCGTACCACACTGTTTGAAACAAGTTTTCCACAGGGGTGACCTTGGTGGAGAGCTGTGGAGCGCACGGTTGGTGTAGCGTCCACATACTGTTGTTAACAAGCTCTCCACAGAGGTCACCTTTGTGGAGCCCACGTCCGCACTCCACCGATGCGATGCCGTTATGCATGCTCGTTTAAAACAGTGTGGCACGGCTTTTAATACTACATTACGTGAAACTTATGTTTTCTGAAAGTTATGTAATATTTTAGAAGGTGACATTGTTAGAACATGCTTTATTAAAGCAAAACACTATCTACTCTGAAAAAACCGCAAAATTTCAGAGAACGTATGTTCGTTTTCATTTTTCTTAAATGTTCCAATCCTAGGGATTGGTTTGTACCAAATTGTAAAATTATTGCTGGTTCTTGGGATGCCACTTGGGCCTTTAATGTAATAGTTTCCTAGATAAACTTAAGGCGTTAACACTGTGGAATTCCATAATGACAAATTTTTATGAAATGAAACACTGCTTTTTCCACTTTTGAGTTTATTTTTCTCGACATGTTTTGAAGGCTTACACCTTCATCATCGGGAGAACGAGTTTATATCGTTCTCCCGATGATGAAGGTGTAAGCCTTCGAAACATGTCGAGAAAAATAAACTCAAAAGTGGATTTTTTTTAATGTATACAAATACTTGTAGACAAATACTGGATTTTACCCATTACGGGTGTATTAATCATTAAGAATTAATTGTATCTCAATAGAGACGAAGTTGCAAATTATTTGGAAACAGAATATGGTGGTTGAGGCGTTTACAGGACTTATGGTATATCATTGGTTGGGTTAAGCGATCGCTTTATGTAATACAACATTCTAAAAAAAAAAACAGTGTTTTAATTCATAAAAATTCGTAATAGTTTCCCGTTGTTTTCCACCTTTTTGTATACTTATTGCTGTATACAATTTTTTTAACTATTGATTCTCATGATATGTGATAGGTAGCTAATCTATCGCCATTTCACTGTCACGTGAATTCTACCAGACCAATGACAGCGTTATTTTTTCACACTGTAAATGTCAGGAATCGAACCCGGGACATTTGACTTTGCCACAAAGCCTGTCAATCTTTTGAATATTAATATACGAACATCTTTTAGTTTTTATTTATATTATGAGATTAAAGTAAACCCAGATGGATCGATGAAACTCCTAGTAACGTAACGATACCGTAGCATTCTTCCAACTGTTCACATGATATACAATTAATCAATCAATAGACGTATTGGCCGTGAAATCCTGAGAACTGGGTTGAAACATGATACATTCCAGTTACAATGGTAGACCCGGCCTGACCTCGAGGGTGTAATTTACCTGTTCAAGTCGAGCGACCACTGATAACTGCATGAATATGGATGGACTTACAATTCTAAGCCTTTTGTTGTTGTAGATTTCATACAGATGCGGAAAACATTGGAGATTCTCGCTACACGAACTATCGAATGTTTAATGTAAATAGGGAATTTTCGATGTATAATATATGTAAGTGATTTTGGTGTAAACATTGTGATCCAATTGAATTTTCATCCTCACTTTGAGGGATCATAATTTCACTGGAATTACGGGGTTTATTTTCAAACTTACGCTCATAACAAAATTATTCAATTCTGTATAACATATTGATATGGTATATTGATACAAACTTGATTATTATGCGGTGAGATCCTTATTGATGCGATTTAATAATGATTAATATTATTTTTATTTGTGATCTCTACACGAGATGGCTTTGTATGGCTGCTCTTATGCCTGTGCGGAATCGATAGTTCGCATTTGGGGAATTGAATTTGATTTATTGCTTCTTGAACAATGATGTAAAACTGCATATTAAATAATGAATACGGACGAAAACGTCTGTTTTTTACAAATTTCATTCTATTTTATGTGAATGGCATATTTTGCATGTCTAAGGCATAGTCATTTGATAATACCTTAGACAAGCGAAGCATGTCATTCACATAAAATATAATTAAACTTCTATAAAACCGACGTTTTCAATCGAGCTAGTTGATTGAATTTTACATATATTCTTTCATATATAATTTTAGAGAGCTTCCTTCTTCAGAGGCCACTCCACGGATCAAGTATGCGCTGGATTCGGCAAATGTTTCTGTTCGAAGAGATAACAAGTATGCCCTGGGGGACTTTCTCGCCATCAGTGGCGCATTCGACACTTTGTGGCCGATGATCCTGCTGAGGAGTCGCTGGTACTCGAGTGAGCTACTCTTCATCATTTCCGACTATGTCAGGGACATGCGGGCCGAGATCACGCATGCTGAGACTCGGGTCGCGAGGGTGTCAACGATGGATGCCAGAGGAATCGGTTCTCGGACCAAACCTATGGAACATCGATGACGTACTTTGTTTGCCTCTACTGGGAACCAGTACAATAGTTGCTTACGTTGACGATGCCCTGCTTCTGGTGCGTGGTAAGAGTCGGCGTGAACTGAAAGTGGTCTTAAATTAGTGTATGAGGATGATCACAGGTTGGGGTGAGCGGAATTGGCTTTCCTTTCCCCCCACCAAGACATCATGTTTTTTTGTCCATGAGAATCTCATTTCAAACCCACTCCTAGGGATGAATGGATCTGGCATCAGGTTTAAGAGTTCGCTCCTATACCTCGGTGTCCAGGTCGACAAGTTGTTTTCTTTTCTGAGGCATATCAAGGTTGTGTCGGAGAAATCCGCGAGTCTGTTCATATAGGTCAGGCGCCTCAGCACCTTGGCGGACGGTATCCTCCGCGCTGCTGAGGTTTCAACGCGTCCATCTACTAGCGCTGGCCAGTGTCCACAAGGCTTGCAGTGGCGCTTCCGGTGATCGGGGAGTACTCCCTGTCGACCTGCAGGTGCTAGAAGACGTCGCTAAGAGGCGCTTCAAGCGGGGCAAGATCATTAACTACTTGGGCCTCGCTCTCAACCCCGATGAGGATGGGTACACCACCTTGTGTAAAAAGGTGAGGGAAGTCTCGTTATCGGTGTGGCAGGACAGGAGGGTTGGCTCCCTCTGGGAGGTGAACCTTCTCTTTCTTTTCCTCCTAGAGACGAAGGATGAGTTGTGGGTGGATTGGCATGAACTACCACCTCATCTCCTCGAGAGAGCAATATATGATTTAGAATGATTGAGGATGTCAGTGTTGCTGTCCACCCGGTCTGAAATTCGGACCTGACGGACAGCAAGCACAAATGCAGGTGTTCAGGTCGACAAGTTGTTCTCTTTTCTGAGGCATATCAAGGCTGTGTGGGAGAAATCCGCGAATCTGTTCATATAGGTCAGGCGCCTCAGCACCATGGCGGACGGTGTCCTCCGCGCTGCTGAGGTACCAACGCGTCCCTCTACTAGCGCTGACCAGTGTCTACAAGGCTGCGCTTCCGGCGATCGGGGAGTACTCCCTGTAGACCTGCAGGTGCTGGAGGCCGTCGCTAAGAGGCGCCTCAAGCGGGGCAATATCATCAACTACTTGGGCCTCGCTCTCAACCCCGATGAGGACGGGTTCACCACCTTGAGTAAAAAGGTGAGGGAAGTCTCGTTATCGGTGTGGCAGGACAGGAGGGTTGGCTCCCTCTGGGAGGTGAACCTTCTCTTTCTTTTCCTCCTTGAGACGAAGGATGATTTGTGGGTGGATTGGCATGAACTACCATCTCATCTCCTCGAGAGAGCAAGATATGATTAAGAATGATTGAGGATGTCAGTGTTGCTGTCCACCCGGTCTAAAATTTGGACCCAACGGACAGAAAGCACAAATGCAGATGCGTGAGTGTATGAGAGCGTGGACTGATTCATTCAGTGGGGCCGGCACTTTGTGGATTTCCAACATTTTATTTCCTGAATAAATGTTTTATTTTTTATCAGAATCACAATCTTCGGTACTGGTACTCCTGGGTCGTGTTGATTAGTGTCTCGGCCGACTATCCTGACCCAGAGTCGCCGTTTTGTATTGTCTTCTTCGCCTAAGGACGTGCCGATTTTCTTGCTGGGAGAAGCGGGAAGCACCTGCGGTGCGGAGCCCCGTGTCATCTTCCTTGGGCCAATTATTTTTGTATACTTTAAAAGTACTTTGTTCTCTATGCCCCCACTCTTACTCTAAAATACCAGTTTTATGTTCGTATTATTAATAGTTTATTTTGTTTTCTCTTCTTATACTTGATTTTCCCTTTTCAGCTCCCGACTCTCTCCCACCCTGTGTTAAGCTATTTTTCTGTTTTGTAAAGGCCCTTAACCACTTAATGCTCGTTTTTTTTTTACGAAAATAGAATCAGAAATATCAGGTGATTTTATTTTTTAATTAAAGAATTTATATAATTTAAAAATAGTCCAGTTCCAAAAAGAGGCGAACTCTGTTTGTTAGTTTACCTTATGTAACACAAACAAGTCGAAACGCGCGAGTAGTGCTCGGGTTGGCGCGATACGATACATGCGCCGCGCGCGAGCACTGCTCGTTCAAAAGGGGTTAATTAACATTTATTTTTTGTTTTGTGTGAGAGGGGGACATGCAGGTCAATGAAGATTACATTGGCGAGGTTACACGCCTGGGTTCCTCTTGTTTCGCATGGACGGGGGAGGGGCATAGAGATTGCATGAGCGTAGCTGGCGAATGGGCGCCGCTGCGTCCTATAACAGCTTCGAGTAAGCGGTGAGTGAGCGGTGGGAAGCAGATGGTGAAAAAAGTAGCCATCCTTCAAACTAACTGTAGATCATCTTTGGTGAGTTTCATTATAAAATATACACACCTTATAGACTGCATTTCATTCTTACTTTGTTATTTCAATTAGTCTATTTCGCGGGTATAAAAGTCATCAGATTGCGTCGTAAGTGGTAGTATGCAAATTGAAGAGCCCCCGATGCTATCAAAGTGATCGGAGATGGCATTAGAAAGAGATTATCAGCGGAGATTGATGGGAGACTTGTAGTGCTTGTTTCCCACCTAATCGCTTTTTAAGTATAGCTGGCTGGGGTGGTTCTAGACAGTTGCGCTTTAAATATTAAATTACATATGCATTTTCTGGGGGTTAAAAAATATTAACTAATTTTATAAGAGTTATATTCTCTCCATTTTACATTGTCTATATAAAAATAAAACTTTAAGTATTGCTAATGAATCAGTGACACATAATTTTTTTATGCCCCAAATCGCCGCACAGAAGCTCTTAGAAGTTCTCTTGTATTGAATGCGATTCGTCTCAACGAGATGACGATCGAGATAGATCTCTTTTCATGTTGCCATTTACATGGTTCAATACATAGTTACGTTGATGTTATTTTTTTTCAATCTTGGCTTCGATTTGGCTTGCGCTGTAATGATGCAAAGTGGTTCAATTAAATAATGTTAATAATATATGAAGAGATTTACAATAATTCGCTTTTGTTTTTATTTTGGGTATGTCTGTGACCAATGATTTATTCTGCTTTTGAAGTTTCGGCGCAGTCACTATCGCCGGGACCTACTCGATTATTGTTTCAAATCAAATCAGTTTATATCATCAATAGACATTCTTCTTCTTTCCGTGTCCTGTCAGGTCTCCCTAACGTTGACTATCACCCTTGAGTAGGCCTCCCCGTCCTGGGCAGCTCGGAACAGCTCCCCCACGATCCTCAGCCCCGTCCACTCTCGGATGTTTCTCAGCCAGGAAACCCGCCTTCTCCCAACACCTCGTCGACCCGCATCTTACCCTCCAAGATCAGATGTAATAGTGCGTAATTTTCACCTCTCAGAACATGGCCCAAGTAGGACACCTTACGGAATTTGATGTTGCTCAGCAACTCTCTTGAGAACAGGTAAAATAAAATATTGCGTATAGTATACTATCAGAAACGCATAAGAGATGGTTCGACATTAGGAAGAAAGGATACTCTTCAGAATTAAGAGTATTTGCCTTCTGAACGTAATTTTACTAATATGAAAGACGTCGATCTCCGAGGAGACCGCGTACAGCAGATTAATTGCTCTTCCCACCGGTGTTTTAAATGGAGTCTGTTACGATTCTCGAAGTGTCATTTGTAAACAAAGAAACGCAGACAGAATTGACTTAAGTTATTTATCATTAAATCAGCTGTCAGGTAGCGCAGGTATTCTAAGATGGGAAGAATCACAAGTCATAATTGTGTCAGTTGGTTGGTATCGATACAGTTCTGTCAACTGCAGCAGCAGCTCTTGCAAAAATATCACAAAGTGTGCATTTGCCTAGTATCCGGTTTCGCCCCTTCTCCTCCGTGTAACCTCCGCGAGTCATGAATAAAGTAGTGCATCCAGTGCGGTGTAACCTTCACCTGAGTACTCAGGACTGGTTCGATCGTTTCTGCCGCCCTTGTGCCACTTGGCCCGCCCTCGCGTGCCACCCCTGCAACCCCCACGTCCGCTGTTCGCTATGCTATGTACTCGTATGTGAAAAATATTAATCATTATAAATATATTGTTTGTACTCGTTTTTTGAAAATAAATGTTTAACCGCCCTACCTCCAGGTAACTTTCCGAGAAACATTTAAAAAAATCACGTTGTTTTATTAAATAAATTTAATTACATATTATTTTATTTTTTTAAATTACGAAACGTCAAAAACTCGATCGCGCACCTCGCACGCCCTTTGTAAAATGATCATACTTGTGAAGACTTGTACTCAAGTGCTGTAGGCACACGCGCGTACTCGTAAAGGTTTGGACATTTTAGGTACATTACTTTTTCTCGAGCGCGTACGTGATACGGGATAGCGCAGAATGGTACAGTCAAAGTGTGCGTATCACGTATGTTCATATGCACAAGGTGGTTAAATAGGCATTTGATTTTGAAATTCTGACTGAAATATCGATTATTGTCAAAATACTCGTATACTTGATACTTTTTTTCATAATTCTTAAACAATAGTGAAAAATCGAACTAATTAACTAACTAACTAACCATCACACCGTTTCCACGTAAGGGTAGGCAGGAGAGGATGGACTGCCATTCTACTCTTTCTTGACATACCTCTCTAGGCTCATATATCGTGGCATGCACGTTCGTCGAGTTTTTCGATGTAGAACTCCTTATTAAATAATTAATACAAAAGAAAATCAGCCTATTGAACGCTAAGGCATTAACACCGTGGAATTCCATAGTAATATTCTATTACATAATAAATTATACATTTCGTGTTTTTAATTTTTTTTATTAAATAGTGGATTAAACAAAGTTTTTCAATTTCCCAAGTATACAAAAAAAAGTCTGATTTTTTTAATACTATATGAATGACATGTTTGCACATTCAATAATGCTTTCGACAGGCGAAACATGTCATTGCCATAAATTATATTATAATAAAACTTCTAGAAAACATATGTTTTCATTTGTATTAATTACTTTTTTGTTCTTAAAAAATAATGTGACTTATAAACGCTTGACATAAACTAAAACTTATTATCCTTGGTTGCGCTTTTTTGTCGTTTTGATATTTTATCTATTTTTTGAGATGCCAATCAAATATATAGAAAATTAATTCACCCCAATTTGCATCGTTTCTGTTCATTTATTGAAACTCAAATTTGAATGATTTTCCTTTTCTTACCGAGTACCCCATGGTACAGTGAGTAAGTGTAAACTTTTTGAATAGATTATAAGGATCAGGGTTACCAGAAGCGAATAACCCAGATATAATTTAGTTCCAAGAAGGTGAAATGGAGTTAGAGAAAATTGAATAACAACGTTATAAGACTTGATATATCACTAATAGCATTAGAATTTGTGTACGTGAATTACATTCGGCCGGGTTCTTGGGGCGAAAGGCTGGGGTCTTAATTCTTAATCACGGGGTTGCGAATTGGATCCCTTTCCATGGGGAAGATCGTTCCTCGAAGTCTATGTAGGTATAGGTATAAACTTTCAGTCTAGCTTAGGAATTCTGATAAACTATTTGGAATGCTTTTCAATTATTATTTTTCTTCTACGTATCAATGGAGTGTTAGTTTTGTAGAGATCATATATTTTATATTATTTTTCCATTGTGGTGGAAGATTAGGCCGACATTGTGTCTTTTCCAGGGGCTTCGGGTGTGAACGGTAGTTGCACATAGAGAAATATTATTGCTATTAGTTTTCAAAATTTCTTATTTATATGTAATAAAAAATTTTGATAGTGGTTTTGGTACCAAGGACACGTTATTTGATTGTAATTCTTTGCAATATCTCTAAAACGTCTACATACTCGTACAGATTCATGATTTCGTAAAAATTTTTTTAGAAATTGAAGTTTGTCTATTCTAATATATATTTTTTCTTGTTCTACTTCGAGTGCCATGTCAGGTCTCCCCGACGTCGGCTATCACCCTGGCGTAGGCCTCTCTGTCCTGTGCCAGACGGAACAACTCCCCCACCCCCCGAATTCCGGTCCACTCCTTGATATTCTCGAGCCAGGACATTATTTAGGGTCTTCCCACATCGCGCCTACCCTCGACTTTCCCTTTCATGATGAGGTGCAGCAGGTCGTATTTCTCGTTGCGGAGGCAAGTTAACGCAGACTTCACATCAGACAACAATTCTCTTCTCACTCTGGCTCTATGTAGCACCTCATCAGTCCACGAGATCCGCAACATTCTGCGATGGAGCCACATTTCAAGTGCCTCTATACTTTGAGGGTCCAGGTCTCCACTCTGTATACTAATATGGACCAAATATAGCACTTGAACATCTTCTGTCTCAATTTTAAGTTGATGTTGCCATTGCAAAATAATGGTAACATTTATTGAATTTTTCTGGGTATTATCAAACATTTTGATAATGTCATATTCTCTTCATTTCTCTAGCCATCTCTCCATTGCAGGATGTTAAGCTTCTTCAAAAACTCCAACGTTTTTTTGTCTAGCGCAACTCTTATGCAACTTCTCCCCCAACTGGAATTATGTCGTCAGCCCATCCTTTCTGAGGTCGACCGATGCCTCTTTTCTCTTGTCATGGTCACCACATCAAGACTCTAGGTGACCATCTATCCATTACCTGTCTGGCGACATATCCTACTCATTTAGATTTTCATTTAGCAATACGGTATATCGCTTCACTGAATGCCATAGTCTGTACCACATAAAAAAAAACATTTATTCTTCTTTCCGTTATTGTAGATCTTGCGATCTGTTTATACAGGATATCAAATTTATTTCTGTGATGAAGACGTCCATCCTTCTCTCCTTGTCTTTGGTGGTCGTCCTGGTGGTCGACGGCCCTCTGAATGCCTACTCCATCTCACTATGTCTTTAATTTTGCAGGATTTGCGAATTTTTTCGTTGGGTATCCTATCTCTAAGGGTTCTCCCCACAATAGGTCGCAATGTTCTCATTTCTGCTACTTTTAAGAGATGTTTGGTTCTGACAGTGTCTGCTCTTGCTTCGATTCCGTATGTCATTATGGGCCTGATGTATCTTTTATAAATTCTAGCTTTGCTTTCCACTAGCATATGCTTATTGTCCCAGACAGTGTCCCTGAGACATCCGGGAGAACTGCAGCTTTATCAGTCTGTTTTTTAACTTCATTTTGCCTACTCCATCTCACAATATCATAAATTTTACTGGATTCGCCAATGTTTTCTATAGATTTCAATGCATCTCGTATACTTATAATTCATTGTTTCACTAAGTTTATATATTCTTAAAGATTATTGTACGGGTGTGAAACTTGGACCCTGTAAGTTAACTCAATGAACAGACTGGAAGCATTTGAAATGTGGCTCCATCGCCGAATGCTCAGAGTTCCCTGGACAGACAGAAAAGTACCACCTTCTCCAACTGATATTGGAGGGGAACATTGAGGGACGCCGAGGGCCCGGAAGGAGACAAATGTCCTGGCTGCGAAACGTGAGGGAGTGGACCGGCATCCGAAGTGTCGAGGAGCTGTTCCGAGCGGCGCAGGACAGGGACAGGTTCGCCGAGGTGATCGCCAACGTTGGGGGGACCCGACAGGGCACTTGAAGAAGAAGAAAGATTAAGAAAGATTGGACTTAATATTTACACGCGCGACCATCTCAAATCACGCGCGTGATAGCCCTGCTAAAGATGTGTTGTACGAGTATGTACAATCTTGGAAACATTTTTTCAGTTTTTCATTCGGGGCGCTTGTGGCAGGTGGGTGTTTTCGTATTTTGGGGTTCTTGTTCCGCGCGCATGTATCAGATTCGCCTAATTGGTTTTGTTATTCCGTAGCCCGTATTTCGCATTGCAGAAAGATATAAATTTCTACACTCTAACGGGTTTATAAGGGTAAGTTACCTTGTTTATTCACCAGCACGCGATAATCTCTCGAGGGGAGTCGAGAAAAACTTCATTTATCTTGATTTCACGGGTACATCTAATCAGGCAAGATGCCTTGTGAACTTCATCTGTTCTATTGAAATGTTTTAAATCATCTTCTTTCTATTTTCGTCTGCTTGTGGTATCTTTTGACTAATCTTTTGACTAGTTCGTCTACAGTTTTCTTGATTTTCTGTATAACTGCTTTACATTTTTGTATTTTTCTTGTCCTACCTAGTCCACATTTTTCTTGATCGTGGTCCAAACCAAATATAAAGTATATATTGTTTTTTTTTGACAAGTTTTAAGCCTTGTTTTAAGGGCACAGGGTTACAGGGTGTAAATTATTTGAAATTTTTATTTTTATCTTCTTCTTCTTCTTCGTCAGCCTTCATCGGTCCACTGCTGGACACTGGCCTCTTCCCTTCTTATCCACTTGTCTTTATTTTTATAGACTGATTCATTGTCAAATACACAATTCGCACATTTTGAATGACTTTAATGTGTTTGTGCCCGACAATTATTTTCGACAACGGCAACATAAACCATTTTACTCGCCACTGTGTAGAACAAAACTCCTTAAGGTTATGCCCGTGGGCAGGGCAATGATCCTTCTAAACAGCATTGCTTCAGAAGTGGACATTTTTCACGATAGTGGGCTTATCCTTAGAAAGAATCTATAGCTTCTAACGAATTACTAAGGCGACAAGGTATTGCGTCTTAATTTACGAATGAATCAAATATGACCTATATCCATAAAATCACTGCTTTTTCATTACATATTTTACGTGCTATCGATAATTAAAAGTCAAAGATTGTGTTTTTTTTATTATATCATCGTCACCCTGTCTCCATCCACTGCTGAACGTAAGCCTCTCCACCCCTCTCGGTCTCTCGTCAGTGTTCTCCAGGTCTTTCCTGCCGTTCATACAATATCATCACTCCACCTAGTGGGCTGTCTCCCGACACTTCCCCGGCCCGACCTTGGCCTTCATTCAATAACCTTTTGGCTCCGTCTTCCATCATCTCATCGGTACACTTCTCCAACCTATTGCCACTTCATCCTTGCAATGCGCACCTCTATATTGCTGACCCTGGTGCGTCTTCTTATCTCTCTAAGTGAGATACCCAAGATGGATCTTACCATGGTTCGATGTGCAACTTTAATTTTATTAATACGAATAAAAACGTCAGTTTTCTAAAGTTTTATTATATTTTATGGGGATGATATGTTTCGCCCTTCTAAGGCAATACGGTTAAAATCTTTTCATTCGTATTAATCATTTAATATGGAGTTTTACATCATTGTTCAAGAAACAATAAATAATTTTATTTTATTCATCATTTCTCTAGTCAACGTCCATGTCTCGCATTAATAGATCATCACTCGTATCAAACACTGCTCCAGAACTTATATTATTGTTTATGATCATACAAATATGATTTTATTCAAACACAAATATAAATGTGTATGTTAAATTAGGAGTAAAATAGCGAACAACTGAAAAAATAATCCGTTTCAACAATATTATACCTAAAAAATATCATCCGCAGGACGTTCATAACATATATCACCTTTCCCCTGTCCAATTAACGATACACGTCCTAGCGCCGTTATGTTCTGAAATTAAATTGATACGTCTGCATCAGTACAGCCCCTAGCCCCTCCCCCCCACCCCGCCAGGAGGACGGCGGAGCTGTAACAACAACAATCCCTTAAAACACAAACAACCCTCCCTCCCGTGGACCTCCGAGGGCAGATTAACGAACCAAGAGCGGTAATTGCATTTTGTTGTATTAATTTGTCTTAATTTTGATATACGAGTGTAGAAGACGCTCTCTATCTGTCCCTGTGTAACAATTTGATCAAAAACTTTGTTGATTTTACCTGATTTTAGAAAGGCGAGAGAAATTATGGTAGTTACAATACTTTATACGTATTATTTTTTACATTTGAATCTACTAAAAACTAACTAACTAATCATCACGTTTTTTGCTTGGAAGTGTAGATAAGGAAATGAATCTCCACACCCTTCTATCATGGCAAATTTCTCTAACCTCTTATTTATTGTTTCTTAAACTTCATATTAAATAATTCTTTCTTTTCTTTCTTCTTCTTTAACAGCCGTTGTCGTCCACTGCTGGACATAGGCCTCCCCCATACTTCTCCATGTATGACATGTCATACGAGGGGTGGTTGGCATTACAACGCCACGCTTGCCAGACGGGTTGGCGAGGTGTCCTTCCACGTTAGCCTATGTATCAATATTATCCACCGAGGTTATTCACACTCAATCTCTAACATTTCGCATAGTTTCCAGGGGAGACCAAAGTCGAGGAGGTGTGGATAGGTACTTGGGATCAGATCAATCCTCCAGCGTAGCATGGCCATCACCACGGTGATGGCCATGCACCGCTCGAAGAGTCAATAGGATCCCCCTTACTCCCCCTTAAATAATTAATACTAATGAAAACGTCAGTTCTCTAGAATTTTTATTTTATTTTATGGGAATGACATGTTTCACCCTTCTAAGTATTCAGTTTATATGTTCCTACAATATAAAGAAATGCATAAAAAATACTTACGTTTTTGCTTTTGAGGTGCAGATATTACATTTAAAATTTAAAATAAAGCATATTTAATACAAATATATTTATATTTTGGTTCACTAAAGAAGGCAAAACGTTTGCCTAATAGATTTTTTTTAGAACTTAATATAATGTGTACTCACAAGTATTGTGAAATTTAACACGTATGATCTTTTCATTCTTTTAAATTTAACTAGACTTGGCCATAGCAACGGGTGGCCGGGTACAGATAGTAATATATAAAAAACATTTTTTAAAATCATAAATGCGTCAGTTTTGACAGATTTTAAATGAATTTTACAAACAACATTTTGAATGTATGCAAATTCTTGTAGACAAATACTGGATTTTACCCATTGCAGATAAATTATTATTTTATAAGGATTAATTATTTTATAAGGAGACGAAGATATAAATTGTTTTCTGGGAACAGAATATAGTGGCCGAGGCGCTTACAGGACTTATGACCTGTCATTGGTTGGGTTGAGCGATCGCTTTATGTTTAACAACATTCCCCATTCCGCCTTTCTTATGACCACCACGTCTGACAAATTTTTGGAACTTGTATGTATACTAGAATCCCACGCTTATCTTTACATTTTTAAGTTCACTCTACACTAGCGTCATCTTAATAGAATTTTACAAACGTTTTATGCATTTGTTGTTACAAATATTTTGAATTAAAAAAAAAATATTGTTTTGAAAATAATACAGTTTCCTTGCGCGCAGTTAAGGGTTAAGAAGGGTAATTACGAAATATGCGAGCACAAAGTCCAGAAAAATTAGAAAATGTAGTTTTACATCACATTACATTGCCCTTGCCTTTATTAGATCGCAGATATTGTTATTCTCGACACGAATGCGTCGAATGTTCATGTTTTACAAACGGAGTCCGCTCACCTCCCACCCAGCGTCGCGTGATTCCTCGCTCTAGAGTAAGAGTGACCGTGAGTACACTTTAGTTCCACTAAACTGTCAGCTTCCCAAAAAGTCCTCAAATTCAGCAATGTTATTATTTTTTAATGTAACGAAGTTTTATCCATATTCTTATATATTCGCTAAAACTTAGTATTTTGATTCACATTTCAATAATTTAAATAAATAAATAGAAAATATTTCAGATATTGTGGTTCTGTGATATGGAGTCCCCACGAGGCGAGATACTCGCTTATGTTAGAGAGGGTTCAGAAAAGATTTCTGAGATATCTTTACATGAGGGAGTTTGGAAGTTATCCGTGGTTTTATCCCACTGCATTCCTCTTGGGCATGCTGGGGACCAATAGTTTACAGATAAGAAGGGATGGGTGCACACTTACCCATTTCTTCAAACTTATCAGGGGATTATTTGAGAATTCCGTTATTTTGGAGGCTATCCATCTTTATGTTCGAGAAGGTTATCTTCGACAGCGTCAGCACATACTGTTTTATATCCCAGCATGCAGAACCAACTTACCTCTGATGATGCCGGCGGGGAGAGCAATCAAACTGCTGAAAATGTTCGCTTCGGAGATTGACGTCTTCCATATTCGTGAAAGTACGTTCAGAAGACAAATACTCTTGACTTTGGAGAGTATCTTGTATTCCTAATGTCGAGCCATCTCTCATGCGTTCCTGGTATTATATATTGTTTATGTTTTACCTGTTCTCAATTGCCTTAAACTATTGTATAATTGTTGTTTGTAATATCTTTTGAGAAAATAAACTGATTTGATTTGATTTGATTTGATACTGTAATCAAGCATCCCTAATAACTACGATAAACCTCTACATCTAGATTTAACTCCACTCCTTATCGATTTATATATAAGTAATGATTTTGTACGATTCTATTGTTAACATTTTTATAACGAAGGATAACAACCACCCGAAACATATATGTAAAGAGCGTTATAATTATTTTGTGAACTAAAAATACGATAAGGATTGATTGTATCTCAATAGAGACGAAGATATAAATTGTTTTTTGTCTAAACTATTGGTGAATCCAGTATTTGTCTACAAATATTGGTAACATTCGATAAAAATACGATGTTTTATGATATATGAGTTTGGAGCATGGAGTTCTAGTCCCAACCCTTATCTATGGAAGTGAAGCTTGGAGTTGGCAGAAGAAGGATGAAAGTAGGATGAATGCCGTAGAAATGAGGTCACTAAGAAGAATGTGCGGAAAAACAATGTATGATAGAATATCTAATGATGAAGTACAAAAGGAATGTAAGGCGGATGAATGCGTGATAAATATAATTAAGAAAGGGTCACTAAGATGGTTTGGACATATGGAACGAATGGATGAGGGAATAATGGTTAAAAATATATATATGCAAGTAGTGTGAATGGGAAAAGAAGTCGAGGAAGGCCAAGGAAGACAAGGAATGACCAAATGAATCGATTATTGAAAGGCGGCCATGTTCGAAGTAGGAACAATCGACGAGCGTGCATTCCAGGATAGAACAATGTGGCGATCCATCCTCTCTGCCTACCCCTCCGGGGAAATGGCGTGATGGTTAGTTAGTTACTTAGTGGAAGTAACTAACTAACCATCACGCCATTAAGTAGTTATTATAAAAAAAAACATCCTTTCATTTACTTCCATCAAAAGATTTAAGTAATATCATTAAATTACCTGAAAACACAATGTTTTTAAAAAGTTCGTTTACCATCGGTCTGATGTGAAGTTATATAAATATCAACTATTGAATTGTCACCATCCTCAGCATCATGCATATCAGAACAACCACATCATTCTGTCCGTCCTCATTACAACTCATTATGTTTTCTTCTCTTCTTATGCCGGGTCCTCCCGACGTCGACCATCACTTGAGAGTACATGTCCCTGTCTTGCGCAGTTCTAAACAGCGCCTTGACTGTTCTGATTCCCTTCTAATCACGTATGTTCTAGAGTCGGGATATCTGTCTTCTCCACACAACTCGAGGACTCTCTATTTTGCCCATTATGACTATCATGTTTTCGCCACTTTATAATGATGATGATTTTAATTTATTAAACAAATATTAATTTTTAATTTTATACAATCGTGTATGAGGCATTAATATAATATTATGTTGGAACGTTAATTTCTGGACGGATGTTCGTGTGTTCGAAGCCAGGAATATTTGCGGGTCGTACCCGTATTACTTCTAATATCCTTGTTACCTGTGAAGCGAAAGAAAATGCCACGCGAACTCTGAACAATGCAAGGTAACGGTGAAACTGAAACGGAAATTATGCTAATAGAGATTTTTCAGTGAAAACTATTTTGATTGTTTTCCTTTCTCCTCGTTGGTTACATGAATTAGTTTAAAGACAAAATCTTGGAAAACCTTGAATTTTCATTTGAAATTATTGCTCAGGTAACATTAAACACTGCTTTACAAAAAATATATAAATAAAATACTAAAAGGCGGCCACTTTCGAATTCAAAATAATTGACGAGCGTGCTTGTTACGGTGTATAAAAGTAGAGGAAGTAAGAGTGCCTAACCCTCCGGGGAAACGGGGTGATGGTTAGTTAGTTTAACTAAGCTCAGATACTTTTTTAAAATGTATTTTTATTAATTAAAATTAAAATTTAATATATTTTTTTCAAATTAAAAATTCCTTCATAATATATATTCAGTTTTATTTCATTTATAATAATAATAATAATAATAAATTGGATAATTTATTAAGCGCCATTTTTATAAATTACTCATCTCAAGGGCGCTGTATTAAAATTTTATCTTTGACCGGTTTCGGCAGCTCACTGCCATCTTCTGTTTTATCGGTGGAATAAAACTTAACTAACTAACTAACTAACTAACCATCACGCCATCTCCCTGAAAGGTTAGGCAGAAAGAATGGACTGTCACACTATTACTGATGCGGCACTCCATCCTTCTCTTTTCGCTCCGCGGGAGACGCGGTGTGATGGGTTGCGAACCTCATCGCCACCAAAAGGCATCTCCCGCGCACACTCTGATCGTGCAACACCCACAAAATAAATTTAAAATAAATAATATAAAATACAATGATATAAAATAAAATAACAAAATAAAAATAATTTAACACAAAATGTTCTTTTTAGATGGTGCACATATTGTCTATTTAATTTATGTTCCACGAATCCGTCGTTTTTTTAATTTAGCACACACACATTATGTTTTTTTCGATGTTGCACATGTTGACATGGACGATCCGGACTTTTGTGTTTATTTAATTTATGTTACACGTATCCACCGTTTTTTTAAATTAGCTGTAATTAGGCACTTAACCAGTAAGAACTTTGAAATAATATTGAAGGAATTATTCAAATTGTCATTGGAACAAATGAAAAATTTATTTTTACACCTGTCAAAATTCTTTATAAAAACGATAAAACTAATATACTTAATATTTATTATATTAAAATATAATGGATTTTTTTACATTTTTATTTATTTATTATCATTAGTAATAAAACATATCTTCTTCTTCTTCTTGTCCTGTCACGTGGTGCACAGGGCCTCAAAGAGCCTTCTCCACCCAACTCTATCGCATGCCTGATGCCTCACATCATCCCAAGTGAGGCCTGTTGCTTTGAATTCGTCCTGAAGGGCTCTTCTCACACATAAGTGACTTATAAAATGGCTTCACTTATACTATCTGCATCTAATTGTATTATATAATATCAAAATTACCATTTCTCATTAAAAAAGTTCGCCTAGATCTCTAAAGCTATCACTTTCACTACTACTTGCAATAAGCTGCTCTATCGTCGCGTGAAACATTTCCTACACAGTTCTCAAATCAGCCCCTCACTAATATTTGAAGCTAAAAAGTTCGTTTTCTGCTTACTCTATGACAACATTTGATATATTATATGATCGTAGTGAACCCATTTTTGTCCCCAGTGATGCAGAAATCCCTTCTTTCTTTGCCTTGCTGTTCACAAGCAAATAAACGCCTTTTAACATCTCTCGGCTTCAACGCGTACGACACCCAATTCCCTTGTTTCTGAATCATTCCCATGGCTTTCAGGCGTTTTGAAATGGCTTGTTGTGTCACTCCCAATGATCCTGCCAATCCTTCTTGCGTTTGACACCAGTCTTGATCAAGCAATGCCTCCAATTCTGCATCTTTGAAAACCTTTTCTCTTTCACCACCATTGCCGGTCTTCGACGTCAAAATCACCGCTCTTGAAGCGCTGAAACCTCTCTCGGTACGTTCTTTCACTAATAGCAGCCTTTAGTGAAAGAGTTTGTAGATATTAGAGAGCTTTCGATGAGCCCCAGCCGCAGATTTCTTCATTTTAAAGAAGAAAATTAAAACCTCCCGCAAATGACGAGAACTTTATGATGCAGACACAAATCGACTAATTTCTATGGCGTTTTGTTTCCAAATCTCAAAGTCTATTGTATGACATCTACGATCTATTTATTTTATTCCACCACTTACCGCCATATTCATCTTTTGAAAAACGGCGGAAGCGAAGTTGTACATCTAATAACAACCGGAGTACTGAACAGATGAATTCAATTCTAAAGAATAATTTATTATGCTATGACACATATAACACAGCCTGCCACTGGTAGCAATGCGGTATATTTTTGAGAAATTGTATGTATTTTACGACGATATTTTTTATTATTATAGAATGCAGAATGGAAAATATTGTTTGTTCGCGCAGTTTAAATACGAAAATTCGTTGCAATAGAACGGAATCCAATTTCAACGAATTTCCTGCGTGTTTTTTATTTCCAATGCATTCACGTATATTCATTTTTTATCTGCCGCATACGATACGCCGCCATAACGAACAATAATTCCGCGCGTATGAAAAGCCGCGTCTATGTTTAATCACGTTCCCGATAGAGGTATTCGCGCGGTCGTGTTTGACCCGAAAAAAGTGGTAACCATTGTTTCAGCGAATTTATTACATTTTCAGTACAAAAGGGTGCGCGCGGTCTCATTTCCGTCATCGGATCGTGTGGCGGGGTATAAACAACAATTGAGGAGGGTTGTCAGACGAAATATGACGGCGGAGGAAGCTGGAAGATGGATTAAAGTTTCAAATAATCCTCTCAACTTATTTTGTGGTCAAATAAATATCTATATGTTTTTCTTTTCTTTCTGTTTGTGTCGGTGAATTGTCCTTAGATGCGTCCATCCCTCCATCTCTTCAGCTACATACCTACCTGGTAGTCTCTCGGTGCTGGAGTTTTCATTTTTTACAATGTTTCTTCTTCAAAAGTCTTGTATCTTCCATGCGGTCCACACGGTCCCTCCAAAAGCACCTTCTACTTCTTCCCTACCCCACTATGTCTTCAACACCACAGACAAACTTTATAGTCTTATTTCTGATCCGATCTCTGAGAGTTCTGCGTGCGATGGAGCGTAGGATTCTCATGTCTGCCACATTGTGTATATTAATATATTTTAATGTTTTTAAAGATTTTATAGTCTGGCATTACTTAGAGTGTGGTTGCATACTTACGATGCGTACAATGTTTTAATTTATTTAAGTTAAGAGGATATTAAAATAAATATATTCTCGACAATTTATTTTAAACAGAAAACACTGGTTTATAATAAATTTGCAATTATTCCAATTTTTGTTTTATACGTTCAAGGCTAGTTTCTTTTTGTTAGTATGCATATAATTAACTATTTATCCCTTTCTTACAGGGCTTACATACAACTATTTTCTCAGTTGTAGGATATCCACATATATATTTTTGACATCAACTTACTTTAGTTTTAAACACAATTTCAGAATTTAAAAGTCATAAATATATCCTGTAGGTTAGTTATGATGGTCCGAGAGATGGGCTGAAGATGTAGCTTCAATAGACAGTGAGCGAGAAAGCAGAGCGACAGGAAGAAATGGAAACGTTTTAGAAGAGCAACACAAAAATATCAAGGCTGAGATAGAAGAAGAACAATTGTTAGTTGACAATATGATATGATGTTGGCATCATTGGTGAAGAAGCCATATATTAAACATATTGTTTATTCTAGAATATAATTAATTCCACTGATTTATCCACTTTTATTTAATAGATAAAAATGGATTAAACAGTGTTATTAATTCTATTCCAAATTACAATGGAATTGTATAGTGTTAAAGCCTCAACCTTCAATAAAGTTAACATTGCTCAGTCTTCTATCTATGTGCGTGTCTAAGGACTCACAGTGATTTGTATTAAAATATTACCACATGCTCTAAACTAATGAGAATTTTAACTCCCACTAAAAGCATGTCTTCCTTGTATAATTTAGTCTATTTTAGTACGCCGATTCCCCATCGCACGTCTTGTTCTATCACTTACACTTTTTGTCATTATAATTGAACTTTCCCGCCGAGACATTTTTATAGTAGTGATTAATCTCCCATGTCCTCATAAACAGATGTGGAGTTTATTCACGGAGCGTGTTGACAAATGTGTGGAATTATATCGCCGAAGCTTAGGTCCATTCAAAGAGTATCTCTTGCTATACACACGGTTAATGCGTCACATTAAATTAATCGCATTATTTATACTCTCTAATGGTCTCGGATTAAAGGAAAAGCACAAACTGTCTCTCGTGCAGCTCTGAAGACGGTCTAACGAGTCCGATAAGAGTATCTGTAGCGCCTTTTAATATGCCGATGCCACCGTATGGGCAGTACTCGTATGTCCGCGATTATAAACGAAGGCGCTGAGCCATCACAGCGCCTACTTTACTTCCTCTGAATAATTGGCTTCTTGAGGTCAAGAACGTGAGAATTAGCAAGCTGTTAGTAATTATACTTGCCTGTTATGCAATTCGTTCTACCAAGACAACACGTGTAACTACAATATATATCGTAGTTCTATTAGATACTGTTGCAGTGAGCGGTGATACAATTTTATGTGGTCTCTATATAAAATATTTTGATTGTGATTGTTATTCTTGATAGGGCATTATAAAAAAGTAGTTTTAAATAAAATTAATAACAATTATTTTTAGCAAAATATAACATTGATGGGAATTATCAAATTCTCTTGCAAAAAACACTTTTTATACTTATTAAAAAAAAACAGATATCATAATCAAAATAACATATTTAATACCGCATATCACTGTTAAAGAAAAAGTAAACAAGATATTAAATTTTAATTTTTTTTTAATTGTATCTCAATAGAGACGAAGAAACAAACTGGAAACTGAATATGGATGATCAAGGTGTTTACAGGACTTATGACCTGTCATTGGTTGGGTTAAGCGCACGCTTTATGTAATTACAACATTCCCCATTCCACCATTGTTATTATGATCATGTATGATACATTTTTTTGGAAGTTGTATATATACTCCAAATTCATACTTATCTTCACGTGGCAGTTCCAGTTAGCCATCTATGTAGATTTGATTGTACTAATTAATTTTTTAAGATTAATCTATACAATCCATCCACTAACGCCATCTATGAAGAATGATTGTTTAGCATTTAGCAAATAAGATATTAAATGTTTATTTTTTATATACTTTGTATACAAGCATTAAAATTTGATTAATTTGGTCATACCATGTTTTCCTCGGTCTGCCTCTACTCCGTACTCCATTTACATCATTAAGGTATACTTTCTTAACCATTCTTTCTCCATCCATGCGCTCCATATGTCCGAATCAACGCAGCGATCCTTTCATAATTTTGTTCATAATACCTTCTTCCGCTCTACATTCCTTTCTTATACGTACGTACCCCCACATACGTCTTAGGGACTTCATCTCTACCGCATTTATTCTGCTCTAATCCTTCTTCTGTCAGTTACATGCTTCGCTTCCATACATTAGGGTTGTTGTTGTTCCATAATTATATTTATGCTACTTTCCTATATAAGCGTTTTTTATTATATTACATTGGTTTGATAAGTTGTGGTGGGTTGACGAAGTTTCCCGCATGGTAGTGCGGTGGGTAGGAGGGTAGGTGGGCCGAGTGCGGCAGGAGCGGGTTGGTGGTGGCGGTGAGCTCCGCGCCCCAAACCCAAATCGAATGATGCTCCCGGACACTGCGGACATTCCCTCGCATTCCCCTCATCCCCCGCCCCTCCGCCCGGCCTAATTCAATCATAGTTGTGGGATTTCGTCAAATCGAAAAGTCAATTCTCGGAAAACGAATTTGACGCGAAAATTTCCCCCAAAGTTTGGGTCACCATTGTGCGTGAAGTGGGAACTTTCCCAAGTTTGATGGCCGCCTGTTCGTGTCAGTTTCCCGTTTTCCGAGTCTAGTCGAGTCATTTTCTGATTCTCTTTCCCCGAGATTGAAATACTTACTTTGTCAGAATTTAAAACATCTCTAATGGGATTTGGACGGGCCCACTAAGTCCCGCAGCGGAGGTGAGTTTAATATTCATAGAAATGTCCCGCCACCCCCTGCCGCCTCCCCCGCCACCTCACCCGCCCCGAGCGAGCCGCCACAATTATTCTTGGCGAAATTACCTCGCATGTTTGTCCGCGAAGTTCCGAACTGCGAAATTAGTTTTGTATAAAACATCGCTAGACGAGTGTAACCGCTAACTACAAATAAAAAAACGCCCTTGCGTCGGGAACGCAAGCTGCACGGGCGTTGTAAGCCTTCCCAAGCTGCTCGCGGAGTTTGCATTTGCCGGGGAAGCTTTCATTAAAGCTCTATTTATTGGCTCCTAAAGTTACAGGGCGCGGAAGCCCCGAACGTTCCGGATTCGGAAACTTTTTAAGACGGTTCTTTGCGTCTTCGGAGTGTTCGGCGCTATTGGAAACTGCCACGTTTATAACACCCTTCACGGGGGTGGGTTATTCAGAGTTTATATCGCCTACAAAGTGTTTTACGAAGGCGCTATTCAAAGTGGCTGGGATGCTTTTTTTTCACATTATATTTTTAGTTAGTTATCTCTGCAAATGGTTCTTAAAATGATAATCTGCTAGCTCGAGTAAATTGCTAGCTCTAAGATGATAAATACATAAATAATGATTCTTATATACTAGTATTATTACTTGTGCACAATGGTGTTCTTGTACCGACCCTTGTGTATGAAAGGGAAGCATCAAACTGGCAAAAGAAGGATAAAAGTAGAATAAATGCAGTATAAATGAGATAGTGTCGAATGAAAAAATATATAAGAAGTGAATGCAGTGGGAATGAAAGTATTGAGAACAACATAATGAAAGGAACAATGTCATTCCCATAAAATATAATAAAACTTCTAGAAAACTGACGTTTTCATTCGTATTAATTATTCAATATGGAGTTTTACTGATGTAATGATTTGTTCAAGAAACAATAAACATTAAGATGGTTAGGACACATGGAAAGAATGGTAAAAAAGTTTATGTTAACGATGTTAATGGAATAAGAAATAGAAGAAGACCGAGAAAAACGTGTCACGATCAGATAAATCGAATAATGAATGTCGGATACGTGAGTAGTCGGATAAATCGACGTGCGTGCATGACACGAATGTACGCACGTCGTATGAATGTTAAGAAAGCGCGAGAAAGAACAGTGAGGCGGTCTATTATTTTTGCCTTCCCCTTAGGGGAAACGGCGTGATGGTTAATTAGTTTGTTAGTTATGACTATTCGACTTTATTTTCTCGCTTTTTTATAGATAACAAAGTTACAACAGAATTTTGTTGCATTTTTCTCTGCCGACCTCCATAACCTGTTTGCTGAGAGGGACGCTATTCTAGCAGTTTTACTCCGCATCCTGTAAGGCCGCCGAGCTTTATTTCTGCACACATCCTGCCCAGTCCAGCGGAGCAAGCTTCCTGCTGCTGCGGTCAGACGCCCGCGCTAAGGTTTCCCCCGCGGCTACGGAGGGCTAACAACGGAGACAAGTTTGTTCGCGGAGAATGCATGCTCCGCGAACGAGCCGTTTTTTATGAATGTACTCGCGAGTCGCCGCGCCGGGGTGTGCAAGTACTGAGAATTCATTTACGTAACGACAGAAATAGCGCACGCGATACGGGGGCGTATGTAGGCCAAATGGAGTTCTGTAGTTAAGCGGGGGAGGTTATATTTCTTTTGGACAGAGTTGCATTACGTTGAAACAAAAGGTCGTTTTCAGCGCCTTTGTTTGTTGTTTTCCGTTCTTTATTTAAACTGCTCTGTTGATTTCACGACCCCCATTTATATATTTTTTTATAAATCCACTCGTAACGGTCTTGGAAGCGATAGCATTTACATCAACGTTTTAAAAGTTGAGTGAGGTCCGTAGGTAAGTTATTCTTTAATATGGAGTTGTCAACTTTAAACTAATTATATAGTCTATTGTTTTGGCCGAAACACTTAGATACTTTCACATTATAAACTGTTAAATTAAAAAACTTTGTTTTGTGTATCACAATTGTATTTTTTATTTTACGCGACAGCTGTTTCGTCAACCTATGTTGATGAAACAGCTGTCGCGTAAAATAAAAATACAATCGTGATATATAAAACAAAGTTTTTTAATTTAACAGTTTATTATTTAAAACTAATTAACTTACTAACCATCACGCCGTCTCACCGAAGGGGTAGGCAGAGAGAATGGATCGTCATGCACGCACGTCGATAGTAGTTGTTTTTCTGGATATTAGTTGTCGACTTCAACGAGATAAACAATTAAATATTTGCAAACAACATTTATTTGGGTTATTGATGAATACGGTGGTGTATTTGATTTCATTTAAACAAATTATATTTAATTCAATAAGTACCAAACTATTTAGCTTCCTTATAGGGGAATGCTGGATTTATGGATCTCATTATAAGATATGAATGAAGAGGAAGTCAAGCAGAGTTTGACTCGAACACTCGATCCGATTGTATTGGTAGGCATTGAAATAATATAGTCAAAAAGTTCACATCTAGAGGAGTTGTTCGCCCTGATAGAGGCTCGTTCGTAGTCGTACAAAGTATTAAAGAGATTGATGATGCTTTGGACGTTGACATTTTTGTGAGAGACGCTTTTGAAGTCACTCGGTGTCTGGCTACTCTTTTGAAACGTTATCTTGTAAAACAGATTCTAATATATTCTTTGTCTTTGCTTCGGATAAGATCTACTCAGAGTAACCAAGCCACGATCTACGAAATTAGAAGCTGTTGAGTTCCGTGGAACGCGATGTTTACGATTCCTTCTTATATTGTAGATGGACAAAGGTGGGCTAAATCTATGACTTGAATAAACTAAAGATATGGCAAGAGAGTAAAACTAATTTGGAAGGGAAATTGTAAACACGGTTATTAAATATGTTTTCAAAATAAAATTTTTATATTGAACGCTAAGGCATTAACACTGTGGAATTCCATAGTAATATACTTAGGAAATTGAAAATAACTTTGTTTAAATAAAAACTAAAAAAAGGAAGACTAAATTAAAAACGCATTTAAAATTATTATTATTATTTTTTTTTAAAAAAAGACAAATATCAAGGATTTACATCAATGATATTAGAATTTATTTTACAATCTTCAATGTGAGCAGAAAATAGCTCATTATTATGAAGAAGGAATCTGGTCGTGTCCAGGCTCGAACCCATGTCCCCTGGATCAGGAGCCAAGCGTTCTATCCCCTAGACCACCACCCGGTTCAATATATACAATTATTTAAATTTTTAACCTGGGCTATTTGTTACAAGTACTAATAATTATTTTTTGTTAGTAAGAACTAATAAATAATATTAAACAATAATAATACATGATGATTATATAAAAAATATAAAATTGTAATTTAGAAAAAAACATATATTTTAAATACATGATTTATACAGAAATCAATAAATGATTAATTTGCATTTGATTGAGAATGGGAGCTTGGGAGATTAAATGTAGACAAAGTATTTAAGGAGAAAGGAGTAAAAGGAGGAAATTATACAGTGTTTTAAATTAAATTTCCTACATTAACAATGGAATCCCGAAGTGTTAACCCATTAACCTTCGATAAAGAGAGTAAAACTTATGATATTGTAAGACTCTAAGCTTAACTCTTTCTTAAGCTCGATAGGGTGAATAATCAAATTTATGAGTCATGCATACCAGGATCTCGATTAGTGTTATTGATTCATTGATATTCGAGGAAGATACTGATATAATTAATTATTGTGTGTGAGAAAATATCGTTTTAAAAGTGATATTGTATTCAAAATGCGTCAACAAAGAATATGCTGCATAGCGTTTACAGATGGTTATCATTTGCTTAGCGGCGTAAGGGTTAAAGAGTCCACATATAGCTTCAGTAAAGACCGTGCCACACTGTTTGAAACAAACTCTCTACAGGGGTGACCTTGGTGGAGAGCTGTGGAGCCCACGGTTGGTGTAGCGACCACACACTGTTGTAAACAAGCTCTTCACACGTGGAATGCGTGTTTAAACGTGCGTCCGTCCACAAAGTTTGTTGAAGGTCAAACGAATTTTGGTTTCAAACAAGTGTCTACACAGTTTTAAACCGCCAGTGGAGACCGATGTGGAGAGCTTGTTTAAAAGAGTGTGGCCCGCCTTTAAGCGATGACTGTGTGCGTGTTTGTAGTTACAATTCAATCGAAATGATTACTGATCGGTGTAGTCAGCGCGTAACGTAACGGTATTTCTTGTTTACTAGGAATTCCGTTCAAACAGTAATTTCGTGCGTTGTTTTGATCGTAATATCGGAGATCCGAGCATTAATGTTACATCACAAGCAGGCCCGAATCCCCGGCTGCGGGGAACTGGTCTGCGACTAGCTGTTTCACTTTTAATAAGCACTCTTCATTAGGCCCCCGGCGCCGCCAGCGACCGGATCGTGGACTCTACTCCGAAGCCGCATTCCACGAATTCTGCCGATGGAATCTCTCGGAGCGGATTGACGCTGTGATCTCAATAAGGCCATTGTTCTCCTCGTAACTCTTTCTTAGATCGCTGTTATTTTTATCTATGATGCGCATTTATGTTGTGACCCTTTACACTTTCATTTTTGAACTGACAATGAGATTAAACAGGGGCGAATGAATAAAGTTATTGGTTATATTGTTAATAGATTAATGAATTTGTAAAAAGACTCACATGAGAGTGATCACTGAGAAGACCGTGTGAATCGATGTATGATAGAAAACCAACCGACGAAATAAGAATGAAATGAAAGCTAGATGATTACATCCCGAGTGAAATTAAAAATAAATTACATGGTTTGGACATATGAAATGAACGGATGAGAGAAAAACGGTTAAAAATTGTATACAAGCAGTGTTAATGAAAAAAGTCGAAGGCGGCTGAGGAAAACATGGTATGACTAAATGAATCAATTACTAAAATGTGTCCAAATTCGACGTGTTACGATGTATTTATGTAGAGGAATCTAGAGAGGTATGCCAGGACAGAGCAGTATGGGGATCCGCCCTCTCTGCCTACCCCTCGAATCGGCGTGATATTTGGTTACTTAGTGTGTAGTAATTGTAATAATGCAAAATTACATAGAACTTTATTTAATAACCTCATGATATTAATCGGTAAAATTCTAAAATTAGAATTTTTATAGATGGAAAAACTCTGCTCCTTTTAGAAAACAAAAGTTTTCATTCGAATTAATTATTTATTATGGAGATATGCATTTTGTTCAAGAAACAATCAATATCGTTTTTGTACCCAAAAAATTATTTTAACATGATTAATACGAATGAAAACGCCAGTTTTCTAGAAGTTTTATTATATTTTATGGGAATGAGATGTTTCGCCCTTCTAATGTGAAATTTGTTGACATTTGATAATACCTTAGAAGGTCGAAACATGTCATTCCCATAAAATATAATAAAACTTCTAGAAAACTGGCGTTTTCATTCGTATTAATTGTTTAATGTGGAGTTTTACATCATTGAGAGAGTTTTATAACATGGTTTAATACGCGTAAGGTTGAATTCTTGTTAACTTCAGCGATGATGCTTCATTTGTGTCTCAGTTAGTTGCGATGGCGGGCTTTCTGGGCAATTTGTTAACCTGTCATGTTGACGTAATGGCCGCTAGTTTACTCGTACGAGGGACGTGCATTCAGTTTTAAGCCAAGATACTAATAGAAGTGAACACATCTTGTATCAACTGAACCTAATTTAACAAAAACTACGCATCGGTGCTGGCTACAAACCTAATATACGACCTCTGCCATACAAGCTTGTCTAACCACTGAATTACCGTAACGTTTTTGTTTTATTAACTATGATTCTACTATTCGAAACGTAGCAAAACAAATGACAAACGTGACTATTAGCTAAAACTTCGATTCGATTAATCATATTGTTTCGCTTTGTTCAAAATGAATAAATCTCACATGTGAATCGATGTATTTTGAATTTATATGTTGTTAGTATAACTATTGCAGAAAAGTTAATGTCACTGTAATATTATTTATCTGCTACTACTATATACAATATATAAATAAATACATTAAAAGTATAATGGCACTGTTTTTTCCACTCTTATTTTATTTTAATCGACATAATTCGAAGGTTTTACTACACCTTTATAATTGGAAAATTGATAAATTGATCTCCCGATGATGAAGGTGTAAACCTTTATCATCAAACATGTTGAGAAAAATAATTTTAATAGTAGAAAAACAGTGTCATAAAATTTTTCTTCTATATTCGCCATCACTTTGTGTTGTGGATTCACATTTGAATAACTTTTTGGAAATATTGTATTATCATAACATTTTTTTGCACTTTTCACAAACATGTTTCGAGACACAAACTTCCCTTCTTGGAAATTTGGGAAGATTATGGTTTTAGGAAGTTTATGGAGAATGAATTTATGTCCCGAAACATGTTTGTGAAAAGAGTTGTGATAATACAATTCTTCCAAAAAGTTATTCATAAAAGAATCGTCATTCTAACTAACTATCACACCATTTCGCGGGAGGGGTAAGCAGAGAGGGAGGAGCGTCATACTGCTCTATCCCGACATACATCTCGAGATTTCTATACATTCATGCATCGTATCATGCACGCTCGTTGATTTTTCCTACTTCGAATGTGGCTGTCTTTAAGTAAAGTATTTGATTAATTTGGTAATGCCATGCTTTCCTTGGTCTTCCACGGCTTCCCTTTCCACTCACACTGACTGTATACAACATTTTAACCATTTTTTTCTCGTCTATTTGTTCCATGTGTCCAAACCATCTCAGGGATCCTTTAAAAAAAATAATAACTCTTACGGTAAAATAAAACATAATAAATAATCAACTTATCTTTATGAACATTCGTATTTGAAACATAATTTTAATATGCTAACTCTAGTATCAGCAACAATTTAAAATTGGTTCTCGATTGGTTGCAACATGCAATCATATATCAAAGATGGATTAACATAATCCGTAGTGAATAAAAAAACGTGTTTTTTTTATTTTGATAGGTTTGTGAATTCTTATCTACGAACAAATGAAACGCAATATTTATCAATTAATACTTATGCAAACACCTCTATTCCAGTGTTCGGCCTTAGAAAAATGCGGATAGTATCGATATCTGTCAGCCTTGAAGGCGATATATTATAAAAACAGAATACTTTACAATTCAGCATTTATAAAAAAAAACATAATTTTTTTTAACCGTGTTTAGTCGAGTTGTCTGTAGCACCTGATGATGTCAATAAAAGTTGGCGAAACAGCTGTCAAGACAAACTTTTAAAAACAAATTGTGATACATGCATTTAAATGACAGTGAAATTAAAATGGCAGTACACAATGGTTTTACCTGACTTAAGTATGGAAGCGAAGCATGGAACTGGCAGTATAAATACAGTAGAAATGAGATCGCTTTGACGAATATGCGCAAAAACTGTATATGATAGAGTGTGTAATGAAAATATTGAAATGTAAAATGAATGAAAAATATAAGAAGTGAATGCGGTGCGATTGAAAGTGTTATGATAAAAATAATGAAAAGATCATTAACATGATTTGGACACATAGAAATAATGAATGAAGAAAGAATGTTAAAAAATGTATTTGTTCACGATGTTAATAGAGGAAGACCGAGGAAAACACGAAAAATTAAATCAAATAATAAATATCGGCCACGTGAGTAGAGGAGGAATAAATGTTGAGGAAGCGAAAGAAGTATGCCAGGAAAGAAAGTGTGGCAGCCGTTTCTTTTCGCCTACCCTTTCGGGGAGACGGCGGAGACTACGATGGTAAGTTAGTTTGTTAGTAAGAAATTACATGGTTCCAAAATTAAAACATTTAAAAACAACAACAACAACAAACCATTACGCCGTTTTCCCGCAGGGGAAGGCAGAGAGAATGGACCGCTACACAACTCTATCCTGACATACCTCTCTAGATTCCTCCACATTCATACAGCGAGTCATACACGCACGTCGATTCTTCCGACTTCTGACATGACCAACCTTTAAAATTTGATTAATTTGGTCATGCCATGTTTTCCTCGGTCTACCTCGACTCCCTTTACATCGTTAACGTATACTTTTTTAACCATTCTTTCTTCACCCATGCGCTCTATATGTCCGAACCAACGCAGCGATCCTTTCATAATTTTGTTCATAATGCCTTCTTTCGCTCTAAATTTCTTTATATTTTTTCTTTTTTGTATTTGAGATTCTGTCGTACATATAATAATGTTGAAATACTATCTCAGTTCTTCTTTTTAGTTTCTATGTGCTCTGTTCTTCAGAGAGTTGCTCCTCCATCCATGAGGACGAGTCCCGTGAAGCTAATTATGTAGTGCAATGTAGGGGAGTCTGGTGGTGTCTATTATTTGGACATGATCGTACCAGTCCATGACCGTATCATAGTGTTTCGGCCAAAACAGTAGATTATTATATAAACATTATTGGTGATGTTTGTTACCACTTTTTCCCGCGTATTAATTATTTTTCAAGGAACGTTTGGAATATAACGAGCAAAGTATAAGGGCCGCCTTTTGAAATGCTATCGTCCGTCCTGATCCCACCTGTAAGGTATGTCCCTTATTCCTTTTATTATCCTTTAGTGAAGAAATGTAGCCGCGGACCCGAGAAGAATTAAATAATATTTATTTTTACGTTATTAAAATCGTATATTTTTATTTTATGAACGCACGTTACGAGAAATGAAGAAATGTACCGTTTTAATATAACTTTATCGCCTCTGGAGATACACACGGGTCTCGGGACTCCATTCTTTTATATAAGCGATTACTTTTGATATATTATGTTAAAATTCATGAAGCCCGCGTAGCTTTTATTGCCGCCAGGACCGGGCGCGGACAGGGATAGCTGGGATAGCCGGGATAGCCTCTATAGCCACAACATTTGATACAAATCTATACACAGTATGAAAGATAAATCTCTTAGCATTAATTACATTTCGCCATTGACCGTTTTCGATCGATCGTTCTACAACAACAACAACAAACCATCACGCCGTTTTCCGTAGGGGTAAGTGAATGGACCACTACACTACTCTATTCACACACACACCTCTCTAGGTTCCTTTACATTCATAGTACGAGTCATGCACGCACGTCGATTCCTCCAACTTCTAACATGACCAACATTTAAAATTGATTAATTTGATTATGTCATGTTTGCTCCGTATGTCCGAACAACGCCGCGATCCTTTCATAATATCTTTTTTTCTCAGCGATCCGAAGGGGTAGGCAGATAGAATGGACCCCTAAACTGTTCTTTCTCGGCATACTCCTCGATTTCACAAAATTCATACATTGTGTCATGCATGCAGGTCGATTTCTCCGACTCCTCAAGTGGCCGATATTCAATATTTGATTTATTTGATTGTGCCACGTTTTTTTTGGTTATTTTTTTAAACAAAAAATTGCTTTGCGTGAAATGTAATTTTTATAAAAAAAGATATGAATGAACATATAAAATAATATAATATTTTTTAAAGAAGATGAGGTCGGCCAAGGAAGGCGTGGCATGACCAAATTAATCAATTAATAAAAGGCGCCGACATTCAAAGACAGAAAAATCGACGAGCGTGCGTGTTATGATGTATACGTGTATAAAAATCTCGAGTATATCAAGATAGAGCAGTGTGGCGGTCCGTCCTCTCTGTCTACCTCTGCGGGGAAACGGCGTGATGGCTTGTTAGTAACTTTTAAATATTGTAAAATACTCTATTTCAAGAAAACACGTCCATATATTTGTAGAAATTCTTGAATCAGTTTTCGTTGTCTAAATGGAGATTTTAGATTACAGTCAGTTTAAAAATATCGATTATGGGTTTAGCTATATTTAAATTTTGTGTTACATTGTAAAATAAGTTAGTTCCCTACTGATGTAGTGTTTATTTCGTCTTACAAAACAGATGGTGATTTCAGTGCGTAATCTCTCCACTATCATCTCGTTCGGTAATGAATTACGCACTCATTATTTAGTGTTGGAAGCTGGAACTGTTTTAAGCATTTAGGTTCCCGGCATTCGTTTATTTTCAAATATGAAGACAGGTTTTGATGGCGAGCGTAAATAATTTCTGCTATCGAATAGTGCCATAGATTATGTTCCAATATTTGAAAAATCAGTATATTGATTTTTACGTGGACCTACACGTAGATATATATTGACTGAAGCAAAGATGGCAGTGCATAATGGAGTTCTAGTGCCGACCCTAATGTATGGAAGTGAAGCTTGGAGTTAGCAGAAGAAAGATAAAAGTAGTATAAATGTCGTAGAAATGAGGCCACTAAGAAGAATCAGCGGAAAAACAATATATAATGATGAAGTAAGAAAGGAATGTAAGGTGGATGAATGCGTGATAAATAAAATTAAGAAAGGGTCACTTAGATGGTTTGGACATATGGAAAGAATGGATGAGGGAAGAATGGTTAAAAATATATATAAAAGTAGTGTGAATGTAAAAAAGCTTAAGAAGGCCAAGGAAGACAGGGCATGACCAAATTAATCAATGACTGAAAGGAGGCCATGGTCGAAGTAGAAATAATCGACTAGCCTGCATGTCACGATGTGTGAATGTAGAAGAGGCGCGAGAGTTATGTCAGTATAAAACGATGTCGCGATCCATCCCCTCTGCCTACCCCTCTGGGTAAACGGCATGATGGTTAGTCAGTTTGTAGTTAGTTAGTTATCTTTAGACTTAACATTTCACTTTAACTTAAAATTTCAATTGTGTTATATAATATTTTTGACAACACAGAATCGTTAACCAAATGATGAGTCTGTCAATATCAACGACGTTGACGAAACTAGTCAAAATGAAATTATGAATATTTTTATAATAGTAGGCTAATTAGTCTGGTGTTAGACTAACTCGTAAATTTTGGATCCATCTTGATCTTGGACTCAATATTTTTCGGAGTACTCTTTTATCGACATTAATTTACTGTACAATATGTTGACTACTAACTATATTTGTTATTGGCACTTAAAATCCGATTTGATTTTTCTTTTGTATGCTACTTTCAAGTTTATCGTCAATATCACCATCAGATGGAAAAGTTGGTTGTATTTTTAACTGCGTGTAAACTAACACGAATTAGTGTTTAAAAAACTAACGTCGTCAATCTTAATCAAGCACAATGAATTTTAGAACTGTTTGGAGAATTACCCTCCTGACTTTAGACCACAGGTTCTCAACCTCTTTTGCCTACCGCCACCTTGCACATCGCATCATTTTCCTACAAATATGTATCCCGCATTCCGTTATAGAAATCAATAATGCAATCCATTATTTTTTTAAATCTGGTTTGGGTCATTGCCCATTTAAAAAAAAAGTGATTTGATGACGTCCCACTTAGGTATACCGTATTATATCACCATTATCAGCCATTAGTAGTCCAATGTTTGAAATAAACCTCTCTTCCCAAATTCCACAACTCTCTATCCTTCACCACTGTGTGCCATTGACCTTTTGCCATTGTTATGATGTTGTCAGAACATGTTACTTGTAGTTTTTCCTTGTATACAAAAGGGAAGGCTTTAAGAATAGTTTTTGGAAACAAGAATCTATCAATGAAAGCGAAAACGGCCGTTCACAATGGAGTTCTGGTCCCATCCCCAATGTATGGAAGCGAAGCATGGAACTGGCAGAAGAAGGATGAAAGCAGAATAAATGCGGTAGAGATGAGGTCCCTAAGACATATGTGTGGGAATACGATATACAACAGAATCTCAAATGCTGATATAAGAAAGGAATTTAGAGCGGATGAAGGTATTATTAGGTATTACTCTCTTTAGTAGTCTTCGAGCTACGGTAAAATGTAAAATGAGATCTTCTTTCAAATCATATATATCCAACATTGGAGCCGATATCTTGAGAAATCCCAATGATTTTTGGAAATATATAGACTCCAAACGCCATGATGGTGGTGTTATTGATACAATGACGTGGCAAGGTCAAGAGGTTCACAATAGAGAAGTTGTGAATGCGTTCGCTGAACATTTTAAATCTGTGTTCAGTACTCCATCAAATGAGGCAGTCCATGCTGATTCGCAGAATACGACTCAGGGCGCTCAAGATATTTCCATAGATTTTTTCAGTGAATGTGAAGTCTTCAAGGCTATTAATCAACTCAAAAACACGAATTCATTAGGTCCAGATTTTGTTCCAACCTTTATATTAAAAGGTTGCAACCACATTTTCAAAAAACCACTGTCCATTATATTTAATCGATCGCTACAAACGGGTGTCTTTCCGGAACTTTGGAAGATTTCTAAAATCTCTCCAGTTTTCAAGAAAGGCACAATATCATGTGTTGAAAATTATCGACCAGTAGCAATTTTATCTACACCTGCGAAGGTATTTGAGGCGTTAATACATCGTTTTATTAACCCAAAGATAGAACCATTCATAATTAATGAACAGCATGGATTCAGATCAGGGCGTTCAACCATTACAAATTTGATGGTATTTACGAACTTTGTCACTAAGTGCCTTGATAAAGGTGCACAAGTCGACTGCTCGTATAGCGATTTTTCAAAAGCGTTTGATAAGGTGGACCACCAACTTTTGCTTCGAAAGCTTCAAAGGATTGGCTTTAGTGACAATCTGCTCAAGCTTTTCTCTAGCTATCTAACATCTCGAAAACAATATGTGTCATATGGACTTTTTCAGTCTTCGGCCTTTCACACCTCATCAGGGGTGCCACAAGGGTCTAATTTAGGACCATTGCTTTTCACGATATTCATAAATGATATTTCTAACGAAATAAAGTTTTCAAATTTTTTATTATTTGCTGATGACATAAAAGTTTTCTCTGAAATAGAGAATCCCTCAGATTGCTTGAAGCTTCAGTGTGACATTCAGAGCATAACCCAATGGAGTAAACGTAATAAATTATTCTTCAACGTCTCCAAGTGCTTTGTTATGTCATACACACGGGCATCGAAAACATTATACTTTCGCTATCTTATGGATGGGGTACAGCTTGAAAGAGCTTCTACATCCAGAGATCTCGGTGTTCTGTTCGATGCTCAATTATCGTTCAATCTTCACATAGTTGCTCTATGTAATAGTTCCATTAAAATGCTTGGATTTGTTTTCAGGAATGCCAAGATATTTTCGAACACACAGGTACGAAGTCGGCTGGAATATAGTTCCGTTATTTGGTCACCGCCTGGGATCCGATATTCTCTGATGGTGGAGCGAGTGCAGAAAAAAATTCTGCGCTTTCTTTACCTCAGGGAGCGCGGTTATTACCCGTGGCTCTTTCCGACTGAATTCTTGCTAGGTATGCTAAGCTACCAATCATTGGAGAGAAGGAGGAACATTCACTTGGGAGTTCACTTCTTTCAGCTGATTGGCGGCCGTATACAGAACTCGGATGTCCTGAGTGATGTAGGTCTATTTGTCCCTGATAATTACCTTCGTCAAAGACAGCACAGATTGTTTTATTTGCCACGCTGCAGAACCAACCTGCCAATGGTAATGCCTGTGGGTAGGGCAATCTTATTGCTTAATCGGATCGCCTCGGAGGTCGACATATTTCGTGATAGTGTGAGTTGCCTCAGGGATGCAATATCAATGTTATGATTTTTTCTTACTCTTAAGCTTAATTTTTTTTTTTTTTAATGCTTCTCTGTTTATAATGTAATTGCAAATAATTTGGAATTGTATGTCTGTAATGTTTGTGATTATTAGCAAAATAAATAAATGAAATAAATGAAATGAAAAATTATGAACAAAATTATGAAAGGATCGCTGCGTTGGTTCAGACATATGGAACGCTGGATGGAGAAAGAATGGTTAAGAAAGTATACGTTAATGATGTAAATGGAGTACAGAGTCGAGGCAGACCGAGGAAAACATGGCATGACCAAATTAAACAAATTTTAAAGGTTGGTCATGTTAGAAGTCGGAGGAATCGACGTGCGTGTTTGACTCATTGTATGAATGTGGAGGAAGCTGGAGAGGTTTGTCAGGATAGAGTAGTGTGGCGGTCCATTCTCTTTGCCTACCCCTGCGATGGAGCGGCGTGATGGTTTGTTTGTTACAACAGGTCGTTTTGAACCCAATTACTGTATACAATTTATTATAGCTATTATATTGATTCTCGTGACATGTGATAGGTAACTCATCTATCGCCATTTTATTGCCACGTGAATTCTACACCAGACCAAAAACAGTGTGACGAATCATACTGCCATCTGTGGGATTAGAACACGGGACCTTCGGTATGAAAGTCGGGGCTCTTACCACTCTGCCGCGAAGGTCGACTGCCAAGTTTTCTGTGGCCGATTCTCGGTCTCCACTCAAGGGTGCGTCTGGTCCATCAATCATTTATTGTCCTCACTTTATGGCCGGCCCGATTCCACTTCAACGAACTACACTTGGCTTTTGATCCAGGGTACTTGGGTTCAATCATTAATACGACCCGGTTCCTTCTTCATAATAATGAGCTCTTTATGATTACATTGGAGATTGTATATTTAATTCTATTAGCACTGAATTAAATCCTCAGTATTAGCATTAAAAAATATATACATTTGTCAAACTTCTCAGTGTGTTCTTATTATTATATAGACCAGGGGCGGCAGGTGGTCTTCGAGGCCTCTTCAATTAAAAACGCCCTCTTAGTTCTCCTGTTGGGAACCACCGCTTTAGACGGACCGTTGCTAGTTTTATTCGCGGTTATGGTCCCTTATTTGGTCTTATATGACTTCATTTGCCTTATCACCCATAAATTCGAACATTACTTGTATCAAGATAGACGCGACCCCTTCTTCATAACCGTATAAGCAATGTACACCTGATGAAGTTTAATGTTTCTCTCTGATTGGCGGAATTAGTAACGCGGTGCATTTCATGTAAGGAACCCGATTATGCTGTCATTTTATTTTGCCAATAACAGCAATAATAATTTCATAATTATAAGGATGTGATATATTTTGGATGAGAAATGTTTCTACACCAGCACAAAATATAACATTGTTGTGTGGTGTTCCTTTCGTATTAAGTATGAGGATAGTGACGTTAATTTCTGTTTTCTAAAGGTCCATAATTATTTTATATAATAATTAAATAAAACGATGTAACTTATCCCTTCTGTCCCATAATGAGTTTTCTACTCGTGGGAATACAATGTAACTATTGTATGTTTATAAATAAAAATAAATAAAAAATAAAATAAAATAAAAAAATTGAAGAAACTTCTGAAGACTGCACTTTTCGGTCAGTCATTTCCTAGTGCGCCCTTGGAGTAATTGATTTTACAAAACGGTGCACTTAAAATAGAAGTCATCAGAATAATAATAATAACTACGTGACGTACTCAGCCGATTAGATGTAAACATTTCAGATTTTTTTCGGAAATACGTAATAAAAATTTATTTTATTGTAATTAATACGTGTTAAAACGTCTGAATGTCGAATGGTTAGAAAGGCGAAACATGTCATTCCCATAAATTTTAATAAAATTAAATAAAATAATAATACACTTTTGATATTTGTATCTAAACAACTTTATTTGTTTCTTGAGCCTCGTCAGGGTGAGATAATAAACTAAGTTTATCAAATAAAGTGGTTTAGATGCAAATGTCAAAAGTGTATTATTATTTTAATTAATAATGTCACACCACAAATCAAGTGCTTAAGTGCTGTTTATAATAAAACTTCTAGAAAACATACGTTTTCATACGTATTAACTATTTGATATGGAGTTTAACATCTTTATTCAAGAAATAAACATTTTATTGTGTTTAGGATAGGATTTATTGGATTTAGGTGTATAAGGTAGACTACCAATGTTTTTAATCCGGCGTAAATGTATTACAATAATACTTTCATTCTCTTATAACGCTTTGCTTATTGGTGACCAATCACAGCGCGGCTGTTTTATTCCATACGTGTACTTTTCACACATGGTTCTAATGGGAATTTCGTTAGGCCTAGTTTCCGAAGGGGTTGCCTCCAGAACTTGCACTCGCTATTAGCAGCACGACTTGGACGAATGTTTTCTGTTTTGTGTTGTCACGCGATCCTTCCATCAGGGCCGGCGGGGGCAGCGGGCGCCCTGTCGCCCCGCGGGGGATGAAACGTGATGCCGGCGGAAGGGTTGCGAGGGGAGGTAATGGGCTCCAGGGGTGGTCCGGACGGCCCGCGGATAATATAAGAGGGATTCTTTATTCTCGCAGCTTTTCTTGGTTCTCCAGTAATTACCCGCTGAAGGCACACACGCAAGAAGACGTATGTACATTCTGCCGTGCCCATGTAGTGACATTCTGATACAATCTTTTTACATTATTAAAGGCAACGGAACCGTTGTTTACATACACAATGCTCCATGTGTTTTGTACCGTTTATAAGTGGGGTCCTTTGAAATTTCATTTTATCTCCTTTTTCATTGAGTTACGTACAATAATTTTGCAGAATTTAAAGATTATGTCTTATAGCATAGCCATTTCCCATCATCTCGCATAGCCATTTCCCATCATTTTGGGTCGGTTCTCCTTATATGGCTCCGCCAAGCTTCGCGATCCTAGGTCATCTGGCTGTCCAGTCGCAGCACCCTTAGGTCGATCCTGACTCGACATCCACGTTGTAAGATTTGCGATACATACGTCAAAGTGATCTCATTTCCACCTCGTTAATTTTGTATAAATCCGTTTTTGCTAGTTCCATGCTTCGCTTCCATACGCAATGGTAGGTACAAGAACACTATTGTGCACTGTCTTATCAATAATAAATATGTAAATAGCATCTCGTGTGAACGTAATTAAAATACAGGTATCTTAAGGTATAGTGCTAATGTATGTATATCGCTTTCAGCACGTGGATCTATTCCGTAATTAATTCCTTATATATTGGATTGTCGCATAATTCCTTCCTGTTACCTGATATAACTGTGCGCCTTCCGTCCCCTCGTCTTCCGGTCGCCGTTTTCTAACGGAACAATTTAAACGTTTTGCTTTGAGACAGTTTAAATTTACATCAAATCAAATTGATTTCCTCGTTCGGCATCGTTAAGGAAATCCTTCCCATTTAGGCCCGGCGACTAATACTTCAAAGAAACGTGTCATTGTGTAAGAAGCCGGAATCATTTTATTTGTCTTCACGGCTGATTAGCGTTCATCAAATCCGCGGAGGGCGGTACGAGTATTACCGGAGGACGCATTTGGTACTCTTTTATAACTTACCAACTAACCATCTCACTTTCTCCGAAGTAATGAATCACTACAGTGTTCTTTTCGGACTATTTAATCATGCCACGTTTTCCCCGCTTTATCCTGATTTAGAGCTCTATCACATAGTTAACGCATACTTTTTCATTTTTTTTCCATGTGTTCACATCACCTGGGATGTGGCATGATGGCAATACACAATGGTGTTCTTGTGGCGACCCTTATGTATGGAAGTGAAGCATGAAACTGGCAAATGAAGGCTGAAAGTAGAATAAATTCAGTAGAAATGAGATCTCTTAGACAAATGTGTTGTAAGTCTGTATATGACAGAGTGTCAAATGCAGAAGTGAATGCTGTGCGAACGAACGTGTTTTGAACAAAATAACGAAAGTGTCGGTAAGATGGTTTGGACGTATGGAAAGAATGAATGAAGAAAGAATGGCGAAAAAAGTATATGTTTACCATGTAAACGGAACAAGGAATAGAGAAAGACCGAGGAAAATGTGATATCATCGACTTAATAAATATTAAATGTCGGGCCACGTGACGAGGTGAACAAATCGACGTGTGTGCGTGACACGATGTATGAATGTTAATAAATCGAGGGAAGTATGTCAAGAAAGAACAGTGTGGCGGTCCATTTTTTCTGTCTACCTCTTCGGAGAAGCGGCGTGATGGTTAGTTAGTTAGGTTACTTGTCTTGTTTCAATTTCATACCTACTCGTATATTACAGCCCATTTCTGTTTTATTGCTGGTAATGATTTTGATTCGATAACTTGGAACAAGAATTCCCACTTATTTGTCACAACGTCAATATATTATCTATTGTTCTTAAGCGTTGTTCTATCTATCTTAGACTACTCTTACTGATACGTATCCCAAAGAAGAAGTTTTCAGAACTGAGTTTAATAAGATAGTAATGTTTTTTCTTCATCTATTGGTCCACGCCCGTCACCTTCGTATCTCGGTAAAACCGAATGAATTATCGCCTCCGTTCCTGCCCGAGGAGATCCCCCCAGCATCCAGAAAGGTACGGAAGGGCTGGTTTGTGTAGGAACTGAAGGTTTTTTTAACCACCTGTCCGCCCGAAAAGGTAACCGAGACCTTCAATAGAATTCCACGAAGAGGAAACCATAAATAACGCACAATACAAGAGATTTATTGGCGCTTTTGTCACAGAGGAGTGGGTACGCAATCAATGAGTTGATTCACACGCAATTCTTGGTGTTTCAGCTCTCGAGAGTCTCGAGCGCACTTGTCGTCTGTTTGTGTGTTTTACGGCGTCATTATCTCACAGCTTCTTTTATAGATATTGATTTTGTTTCTCTTTATATCGAGTGATCTATTATCTTCGTGATGAATACAATCTTGGAAAACCGGTCGTTGTCAATGTCTAATTTCTACAAATAATTACACAATACCATTTTGAATCCTTTCATTGTTGAAAACGTGTGAAAGCTTTTAAGTTATTTTCAAATACTGTTGATTGATGAGGCATGACATTGTAACTTCATATTATTGCAAACGAGGGTAACAATATCGTAGGAATATACATAGTTACATAATATAATATATTTTGAGTGTTGACAACCAACCTTTTTCGAGAAACATCTGTTTTCATCCTCTTCAAGAAGAGTAGCGTAATGGCATATCGTGTGAAAGGCATTATACTTACTTACTTCCTATGGCCATACAACTCTTGAAGAGTTTAAGCCTCCTTGATAATTTTTCGCCAAGCTCCTCGATCCTGCACCTTTTGCTCCCAGCAGTCCGATTCGCCCAACCTAGCCAGGTCAGCCAGAACATTGTCCATTAAGCGCTCGCGCTGTCTAGGCCTTCCTAGAGGTCTTACTCCAGTCGGTCTAGACGCGTACAGGGTCTTGATTGCTCTGGTCTCTTCGGCTAGGCATACGTGCCCAATGCATGCTAGGCGACCGGCTCTCACGGTGCTCGTTATAAGGGGCTGCTTGGTCATCGTACGGATCTCTTGGTTGGTCCTATGTCTCCAAGTTCCCGCTGCAACACCGGGTCTGGGTCCCAGGATAATTTTAAGTATTTTATTCTCAAACCGGTAGATTATTTGTTGTTCTTTTAGAGTCATTGTCCATGACTCAGAATCATATGTCACCACTGGCTTAATGATGATGTTATAAATACGCAGCTTGGTGTTTCTGTATAGAAGCTTGGACTTTAGGAACGTTCGCAAGGAGGCTGCAGCTCGTAGGCCTTTTTGAACTCTGTGTTCCAACTCCGCATGCATATCGTTGACTTCCGTCATGACCGTACCGAGATAAGTGAACTCTCTGACTTGCTCAATTTTATCTACCTCCATGCAAATATCTTGAAATGCACAATGCACTTACTAATCAAAAACCTGCATCTGTTCGATATGGCTACCTCTAAAGGTTTGATTACTAATGTAAGAAACGCAAAGAAAGATTATATATTATACAATATTTTCTCAAATGCCTGAGTTACGATAACATTAAAACTGGTCTACTCGTACAGTGAAATGATTAGTGCTTCAAACAAAACATAGTAACAGTGTGTAATCACTAAGTTTATGACAAAAAAAAGGTTTTGGAATTATACAACTGCGATTAATTTGGTACCAAAACAGTATATGAATTCTCACATGTGGCAACAGTTCATATTCGTGAGAAACGTGACAATCTTGGCAAATTGTTTACTTGTGTCTTCGTGCAATACCTCGGGACCATTTCAATTCGTGGTACATTCAAAGAATGTGACAATTTCAGATGTCACCGCCTCTGTTGATGTATTTTTTTAAAAACTTTTTTCACCTTCGGCATTTTAATGAAGCGTACTAAAGAGCCAAGATTCAAAAAAGTTCTTTATATCGGAGGAAAGAATGCGTTTCGAATTGGGAACATTCCCATTCTTATAGTTTTTTTAATGCCCCCTTTACGAATCCCGGCGTTAGAGGGTAAAAAAATGATAGAAAACATGTTAATCTGAATGGGAAGTGTTTTAATTGAGTTAAATGTTGGTTGAGGTAGGTTAGATTTACATAATTGGTTGATTCATGAGGTGTGAAGGTGTTTCTAGGATCTTTAAACATAGACATCATCTTCGTGTGTTGAAAAGTAGATTCACTTTCATATTTTGTTATTGGGTTGTAATAGGACTTTGTTTATTTAATAAAAAATTAACAAAACTTGCGAATGAAATATTTCGCTTTTTTAAGGCATTTTCAAATGTAACGAAAATCAAACGCATTGTTGTTTTAATGCACGAGTTAAAGGTAATATGGTAGTCAAGGTAATTTGACGTGGCTCAACATGGAACTAATGTAATTCAATTTATGAATACTAAATGCTTAATTATTTTCTATAAAGTATAATATTAAACGAACTAACCATCACGCTGTCTCTTTCCTGACATACTTCTCTCGCTTCCTCAACATTTATACATCGTGTCCTGCACGCGTGTAGATTTTTCTGACTCCTTACATGGCGGACATTCAATATTTGATTTATTTGATCGTGACACGTTTTCCTCGGTCTTCCTCTATTTCTGGTTCCATTTACATCGTTAACATATAATTTTTTTACCATTCTTTCTTCATTCATTCTTTTCATATGTCCAAACAATCTTAATGATCCTTTCATTATTTTGTTCATAACACCATCATTCGCCCCACATTCACTTCTTATACTAATATTGATATTTTATTAGTTGAAAGCTAAATTGATTGATTAAATGAGGTCGTATGGTATATCTTTCTATATTACCGTAAACGACAATAATGAAAGTATAATATACTCGTATATGAAACATCTTAAGATAAATAATCTCATTAATATGTATGAAAAACGTTAGTTTTCAAGGAGTTTTTTTACAATATTTATGTATGACATGTTTCGCCCTCTGAAGGCATTTTCAAATCAAATCAAATCAGTTTATTTCATCAACAGACATTACAAATTTTATTTTTAAGTCGTCTATTGAGAACAGGTAAAATAATATATTGTGTATAGTATAGAGATGGTTCAAAATTAGGAAGACAGGATACTCTCAAAATGCCTTAGAAGGGCGAAACATGTCATCCATAAATATTTTAGTTAAACTCCTTGAAAACTATCGTTTTTCATACATATTAATAATTTAATATGGAGTTTTACATCATTGTCAGAGAATCAATAAATAAATAATCTCATTTCAGAGATACTAAAAATTCCATTTGTTATCTAATGCAAGTATTTTTCTTTTACATTTTATTATTATTTTCTTTAATTTTTGTATTTTTTAATTACTTCAGAAACGAATTTTATGAATATTTTATTACTTTTCTAATTATTGTATTGTTTTATTTGATTACACTAGTGGCCCTATCAATTACAGGGCCTATAATTGAATTAGCTTCATCGGATGGGTTTTTAATGTTTATTTCATTATCTTACATTCTTTAACTTTTCAAGTTACTATAACTCGTAAATTTTTAATTGATTCCATCAATCAAACTTGCCTCCGTGTCTGCTCCATCTCTTCTCCTGCTAGCAGATCTCGGACCTCACGCGAGGTCGATGAAAGGTATTTTAATTAGTGCTTATTTACGGCCAGAATAATAATTACTATCTCCGTACACGTGTAAACACACTATTACAAATACATACTTTTTCTATGACTATTAAACTCATACAATTTAAGCACCATAGATAAATGGTTACGAGCTTTATATGCATTCATCACATTCAAAAGATTACCTTAAAAGGCTATGATGTCAGCTTACAATGGTGTTATTTATTCAAAGTCTTACTTATGGAAGTAAAGCATGGTCCTGGCAAAAGAAGAATAAAAGTAAAACACACGCCGTATAAATATAATATCAATCAAACTAACCGTTTCACTTTTTCGAAAGAATGAACTCTTCTATTAACTTTCATAATATCAACATTTTGAATGTATACAAATACTTGTAGACGAATACTGGATTTTACTCATTACGGGTTATCATTTTTAAGGATTAATTGTATCTCGATAGAGACGAAGATGTAAATTGGAAACAGAATATGGTGGTCGAGGCGTTTACAGGACTTATGACCATCCAATTATGACCAACCATCCAATCTTAATAGATGGCGCTAGTGTTAATTGAACTAAAAATGTTCCCCAACATTGTAGCATATATACATCTTCCAAAAATTTGTCAGACGTGGTGGTCGTAAGAAGGGCGGAATGGGGAATGTTGTATTACATAAAGTGTGCGCTTAATCTAACCAATGACAGGTCATGAGTCCTGTAAACGCCTCGACCACCATATTCTGTTTCCAATTTACATCTTCTTTACGTTATGTACGTAAGTTGATTTTTTTGGACTCCTCACATGGCCGATATAAAATGATTATATTTTGACATCATAGCAAAATATCAACTATGTACTTCGGGTGTGATGTTACCATACTAATTACACTCGGCACTCTTGAAAACGACACGAAGTCAGCTGAACTATCCACCGTAATGGAAAGGGAAATAGGAAAGATCAGGTCCTTTTTCGGGGTATCCCTACGAGAATGGGTTGTCAATTCAACGAAGAACTATATGTAATCTTCTTCTTCTTGTCCTGTCACACCTCCGTGGTGCATAGGGTCTCAAGGAGCCTTCTCCATCCGGTTCTATCGCATGCCTAATGCCTAACATCATCCCAAGTGAGGCCTGCTGCTTTGACTTTGTCCTGTAGGGCTCTTCTCCAGGTGGCTCTAGGTCTGCCTCCCTTAGTTTTAGGAATCGGGATCAGAGCGATGCAGGCTGGGTTCCATATCAGAGTGTGACCGATCTACAGCCATTTGCGTCTAGCGATTTGTTCTCTGATTGGCTTTTCCCCTGCCATGGTTCAGAGAACTGCATTTGACACTGTTTGGGGCCAATAGATCTTGAATATTGAGCGAAGGCACCCATTTATAAATACCTGGAGTTCTCTAATAATGTCCGCGGTAGATTTCTAAGTCTCACATTCGTACAGCAGTACGCTGTTAACGCTGCTGAATATTTGGAGTTTGTATATAAATATATATAATATATAAAATACTAAAGAATGCTAATGCATTTTGACCAAAATATATATTGTATATGGCAGTGTACGCTAAATAGAACTATTAACTGGTGAATTATAAGTGATCGATAGGGCACGAAATCGAGGGAGACCAGGAATTGCATGGCGTGACCAATTAATTCATTGCGTGCATGACACGCTTTACGCATGAGAATGACGCTGGAGAAGTGTAGTATGTCTGCACAAAAATGTGTAGAGTGTATCCTTTTTTTGATACGTTCTGTATTTTTTGCCTTTATTACATATTCCTAACAATACTGATCCATTTCTCCTTTATTACGTATTACTAATAATATTGATTTATTTTGCCTTTATTATGTAAATAATCCTTATAAAACTGATTCATTTTGCCTTCTTTACATATTCCTAATAATACCGATTCATTTTGCCTTTATCAAGTATTCCTAATAATACTCGTACTTATTAATTTTGCCTTTATTACATATTCCTAATAATACCGATTCATCTTGCCTTTATGATATATTCCTAATAATACTTATTCATTTTGCCTTTATAACATATTCCTAATAATACTGATTCATTTTGCTTTTATCAAATATTCCTTATAATACTTATTCATTCTGCCTTTATTTCGTATTCCTAATAATACTGATTCATCTTGCCTTTATGACATATTCCTAATAAAGTTGTTTTTTTTTCTTTCAGGATTCTTATTGTGATAGTGGCGTGTGAGAAAGTTTCTTCAATCAAGTGTTTTTCCTACAATTTCTTTCTTGGTAAGTCATGTCAATTAATTTTCTTTTTTGTCAAACTCTTAAATGAGATTTAGATTGTTTAAACATATCTCTGAGATATTGTGTTGGAACAAAAATGTTCAATGGGTGAAAAATGGCTTTTTGATATTATAAGTTTGGATCATGTTCAATGAACATTTTCTTTTGAAATTACGCTTCTAGTGATACAGTTTCTTTACATATCTGTTTCATATTCAATCAAATTGTAATTTTGGTTTGTTTTAATGTTTTGTCGTTATCTCTGGTGATCTTTTGAATACCTAGTAGTCTGTGAAATAACATTATTTCTTGTATCCCATATGAATGTGGTATAATTGAAAGACCTAACAAAATTATGCTAAGATAGAATGGTAGCGGATTCTTTTAAATCTGATTCACGCTAGAAAATATCTATACTGGAAAGAAACCAATACAACAAAGCCTTGTGTAATCATTATTATAATTATTATTTTGATGACTTATATTTTAAGTGCGCCGTTTTGTAAAATCAATTACTCCAAGGGCGCACTAGGAAAAGACTGACCGAACAGTGCATTCTATAGAAGTTTCCTAAACATAACGTCACTATCCTCATACTGAATACTAACATTGATGCTATTTCACGCCAACGGATCCGCAACGCTGAAAGCGCGATCATTGAATCTTGCTTTATTGGCTCAGACTGGAATTATTATGTTGTTTGCATTTATTTCTACTGATCGGAGTAAACGTTGCCTTTCTGTTGGCATGGGTGTCACGCAGAGGTCCAAAATATACGTTTCGTATAACACTGTCAAACACAATTTGTATTTTACTCGCTCTCGGATTTTAATGATGTATAAACCTATCCAAAAATAAATAAAGGTACATATATAATACAATAAATGGTTCCATGTATGTATATTCAGTGTTTTAGGGTAGTTTAATACATACAAGTTTTATTAATAGTAGCTTCTGTTAGAATATGCGAGGGTTTTTTGATAGCGATTTTCCAAGCGATTAGGTAACAAAGAAATTCAGTTTTATTGAACAATAATAATTCTTTCGCAACTTTAATCAAAGGTGAATTTCGTTTTCGCTATGGTGATTCCGGGTACGTTCGGTCTTTCGTTTTTGCACTCCCAAATTACACGGAAAGAGAACAGTTTATCATCGTTTATGGACTTGACAGATGTCAAAGAAACAATATCGACTACGGATGGTTGAAGTCACCCCCTAACACAAATTTATCGAACCGGGTTTAAAAATACGCATTGTATAATTTTATATTATATATGTATTAGCGGACCAGATAGACGTAGCCCTGTCCAAACGTTGGCTTGCCTGCTATAAGCTGATTCAGGAAAAGTTTTTTCCATATTCGTATTTTCGATACTAAATGACTTTTAACAGTGTGATATATGCCATTAATGGAATATCGAAGCGCAGCGAACAGAATTTTAAATCCACGCGACGCTACAACGCAAGTAATTTGCGCATGCGTAAACACAGAATTCGACATCAGCGCCATCTATGGTAAACAAACATAACTATGAATTATTCTCAGAAGGTTGATTATTCATGAACTTCGCAGAGGGTTTAACGGTCACCTACCGGGTTTCATTGTGAATCTAAACCACATATAAAAACAAATCATCAAAATTGGTCGAGCCGTTTAGGAGGAGTTCAGCTACATACGCTCGTACAGAAGAATTATATGCATATAAAGATACTACGCTGATAGATATCTCTGACAGCGACAGCACAGATTGTTTTACCTACTGGCCTCCAGAACCAATCTGTCTCTGGTGACACCGGTGGGAAGAGCAATTAGTCTACTAAACGCGGTCTCCTCGGAGATCGACGTCTTTTATATTAGTGATGGCACGTTCAGGGGACAAATACTCTCAGCTTTAGAAAGTATCTTGTCTTCCTAATGTCGAACCATCTCTAATTTGTTTCTGGTATTATTATGTAGGTTTATAATGTTTTACCTGTACTCAATAGATACCTTAAACATTTATGTTGTTTGTAATGTATTTTGAGTAAATATGTTTATACATTATATATGTATATAGCGATGTGTTTCCTCTACTTTTATTTCCATTAAATATTATCCTTGACAGTACACACTAGGTTATGTATTCATACGTATCAGCTCGCATTAGTTCTATGTAAAGGCACAGTAATGCACAAGCAGCTCTGCCCACATGTACACGCGGCGGACAATTGAGATGCTATTTGAATAACATCGACACAAATCACCCCTGCCTGCCCTCTGGGAGCGATCGTGCTCTGCGATCTGATTGTCCCAAGACCTCTCCTCCCTCTCAGTGGCCACTGGCCAAATATTAATTCGGTGCTAAATCTGCTACAATTGTCCTGGCATACACCCCCATACACTTCGGAGATTAGCGATTATTATGCGATTCAAGACTTAGTTATAATTTTTCCATTTTTCTTTTCCAATGCGTGTGATTTTTTGTAATATATTACATTACTTACTTACTTAGACAGCCGTTGTCGTCAACTGCTGGACATAGTCCTCCCCCATACTCATATATATTATTTGGACATTGTAATATATACTATTTGAAAATTTTGTAACCCTCGTTTTCTTTTAGTGGATTCAAAGGTTGATTTTATGTATTTGGTGTTGAAATCATCAAAAGGTTCGATGATATGAGGAAGAAAACTGGAAGGCAGTTATTTTTAATGGATAATTCTCTAAATTTAACGAGTAACGGGGAATATCACCTTACAAATATGAATGTAGATAACCAAATGATTTTTCTGATAGATCTTGATCAATTTTCATTTTAAATAATGTGAGATTAAAGAAACTTAATTTATATATTACATAATAAAATAATAATTGAATAAAATGACGTATTTTTAACTACTTCCACCGTTATTAACGTCTGTCGATATCGAAATAAAGACAAAAGTGGAATCCGTAAACATCATCATCATCTTCTTCTTCTTTAAATAGATCTGACGATCTGTGACACAGAATTCATGTCTCGTGGGATGATGAGGTCCAGCTGTGTCTCCATCTCTTAGACGGTCTTTCAGGTGGCCGGTGTCGAGAAGGGATTTCATAAGCGGCTGTATATGCGAGTCTGTCATTATCCATTCGGGCTATATGGTCCCTATAGTATCTTCTTCTGGATCTACTCCACCGAACGATTCTTCAGACACTCTGATACAGCAGAGGCCTTACTGACTTGTTCTCATACTTCTTGTTCTCATACAGTTGCTTACTAAATAACAACTACAACAATAAAAAACCATCACGTCGTTTATCCGAAAGGGTAGGTAGAGAGAATGGAACGCCACCCTACTTTATCCTAACATACTTCTCTAGATTCCTCCACATTAATAGAGTCATGCACGTAAATCGATTGTTCGTCGATTTACTACATAATAATATATTTTGAATGTTTAATTTTGAAATATCTTATTATACCTACGTATCACAACTTATTTTTATGAGATTGTGGTACGTATTATATAATAACAGTATTTCAAATATAAAACATTTATAATGTTGAAGTATCATAGTGTTTCAGCCAATAAAACATTTAATAATGTTGAAGTACCACAGTGTTTAAGCCAAAACAGTGGATAATAATTATATGTTAATAAACTGTTTCAATTTAAAACGCTGTTAACTAACTAACTAACTAACCATCACGCCGTCTCCCCGAAAGGGTAGGCAGAAAGAATGGACTGTCACACTTTTACTGATGCGGCACTCCATCCTTCTCTTTTCGCCCCGCGGGAGACGCGGTGTGATGGGTTGCGAACCTCATCGCCACCAATAGGCATCTCCCGCGCACACTTCGATCGTCCAACACCCACAAAATAAATCTAAAACAAATAATATAAAATACAACGATATAAAATAAAATAAAAAAATTATAATAATAACAAAATGTTCTTTTTAGATGGTGCACATATTGTCTATTTAATTTATGTTCCACGAATCCACCGTTTTTTTTAATTTAGCACATAATGTAATAACACATAATGTTTTTTTCGATATTGCACATGTTGACATGGACGATCCGGACATTTGTGTTTATTTAATTTATGTTACACGTATCCACCGTTTTTTTTAAATTAGCTGTAATTAGGCACTTAACCAGCAAGAACTTAAAAATAATATTGAAGAAAAAATTCAAAATTCTTTATAAAAACGATAAAACTTATATAATTTTAACAGCAAAACAGTACAAACGTATTATGTGTCATAATTAACTATTATAAAGTGCGGCAACAGTTAAATTTACCAAAACAATACACGAAATACACGAAAAATCTCCAAATTTACAGGAGCACCGCACCACATGAACCAAACCAAATTTTCAAAATCAGAATATACGCTGTTAATGGTATCACAATTTTAATTACATTTTTATTTTTCGCAACAGCTGTTTCGACAGATTTCACATGCTTAATTTTAACTATGACTAATCACACTATTGAGTTTTTTGCCTTATGACTTGCCTTAAATAGTAACTAGCCGTTCTTTTGATTCACTGTAAATAGGTACCTAAAACAATCCAACTCCAGCAAGAATTTCAAAATTCTATCAAAGAAATTGACATTGGAACAAATGCACATAATTGTTCGAAAAATCACGAAAACGACTTTTAACAGTTGTCAAAACTTCACACAAACGAAAACAGTATTGTAACATATGAAAAAAATGTCATATTGTTTCGGCCAAAGCAATAGACTATTTGTTTATACTTTCGTATGAAGCGCTGTAGTGTGTGGTTAAAATATATAATTACTAGTATACTAATATTGCTTTAATAACACGTTTACTTTGTCTAGTCGGTCATATTCCTCTCGTTGGTATAGTGCACCTAAAATGTTCCAATGCCATCCACTCAGGTAGCACCTTGCTTATGTATCCAACGTTTGAACGTTTGTTTTACGCTACTCTTGTGTTGCCATGCCAGTGGGAAACAATTAAAATATGAAGTGAATACAGATCCCGCCGGCCGGGCCGCTGATTATAGGAACTAATTAACGCACAAATCTATCCCATCTTGCGGAGCAGCGCGTCCCAGCGGACGTCCCGTGGCCATTGCACTTTGGATCACACGGTTTGTATGCTTGCCGCCATTTTTATACGGAATCCATCATAAATTCATAACCTAAGAAACTCGACCATTTTAATAGACAAATTCGCGGTGTTTTGTAATATACGAGTACAGAATATATTATATTCTTAGATAATGAATATTTCATAAATATTGAAGGCACATTGGAATTTGATATTTTATTTTCTCTATATTTTGAGTGTCTATAATAAATCATTTGTTGAATACGTTTTATACTAGGAAATTGAAAATAACTTTGTTTAATCCACAAAATATTTAAAAAAATATATATAATATTAAAAAAACACGACATGTTTAGGAAGATACCTCCATCTTCAGGTGTAAAAACATTATATAATATTATATTTTTACACCTGAAGATGGATATATTTTTACATCTGAAGATGATATAATCAGCCATGTTCACATAGTTAATCTAAAGTACATTATGTATTAGTATTAATGTACGTGATTTTTTGAACCTTCTGTTTTCAATCAATTTGAATAAGTTCTCTGTTATCTTTTTGTAGTTCTTAAATAATCTATATACCTACCTGTAGTCTTAATTTTATAATTGTATTTCTCCCGTTAATAATCTTATACCCGTATTCTTAATTTTAACTATGTCCTATCTTTATTACTCAAAATATCTGTATTCTCATTTATAATAGTGTCCTTCTTTCATTAAAAACCTATTGCAATACTTAGCTGTATTATTAAGACTGATCACAGACAAAATTGTTTTGTTTTCATTATTTGAAATGAAATGAATAATCTATCGCCATTTCATTATTACGTGAATTCATCACCATGTCAAAGATAGTGTGACAATCACACTGCCGTGTTCGGAAATCAAACGCGGGACCTTCGGTGTGATAGTCAAAGTACTTACTTTATTATTACACTTATTATGTATCTTAAGCTTTTAAACAGTAATTTATATACTAAATTACAAGTGTAGGTATCATGTCAGCCGATACGTATCGCCGAGTTTATGTTGTCGGGTCTTCTAAAACCAGTTGGCTCCTAGATAACGCCATCAATGGCCTGGTCTAGTGTGAATCTCCCGAGACTTGCATAGCTCGAGTGGTCCTAGGCTCCTCGGGTCTTCCGCCCGGCGGAGGGGGCAGTGACCGGGACCGGTCTTCCTCGCCCCCCGCCCCCTCCCCGCCCGGGGGTGGGGCTGTCGGGCTCGATGGACTGTCTTCAGATACTTATTTATCGCCTTTCGGGACCCTTAGCCGTAATACACTTGTAATTATTCACTAGCCGATTGATAAGGAATTGGTGGTAGATTTATGGTATGTTCTTTGGTACGACTTCAAAATTAAACGGCGTGATGTTTAGTTAGTTAGTTACTTATTTAGCTTTACTTCTATATTCGCCATACTTTGTGTTGTAGATATACAACACTAACTTAATTTTTTTTTTAATTACCTATCAGACATGTTTCGGAAAAACGGTGCTTCTTCAGTGATACATATTATTAAGATACATATTTATAATATTATAAAATTGTTTACAAATATGATTAGTTTTGACAGATGTTATTAAAAAATAGTTTTTTAAAGTTAACTAACTGACTAACTAACTAACCATCACGCCATTTCCCCGGTGGGGTAGGCAGAGAGGATGGATCGCCACAATGCTCTGTCTTGGCATACCTCTCTGGATTCCTCTACATTCATACATCGTACCATGCACGCACGTCGATTATTCCGACTTCGAATGTGGCCGCCTTTTAGTAATTGATTCATTTGGTCGTGCCATGTTTTCCTCGGTCGTCCTCGGCTTCTTTTTTTAAAGTTAGTGTTGTATATAAAAGTATATAAAAAAGAAAAAGACAAATAAAATATTTAACTAACTAACTTACTAAATGTCACGCTGTTTCTCCAGAGAATTAAGTATTTAGGAATGATCGCTACACTTTTCTATCCTGACATAAATCTCGCGCCTCTTCTACATTCACACAACGTGACATGCACTCTCGTCGATTGCTCCTACTTCGAACATGGCCGCCTTTCAGTAATTTATTAACTTGGTCGTGACATGTCTTCCTTGACTTTCTTCGACTTCTTTTTCGATTCACACTACTTGTATATATTATATATTTTAACCATTCTTCCCTAATCCATTCGTTCCATATGTCCAAACAATCTTAATAACCCTTTCTAAATTTTATCTATGACTTCTTATTTCCTTAACTTAACTTCCTTTCTTATTTCATCATTAGGTATTCTATCATACACTATTTTTCCGTGCATTATTCTTAGTGATCTCATTTCTACGGCTATTATCCTACTTTCATCCTTCTTCTGCCAACTCCAAGTTTCACTTCCATACATGAAAAACCCAAAAAGAACAATCTTTCTTTCGCTATCTTTCTTCATTTTTACATCTCTCGTAAACGTGCTTCCTAGATAAGTAAATTCGGTAACTTGCTCTAATTTCTCACCGTTCGCACTTATGTTTTAATCTTTTTTTTTCTCTCAAAAGACATTACAAACATATTAAATGTTTAAGGAATCGCATGAATTTTATATACAACACTAACTTTAAAAAAAGAAGCCGAGGACGACCGAGGAAAACATGGCACGACCAAATGAATCAATTACTAAAAGGCGGCCACATTCGAAGTCGGAATAATCGACGTGCGTGCATGGTACGATGTATGAATGTAGAGGAAGCCCGAGAGGTATGCCAAGACAGAGCATTGTGGCGATCCATCCTCTCTGCCTACCCCACCGGGGAAATGGCGTGATGGTTAGTTAGTTAGTTAGTTAACTTTAAAAAACTATTTTTTTTAACATCTGTCAAAACTAATCATATTTTTAAACAATTTTATAGTATTTTAAATATGTATCTTTATAATATGTATCACTGAAGAAGCACTGGTTGTCCGAAACATGCTTGATACGTAATTATAATAGTGTTTTATATACAATGTATATAAAAAAAGAAAAGACAAATAAAACATCTACAACACAAAGTATGGCAAACATAGAAGAAATACTGTTTTAATATTCATTGCTTGTTAATGTTTTATAAAAGGTGTGGCATAATATTGTTAGAAAAAAAGGATCTAGATAAAAATAGAGTAAGTGAAAGCATTGCTAGAAAGCAAAATGCTTTAAGAATATGCGGCTGAACATTTTGATGAAATAAAGGGGTCGTTGTATTTTTTCTGTCTATTTACCCATTCCGAGAAAACAAGGTGATGATTAGTTAAGTTTGTATATGATATATATACAATTGTATTACTTTATACGTGATATTTTTTAACCTAAGCAGGTTTCCAAGCAACAAGCCTCCTATTTCCTCTGCCGGATGCTGCGACACGTCAATGTAGCCGTCTCTTCCTCTCGCAATCTGGTTCTATCCATTTTTATTTGTAAGTTGAATGTAGCTATTTCGTTTCAGTTGCCAGTAGCATCAGATCTGTAATAGCTCGCATCCGGCCCGCTGTGGGAACACTCCGCAGCCTTTGGAGCCTGGGTTTTGGAAACGTTTTATGATATCTTATCCGTTATCTTATTCAACCAGTGAAGCATCCTATTTTATAACGTATGCTCGTTATTATTCTTTTTAAGTGTGTGGTTAAAGTGAAAAATATCATATTTTTCAAAGATTCAAACGATAAGAAAATATGAAGAAGAAAAAAAGTTGTTAAATATGTGTACTTAATTTAATTACATGAATTATTTTATGGTGATGATGATGTCTTAGACGAATGTGTGAAAAAATTGTTATGATAGAGTGATGATGAAAATATAAGAAGTGAATGCGGTGTGAAGTAAAGTGTTATGAACAAAATAATGAAAGGATCATTCAGGTGGTTTGGACACATGGAAAGAATTGTAAAATAAGTATATGTAAACGATATAAGACCGAGGAAAACGTGGCATGATCAAATAAAACTTATTTTGAATTTCGGCCACGCGAGTAGTCGGAGAAATCGACATGCGTGCGTGATACGATTTATGAATCTTGAGGAACCGGAAGAAGTATGTCAGGAAATTACGGTTAGCGTTTTATTGTGAGTTTCTGTAGAAACTCACAACAAAACAATGTTATCCGTAATTTACTACCAGAATTTACTGAACATGAAGATGTCTGGTGGGCGATGAGTCTTTACAATTATTAATTACTAATTTGGCTACCAAAATTACGTTTGTTACATTAAGTCTGTGTTTCTAGATATAATAAATGAAATTTTAAAATTTCATCTTAAATAACTCATAGAGAATCAATCGGTCTTTCAATCGACCTCTCGTCTAACGTGACTAATCACCAAATCATTTTCACAATACGCGGTGTTGAATATACGAGTATACTCCATATGACTTCTGACATAGGTTTCAACATCCTTATAGACAATGCAGATGTTGTATTTTTATCTTTTTACCATCCATGTATTAAATTATATTATATACTCGTATGTTATCCAACCATCGCAACTTACCGATTTGATCTGTTGCCTAGGGCGCCTTAACTTTGGAATGTAAACTACGGGTATATACGAGTACAATACGTAATCAGATTATTACAGATAGCTTCAATTGTCATTTTACGTTAATTCTCCGAATACAAGTTAAACATATTTGTACATTTTACCCGAGATTATTCCGCTTCCCACCGGAATTTAAATGCTAAAAGTACCATAGAAGAAACATTTTATCGGGAGAACGCCTTTCGTTATGTCTTGGGGAGCCTATTTAAAAATTCAAAGCTGGAAATTTCCCCGATTCGAATGTCCCGGCACCCGCCGGTCGGGCAAGTTGGGCTTTATCTATTCGAATAAAAAGTTAATCAGTTATTTTATCGGAGAATTTTTGGGTTTTCTTTGCGATAGGGAGACCGCCCGCGGTCCAGCCTCGGGAGCCCCCCGGGCCTCTACATTTCCCGGAGTTGGGCCAGAACGCTCCATCGCACGACGTGTGGATAGTGGAAAGACCTGAGCTTTTCTTACATTCAACTGAACACAGGAATAATATATTCCCGAACGCTTTAAATTTTCTAACTTCAGATGTAGAAGGTTATAAATCATTTGTTAAGTAGATTTTTTCCAGGTTTTATTTCCCAAATCAAACATCTAATAAGAAATAGCTGTTTACAAATTGTTAATACGAATGTGAACGTCTGTTTTCTAGACGTTTTATTATAATTTATGGCATTGACATGTTACACATTTCTAAGGCATTATGACAGACACTACAAGGCTGTGACATTTACATTTTCTAGAAAACAGACGTTTTCATTCATATTAATTATTTGATGAGGAGTTTTACACCATTGTTCAAGAAACAATAAATACGTTTACAAATCGATTTAAATTTGTTATCACTGTGAAATCATCCTACTCTCACGCTGTGATTTTGTTCTGGTAAGATTGTACAATTCGTAATTCTTCTTTCGGTGCCGTGTCAGGTCCCCCCAACGTTGGCGATCACTACAGCAAAGGCATCTCTATCCTGCGCCACTTGGCACAGGTTCTGAACTCTTGTTATTCCTGTCCACTCTTTGATGTTCTGCAGTCAGGACAGCTGCCTTCTACCAACTCTCCGGCGTCCCTCTACTTTACCCATTAATATCAGTCGAAAGAGGTGGTATTTTTCTCCCCTTAGCACATGACTCAAATATGAGACCTTTCTAGTTTTCACACTTGACAACAGCTCTCTATTGGCTCTGGCTCTCTGCAGTACGTTTGCATTACTGACCCTTTCGGTTCACGGTATACGGAGCATTCTGCGGTATTTCAGTAGAAATTAACAATTATATTTCAATAGGAATTAACAATTCGTAAAAACGAATTTAAAGTACTTTGTAAACAAAATACGATATGAGTGTTACACCATTGCTGAGACAATCGGGTTATGTTTTACGTAAAGATAATAAAGTTTAAACCGAAAAAGATAATTGAGGTAATGAAGTTAATTTACATACAACATTAACATTTTCGTCAGCGATTCACATCAACTCGTCTAAGGTTTTAGTAACTTGATGCTGATAGATGAAGTTATATCGTTGCAATAAAACAATGTTTATACTTTTATAATAAAAGAAATCTTTTACGATTTTCGAAATAATATTGTTGGATCGTTTTTGTACAACAGGCTCCATTTTTCTTTTATGACCGCCCCCAATTCGTGTATTTTCCAGCCCTCCCCCGCACATCCCTCCCTTCTCTGCAGTACACTCCCCGCACCGCAGATCTAATCCAACTCTTGTTACTCGCAGTATGCCGAAACAACAATTAAACCTTTTTCGGTTTATTTTTTTAGCGCGCGGCATAAATCTCTCAACATGGAGTTTGCTGGAATTTTATGGAAAAGTCTGGAAACGGCGGCTCGTATATGCTTACTTCCATTATGTACGTGTTGATGTATATGGACCACGTATCTTTGAAATATGGACCATATCATCCAATAGTAATTTAAAAGTGAAACATGATTTTCAGTTATAATTAATACGAATGAAAACGTTTGGACTTGGACTTAGATCTTTTGACTTATAATGGTTCAACTCTTGTGTCTATTCCTCTTACGTGTGATGGGAACATTGTTGGAAATTATTTTTTTATTGATCATTTACCAAGCACATAGTTTCAATACCCAATAACTGGGGTAACCATTTCTCAGGAGGTATTTTTAGCACGCTATATAATCACAATAGAATTAATGGTACACAATTGGGTACAAAATAAAGCTTAACATATATTAACTTATTGAACGTTAAAGCATTAACACTGTTGAATTCCATAGTAATATACTTAGGAAATTGAAAATAACTTTGTTTAAACTGAACTTAGTTTTTATTATATTTTTACACCTGAAGATGGAGGTATTCTCCGAAACAAGACGTGTTTTTTAATAATTAGTGGATTAAACTAAATTAATATTCAATTTACCCAAGTATAACATATATTAGTTTAAATTTAATATGCTTACATGATATAAAAAGTTATTTAAAAAAATGTGTATTTAGTTTAAATCCAAAAATGTTTGTGTCTTCGACTGGTTTCAAATCTTCTGGTTTTAAAAAATATTTTTATTTAAAATAATATTTTATTTTCATTATTTACAATGAACTTCTGCCATGAAATTTCAAATAACAATATTATTTTTTCTTATATGATATGTTAACACCCTTTCTATCTAATAATTGGATCATTATAAAATACGCAATATATACTTGTATTTTATAAGGATTTTTGTGTACTTTTTGATCATATTATGTAGGTAGGTATGTGTATGAACGCGTATACACGTATAAATTGTATTGTATTATAAGGATGATGTATAATATTAATAAGAGATCCTAGCATCGAATCCTTTCAGTCTTAATTAATTATCAAATTCGTCTTAAATTCTCAATCTAATTAGCGATCTTATAAATGAGTAACTTCAGATTGATCGCTGGTAGCATTAATCTTAATATTAGCGGGTCCTGGATCACGTGGCAGCCTCCGGGGGGCAATCTGATCTCAAATAACATTGTCTGCGCGCCATCCACCGTTCTAATCAATTTATTAACAGTGTTCATTAATAAAATAATTCTCAATATAATCATTTTGACTTGAGCGGGAGGTTACATGCCTTTACATCTCATCTTCATGTATTGTGTTCGATCCTGGATATGATTCGACTCCTTCATAGCACAAACTACTCACCTGGGGTAGTCTTGCTTTAGAATTCGAGTGCATTTTGGTTTTGAAGGTTTTTGGCATTTAACCCATTCATCGCCACATGTTTGTAGAAACAGCGCGCTGGTACGCCGCGTATTTTCTCCCAAACTATCGAAAAATATCGATCTTTTTTGGTTTGTTAATATTTTAAAATATTCATTGATGTATTTGTGAGAAAATTGGAATTAATTTTGAAATACATCTTTCGAATATTGCGAAGCGCGCACAGCTGCGCTTATGGCGATCGTCTACGTAGAGCACACATGTGTGCTTACGGCGATCGTCGGGTTAAACACCACGCTTGCCAAACGGATTGGTGAGTGTATAAGTCAGCCGCCCTTAACATAGGGAACAGACGCTGTTTGTAGCCGCCCACTATGGATCAGACGCTACTGCCTGTTGGTCTGCGAGATGACTTATGGGATGGAAACTATGACCCTCACCAAGAGAAATGTAGAGAGATTAAGAGTCACGCAGCGTTCCATGAAAAGACATATGCTCGGCATTACAAAATTCATTTTTAAGGCATCTATTGAGAACGAATGAGAGATGGTTCGACATTAAGAAGACAGGATACTCTCAAGAATTAAGAGTATTTGCCTTTTGAACTTATTTTCACTAATATGAAAGACGTCGATCTCCGAGGAGACCGCGTTCAGCAGATTATTTGCTCTTCCCACCGGATTCACCAGAGACAGGTTGGTTCTGGCGGCCGGTAGGTAAAACAATATATGCTGTCGCTGTCGGAGATATCTATCAGGGACAAAAAGCCGAACACCCTCCAGCACGGCCGAGTTCTCGAAATATCCCCTGAGTAATCTACAGAAATGGGTTATGAGATGCCCATCTCTTCGAAGCTGCAGAGAGTTGGCCCTAAGCATTCCCAAAAGAAATGCCGTGGGATAGAGTCACGGTTAGCTATCATACTCCCTCATGTAGAGATAACTCACAATTTTTTTCCGAACCCTCTCCAGCATAACGGAATTTCTCGCTTCGTGAGGACTCCATATCACAGAACCACTTTCGAGTCTGCTCCGAACCAATGCGTTGTATAGGACTCTGAGCACATGAGGATCCCTGAAAACTCTTCCTGTCCAGATGATGAAGCCAAACATTTTCAGTGCAGTGCCACACTTTTTAATTCTTTTCCCAATAATGGAACGCCACACTTTTCCTATCGTATTTCTCGTAACACGCGCGCACGTCGTTTTTCCGTCACCTCACGCGTTTAAAATTAAATTTTTGATTGATTTGATCATGTCACGTTTTCCTCTGTCTTTCTCTTTTTCTTATTCTGTTTAGATTGTTAACATATACTCTCTTCACCATTATTTCTTCGTTCATTCTTCCCATGTGTTAAAATGTATCTAAATTTCGAGACAACTATCTGTTGACGGCTACCTCACTACTTGTGTTTATTCTTTGATTTTGATTATAATTTAGTTTACAGTTTGATATTCCTTTGTACCGCGTGACGAGGAAGAGTATTTGGTACATCCACGCCCTTGTGGCACTCGGCCGCGCGGAGTGTCCGGTACCGCGTGGACGACTCGCCATGACTTTTCAATTGCGGGGAGAGACCCTAGTCATAACCTGTTTGAGGGAACCGCATTTTTGACGATATAAAGACCTCGAATGTTTTGACGCATCGCTTCTTCACAGTTAGCACAATGTTTGCGTAGCATTTTGTCAACAGCCTTACAAACATGCAAATGTGAATAATATATCTGCAATTTAAGAGCTGAAACAAGAATCAATATATTTTTTTACTTTAACACAAGGCTTTCTAAATAATGAAAATAAAAAAAAATTATACAAAATTTCTTTATTATTATATATGTATTTAGTATGCTTCCACTTGTGTTTATCGTCGATCGGTTTTGGCAGCTTGCTGCCATCTTCTGGTCAAGCTGCATGGTCAAGCATCTTCTGGTCGTCAGCAAGCTGTCGACGATAAACACAAGTGGAAGTCCTTTCCTTTCCTTATTTAAGATGAACTTCTACTAAGAAATTTCAATTAAAAATATTAATTATTACAAGGCTTTCTGATAGATCTATTAGAAATGCAATCATCAATTTCATTATCCTTACCGTAACCGTTATTACATTATCTACCTTCCACCAGAAACATCCTGCCTCTGGTGACACCGGTGAGAATCGCAATCCGTTGTGGCGAGGAGATCGCCGTCTTTCACATTTGTGAAATTAAGTTCAGAAAGCAAATACTCTTGACTTGGGAGAATATGTTGTTTTCCTAAAGCGAACAATCTCGCATGCGTTTCTGGTATTTTACCTGTTCTTAAATATATGCTTTAAACTTAAAATATGTTTATAATATCTTTTGAGAAAATAAGTTTAATTTGATTTGATTATCATGCAGATCTAGGCTGCCCTCAATATACCCTTCCACTGATACGGGAATGCAATTTTTTCCAAACCTTTTCACTTCTTTTAATCATCTTTCACGTGAACCGAAATTCCATTTTGTTCTTTTTCTTCGTGTTAATGATAATCTTGATTTTTATATCGTAAGAATAGAAGATTTAGCCGATTTTGTGTCGTTCAACGGGCACCAGGTGTTGTAGTAACACCACACTAGGAGGCTCCTTTCTTGCTTCCTTTTGTTATTATCAAAAGGAAATTAAATGCGCGGAAAATAGTTATGAATACTAACACGGAAACGGAAAAATGAAGGAATGATAAAATATTTTTTTATGTGCTCAAACGCGTTGCGGCCTTGACCCTTTATTTAAAAAGGTGGGTTTGATTATCAGCACGACCAGGTTCTACACGTATAATAACGAATGTTTATTTTTGCTATGAATAGTACTCGTATTAAAATAACTCTACAGTAACAATGCAAACCCGTTTAAGTTCAATGAATTTTAAAAAGTATATCAATGTATCGTGGATCGGATACCCTCACGGAGAGGTTCGCAAAACCTGCAATATAGAGGACATGTACGATGGAATAGACAGAAAAGATAATTTTGGAGAACTCAGAGGGCCGTTGACCACCAGGATGACCACCAAAGAGATAGGAAGACAGCTAGACGTCACAGTTATTTATTGTTTCTAGAACAATGGTGTAAAACTTAATCATTGTTCAAGAACTATAATTGAATTATTAATACGAATGAAAACGTTAATGCTCCAGGATCACGAGGATAGATGAATTCATTCTGAAACTTGCCGAACGTTTTTTACAAAGGAAACTTAACCTTACCTAACCCCACAGTAAAATACCTCTTAAATTACGACCCAAACACCTCCAGCTGCCAAAAGCGCCCAAAATCGATCATCCTTCAGAGGAACATTCCGGGCCATACAAATCAAGCCCCGCGTAACCCAACAACCCACCAAATCACCTTTCTAATAATGTTCCCATCAGACGTAAGAGGAATAGCCTCAAGAGCTGAACCTCTGTAAGCCAGAATATCCAAGTCCAAGTTTTGAAGATGTTTCATTATACAACATTTTGAATGTATTCAAATACTTATAGAATAATACTGGATTTTATTTACCCATTGCTGGTTATCAATTCAAGGATTAATTTTATCTCAATAGAGACGAAGATGCAAATTGGAAACTGAATATGGTGATCGAGGCGTTTGCAGGACTTATGACCTGTCATTGGTTGGGTTAAGCGATCGATTTATGTAATACAACATTCCCCATTCGGCCCTTCTTACGAACACACCACGTCTGACAAATTATTGGAAGTTGTATATATGCTACTATGTTGCACCACACTTCACATGTTACTAGTTCAATCTACACTAGCGCTATCTATTAAGAATATGTGTAAGCATTAAGCAGAAATTCTTTTTATTTATGCAATGTGAAAGGCTACATTTGCTAGACAACGCCAGAAGAATGTTTTATGGGAATCAAATCAAATCAGTTTATTTACTCAAAAGACATTACAAACAGCATACATGTTTAAGGCATCTATTGAGTACAGGCAAGATATTATACACATACAACATAATACCAGGAACGCATTAGTGATGGTTCGACATTAGGAAGACAAGATACTTTCCAAAGCCAAGAGTATTTTTCCCCTGAACGTACTTTCACTTACATGAAAGTCGTCGATCTCCGAGGAGACCGCGTTTAGCAGACTAATTGCTCTTCCCACCGGTGTCCGGCGGCCTGTAGGTAAAACAATCTGTGCTGTCGCTGTCGGAGATATCTATCGGGGACAAAAATACCAACATCCTCCGGTATGGCCGAGTTCTCGAAGTATCCCCTAATTAATCTGAATAAATGGGTTATTAGATGTCCATCTCTTGGAAGCTGTAGAGAATTGGTTCCGAGCATTCCCAGAAGAAATGCGAAAAATAGAGCCATGGATAACTATCATACGGGAATGACATGTTTTACCTTACTTTCTGTAAGGGGAAACATGTCATTCCCATAAAAGAAAATAAATCTTGTAGAAAACACGCGTATAATCTAATTATACCTACTATTTTTAGCAACCAATACAGCTGTGTAGAGCCCGACCGATGTTGCAAGTTTTCATAATATTGTGAATTCTATTTTCGGACGCCGGTGCTGGTGCTGTCTGCCGATCGGATTATGATTCCTCGACGATTTTGCTAACGGCCGACTAATTCAATAAATCTGATCGGTGATTCCGATACAGAGCTGAACCGATAAATAAACACTGAGCGACCGCGCTCCGATTCATACTAATCCTTGGACCAGACCGGCCGGAGATTCTCCAACTTTCTGGCTCGTTGCACTATTCAAATATTGTGTTCGAAATAATTGCATCAATTAATTATATAAGATTTTATTATTATCGCCGTCTCCCCGAAGGGGTAGGCAGAAATAATGGACTGACACACTTTTCTTTCCTGACATATTTCTCTCGCTTCCTCAACATTCATGCATCGTGTCATACATGCGCGTCGATTTCTCTGACTCCTCACATGGCCGATATTCAATATTATATAACATATAATTTTACATATACATAACATATATATATATATAACACATCGGCCATATACATATAATATATAGCATATCCGTACTTTTTATTTGTTTATTTCGTGACCTCTAGTTCTAATTTTAGATGTAGGGTCAACAAAAAACTCCGTTCTTAAATGAAGTATGTGCTGGTTTTCTTACGTATTATTTTTTAATACAATACAATACAATACAAACCATCACGTCGTTTCTCCGCAGGGGTAGGCAGAGAGAATGGACCGCCACACTACTCTATCCTGGCAAACCTCTCTATCTTCCTCCACATTCATACAACGAGTCATACACACACGTCGATTCCTCCGACTTCTAACATGATCAAACTTTAAAATTTAATTAATTTGGTCATGCCATGTTTTCCTCGGTCGGCCTCGACTCCGTACCCCATTTACATCATTAACGTATACTTTCTTAACCATTCTTTCTCCATCCATGCGTTCCATATGTCCGAACCAACGCAGCGATCCTTTCATAATTTTGTTCATAATACCTTCTTCCACTCTACATTCCTTTCTTATAACAGCATTTGAGATTCTGTCGTATATCGTTCTACTACACATACGTCTTAGGGACCTCATCTCTACCGTATTTATTCTGCTCTCATCCTTCTTCTGCCAGTTCCATGCTTCGCTTCCATACATTAGGGTTGGGACCAGAACTCCATTGTGAACGGCCGTTTTCGCTTTCATTGATAAAATCTTGATTCCAATAACTATTTTAAATAAAATAATAATACACTTTAGTTAGAAATAAAATCAAGAAAGGTTCACTAAGATGGTTTGGACATATGGAACGACTGGATGAGGGAAGAATGGTTGAAAAGATATATACAAGTAGTGTGAATGGAAAAATAAGTCGAAGAAATTTAAGAAAGACATGGCATGACCAAATTAATCAATTACTGAAAGGCGGCCATGTTCGAAGTAAGAACAATCGACGAGCGTGCATGTCACGATGTGTGAATGTAGAAGAGGCGCGAGAGTTATGTCAGAATATAACAATGTGGCGGTCCATCCTCTCTGCCTACCCCTCCGGGGAAATGGCGTGATGGTTAGTAAGTTAGCTAGTATTTGTATTTAAACCACTCTATTTGGTAATACCAACCGGTTTCGTTCCCGCTGAAGCTTCGTCAAGGTGAGAGAGTAAACTAAACATAAAATCAGAGAAAAACATATGAAGAAAGAAATATATAATGGAGGGGAGAAAGAGGGGTAGGAGAAAGTGTGCGCGAGGACGAATAGAATGTTTGAACGGTGAGTCATGATCATTAGGGAAAAATGATGGAGAAAATCTAATTAACAATTTTAATGAAATTTGTTAATTAAGAGTTAATTTTTTTAATTTTTGGCTATGGATAAGATTAGTTTGATTATTAATTAAGGGTAGATTACTGGTAAGGGCTTTCTTAGCTTCTAATCCTTCCAAGTTATCTAATTTTAGATCCGGGGAATTTTCGTGAAGCATTTTTAGGCCAGAATCTTTAAGATATGTGTGGTTTGTCTCTAATAGATGGTTGGCGAACTTAGAGAAACCGTTACTATTTAGACATCTGAGATGTTCCTTCACCTCTACGTTTATTTTTTGTAAACTAAAGTATCTGCATTCGTAAAAATAATCGTTTCGATCCTTTTATGGTTTAAAATACTGAACATTAAACCATCGATCAAGATATTCTCCCTTCTGATTATTAGCACGATCTCTTTTTTTTATTTACTTTTGTTTGCTTTTCTTTGCAATTTATACTCTTCAATTTTTTCGTAAGGAATTCCAGTTATTCCTTCCGATGCCCCTTGGATAGAATAGGACAATGTTCCTCACAGATTAGACATCACATTTTCAGACAGTTCAAGTAACACGAGTCACTTAATCAAAATGTTGATAATTTGATTGCTCGATTCGCTGTGTTGCAATCGAAATGCTGTTGGCATTTTTATGAGCACCCTTACTTCAAGTTTTTTTTACCAAAAATACACATAGGTCTGTTCCGCAACTCGCATGAAAATAAACAATATTTTAAATTCGTTTTCGAAGTGTTGGTGTATACGAGAATTATGATTTCATCCATTTCTGAAGTGTGCGTGCTATTTGTAATATAAATATTTATGATCGATTTATGATATCTTGATGTGGAAATTGTACCTCCCACGCTTTTGCATTGGGATCAAGATCAAAAGCGCGGGAAACGGTGACCTCCATTTTGTTTTTAATATTTTCTGGAATATTTGGATAAATAAACTATGCCGGGATAAGATGCAGAATCTGCTACAGTTTTCGGCGCAGGCGTACTAAAATTATGACCATTAATTGAATATAAGTTGATAATAAATTTCACTTGAAAAACCCGATTTCTTATCGAATGTTTATAATGGAACAGACTAATCATTTTACTAAAAAAAGTGTGCATAAATTTAAATTCATTTCTAACTACATAACACTATTTTTGCTCTTGTACCCAAACTTTTTGAAAATAGAACTTTTAACATTGTTTTATCCACTTTATTTAAGTAAAGTGGATAAACCCCAGTCTCTTCTTCGAGATATCTTCGAAATTCAAATTTGGTTGATACTATAAAAATATTTTGTTTTGTTTTATACTCGACATCATTTCGTGTTGCGGATTCACAATTGGATATTTTTTTGCACTTCACAAAATTTTAAAATTATTACACTAACGAAGGGCCCGAAACATGTTTGTATAAAGTGCAAAAAAGTGTTGTGATAGTAAAATGTTTTAAAAAAATAATGTTAAAAAATATTTAGATTTATTGTTTCTTGAACAACGATGTTATTAATTAACACGAATGAAAAGGGTCTGTTTTATAGAAGTTTTATTATATTTTATGGGAATGACATGTTTCGCCTAGCTTAGTCGTTATCAATTGTTTGAAATTGTTATTTAAGCATTTGATAATGCCCATTGTCAAGACATATATTTTTGTTGGAGGAAATCTTTTCTTTTCCTTTCTACACTTAAAAAGTTCTACACCTCCACCAAACCCTTAATTTTGCGTACCAGTTCAAGTATACTAGATAATTGTCAGTCATGTTCATATTGCTCATCTCAAGTATATTTATGTATTAATCGTTCTTTCCTTAATGATCCAAATACCTGTATTCTTAATTTTATTATTTTTCTTTTCTCGTTAATAATCTTAATATCTGTATTCCTAATTTTAAAAGTGTCCTTCTTTCTGTAATATTTTGTACACCTGAATTTTCATTTATATAAGTGCCCTTCTTTAATTACCTACATGCATACCTGTATTCTTATAGCGGTAACAGTCTAAACTCGCCTTAGGTTTAATTTTTACCGTTAATATTTAAATGTTTTTTAGATTTCAGTTATATGTCTGTATCAAAAAAAATATATATTAGAATTTATTCCGTCTATAACCAATAAATAAATAAATAAATTGCAGTAATATATAATAAAATTTCTAGAGTACTTCTTCTTTCGGTGTTGTGTCAGGTTCCCCTAACGTTAGCGATTACTGCAGCAAAGGCATCTCTATCCTGCATCACTTGGAACAGGTTCTGAACTCTTGTTATTCCTGTCCATTCTTTGATGTTCCGCAGCCAGGACAGCTACCTTCTACCAACTCCCCGACGTCCCTGTACTTTACCCATTAATATCAATCGAAGGAGGTGGTATTTTTCTCCCCTTAGCACATGTACCAAATATGAGACCTTTCTAATTTTCACACTCGACAATAGCTCTCTATTGGGTCTGGCTCTCTGTAGTACGTCTGCATTACTAACCCTATCGGTCCACGGTATACGGAGTATTCTGCGGTATATCCACATCTCGAACGCTTCCAACCAGTTTATTACATTCACTTTCAGAGTAAATTCGTATGTGTGAAAATATTAAAATTTAAAAATGATCCATATTATGTAAGTGATCCGGAATCACATAATTTTCTCCGGTAGTAATAAATATTATTTCCCTGATAATGCCCCGCGGGCGTGCGTATCGTAAGAAAGCTCTCAGAAGTGTAATATTTCTCACGCGATCTCGCCCAAAATAGGGGAGCAATTAAAACTTGATTAACTGAAAAGTCGTTAATCATTCCCATTAATAATTATTTAGTACTCACCTACTTATCGCACCGTCGCGTCCTACCTACACAACGTCCGCGTTATCCATAACATCCACAACTTCCGACTTTTCGATCGTTATTTCCCGACGTGATGTATGAAAGTGATTTGTTCTTCGATAATAAACAAATAAACGCATGCTGTATTGTTTTTTAACCCTCGTGTGTCGATACTCATTAATTTTACCTTCTTCTTCTTCTTCTCCCTTGTTGTAGACCTATGTGGTCTGTTGTCCAGAGTGTTGCTCCTCCTGTGAGTTAGACTCCCAGCATCAACAGACTGGTCCAGTCCATCCAGTCTGTCGATGCCAGCATGCCTGGCGAAACCGGTCGCTGTCGTTATAAAGACAAAAGTGGAAATAGTTAAAAAAAACATCTATATATTTAATTATTATTTAAAATGAAGTTCCATTAAGAGATTTCAGTAGAATCATTTGATTATCTGTTACTTCTTGTCTATGTACTGCGTGTACAATGAATAATTATCTTTCTTCTTCTTCCTTCTTGTAGACCTATGTGGTCTGTTCTTCAAAATCTTACTCCTCTAGTGAGGTAGACTCCCAGCTGACCTTCCATCTTTTAGGAGGTCTTTCACGAGGACGAGATATGAGGATTATTATCTAGTGCAATATAAGGGAGTCTGGTGGTGTCCATTCTTTGAACATGCCCGTACCAGTCCCTTTTTCGCTGTCTGCTCCATCTTATAATATCCTCAACCTCACATATCTCTCTTATTCTGGTGTTCCTCACGCGATCTCTCAGCGTCTAGCTATCGTCCTCAGTCTTTTCATCTCGGAAGTTCTTAAAACTTGTTTGGTCCTTACTGTGTCTGCCCTTGCTTTGACGCCATATGTTATTATTGGTCTTACGCATGCTTTATAGATTCTAATCTTACTCTAATATAATTTTACATGTATTTGGAAATTTCTCACTCTGCTTCACAAAAATAATTTTCTGCATTGAGTCAATAAGGCTCGTTCCTTAAGTGTTTTTCCTGCGTTATCATATAATAATTAAGATCGACGACGAGGAAGACCGGATAACATGATATAAAGAAAATAATCAAATTTTAAAGGTCAGCCCTGCTAGAAGTCGAAAAATCGGCGTAGTTGTATATGACTCTCTATATTTATGTGGAGGAAGTTAGCGAGGTGTTTCAGGATAAAGTAGTGTGGCGGTCCTTTTTCTCTGCCTACTTTTCCGGGGAAACGGCGTAATGGTTTGTTTGTTTATAATATACCTTCTAGACACCAGATGTTTTCATTAATATTCCCATCCAATTATGATGTTTTGCTAATAAATCATGTAAAACAAAATAATTTTGATTAATATAAATGTCTTCTAGGAGTTTTATTAAGTTTTATATGGAATGACATGTTTCGCACTTTTAAGGCATTTTCAAATGAATTGATAATGCCTTAGAAGGACGAAACATGTCTTTCCATTTAAAACTTAATAAAACTCCTAGAAGACAGACGTTTTCATTTATATTAATTATTAGGTCCTTACATATGAAATTGGCGTTTTGCCGTACTGGCATCTTTGATCTCAAATATCTTCTCTTTGGTTAGGAATTCCAAATTCAAATTTATACAGCTATTTACTCAAGTATTTGTGTTTCGAAAATTATAATCCATTTGTTTTTTCCTCAATTGTTTTTTTTCTTTGCGTCACTCAGTTTACAAAATGGAAAACTTGAAATATCGCGTTATTTACGAGTACGAGTTCCACCGTGGCACCAGTGCTGCAGAAACGGCTCGAAGGATAAATGATGTGTATGGCGACGGTGCCGCAAAAGAAAACACAGTGCGTTTTTGGTTCCAACGTTTTCGTTCTGGAAATTTCGACCTGCAGAACAAGCCCCGTGGACGGCCGGAGACAAAGTTGATAATGAAGAATTGAAGGCTATTGTGGAAGCGGATCCATCGCAAACCACGTCCGAGTTAGCTGCAGGCTGCGGTGTTAGTGATAAAACTGTTTTAATCCACTTGCAGCAAATTGGGAAGGTGAAAAAGCTTGAAAGGTGGGTACCTCACGAATTGAGTGAAGCAAATCAACAAACGCGCGTTGACTGCTGCGTTGCATTACTCAACCGGCACAATAATGAAGGGATTTTGAATCGAATCAACCTGTGATGAAAAGTGGATCCTGTATGATAATCGGAAGCGCTCATCGCAATGGCTGAACCCTGCCGAACCAGCCAAACCATGCCCCAAGCGAAAATTGACTCCAAAAAAGTTACTTGTGAGCGTTTGGTGGACTAGTGCTGGTGTCGTTCACTACAGCTTTCTTAAATCTGGCCAGACGATTACGGCAGATGTCTATTGTCAGCAACTGCAAACCATGATGGAAAAGCTAGCTGCTAAACAACCGAGGCTGGTTAATCGCTCTAGGCCACTGCTGCTTCATGATAACGCTAGACCACACACTGCACAACAGACGGCTACCAAATTAGAAGAGCTTCAATTGGAATGTCTAAGACATCCACCGTACTCTCCGGACCTTGCCCCAACAGATTACTATTTTTTTTCCAAATTTGGATAACTTCTTGCAAGGGAAAAAATTCAACTCCGATGGGGCAGTCCAAACCGAGTTCAAAGATTTTATTGATTCCCGTCCGAATGGTTTTTTTAGTAAAGGGATCGATGAACTACCTATGAGATGGCAAAAGTGCATAGATAGCAATGTTACATACTTTGATTAAATAAATATATTATATTTAAAAAAAATCAACTTTATGTTCCTCCCATACAAAACGCCAATTTCATATGTAAGGACCTAATATTTAATATGGAGTTTTACATCATTGTTAAAAAAACAATAAAAAAATCTTTTGTATTATTTGGATTTGTTCAGTGAATTTTAACAATCATATGATTGACAAAAATTATAAATTTATAATAAGAGAATTCTGTGTCCCGAAACATGTTTGTGAATATATAATACAATGTTTTTAAAAAGTTATTCAAATGAAATAAAACCGGTCAGTCAAGTTTGTTGATGCCAACCAGCCTGGCGAAACCGGTAGCTGTCGAAATAAAGACGGAAGTGGAAGTAGTTATTAAAAAACATAATTTTATTTCATTATCAATCATAACTTAATCATTATCTTCTATCAATATATTTCAGTAAAATCATTAGATTCTGAATTTTATTTATTCGTTAACAGTTGTGTTTATTCTGCACATTGTTTTTTTTTTGTATCCATTAACGAATCGTCATTAATAAGCATGATCGTAAAAAGTACGCGTTTAAATGTTAATGCATACTCAGTGAAAATCTACAATTGGTCATAAATTTGATATGATTTTCGAATTATACCCACACAAGACAATAAAAATCACGTGCGATGTAATTTATTAGCCTTCTGAAGACATATCCCTCCCACCGGCGCATTGTATGGCGCATATGTTTGGAATATTATTCCCATGTTAAAAAAAAACGTGTACACATCATATTTCAATGGCCGAGTCTTGCCTAATTCTGTGTACATTTACGTAATGTAATTACTATGACTTGTAACACGTGGTTGATTACGTTAATTATCACTGGAATTTTTATGTTCTCCAGTACGAAAATACTAAATTTTGTAAACAATTTTCTATTCATTTGATATTACCTTAGTAAGGCGAAACATGACACCATCATAAAATATAACAGAACTTATTTATTGTTTCTTGAACAATGATGTAAAACTCCATATTAAATCATTAATACGAATGAAAACGTCAGTTTTCTAAAAGTTTTATTATATTTTATGGGAATGACATGTTTCGCCCTTCTAAGGCATTATCAAATGTTTTGATAATGCCTTAGAAGGGCAAAACATGTCATTCGTATTAATTATATAACAGAACTTCTAGAAAACAGACGTTTTTAATTCGTATTAATTATTCTACAATATGATGAATGTTTGAGGCATGCAAAAAGATGAACTTGTGATGAATGTGTCCTTGAAAGAATTACCTTGTGATGATGTGATGGTATTTTAGAAGGAAAAATGTGTGATGGTTGTGACACAAGTGCAAACGGCGAGAAATTGGAGTAAGTTACTGATTTTATTTATATGGGAAACATGTTAACAAGAGACAAAAAAATGCAGGAAGACATCGAAAGAAGGGTTGGTACTGAATAAAAAAAATAAAAGTATGTAAGTGAAGCTTGCAGCTGTCAAAAGTAGGATAAATGGCGTAGAAATGCGATCACTGATTTCCAAAAAAATTATGTATGATAGAATATTGAACGATGAAATAAGGAAGAAATGTAAGGTGGATGAATGCGTCCTAAATAAAATTTTAAAAGGGTTTGGATATATGAAACGAATGAATGTGTATACAAAGAGTGTAAATGAAAAAATAAGGTAAGGATGGTCGAGGAAAACATGGTATGTTCAAATTAATCAATTACTAAAAGGCGCCAAGATTCGAAGTCGGAAAAATCGCAGGCATAAATACGAAAATTTACCTCAATTTTACAAACATATGTATTTGTAGGTTTTTCTTCTATGATAGCATTATTGTTTTGATATTTCATATATCTTATAAGCTTTTTTGATTTATTTGATTTGATTATTTATGTACTGGGTTAACGCCATCTAACATGTAATCAAAGCGGTTATATTAAGACAAAATTTATATCGGTAAATTCAGTGGACACTAGTCAACAATAAGGCATTATTATCGTTTGAGATATATGATCTGTTTCCCAATAAATCATAATCTGAAGGCACTGCGCATGTGACCTAAGTTATGACACAAGTAACGATACGCATTGACTATGCTATTGCAGTCATATCCGAAAATTTCTATAGCATTAATGCCCTATACGTATGTAAGATTTGTGTTCCAATTAGTATAACATACGACCGACATGTGACCCGAAGGATCTACAAGTTCAGACTAATATGGTAGCTGTAGGTACATAGGTACTCCTGATACAGGGAGGTATTGCGATCGAAGTTATTGCATTAACTTAAGCTGTTTGAATCTCCCATTCTTATTTTGTAACATCTCTTATCGTCTCTTTTTGTTTGATAATGTATTTTTTTTTGGAAATTAACTATGCTGACCATTACACTGGTCTGGCACCCCCTTGTTGTTGCCGTCTTTAAATGTAAGTCCCGGATTGACCGGGGACAGTCCCAGCGAATGTGCGAGCGAGGCTGACAAAAGGGCGCCGTTACGCCCTTTAACAGCCTCGGGTATGTGGTGGGAACTTCTATGTTCCTTTAAAAAAATGTATTTTTCTATAATATAAACATTGTTTAACTGTTTTCAAGTCTTCTTCTTCTTCTTCTTGTCCTGTCGCGCCTCCGTGGTGCATACGGCCTCAAGGAACCTTCTCCACCCGGCTCTATCGCATGCCTGATGCCTAACATCATCCCAAGTGAGGCCTTCTGCGTTGACCTCGTCCTGCAGGGCTCTTCTCCAGATGGCTCTAGGTCTGCCTCGCTTCCTCTTTCCCCCCATAGGGGTCCAGTCTTGTGGGCCCTGAGCGATGCAGGCTGGGTTCCGTCTCAGGGTGTGACCGATCCTCAGCCATTTGCGTCTAGTGACTTGTTTCCTGATTGGCTTTTTGCCTGCCATGGTTCAGAGAACGGAATTTGACATCTCAGTAGATATTCATCATTAAATCATTTAAATTATATGATATGGTTTTCATGTTGAAATAAAGATATGTCGTTAAATGTTTACATTTGAAACACTGTTATTGTACAAGTCACAATTTATTTTTTGAAATTGTCGCGACAGTAGTTTCGCCAAAGATGTTGGCATCAACGGGTGTTACGAACAATTCGACTCAACACAGTTATTTGTAACACCTGACGATGCTAATATATGTTGGCAAAACAGCTGTCGCGGCAATCTCATGAATAGAAATTGTGATACATATAATAACAGTGTCAAATTAATAATGTTAAAGTATCGTAGTGTTTCGGCTAAAACAGTAGATTGTCTAAAGATAATTCAAGTAACATCCAAATCTGATCGGTTCTAAACATTCCTCGGTGAAGTCAATATCACTTAACTCTTTGATTTATTAGAGATATGAAGAGTAAAAGAGCGATGCAGCTAGAGCTAGAGCTAGAGCTAGCTGGGTAGGTGTAATGGCGCTCCCCGGGCTGCGGTCTGGTCCTGTAACGGTTTTGGTTTCTGTGGTATTGTTATTCTCAAGTATTCAAGTTTCTATGACGGCTCGCTGAGTTCTAGAACTCACAACTAACAGCCGCAATATGAAATAGAACCTACTTATTCCGTGTATATTTTGCAAGATTAGATTAATGACTCACAATATTGTTTATGCCTTCACTCATGTTTTTTACCGAAACCGGTCACAGTAATCTTGGAAATGTCATGTGACTAACTAATTGCCAAAATATCCCGTCAATGTTATGATAGGGTAAACCCTGGGGTCGGAAACATATCCATAAGATATTATGAGTACTTTTTACCATCTTTTCTACCATCAGTAATTAGGACATGAGGTCTTCTTCAGACACCCTTTATAATATGTCTCATTATATTAACGTTGTCAATTGAAATTTGTTGGTAGAAAATCATTTTAATAAAAAATAAATAATAATAAACATATTCTTTATACTATAATATATATTAAGTTTGATTCCACTCGGTTTTATGGGTAAGACCGATTTCAGCAGCTCGCTGCCATCTTCTATTCAGATCAGAAGATTCCAGCGAGCTTTCGAAACCGGTCGACGCTATAAAAACAAGTGGAATTAAACTAAATATGTTTTATAAAGTTTTATTATTATTAATTGAACTGTTTTTACTACATAACACTCGTCTTATGCGCTTAATTCATCCTTTACCCGCGGTGCTGCACTCGGAGTCTTCCTCATCCTATTCCGGTCCACTCCTGGACAAAGGCCTCCTTCATTCGCTTCCATGTCACTCTGTCTCGTGAAGACTGCATCCAGGTTATTCCGACGTGTCTGTTCAGATCATCCTTCCACCGTAGTTGCGGTCGCCCTGCACCTCTTTTTGCCGTCCACGGTCTCCAAGTCAGCATTCTTCTTGTCCATTTTTCATCTGAGCTTCTGGCCACGTGACCTGCCCATTGCCATTTTAGAGTCGCCACCCGGTGGATGATGTCAGTGACCTTTGTATTTTCTCTCACCGTATCGTTTCTGACTCTGTCTCTTAGGCTTATTCCTAAAATGGCTCTTTGGGTCATTGGTAGCTTCTCGGCACTTTGCCTGGACAATGTTACAGTTTCAAGACCATAAGTACCAACTGGCAGAACGCAGGCTTCATTGGCTTTTCGTTTCAAGTTGATTGGTATTTTTCTGTTTTAAAGAATGTAATCCATGTTTCCGAAAGCTGCCCAGCTTAGTCCAATTCTTATTTTGAACTCTGCGGTTTGGTTATCTCGGCCCAATCGAATATTGTGTCCCAGTAATGTATATTATGGGACGTTCTCAATTTTATTGCCATCCACGTTGATTTCAATCCTTTCCGTATCACCTTGTTCTTGCCAGATTCATTCATTCGGAGTATTAAGTTAAAAATATGTGTTTTATTTTAATATAAAGCAAAAGCTACAAAGTTATTGTAATTAGATATACAAATGGTTCTATCACGAATTAAATTACACGAGGTTCTACACGCAATGTATTTACATACGACAGGAATGAACTCTCGACTCACTATTCACTCGGCATCCATCACTGTGTGACAACTGGGTACATCGAAACGCATCGTTCTTTCACATCCAGACTTCGATGTGGTTATTTTTTTATCACTTAACTGCAGCGTCGTCTCTCTCTGGAGTGGTGTTAAACTGTTCCTGTATATCCCGTCGTGATTAAATTGAAAATTCTAATATACACGCCGAACAAATGACATTAGTGTTGTAGCCTCCCGCAGCGCTGTTTCGTTAGTACAGTGTTTCAGGGCTGAATTGAAAGCGAAAAAGCTCCGTCCTCGGGACCACCCAATCAGCGTCAGCAAACAGCTCTCAGCTCCGGGTTGGTTCTTTTGGGTTCTGATTCCGACATTAATTGCGGATAGTTACGGTACGATGGCTAAATTTACGTCGGATATTGTATATTTAACTCGGTTTGTTTTCATGGTTGAATTCAGCGGCTTGGTCGGTGGTAAAACATAGTCGTAACAGTGTTTATTTTTATTTAATAATTATTCCATGGCGTTTCAACGGGGAAATGGGTCAAGGAAAACATAGCAGTTAATGTAAAACGCTGATCGAATCTATCTTGTGTGTTTTGTCTCTGAATTAACATATGTAAATATGATCTAAGAGCTTGAATTACTGAGAAACGTATATACTAATTAAATCACGATATTGATTTAATGTGAAGCTCCCCACCAGAACAGATTGATGTATTCATATTCGGGTTTTCATTTTAGTTGTTACAGTTGGCTTGGTTCGCGTTACTAAACGTCTTAGACACATTACTAAAAATATTTTTCATATATTTAAATTTATTTATTTTCTAAGCATCATATGCCTCTTATATATGAAGACTACAGGGGAAAAACAAGAAATGTCAGTAGAAGGTTAATTTGAATAAATTGAGAATAAAGCTAATCAAAGTCTATATATTTCTTAGCAATTAGCAATCGATTATCTGGCCATAGTCGATGACACAGATGATTTTTGAATATGAAAATTTTACTGTGGATAGATACGTACAAATGCCGCTAGATGGCATTATTACATTTATTTTGAATTTTAACTGACATTCCTTGTTTTTCCCCTGTAGTCTTCATATATTATAAGAATGGTCTATGACATGTGTATACTGCCCATGATGACAAACGGACTAGAGACGACAACGCTTACAGCAAAAAGTGTCCACAGGTTCAAGTGTACACAGAGGTCCATGGAAAGACAGATACTTGGTGTGAGCTTGCGTGACCGCATAAGGAATGAAGAAATCAGACGCCGCACCAGGGTTGCTGACGTCATGGACCGAGTGGCAAAATTGAAATGGCAATGAGCTGGACACTTGGCTAGACAGGGTGGCAACAGATGGCCACCCAGGATACTCAGTTGGAGACCATGGGCAAATAGGCGAAGTGTCTGAAGGCCACCAATGAGATGGACCGATGATATTGTCAAAAGGGTTGGAAAATAATGGTTACAAAGGGGACAGGATAGAGACGAGTAGAGAAAACAGTGCATGACCAAATTAATCAAATTTTAAAGGTTGGTCATGTTAGAAGTCGAAAGAATCATCGTGCGTATATGACTCGCTGTATGAATGTGGAGGAAGCTAGAGAGGTGTGCCAGGATAGAGTAGTGTGGCGGTCTATTCTCTCTGCCTATCCCTACGGGGAAACGGCGTGATTGTTTGTTGTCGTTCTTGTTGTAAATATTTTCGATGAGCGAGAAGAGATAACGAGAGCTGACACCATCAGAACAAAAAGTCTTTTAAGAACCACAGAAATGAAGAATCTCCGATCCGTTGCGGGAACGATACTCCGAGCTAGAGTAAGAAATTCTGCAATAAAAAATATCTGCAATATGGAAGATGTCGTGCGATTGGGAAGACTAACGCTACTGGAGATATCATGTGGAAAGAGCGTGTTCTGTAAGAGTCCAGGAAGACCACCCAAAAGATGGCCAGACAGTTAGACATCTACATCCCAGGAAAAGGCTCCGAGAAATAGCAGGACACAGTCCTAAATAAAGCAGCGAAGAAGAAGATTTTCGATGGGTCCCGTTAACAGCGTCTTATTGTGTATGATAATGGCAGAATTTCATTTTTTTTTAATATATGAGGCAAATATTCTGAGTATGTGGTGATCACCAATGATCCAATGTTAGTTAAACCCATGTAGGTTTGTTTAACATTGGATCATTGGTGCTGTGCTTCTGGTTATGCCGCTGTCTTAAATTATGTCCTATTTACTTCTGCATCGTGATTGATAAAACAATCTGTGCTCCCTTTATTATCAGTCGGGATTTCCGAATTCTATAAAGGACATTTCTATGTAGTAAGGATAAAGGATGATCGGTGGATCACACGCATCCTGGAGTGGCAGACCACAAGCAGGATACTGACATAAAAAAAACGTGCCAAGAGGTCAATGGTACAGAGCGGCGAGGGATAGAGAGTAGTGGAAGTCGGGAAGGGGGCACATGTCAACATTGGACGACAAATAGCTGATGACGATATATCTTAAGTGTATCAAATATAAAACAAGATTAAATGTGGTCTGGAATTCCTCTTGCTTTTGTTGGAGGGTTGTAATCCGCAATTAACGTTAGTCCCACATGGGTGGAATATGGGCTTTGGGATTGCATGAGTGAAGCTAACGAAAAGGCGCCGCTACGTCTTATAACAGTTTCGAGCAACCTTCTATGTTTTAAATAAATATTTGAATTTTGTGGATTTACGAGTATCATGTCTGAATTTTCGTCTGGGGTGCTAAAACCAACACAGTGCAGTTCAGTTAAATTACTTTATACATGCAAAAAAGGTCAAGGTCCCGAAATGTTTTTCTTGTTCCCTGCAAAATTGAGGAGATGGAGCCGGCCGCGGACGCCGGCACTTTCGTTACTCATTCACGAGGGCTGATTGTGTCGCCCTCCGCCCTCCACCCCCGCCCCCCGCCCGCAGCCCGCGCTATCTAATATTTAGGCCGCATCCGCGCCGCACGTCGCGCGCTTTGTTTGCCACGCTCTTCAGGAATATCATTTCTAGACTACTCTCGCATTGTCCTCTATCTTTTAAAACCCAATTTCGCAAGACCTTTAAAATTACCTCAAATTCATATTTTGTAAAGAAATACCCTACTTGGGTTTAGGCCGTCCGATCAGATTACTCCTGTACCTACCTACGTACATGGCGTCGGGATATAATATTATTTATTTTGATCCTTCCCTTGCCTTTATGGGTACTTTGTTCGTTTATAAATAAACCAGAAATATTCCTTTAATTCCGATTGTAACTTTCTTTTTATCCTATTTTGGTTTTCTATATTACAATGTTTTGTTTTGTGCATGATTTCATTTTATATAATTAACTTTTTTAATGTTTATTCCACGTATGCAACAATTATTTTAAAGTTTTGGTATTATACATATATTTTACTATTTTCTATGCCGACGACTCTTAAAAAAAAAGATTTATTAAATAATTATGATAAAACATAGTAATCAGTTTATAAAACAATTAACTGTTAAATTTACAACACTGTTATAATATCACAAAATTATATTATACACTTTTTGAGGATGTCGCGACAGCTGATTCTATGTTGGCATCTTCAGGTGTTACAAACAACTAATGATGCCAAAATCGGTTGGCAAAACACCTGTCGCGACATTCTCGAAAAGTGTATAATATTAAATTGAAATTATTAAAGCCTTTTAAATTTAACAGTTGATAATGTAAGTATAATATTATAGTGTTTCGGCCAAAACAATAGACTATTTAAGACACTTAAAAATTGGCAAATAAATTTGGTGTATTGTATTATTTTTATACAATATTGTTTATTTTTATACAATAAAAGAATGTATCTGAATATAACAATCATTTTCTTGAAATAATAAAATTGTCCATCTTTATATTGGGTCTTGTTACATTTGACTTGACCTCGCGCTTTCCTCGTGCCCTTACGGGTACAGTGATTTAGATGAGACATATTTGTGCGAACTGACCCAAACCAAATCGCAGAATTTTAGAACGTATAAAAATAAAATGTTTAATAAAAATACTTTTCATAATTTTATTTATTAAACCATTCTGAGAATATTGTTTAGATTATTTTTCGTTGTTAACAATTTTTCATTTTATTCACACACTATACGCATAGTGCTAGTGGCATCTAACGTTTGCCTATTAGTGGTTAGACTCTAGTTTCCGTTACCGAGGTCCGTCACCCTCCTCAGGGCAGTGACTGCCGACACCGCGACCACCCCGACCCCCGCCCATGCGGCCCCCAGCGCCGACGGTTCGCTATTCGAGTATCCCAAACGATCCTCCCCTCCAGAATGTGAAAAATCCCGGGTTCCAGCGTCAGATATTATGGCCGCCTCTCCTCTAATGAAGCGGTTTATGGAGAGAAAATGAATTTGAGTGCCATAAAGCGGGGATTCTTTGTAGTGGGCGTATCTTTGACAGTAATTTTTTGCATTTGCGAAGAATTTATTTACCCAAAAGAATTTCGCTTCAATTCTTTTGAGGTTTTACTGATTTTTTTCATGCAGATTTAAATGAAAAAAAGATCTTCCTCATTTGCATTTCTCCCATTTTTGTGATGTTTTCAAGTCTGTAAAAACGCACGTATTTAAATTGTAGGAGACGGCGGCTCTTTTAAAGTTAGTCCTTTACATTGTTTCACGGCATTGTTGGTCTTTTATTTCTTTTTTTGACGATTGTTTATCTCGCCCGAGCACAAAGTTCCGCAGCCGGCACACTTTTTAATTATTTTCTCCGCTTTTCCACCCCTTTGTGAGGGGCTCGCCGGTCCCAGATTTAAATCGGCGACGTTCTTTTGATGCAGCGAGGTTCTTGTTCTCTCGAGCATAATTACGTCCAATGAATTGATTTCCTACGAGGGCCACCGGCACTTCATTCGAGAGGAACGTATTCTTTACAGAGCGTGTCAGCTGACACGGCATTTCTATCGAAAATCACAGAAAATTCTTATAACTCCGAGGATTGCGTACTTCAATCGAATCCAATAAACTTTTTCTTTTTTTCTCTGTAATTAAGTTGGTTGTTTCCCTCTTAGGCTAAACACTCTCTTAATGAGACTTCATTTCTTGTTGACCGCTTTGATCCGTTATGTCGTGCGCCAATGCCTTCTGTTTATAAACGAAATCTTTGTGTTTTTTATTGTTCGTCAACAGTTTGTGAGACACGAATCTATAATGGAACCCGAGCGAACGCCTTCCCCAATCCGGATTATTTATAACCAATCAGAAGATCTTTGTTTTATGCAAGTACCACAGACTTGTCTATCCTGGAACCAATCAGTTTCGCTTAACCCTTAAATTTTAATATAAAATGAAGTTCCACGGTTTAACGTAAATTTTCCGTTAATATGAATTTGAGAAGTGTGGATTTCCTTGTATTTAGGCTATCTGTTATACAGAGTTCGGATATATAATTTGGAACCATTCCATGTAGCGCTTTGAAGACTGTCCAGCAGAGTTTATACTGGATTCTTTCTGGACTCTTCAGCCAGTGAAGTTCTTTGAGATGTTATGTTATATGGGAATTTTTCGGAATGCCTTTAATGAGTCTTGCTGCTGCATTGAACGCAGATTGAAGTTTGTTTAATTGTTGTTTTGGAATGTTTGCATAAATTCCATTACAATAGTCAAGTCGTGACACATCGAAGGAATTTACAAGAGTTTTGAAAGTGTCATGGGAAATACACTTTTTGACGGATTTTAATCGTCTTAGGTGGAAGAAACTAGCGCCGACCGTGTTATTAATTTGGGATTTTAGGGACAGATTTGCGTCAAGATGAACACCAATAAGCTTTGTGGAGTTTTTGGGAACGATAACATTTTCAGCTGTCGAAATTGAAGAATGATCGATAAGATGTTGGCGCTTTGCGGAAGCAGTCCAGAGAAATTGCGTATTTGATGGATTTATAATAGTTTAAGTTTGTTTGATGCCATCCATTTAGATATGGCATCAATGCAGTTGACAGTTATTGTTGTAAGATGCTTGGTATCATCAGGGTTGCAGAAAAAATAAAGTTGTTGGTCATCAGCATAGCAATGTGAGAGGAGGCCAAAGGATTCTATTATTTTGATAACGTCATTCGTAAACATGATAAATAAAAGGGGTCCTAATACAGAGCCTTGTGGCACACCAGATTGGATATTAATAAATGAGGATTTTTTCTACCAGTACCAAATTAATCGTGATTTTAAAGTAATCCCTGATCTTTCACCTCTTTCCCGAGTATTCTATTAGTGCTTCTTGGGATATCCATTTCGTCCGTACCCCGTCCGGTCCTTCGTCCGAAGGAGGGAGCCGGTAACGCGATCCCCATTGTGCGAGCAGCCCCGCCCGCAGCGGACAATGGCGCCGGCCGTATCGCTTACTTACCGGCGCGTTACTCCGCAGACTCTTAATTGTATCACAAGTGCTGGAACTTAACCTGTTTATTTAGCCCAACACAACTTGACGTGATCGAGCGGACCACTTTACTTTCATAAACTATCACGCCATTTCTGTGAATTTTCTGTAAGGTTGTCGGGTTTTTATTTACCTGAAATTAAAACAATATATTCATAGTGACACGCCATTTCACTTCTTCAGCTTCGTGTATTGCATTATTTATTGGCCAATCGAAAAAGTTCTCACACAATGGATAATGTATTTTAAAACTATCGCCAAACCTACGAAATAATTAATATGAATGAAAACGTTTGTTTCATATAATTTCATTATATTTTATGGGAATTATGTGTTAAATCAAGTATTTGGATAATACCTTAGCAAAGCAAACATGTCATTCATCTATGTTAATAAAAATGTAAATCTTCGTGTTCGAAATCTAAAATCTCCGTTGCACTGATTGCTTTGACACAACGTTGCATACGAATGGATACGCACGTGTTTAAAATTTTGGATATCGTTTTCTCGGGAGTTTCAGCTCGGAAGCTATTCTTCCCCCACATATTTTTTGTTGAGGTTGCGTATTATTAGATGGTGAGAGGAGGGTTTCTAGGAGGATTTGGTGTGTTGGGTTCGAAATTTGCACGTGACTACCAGGGTTGCAGCAAGGAGTGTGAAGGGGTCAAGGGTAGCCATAGTCGGGAGCCCAGTGACGGTGACAGGGAGTGGCCTTGGGTGGGGGCAGTTTGGACCTAGGTACAGAACCGAGTGGAACGAGTGGCCTTGGGTGTGGGCCGGTGGTTTCGGGTGGGGAACATTGAACCACCATTTGGGACAATTTAACCAGACTGAGCTATAGCAACTCGTGGCAGGGCACAACACGTATATAATGAAATAAAACTTCTAGAAAACATGAATCTTATTTCATATGAATGATTTAATATGAAGTACATTATTTCAGTAACAATGAATACTTTCGAAGCTTTACATTTTTGAACGAAATGTAATGGATTGATTATTTCTGTTGTTTTCATAAAAGTCGCAGGATTTAACATTTTTTGTCACAGGTATTTAAAATTTAACTTAACTAACTAACTAACTAACCATCACGCCGTCTCCCCGAAGGGGTAGGCAGAAAGAATGGACAAAAAATGTAACTTTTCCGGATTAATCTAATCTTTATTAATCTATGTCAATAACGTCGTCATCATTCAAATTTGGGTACTTAGTCACATTGAGGAGAAACCGATTTCGTTATACGCATCTTTTCAAATTATCCTTTACTGATAAGAAGGGTTGATCGACTATGTCAGGACGGTATAAAACGGAGCTTTTTCTACTGCGCCCTTGAGATGAGTAATTCTGAAAAATGGTGTTCTATAAATTATCCAATTTATAATAATAATTATAAACAAGACAATAAAAAATCAAAATAATTTTTTACAAAAAAGTATGTTTTTTCCATATTTAATATTTTAAATTACTTACACACTTTTTTATTTATTTTTTCACTCATCAAAAGCACTTGAGATTCTGTCATAAAGTTTCGTATCTGTGTTCCACGGTGCGTGCATGTACTATCGAACAAGCTTCCTGATGTTATGCCCCCTATATATCTTCCATCAACAGGGTGTCCAACTTAGGCCGGACACGTGACCGTCATCAGGCGAAGCTAATTAAACACGTGTCATGGATGGCAGTTTATCCGACAGCCAAACTTCCCCGCAAATGTACCGTACCGAAGTTCGCCGTCTTTATATGAAAATTTTGTTTTGATGTCTTGTAAACTTTGGCCACCTTCGCTTAGAACATCGTTTTAACCCGAGACCATCAGGGGAGGTTCATATTTTATCTTATTAATACGTAATCTTTAGAAGAATTCTTATGTTAGATACATAATAAAATTCGTATATAATTATTGTAAATTTAGAAGTATTATGAATAAAAAAAATTGTTAAACATATTTACAGTTTGTTTTTTGAATGTATACAAATACTTGTAGACAAATACTGGATTTTACCCATTACGGGTGTATTAATCATTAAGAATTAATTGTATCTCAATAGAGACGAAGATGTAAATTATTTGGAAACAGAAAATGGTGGTCGAGGCGTTTACAGAACTTATGATCTGTCATTGGTTGGGTTAAGCGATCGCTTTATGTAATACAACATTCCCCATTCCGCCCTTCTGCGAACACCACGTCTGACAATTATTTGTAAATTGTATACAGGTATATGTTACCATGTTGAAAAACATTTCACATATTTTAGTTCAATCTACACTAGCGCCATCTATTGAGACTAGAGTTAAGCTTAACCCAACCAATGACAGGTCATAAGTCCTGTAAACGCCTCGACCACCATATTCTGTTTCCAAATAATTTACATCTTCGTCTCTATTGCGATACAATTAATATTTACAGTTGTAAATATGTATTTTGTCTGAACACATGCAGTGTATATATATTTGGATTCTAACCTATAAACATCACGCCGACCATTACCCGTAAGTTCACGTCTGCGATACCGTGCCGGGTCACCAGAGCTCCGTGCTTGGGGTCACCCATATTTACCTTGCCGCGGATAATTACGGCCGCCTCACACCTCTAATGGCGACCGTTTTGGACATCAAGAATCACGACACAATTGTCGCAAATTATCGTTAGTCCGCTATTTAGTATTGTTTGATATTTCCATTGTGGCCTTTGCACGTTTCCGCGGACCTAACTGTATGCACGTTATTCTGTCGTTCATTTGAATGTTTAAGCGAATGGCGAATTAAATTGTTAATGAACTTAAATGTCGCGGTTGGATATTGTCGTTAAGAAATAATTCAAACTAAAAAAGCAAAGAAAGCAAAGACCAACATTGTTTGTTATTTGGTATTTCACACATGTCTAAAATTCTCAGACCAAGGTCTGAATTGTCATTGTTTTTGTAGAATATTTCTTGGTTATCTCCTGTTTATTTTCAAATAAATTATTTTATCAAAATATATTACAAACAAAATTAAGGTTTATGTTATCTATTGAGAACAGGTATAATTTAATATATAATACCAGGAACGCATGAGAGACTTTCGGAATATAATATACTCTCTAAAGTTAAGAGTATTTGTCTTCTGAACGTACTTTAACAAATATAAAAGACGTTGATCTCCGAGGAGACCGCGTTCGGCAGACTGATTGCTATTTTTACCGGTGACGCCAGAGGCACGTTGGTTCTGGTGGCCGGTAGGTAAAACAATCTATGCTGTTGGTGTTAGAGATGTCTTTTAGGAACAAAAAGCCCAATATCTTCCTCCTCAAAATAAATTATAATGCCATTGATTCAAATCCTTGTATATGAACCACAAAGCTCTGTTTTAGGACCCCTTTTATTTATCATGTTTACGAATGACGTTGCCAAAATAATCGAATCCTTTGGCCTCCTCTCACATTGCTATGCTGATGATCAGCAACTTTATTTTTTCTGCAACCCTGATGACACCAAACATCTTACGTCAATAACTGTCAACTGCATTGATGCCATATCCAGATGGATGGCATCAAACAAACTTAAACTAAATCCATCCAAAACGGAATTTCTCTGGACTTCTTCCGCAAAGCGTCAACATCTTATCGATCATTCCTCAATTTCAACAGCTGACAATGATATCGTTCCCAAAAACTCCACAAAGCTTCTTGGTGTTTATCTTGATGCAAATCTGTCTCTAAAATCCCAAATTAATAACACGGTCAGCGCTAGTTTCTTCCACCTAAGACGATTAAAATCCGTCAAAAGGAGTATTCCCCACGACACTTTCAAAACTCTTGTAAATTCCTTCGTTGTGTCACGACTTGATTATTGTAATGGAATTTATGCAAACATTCCAAAACAACAAATAAACAAACTTCAATCTGCGTTCAATGCAGCAGCAAGGCTCATTAAAGGCATTCCAAAAAAGTCACATATTACACAACATCTCAAAGAACTTCACTGGCTTAAAAGTCCAGAAAGAATCCAGTATAAACTCTGCTGGACAGTCTTCAAAGCGCTACATGGAATGGCGCCAAGTTATATATCTGAACTCTGTATAACGGACAGCCTAAATTCACGGAAATCCACACTTCGCTCGGCAAACTCCTCAGCAATAGGAAGATTAGTTGAGCCGAAGCGTTGCCCCAGTACAAATTTCGGGGATCGAGCGTTCGCGGTAGCCGGTCCATCAGCTTGGAACAATCTCCCTTCACACCTTAGATGCATAAATGATCCGACAGATTTCAGATCTAAATTGAAAACCCATCTTTTTCATATTTCATACCCAATTTAAACATTTATACTTTGTTCTACTATACTTTTAAACCGATCGTTTTTTAAGCGGTCACATTTAGATTTTTAGATTTAAAACACGTCTTAATGCGCCCTTGAGGTGATTACATCACAAAAACGGCGCTTTAAAAGTTAGCATATTATTATTATTATTATTATTATGAAGAAGAAATAAACTTATTCACACGTGAAAGGAAGTATTACTTTTGAGTAGAATTTTGGACATATGGAGCGTATGGGTGAAGAAAGAACGGTTAAAAAAGTATCCGTTAACGATGTAAATGGAGTACGGAGTCGGGGTAGACTGAGGAAAATAAGGCATGACCAAATTAATCAAATTTTAAAGGTTGGTCATGTAAGAAGCCGGAAGAATTGACGTGCGTGTATGACTCGCTGTATGAATGCGGAGGAACCTAGAGAGGTATGTCAGGATAGAGTAGTGTGGCGGTCCATTCTCCCTACCAACCCCTGCGGGGAAACGGCGTGATGGTTTGTTTGTTTTTTTTATGTTAAAGTACCACTACGCTGCTCTGACATACCCATCGAATTGATTCATTCTGTATTCATATATCGTAATATGAATGCTCGTCGATTTTTCCAACTACGAATGTGGCCTCTTTGAAGTAGTACGAGTAGATTAATTTGGTCTTGCCATGTTTTCCTTGGCCGTCCTCGGCTTATTTTTCATTCACACTGGTTGCATACAACTTTTAACAATTTTTATTTCATCCATTCGTTCTATAACTAACTAACTAACTAACCATCACGCCGTCTCCCCGAAAGGGTAGGCAGAAATAATGGACTGTCACACTTTAACCGATGCGGCACTCCATCCTTCTCTTTTCGCCCCGCGGGAGACGCGGTGTGATGGGTTGCGAACCTCATCGCCACCAATAGGCATCTCCCCCGCACACTTCGTTCAATATGTCCATTTGTTTATTCCACGACGGAGTATTCCGGACGAGTGGAGAAAAATGGAAGAGGCCTATTTAGCAGTGAAGGGAAGAAGGCTGAAGAAGAAGAAAGAAAAAGATAAGTGTATTAAAACAATCCAACGACATTAAATGAACAGTTCGCTTTTGAAGAAGTCTTCCTCCACGGATAGCGGTTAATGTGCCGCATAATGAACCCGCGATGCTACGTCTGTTGTGCGAAGTTTTTGGTGCTTTTACGTTTTCGCTTGAACGTTCGCGGCAACTTCTGTATTTTCACTGTTTATTTCTTCTTGTTTCAGCGCCGAGGCAGTTGGCTTAGTTCTTGCGGGGTGTCGGGTAAGTCGCGATATGATTTCATCCCTGTTAGTTGTTCACACTTGGAAATACGAGCTCGGGGGAGCGCGAATGCACAAACGATTTTGCGCATCAGAAATTATGGCGGAATTTCGGATGCTTCACTAACGAATAACACACATAGCGCTTCCCATACAGGTCGTTAGAACTTAAGATTGTTATATTTATTTAATATTTAATGATGTTGCTGCAAATAGAAACGTGACGATCTTCGTGGCTGAAAGTGTTTTGACTGCCACCCCGGAGGTCCCAGGTTTGATTCCCGGCGATGGCAGTGTGATTGTCACACTGTCGTTGGTCTAGTGCAAAATTCACGTGACAATAAAATGGTGATAGATAAGCTACCTATCACATGTCACGAGAACCAATATGATAACTTTACCCTTTACATCATATAATGAGCGATTAACAAAATAATAATAATAATAATATAGAAGTGAAACACGGAGCTGGCAAAAGGATGAAAGTAGGATGAATGCCTCAGAAATGAGATCACTGAGAATAATGTGCGAGAAAACGATGTATGGGAGTACCAAACAACGAAATAAGGAAAAAATATAAAACAGATGATTTCGTCCTAAGTAAAATTAAAAAAAGAACATTTCGTTCCAAAACCATCTGTTTTAGAACGAATGTATGAGAGAAGAATGGTAGAAATTGTGTACGTAAATAGTGTGAATGAAAAAGAATCTGAAGACGGTCGAGGAAAACATGGCATGACCAAAACAATAAAATATTAAATGTTGACCACATTCATATTCGAAAAAATCTACGAACGTGCGTATAACGAGATCTGAATGTAGAGGAACTCGAGAAGTATGCTAGGACAGAGCAATGTAGAGGTCCATTCCAAATATGGAGTTTTTCGTAATATTATTTACTAAATATTGAATTTTCCATATTGTTTATTTAGGCAATTATAAAAATAAATAATGAAATATTTATTATTATATAACATAATTATCATTTACTTTGTAGTCGCATATTATCACATCACATTTTTTTCTATTATTTGATTACACAGCTCGAATACTTTTTATCATCTGTTATGTATCGCCCTATAACTATTCTATTTTTAGTAAAAGTTTTAGTTCTATAAAAAAAAAAATTTATTCAAAAAACTCTTCTGCCTAAATTCGAACTATGTAGTTATTTCCAAATAACATATATCCATTAAATTACTCGTGTTGTTTTTCTAATACCCAGATCACCACTCAATAGGGTGGTGGTCTAGGGGATAGAACGCTTGCCTTCTGATCCAGTGAACTTAGCTTTCATGCTTGGACACGACCCGATTTATACTTTTTTTTCTAATATTACTGTTACTGCTCAGTTTGGAGGTTGTTTAATAAATCCGATTTATATTTTTTTTAAGTTCATGGTTTAAGTATTTTTAATAATAAATCAATAAAATTATACAATCATTGCAATGGCAATCGTTCCACTTCGCATCGATTCAACACCTATATCGAAAATTTCCAGTTCATGCAAACAACACATTTTAACGATTTTTTTTGCTTTCACCAAAATCTTTTTTTTTTTGCTTTTGATTTCTTCAAATCTTTCTTATTACTTCAAATCTTTTTTTGCTTTTGATTTCTTTTCTTTGCTAGTGGTAGTGCGATGTTGTGGTGCAACATTTAAATTAAAATTATGTTTACTTCGTAAATAACTACTTAAAGGGCTTAGATTTTTAATGCGAGTTTTATGCATACATTAAAATAAAGTATTATTCAGTTAGTTTTTATACTTTAGTACAAATTATATTGGTTAAGATTCCTACTCCAATTTTAAAAGAGGCATTTTTAGGGATATTGTGTGTAAGCTACCGCAATTACAGCTCTGAACTTTTCGTTTTAATGTATTGAGCGAATTTGGGAAGAAATTCCAAATTTGGGCTCTGGAGGGTATTTCTGACGGTCCGCGCGTTAGTGCGGGTCTCCCGGGACTCATTACAATTATCGCTTTCTTTACACCTAATTACTCTTTTTCTTTTTATTCCGCTGCCGACCTCCCCCCTCCCCGCGGCACACACCCCCGCACCCCTTGCCGAATTAGCATATAAATGTGTTTCGCCGATTAGTGTATAATTTCCATTTCAATTTGCATGGCAGTAACAATTTTTATTCCTCGTGTTGGCCGAGCTTCCTTTGTGCCGGTAATTTGTACCTTCAGCGCCGGGAGGAGGTGCCCTGCGAAGGGAACACGTGGCTCCGGCGCTCAAGGGATAATATTATGAATGTTTTTTTTGCTCTATTACCCCACGTTAACGTAGACACAAAGACCCGGGTGAAGCGGTGTTATTTTAACCTGAATCCAATAAAGGGAATGTCCTTCGCTCAATCGATTTTTTTGTTTCTTGTTCGTGCAAAGCTTTATGTAGGAATCATTTTGTCAAATTTTGTTATTCCATTTCAAGATTGAGAGTAGTTCATTCATTTAGCGTGGCATTTCCTGTTCTTTTTAAATCCAGCTGCTTACAGCATTTATTTATAAAATTGGGGGTCCGCCGACCTAAATAACTACACTAAAGAGTTCTCATACAATAAGTGTTTCTTAACCCTTACCACTCCATGAATTTTTGATATTATTTGTCAGCCAACTCTAATTTAAATAATGTCAAAATATTTTTATTGATAGGTAGTAACAATAAAAAATCGTTAAAAATTCATTTGTTATTATTTATTCTTCAAATAAAAAACAATTTACAAAAAACATTATGGACTACTTATAGTTTTGCATAGTATGGTAATTTTTAAAACAATCTCCAGGATGGAGACCAGGTTTTCTGGAATAGGTCTCACAAAACCTCACTATTTCCCGTCTTCCCCCTGAAATCTTTCTGTTACTGCACACAGTACAGTCTTTAGAACCTTTGTCCAGTTTCGCAATGAAGTGGGGCTTGTACTCTAATCGCTAATCTGCATGACGTATCACGCGAAGTTCCCGCTATTTTAGGTTATGTGAATTTGCAAGGATTATTTCATAGTAAAATAAAAACGGAAAACAGTCAAAATCTTATTAAAACATGAAATTAAATGTTTTTTTTAAAGAATAATCACAAGAAAGTCAAGTTTTGCGCGCGAAAATACACCGCGCGCGCAAGTCTTCGCAAGTCGCAAGTCGAGAACTCGGCCGTACTGGAGGATGTTGGTATTTTTGTCCCCGATAGATATCTCCGACAGCGACAGCACATATTGTTTTACCTACCGGTCGCCAGAACCAATCTGCCTCTGGTGACACCGGTGGGAAGAGCAATTAGTCTGCTGAACGCGGTCTCCTCGGAGATCGACGTCAACGACGAAAGTACGTTCAGGGGACAAATACTCTTGACTTTGGAAAGTATCTTGTCTTCCTAATGTCGAACCATCACTAATGCGTTCCTGGTATTATGTTGTATGTGTATAATATCTTACCTGTACTCAAAAGATGCCTTAAACATTTATGCTGTTTGTAATGTCTTTTGAGTAAATAAACTGATTTGATTTGATTTGATTTGAAAGTCTTATCTTGTCGGCCGCCAGCCGACAACTGAGTTGTAGCGTACGTATAGCGATGTCGGCTAGCATTCGACAAAGGAGTGGTAAGGGTTAAATGTTTTTTTGATGATGGTCCACCGAAAGGATGCCGGCACGGCCGGACACCTCCTTTTCCATTGACTATCGCGTTATTATTTCTCCAGTCAATGTTTTGAATAGTCTTCAATAAAAGTTTAGCAGTTAGGTCGCTCCACCCTTTGTATTAAATATTTCCGAAGTTGACGAACACAAATTGCTTTTGTCTCCCCGAAGGGTAGAGTTATTATTTGTTATTTCTTCAGTCTTTTTTAAAGGGGCCAGCCTCCTTCGCCGGGAATCTGTTTTTCAAATGAGATTATCTTCGTGTATCAAATGAATTCCAATTTTGGCGCAAAAAGCTCGTCTCACCGTCGTAAATCCCTCTTCCAAAAATATCTTCCGCGTTTTGCTGACTCATCAGTTATGTACGAGTATAAGGAGATCACCGTGTATTATGTACGCAACCCTATTCCCTTCCCCTCGCCCCTCGCGCTCCGCTCCTGCTCCTGTTGGATACAGGTTACACTTATTTAAATGAATCCTGCAAACTTTATGTCTTCGCCAATTTTAGGATGGATTAGTTAGTTGTTTTGTTTCTTAAGCACTGGGAATTAATTTAAGAAATCTTTTGTACTTTTGATGTTTAAACAAGCCGTGTTTTTGCTTCTAAATAAGTCCATCGTCAAAAGTACAAGTATAAACAAAATCTAACTGTTTGCCGAATTTAAGTGTAAATAGATAAAATTAAAATAAAATATAAATTAAAACCCTACCCATTAGAATAAACAATCGTGATTTCGTACTAAGGAAAAAATACTTTTTTTTATTCATAATCGGAACTAATTTTAATCGATTTCGGTAAAAGTAACATTTTTGTAAATTAATTTTTAGTATAAATAGTTTGTTTCCACGCTACACATACAATATATGTTTAGTATAATAATAAATATTATTTTTCCATAAACACAAGGCATTTAACACTGTGGAATTCTATGATGATATTTTTTGTTATGTTTAAAAACATTATTTAATTTTTTTTTTAATATAACCAACTAACTAACTAACTAACCATCACGCTTTCTCTCCGGAGGGGTAGGTAGAGAAGATGAACCTCCATACCGTTCTGTTCTGACATACTTCTTGATTCCTCCACATTCATACATCTTAATATGCACGTTCGTCGATTTTTCCGACTTCGAATGTGGCCGCCTTTCAGTATTCGATTAATTTGGTCATGCCCTGCTTTCCTTGGTTTTCCACCACTTCTCTTTCCACTCACACTGTTTGTATAGAACATATTAACCATTCTTCTCACGTCTATTCGTTCCATATGTCCAAACCATCTGAGGGATCCATCATCTGCCTTACATTTCTTCCTTATTTCGTCGTTCGGAATTCTATCATATATCTCATTTCTACGACAGTTATCCTACTTTCATCCTTTTTTTGCCAACTCCAAGCTTCAGCTCTAAGGCATTAAGACATCGATAATGCCTTAGACAGGCGAAACCTGTTATTCACATCAAATATAATTATACTTCTAGAAAACAGACGTTTTGATTTTTAAAAAATATTTGAATTGAATTTCTCAATAATTTAAATAAGCCATGTTCTAAAATAGTGGATGTAATTAATACAAATGAAAACGTCTATTTTCTAGAAGTTTTTTTAAAATATTTTATACGCATGACACGTTTCGTTGAGGCATTAAGGCATTAAGACATTCGATAATACCTTAGACAGGCGAAACATGTTATTCACATAAAATATAATAAAACTTCCAGAAAACGGACGTTTTCATTCGTACTAATTATTTAATATGGAGTTTTACATCATTCTTCAAGAAACAATCAATAAAAAATAGTGGATGTAGTTCTGCCGTAATCTTTCCAGATATGTAGTTTGTATTTCCTATTCATTCACATAACGTGTGGTGCACGTTAGGCCATGTCACGTTTTCCTCAAATTTTCTTGATTTATTTAAAATTCTTCTCACATCGCACATGTTTACCCCTATAAATGTTCATTTTGTCGAAATCACCCCGGTGTTCCTTACGTCTTATTCGTTAGTTTTATATTCCCTCCTAAATTATCTCAATATATTACTTTTTCGTCTAGGACGTGCCTTTTCTACGGTATCATTCATATATATTCATTAAAAATGATGAATTTCGATTTTTTTTATCCTTGGTTCGTTTTAAATACCTTAATTATCCCTGCCGCAGAAAAATGACATTTCTGATGAATGTCATTAATCATTTTTGATGTGCTGCTAGAATCGTCTAAAAGTGACTTAATTACGGAAGAAATGTCAGGGAGCAGTCGCCAGTATACTACTAATAATAATAATAATATGCTAACTTTTAAAGCGCCGCTTTTGTGATGTTATCACCTCAAGGGTACATTAAGACGTGTTTTAAATCTAATAGTGAACGCTGCATCGGATTGATATTCGCGATCGATTAGAAAGTATAATATAATAAAATATGCAAGTTTTTAATTGGGTATGAAATGTGAAAAATATGTGTTTTCAGTTTAGATCTGAAGTCTGTCGGATCATTTATGCATCTGAGGTGTGAAGGAAGATTGTTCCAAGCTGATGGACCGGCTACTGCAAACGCTCGATCCCCGAAATTTGTACTAGGGCAACGCTTTGGCTCAAATAGAACTCTGATACCAAGCCTATAATAATGTATAATATATGTATAATGACATTATAAAATAGTATATGGCGTCTAATAAATATTTTTAGGGACTATACAAATACGTGATTATTATTTCAAATTTAGAAAAGCAACATAATAATAATAGTAATAAAACTAGTAGCATAAAGTATTCAGAAATAATCCACCGCCACAAGGTTTTTTCCTGACACACTTGTCTTGTTAATTTTAACGATTTTACTGAAATCTCTTGATGGAAGTTTATTTCAAATAATAAGTAAATAAAATGATCAAATGATTTAACTGATATCTCTTGAAGAAAATTTAAATAATAATTGAATAAAACGATGTTTTTTTATTTATTTATATAACTACTTCCACATTTGTCTTTATTTCGATAGCGACCGGATTCGCCAGGCTCGCTGGCATCGACAGACTGGGCCGGTCTGGACCGGTCTGGCGATGCCAGCGAGCCTGGCGAAACCGGTAGCTGTCGAAATAAAAACAAATGTGGAAGTAGTTATAAAAAAGGATCGTTTTATTTAATTATTAAATAAATGATGTTTTTCAAGTACTACTTTCAATTTTGTCTTTATTTCTAAAGCTAAAAGTTTTGCTAGACTCGCTGGCATCGACAGACTGGATCGGCTGTGGCATCGATGGACCAGTGTGTCGATGCCAGCGAGAGTGGCGAAACCGGTCAAAATAAGGACAAATGTGGAAATAGTTCTTGAAAAGCATCGTTTGATTTATTATAATAATTCTTGTGGCTATTTATTTATACATCATTCACTTTGTATGGTCCGTATATGTGCAGGAGACTAAAGGGTTGAGACTTCCTTCATCTCTTGATATACATACTTCTGCGACATGCCAATTTTTATTATAATGATTATGATTGATCGATTGATTAATGGAATATTAGATATTGTAGTAGTGTAGTAGTGATGTAGTGATGTCAGGAGTTCCACTAAAGAACACCAAGGAGTTTGTCTACCTCGGGAGCAAAATTTCATTTATTTTCATTTATTTATTTCATTTATTTATTTTTAAACATATCTAAAGCATTACAGATTTTTTTTCCAATACACTAAAGATACAAGTTAGAGATACTCAATAATAAGTAATACATAATAGATTAATAAAAAGAGCGAGAAACATAAGATGCATGACAAATTAATAAAATAAATATACCATACAATTATAATAAAGATAGTGCTTCCCTCAGATGAGCCAAACTATCACAAAATATGTCAAACGATACGATTAAGCAAAGATAATGCTCTACCTACCGGCATAACCATTGGCAGGTTGGTTCTGCATCGTGGGAGATAAAACAATCTATGGCCCCTTTGTCGAAGATAATTATCAGGGACGAACAGACCTACATCACTCAGGATTTCTGAGTTGTGTATACAACCGCCTATCAGTCGAAAGAAATGGACACCCAAGTGAATGTCTCGTCTCCTCTCGAGTGACTGGTAGCCTAGCATCCCTATCAAGAAATCAGTTGGAAAGAGCCACGGGTAATATCCATACTCCCTAAGATAGAGGTATCGCAGAAATTTTTTCTGCACCCTCTCCACCATCAGGGAATATCGAACCTCATGCGGCGCCCAGATAATGGAACTAAATTCCAACCGACCTCTCACCAGAGAGTTATACAGCAGCTTCAGCACCTGAATATTACGAAAGATCTTGGCGTTTCTAATGACAAAACCAAGCATTTTGAGGGAGCTATTACATAGTGAAGTTATGTGAAGACTAAACGACAAGCGAGCATCGAACAACACCCCTAGATCCATGGACGTCGACGCTCTTTCAAGCTGGGCTTCATCCATTAGATATCTGAAGTAAATTGTTTTAGTTGCTCTTGTAAACGACATTACAAAACACTTGGAGATGTTGAAGAACAATTTGTTATGTTTACTCCATTGCATGATGCTTTGTATATCGCGCTGGAGATTCAAGCAGTCTGAAGGAGACTGAATTTCACTGAATATTTTTAAGTCATCAGCAAATAAGATAATAACATGGCACGGTCGGTCTAAGAGCGAGGTCGACAGCCATATACATCAGGCTAGGCTTGCATTTAATAAAAGGTCGAAAATAATATAATCAAATAATATAGACCTAAAACTGAGAATACTCCTCATCAAGACCTATGTATGGAGTATCTTGATGTACGGCTGCGAGACATGGTGCCTATCCGAAAGAGATAAAGCGGAGACTAGAGGCTTTTGAGATGTGGTCCTATAGAAGACTATTAGGAATTTCCTGGAGAGACCACATCACGAATGAGGAAGTTCTTCAAGGAATCGAAGGAGGAAGACACCTGCTCAGGACCTTGTCCGAAAGGCGTGCAAGATGGATCGGCCATGTAATACGTCAAGAAGGTCTCTTGCATGCCATAATGGAGGGTATGACCGAGGGGACAAACTCTAGGGGACGCCCACGCCGAGAGTACCTGGAGGACGTGTTGGTGGAAGTGCGCTGCTCATCATATGCAGATTTCAAAAGAACCGCACAAGACAGGGAGGAATGGAAGAGAAAAATAGAAGAAATTGCTGCAAACCAATCCCAGGATTGAAACTTTCTAACTAACTAGATATTGTATGGTGGAAGGTCAATGACCGAGTAGGCTGTGCGAGCTACCGCCCTTGTACCGGCTAATCCTCAAACGTTGGAGTGTCAGCGGGATCTGCAGCGGTGTGACGCCCGCCGCCCGCCCTCCCGGGGTGGGCCCGACATTATAAGAAAACTTTCTACAGACTTAACCGCTAATTCCGTTTCTTCACGAACTTGTATTGTTTTTATCCTCGCACACAACGGGAAGTTTTTAGATCGAATCCCGATTTTTATTTATATTTGTTTCGGGCAACTTTGTACGCGGAACAAGCGCTCGAAAGTTGTTCCAAGCGCCGCGAGTATCGTTTTAGTTTGCCCGCGATTAACCAACCCTTACATCGTTATTTTAGGACGTAATATCCAATATAATAGTAAAATTTCATAATGTTTTATGTTTCTCATAATGCGCCCGAAGAATTCCAGTTAACTGCACTTTATGGTCTTGAAAATCTATTGTTAAACAAATGTTTATGTTTACAACATTACTATAAGGCAATTGTGACACGTAATACCTTTGTACTGTTTTGCTGTTAAAATTAAATAAGTTTTTTCGTTTTTATAAAGAATTCTGACAGGTGTAAAAATAATTTTTTTATTTGTTCCAATGACAATTTGAATAATTTCTTCAATATTATTTTAATGTTCTTGCTGGTTAAGTGCCCAATTACAGATAATTTAAAAATGGTGGATACGTGTAACATAAATTAAATAAACACAAAAGTCCGGATCGTTCATGTCAACATGTGCAACATCGAAAAAAAATAAAAATTATGTGCTAAATTAAAAAATCGGTGGATACGTGGAACATAAAATAAATAGACAATATGTGCACCATCTAAAAATAACATTTTGTATTAAATTATTTTTATTTTATTTTATCTCATTGTATTTTATATTATTTGTTTTAGTTTTATTTTGTAGGTGTTGCACGATCGAAGTGTGCGCGGGAGATGCCTATTGGTGGCGATGAGGTTCGCAACCCATGACACCGCGTCTCCCGCGGGGCGAAAAGAGAAGGATGAAGTGCCGCATCAGTAAAAGTGTGACAGTTTATTCTTTCTGCCTACCCTTTCGGGGAGATGGCGTGATGGTTAGTTAGTTTACATTACTACAACATTACTACAACCGGGTAGTGACATTATAAATAAAACAATTGAGTTTTTTTTTATCATTCATGATTATTTATTTATTAATTAAAACCTATCAAAAAAAGCTAGAATGGCAGTGCACAATGGTGTTCTTCTACCGACCCTTATGTATGGAAGCGAAGCATGGAACTGGCAAAAGAAGGATGAAAGTAGAATAAATGCAGGTGAAATGAGATCTCTTAGAAGAATGTGTGGATACTCTGTGTATGATAGAGTGCCGAATGAAAATATAGAAGTGAATGCGGTGCGAATGATGGTGTCATGAACAAAATAATGAAAGGATCATTAAGATGGTTTGGACATATGGAAAGAATGAATGAAGAAAGAATGGTAAAAAAATTATATGTTAATGATGTAAATGGTACCAGAAATAGAGGAAGACCAAGGAAAACGTGGCACGATCAAATAAATCAAATATTGAATATCGGCCATGTGAGGAGTCAGAGAAATCGACGCGCGTGCATGACACGATGTATGAATGTTGAGGAAGCGAGAGAAATATGTCAGGAAAGAAAAGTGTGGCAGTCCATTCTTTCTGCTTACCCCTTCGGGGAGACGGCGTGATGGTTAGTTAGTTAGTTAGTTAATTAATATTTTTAATAGAAATTTTAAATAATGAAAACAAAAAAAATATATTCAAAATTTCTTTATTATTATATATTTAGTGTGCTACCACATGTGTTTAAAGTCGATCGGTTTCGGCATCTTCTGCTGAAACCGGTCGACTTTAAACACAAGTGGAAGCATACTAAATACGAATGGACTGCCACACTTTTCTTTCCTGACATTATTTCTCTCACTTCCTCAGCATTCATACATCGTGTCATGCACGCCCGTCGATTTCTCGGACTCCTCACGTGGCCGACATTCAATATTTGATTTATTTAATCGTGCCACGTTTTCCTCAGTCTCCCTCTATTTCTGGTTCCAATTACATCGTTAACATATAATTTTTTTATCATTCTTTCTTCATGCATTCTTTCCATGTGTCTAAACCATTTTAATGATCTTTTCATTATTTTGTTCATAACACCATCATTCGCACCGCATTCACTTCTTATATTTTCATTCGACACTCTATCAGATCTCATTTCTACTTCATTTATTCTACTTTCATCCATCTTTTGCCATTTCCATGCATCGCTTCCATACATAAGGGTCGGTATAAGAACACCACTGTGCACTGCCATTTTAGCTTTATTGGATATGTTTTTATATGCGATGACAACTTTAAGTGCACCATTCACTTGGTTGCCTGCCCCAACCCTTCTTTCAATATCCCTCTCCACTCGCCCATCTCTTGAAAACATACTACCTAAATACACGAAAAATATTAAATTTATTTAATATTTGTATTTTGTAGTTAAAGTTCAGCTAAGTTTTTAATTTATTTTTGCGTCAGTTTTCAGTAGCTTAATAAATGAGCATTATTCACGAAGATGCTTATTGTGTAATTGTGTATACGGTATGAATTAATTGTTCTTATGGGAAAAAATATTTATATTAACACACATACACCAGATAACTTCATACTATTCTAATCGAGTTTTCATATATCTTTGTTATTGATTGTTTTTACGTGTTACATTGTTTAAGCATCGTTGTTTTTCATTTTGTAGAATTTATCAAAAACGGTGGCGAAGTAGTTTCCGCATGGATATGTAAACAGTTCAACCAATGCTTGGAGGAGGGATATACCCCACTCGACTGGAGGAGAGCAGTTATCTTGCCTCTGTACAAAGGAAAAGGATCCCATATGGAATGTGGAAACTACAGAGCTATTAGTATTTTGAGTGTTGTTGGTAAAATCTATGGCAGAATTTTAATAGAAAGAGTAAGAAAGACGACGAGTGTTAGAGTTTGGGATGTGCAAGGCGCTTTTATGAATGGCAGAGGATGCATGGATCAAATTTTCGCACTTCGTACAGTGACAGAGAAGTTTATGGCCAAAAACCGTAAACTCTTCTGTGCGTTTGTCGATTTGCAAAAAGCATATGATCGCGTAGATAGAGGTAAACTGTGGGAAATATTGTCGGAATATGGAATAAACACAAAACTGATCACGGCAATTACATCGCTGTACACAGAAAGCACTGCTAGTGTCAGAGTAAATGGGGATCTTACAGCCTGGTTTGATATCAATAAAGGTGTCAAACAGGGGTGTGTAATGTCTCCATGGTTGTTTAATCTATATATGGACAAGTGTATGAGAGAGCTGAAAGGGTTGGAAGCAGGTGCGAAAATGGAAGGTGTGTCAGTAAGCTGTTTGTTGTATGCGGACGACGCTGTGCTACTTGCAGACAACGAGCACGAACTGCAAGCCCTGGTGTCTAGTATGTATGAGGTATGCAAGCGATACGATTTGATGATGAATGTGAATAAGTCTAAGTAATGATTTTCGAAAAAGAAGGAAGCATGACAGTCTGCAACATTAGTGTAAACGGTGAAAATCTGGAACAAGTGGATGAATTTGTTTATTTAGGAAGTATGTTTACAAAGGATGGGAGGGTGGAGAAGGATATTGAAAGAAGGGTTGGGGCAGGCAACAGAATAAATGGTGCACTTAAAGTTGTCATCGCAAACAAAAGCCTATCCAAAAAAGCTAAGATGGCAGTGCACAATGGTGTTCTTGTGCCGACCCTTATGTATGGAAGTGAAGCATGGAACTGGCAAAAGAAGGATGAAAGTAGAATAAATGCAGTAGAAATGAGATCTCTAAGACGAATGTGTGGCAAATCTGGTTATGATAGAGTGACAAATGCAAGTATAAGAAGTGAATGTGGTGCGAATGAAAGTGTATGAACAAAATAAGGAAAGGGTCATTAAGGTGGTTTGGACACATGGAAAGAATGAGTGAAGACAGAATGGTAAAGAAGGTATATGTAAACGGCGTGAACAGAGCTAGAAATAGAGGAAGGCCGAGGAAAACGTGGCACGATCAAATCAATCAAATATTGAATGTCGGTCACGTGAGGAGTCGGAAAAATCGACGTGCGTGCATGACAAGATGTATGAATGTAGAGGAAGCCAGAGACGTATGTCAGGACAGAACAGTGTGGCGTTCCATTCTTTCTGCCTACCCCTCCGGGGAGACGGCGTGATGGTAAGTTAGTTAGTTAGTTAGTTTGTTTTTCATCGCCTTTATAAAAAAATGTTACCTAAAATGGGGTTAGTATTACTACGACGGTTTTAATGTTAGTCTAACACGGAATAAAAAAAACTAAGTCTATATCACAGTTATAATATTGACTTCGAAAACCTTATATTTTTCCAAAAATCTCATGAATTATACTTACGTTATGAAGTTTATTATTTCGTCACCGGTTTCTTCATCGAATATTACGAGTATAACTATTGATTAGTCTCAAAATACAATATCGAACAATTGTGTTTATTGTTTTAAATTTAAAATTAATAATTAAGTTAAAATGATTCTTTTGTCTTGATAAATTAAAAAAAATCATGAAGTATTATCATCATGAATACCTTTGAATTATTATCAAATTTTGAATATCGGCCACGCGAGGAGTCGGATAAATCGACGTTCGTGCATGACACGATGTATGAATGTCGAGGAATCGAGAGAAGTAAGTGTCAGGAAAGATTAGTTTGACAGTCCATTCTTTCTGCCTACCCCCTCTGGTGAAACTGTGTGATGTCGTAATACCGTTCACATTATTCCAGATAAAACCAGATGTAGACGTTAACGCGACTTACGTATTGAAATGCCAAGTTGATATTTATTGTCGTATTTATATTACTATTATACAAATTTCCACCCTTTATATTTGAAGAAAAATCATTAATAGTATCAGACGCGTAGAATACTTTGTCTCACAGCGGATTGTAAATATCTGTATTCACCCGAAAACAAAACAAAAATCTTGTTTTGCTTTTTGGTATCGGAAGCTGTGAAGCCTTATCGCCCCCCTCCCCGGCGCCCCTACCCCCTCCCCTGTTCCTCCTCCCCTCTCACCTGCTGTCGATAAACCCGACCGCTACATCCCTTTTGGTTTATAACTTTTCCTTTATCTAAGAGTTCCGCCGTTTATTTTTGCTGTCACCCCAAAAACTGCAAAAGTTTCGTGTGTCGTATCTTTATTGTGCTTCATAAACATTTTATTTGTTTCTGTACCATTTTTTTATATTTTCTCCAGTCAAAATGTCTACCTGAGTTATGTTCGCGCAATTATTTTATGCCGAGATAAACATTACTCTCCCCCGCCCCCTCCAGGACACGGCCGCGGAGCTTTTAACGAGAGCGGCTTACAATGGGCATAACCGTCTGAAGTGTGAGCACTCGGGTGGGTTCTGTTATAAATATTGCATCTCTAACGGTCTAAGCGGATCGGATATTTTACACGACGCTCCCGATTCTGTAATAACGGCGTTTACTGTATCTACAGTAATAAAAATGTACCAATAATTCTTACAATCCGCTATTGGTCGATGATGTTATTATTTAATTTAATTATTACTGTAACTAGTACACAAGCTTTGGCGACCGAGCCTTCGCGGTAGCCGGCCTTTCAGCCTGGAACAATCTTCCAGCAGACCTTAAGTGCATAGATAATCAAACAGAGTTTAGATTGAGACTCAAAATGCACCTTTTCAATTTATACTCTCTAGATAGGAAGGGCTGATCGACTACATCAGGTGCAGCCCTCATTTTAATATTATTAATTCGTTTTTTTAAACTTGTTCATAAAACTAAGTATTTTTATACAGCGCCCTTGAGATAAGTAATTCATAAAAATGGCGCTCTATAAATTATCCAATTTATTATAATAATATTATTATTATTATAGTAGTCATCACACTGGGCAGGCCTGTACCGTGATGGGTATTTTTAATTTTATTAATTAACCCCGTATTAATTATGACTGGCGTTGCACAAATAATTCACAAATCTAATTAATTTGAAATAATAATTAAATAAGACGATGTTTTATAATAACTACTTTACCTTTTATCTTTATTTCTGTGTCTCTGAAGTCTCTGTCTTTGGTATGTCAGTACTTCCAGTATTGACATATCAGAGACTCCGTGTAACACAAATAGAACATGAAAGAACCATGCTAAAATTAATACTCTCGGATTGAAGGTCAGGATTAACGGATGTCGTCAAAAGGATGGCTAAACTCAAATGTTCATTTGCGGGACATGTTGCTAGATTGGATAACCAAGGATGGAATAGAAGGGTTGTGAAATGGGGACCTCGAAAATATAGAAGAAGCAGAAGGAGACCCCCCACATGATGGTGCGATGATATAAGAAAAAATCTGGTGACTGAATGCAGAAACTATAAAACTATATGGAAAAGTATCAAATCAAATCAAATCATTTTGTTTTCTCAAAAGATATTATAAACAACAATTATAGTTTAAGGCATCTATTGAGAACAGGTAAAACATAAATAATAAATAATACCAGGAACGCATGAGAGATGGTTCGACATTAGGAATACAATATACTCCCCAAAGTCAAGAGTATTGTCTTCTGAACGTACTTTCACAAATATGAAAGATGTCGATCTCCGAAGCGATCATGTTCAGCAGAGTATGAGCGAGTATCTCGCCTCGTGGGGACTCCATATCACCGAACTTCATATCCCGAAGTATGGGGGAGACATATTCAGCAATCGACGGCATTGGCGGTTTAACTTATATAAAGTAATTTGTTAAAGTTATATATTACTTATTCAATTCAATTCATTTGCGTTAAAATAATTGACAATATGTTTCTCTCTTAAGTTCATAGGTAATTTTGGTACTCGTATTGAAGATCATTTCGTGACGTCTCTTCCAATATTTGTGATGGTCCTCGTAGAAATAATCAAATCACTGTTCATTTTCATCCCGCGTACATTGTCTACGTGGGGAATTGGAATCGTGTGTTGGAGCACCGAGCGGGGGGAGTCGCGCCAGAGGCCGCCCTCGAGGGTCCTGGAGAGGCCATTATAAAAATCCGAACCCACTCTGGGTATTATCCGTTCAGCGAAAAATGACCCGCGGCCGGGGAACTGCCGAACCTGTGAAATAGTGCTGCGAGCTATATTATATTATAGACACCGATTTCAATGTTCATTATAATATCTAATGCCATCCTTCTGTACGCGATATACATAAGGTTCAAATATATATTTTCTCGGCATTTTATTTAATTTATTCCCAACTAACTAACTAACTAACTAACCATCACGCCGTCTCCCCGAAGGGGTAGGCAAAAAGAATGGACTGCCACACCTTTCTTTCCTGACATATTTCTCTCGCTTCCTCAACATTCATACATCGTGTCATGCACGCGCGTCGATTTCTCTGACTCCTCACATGGCTGACATTCAATATTTGATTTATTTGATCGTACCACGTTTTCCTTGGTCTTCCTCTATTTCTGGTACCATTTACATCATTAACATATAATTTTTTTACCATTCTTTCTTCATTCATTCTTTCCATATGTCCAAACCATCATAATGATCCTTTCATTATTTTGTTCATAACACCATCATTCGCACCGCATTCACTTATTATATTTTCATTCGACACTCTATCATACACAGAGTATCCACACATTCGACTAAGAGATCTCATTTCTACTGCATTTATTCTACTTTCATCCTTCTTTTGCCAGTTCCATGCTTCGCTTCCATGCATAAGGGTCGGTAGAAGAACACCATTGTGCACTGCCATTCTAGCTTTTTGGATAGGTTTTTGTTTGCGATGACAACTTTAAGTGCACCATTCACTTTGTTGCCTGCCCCAACCCTTCTTTCAATATCCCTCTCCACTCTCCCATCTCTTGTAAACATACTACCTAAATACACAAACTCAACAACTTGCTCCAAGTTTTCACCATTCACGCTAATGTTGCAGACTGTCGTGGTTTCTTCCTTTTCAAAAATCATTACCTTGGACTTATTAACATTCATCATCAGATCATTTCGCATGCATACCTCATACATACAATTCACCAGGACTTGTAGTTCATGCTCGTTGTCAGCAAGTAGGACGGCGTCATCCGCATACAAGAGACAGCTTACTGACACCCCGCTCATTTTGGCACCTACATCCAACCCTTTCAGCTCTCTCATACAATTGTCCATATACAGATTAAATAACCACGGGGACATTACGCAACCTTGTTTGACACCTTTATTGATATCAAACCAGGCTGTAAGATCTCCATTTACTCTGACACTAGCAGAGCTTTCCGTGTATAGTGACTTAATGGCCGTGATCAGTTTTGTACTTATTCCATATTCAGACAATATTTTCCACAACTTTTCTCTATTAACGTAATCATATGCTTTTTGTAAGTCGACAAATGCACAGAAAAGTTTGCGATTTTTGGCCAGAAACTTCTCTGTCAATGTACCCAATCTCCCAATGGAATAAAATCTTTTTACACTATTTATTATAGCACCAAGTTAACATTATAACCATCATCTACTCTCCTCTCTATTATAGTTCACACATATCTATAAATAAATTGATGTTCGGTGTTTTTTGATATCTTTGATTATTTATGCTAATTACCTTGTAATTACAACCGGTTTCAACAGCTCGCTGGACCAGAAGATATTTTAATACCGAGCACAATGCATAAAGTTTGAAAGAAAAATTTACGCTATATTTCGTATTAAATTTTGTAAACTTGTTTCAATTAGTATATGAACATTTAATTTTCGTTGGTTAAACAACATTTTCATATGAAACACCCACAGTGGTTAGACATTATACATTTTATTTACTATAATAATTTTAAATAATGTAAAACACATAATTAATACATATAAAAATGTCTATTTTCTAGAAGTTTTCTTTATATTGAAGGCGATTATGTTTTGCCTTGCTAACGCATTTTTCAATTGTTTGACAAATGTTTGCCTTAAAAGGCAATCCTTACAATGCATTTCCACAAAATATGCAATAAAAAATTGCTCGAGAATTTCTTTAAAATTCGTTTCAATATGAGAGTGTCGTGAGAGGTCTCTCATTATTGTTTTTATTCATATGAATGATTTAATGTGGAGTTTTACATCATTGCCCAAGAAAAAATATATACTTGGTAATTAATACGAATGAAAACGTAATTTCCCTAGAAGTTTTATTATATTTTATGCGAATGACATGTTTCGCTCTTCTAAGGCATTATTAAATGTCGAAATTAGAAGTGCAAAACATGTCATTCCCATAAAATACTCGTATAATAAAATTTCTAGAAAATTGACCTTTTCATTCGTATTTATTATTTAATATGGAGTTTTACGTGATTGTTCAAGAACTGACACGTGAAGATAGATATGGTTTTTGAAGTATATATACATCTTCCAAAAATTTGTCATGCATGATCATAATAACAAAGGTGGAATGGGGAATGTTGTAATTACATAAAGCGTGCGCTTAACCCAACCAATGACAGGTCATAAGTCCTGTAAACACCTTGATCATTCATGTTCAGTTTCCAGTTTGCGTCTTCGGCTCTATTGAGATACAACTAAAAAATAAATATATAGTTGGTGCGTTGATATTTATAAAAAAAATATGTTTACATTACGTAAGCTTATACACCTCGTGATTCTGAATAATATTAAAATAAGCAAGATTTCTTATCTTCTAGCACTTTTCGAATTATGTATGCACCTTTGAATAGCCTATAACATTGAGTGATGAAGTTTTCCAATGATTTATTTTTAACTTTTATGAAATTGATATTTGGCAAGTGGGGCCAACTTAACGGCAGGGAACGTATTTGAACGAACCTTCTCTACCGCTGCTTTTCCCGCGCTCACTGAACTAAATAGACCGACACAATACCGGATATTGTTCCAGAGGCCTCCGGGTCAAGTGCCCTCCCAGCCGATACGTACTCGTATTATGCCATTATTATGAAAGGACGCCCATTCCCTGTTGCATTACTCTTTATTGTGCACTCAATAGGGGCGCTTTTTATCTATACTGAACGAAGCTTTTTTGAACTTTTTCTTGACATTTGGTACTAGAAAATTATAACATAATTACGACGTTGTGAATATCTTAAATGTCGGTTTTTTACTCGCATATTATTAAGACCAAAAATGTTCGCAGTCGGAACTTTAGTCGCAGACTTTTTGAGGAAAAATCTAAACTAACATACTTACTTACTAACTTACTTACCATCACGCCGTTTTCCTGGATGGGTAGACAGACAGGATGGACCGCCATACTGCTCTATTACAACATACCTTTCGAGACTCCTCTACATGTATACATCGTAATATGCACGTTCATTGATTTTGCGACCTCGAATGAAGGTGTCTTTTAATAATCTATTAATTTGGTCATGCCATGGTTTTTTTGATCATCCACGGTTTCTATTTCCACTTTAATCATTCTTCTCTCATCCAATCGTTACATATCTTATGCAAGCTATCTCAGGAATCATTTTTTTATTCTACTGATGATGCCATCGTCGTTCGGTATTCTATCATATATCGTTTTCCCATACATTCTTCTTATTGGTCCCATTTATATGATATTTCTTCTACTTTCATCATTCTTTTGCCAGCTTCAAGTTTTACTTGCGTACATATGGGTTGGCATTAGAAATATCATTCTATTTAAGACACATTTGTACGGTTCTTAAACGTTCATGTTTTATTGTTTTTTGAACTTGAAAAAAATTAACTAACCATCACGCCGTCTCCTAGAAGTAGTAGGCAGAAAGAATGGATTGCCACAATTTTCTTTCCTGACATACTTCTCTCGCTTTCTCAACATCCATACGCACGTCAACTTCTTCGACTCCTCAAGTGTCCGACATTCAATATTTGATTTGTTTGATCGTGTCACGTTTTCCTCGATTTTCCTAGTGTTTTCTATTTCTCTCTTAATCGTGAGTTTCTATATTTTATATATTTTAATTTTAATATTTAATTGCTAGTTTGTAGGTTATGAATGATTTTTGTATTTATATTGAATTTAGAACACCAGTATTTCAAAATCTTTGGAAATGGATACTTGACCAAATAAAAATAGAAAGTTTCTGTAATAATGTGTAATCGTAGTAAATAGTATTAAAGCAATACATTCTCTTATTCCCAACCAATCATTATTATTTGTTCTGGCATGGAAAGTGCGCGCTCTGAACACTTTTCTAGAACACCATTTTTCTAATTATGGTACAATTACATTTGGGCATTTCATCACCGGAACTCTTTCAGCAGTGGCGCGCAGTAATAAATTTACAATACTTTTGTATATTATTTACATTCACTTTGATTTTTAGTTCAAATTTCTTCGCGGATTATCTAATGATACTTTGGTATCAAAATGCATTAAAAGAAATATTTTTCCTACTCAAAAACTTGTAAACTTTGTCATATTAATGCAATGGATGAATTTTTTTTATGGATTAATACGCACTTTTTTCCAGTTTTGAGTTTATTTTTCTCAGCATGTTTTGAAGATTTTATACCTTCATTATCGGGAAAACAACCAAATTTAATCGTTCGCCCGATAACGAAACATCTTGAGAAATATAAACTTAAAAGTGAAAAACAGTGTTTTATTTCATCTAAGCAAAATAGTTGTAATCAAAACATAATATGTGCATTCAATTTATAACATTTATATGTAAAAAAAACCTTTCTGATCTTCGTCTTCTTCATGTGTCATATCAGGTCTCCCTAACGCTGGCAAATAACTTCTCCACGTTTCCTATTCCAGTCCAATCTTTGATGTTGCGTAGCCAAGACTTTTGCCTTCTAATACTCATAATTTTCGAAATACATTTTGTCTTTGGCCGAAGTTTGCACAAATATTATCCATTAAATAAATTCTATTAAATTCATATAAAACATCTAAATAGTCATTTTATCACCAATTAATCATGTTAGAAGTCGGAAAAATCGACGTGCGTGTATGACTCGTTGTATGAATGCAGAGGAAGTCAGAGAAATGTATCTGGATAGAGTAATTGACGGTGTATTCTCTCTGCTTATCGTTCCGGTGAAACGGCACGGAGGTTAATTGATAATGTCGTTGTCAAAAGATTATATTTTTTTATACCAAGAGTATTTATTGTAAAGACATTATATGAAATAGTTAAATTTCAAATATAGTATAATACATTTGCGTATTCGCTTAATATTGGAATAGTTCGTGTATTTTGAGGAGTTAAACAGAAGTGCAAAGTTTTAATTATCTTTGTATATGAATGATGGTACTGTCTATCAGATATAAGATGTTGTGGAAGACCGAGATAAACATGGCACGACCCAATAAATCTAATTAAAACTGTCATTTATATTGGAAGTACCATTAATATCGGAGAACATTAACGTAATATGTAGGTCCGCCGCTGCGTTTCCAGTCCCAAGCAATCTGGTCTATTTGTATGATTGATACTCCTACCGCGCTCGGCGGCCCTTTGGCTGTTGAGATGAAGCCCAGATTACTGCAACTCGTTATTCTGGGGGTTACTAATTTTATTGAGATAGATGACAGGGCAATGGACCGCATCGAGAAATCTTCTTCCAACTCACCACCGGCAATTTGTTTAGTTGTTTCCAGAGGTGCAAGTCTGCCATAATAGTATTTATACCATAAAACGAATGAAAACGTCTGTTTTCAAGAAGTTTTATTAAAGTTTATGGGAATGACATGTTTCGCCTTTCTAAGATACTTCATTATGACTTACAAAGGCGATACATTTCATTCCCATAAGCTATAATAAAACTTCTAGAAAACAGATCTTTTTATTTGGATTAATTATTTAATATGGAGTTTTACATCATTATTAAAGAAACAATAAATGTTGTTTATCTGAATTTATAATAGTAAACACGATTGTTTAGTGGTTTAACTTGGATTTAATTGATATAAATTGTGACTAATTTGTTTCGCCTTGTGAGGGCATTTCAGTCTGCAGTCTGAGTTTGAGAATGCCCTCGCAAGGCGAAACAGATTTGTCACAATTTATATAATTTATATAAATTCAATCCAAGTTGAAACCACTAAACAATAATGGATTTTTATAAAACTAATACCTCAACCATCAATAAGTTGTTTATCTGATTAATATGGAGTTTTAGGAGGAGTATTATGATTTTAACAAATCTTGAATAAGTTTTGTTCTGCTTGTGATCCTGTAAGTGCTCGAATAATTCATAATCTTTATTTATTTCTGCTGATTATCTAAATAAGTATCCCATATAATAAGTAATTATTTTGGGAAGAACGGTATAAAAGTTCAATATTTTAAAATAATCAAATGATTTTACTGAAATCTCTCGATGGAAGTTCATTTTAAATAATATTTAAATAAAACGATGTTTTTTAACTACTTCCGCATTTGTCTTTATTTCCTCATTCAATACGAACCTCCTTGAATACCTTTAATACCAATATTTAAATTCAGTAAATTTTACATAAATATTTGAAGATTATTTTTGTATAGAATCATGTTTACCACCCCTGATCTGAATGTATATAAAGGACTCAATTTCCAATAGTGTCACCAGTTTGTCGATGCCAGCGAGCCTGGCGAAACCGGTCGCTTTCGAAATAAAGACAAAAGTGGAAGTAGTTAAAAACATCGTTTCATTTCATTATTATTCAATCATTTATTTAAACATTTTTTCCATTAGTATTTGAAAAAATGATATTTTTTAATAACTAATATTAATTATCTATCCGTAATGTTGACCCCTTATTTTAATAACAATAAAAAAAATAATACAAAGCTTACATTTGAAATGAAACAAGTTGTGAAAATATTGATCAACGCAGTATATTCGTCAGTCCTAAGATATGATTATGTACTATTAGGTATATGTTATATGACGGGCGTGTTGACTGTCAAATATTTCCACAAGGACCGCTTATGCAACAGGAAGTCTATTCATCGCCCAAGTTGTAAGAGCCCCACGTAGAGCACCGTGCCACTTATCTGTGATCCAGTAAATTGGGAGCAAGGAGTCTTATTGGTCCAGTTTCAATTGATTCAGTGGCCGCATCGACTCGAATACCGTTCATTAATCCCTTTCGACTATCCGAAGTCCTGACACTCTGCCAGATTTTTTCTCCCTGATTGCAGAATTGATCGAACCCAATATTTAATGATGCCACTCGGAAACGGGGCTCTGTCGCTACTGTGGCCAATCGTTAGCGGATAACTATCTTCCGGAGAGACGGAGCAGATCGCGTTTGGGTGGATTCTGATCTGGCTAATGGGATACAGAGTGGAGATGCTATTTGCCTAATTTTTATCGCTTTTCTGATATTGTCAAAGCTGAGTTTAAAATCCTTTTTCGTTCATTATTAACGAATCGTTAGGTTTTATTTTTCATTGTTACAAAGTATTTCTACCGACCCTTATGCATGAAACTGGCAAAAGAAGGATGAAAGTAGAATCAATGCAGTAGAAATGAGATCTCTTAGACAAATGTGTGAATACTCTGTATATGATAGAGTGTCGAATGAAAATATAAGAAGTGAATGCGGTGCGAATGATGGTGTTATGAACATAATAATGAAAGGATCATTAAGATGGTTTGGACATATGGAAAGAATGAATGAAGAAAGAATTTAAAGAAAATTATATGTTAAGGATGTAAATGGAACCAGAAATAGAGGAAGACCGAGGAAAACGTGGCACGATCAAATAAATCAAATATTGAATGTCGGCCATGTGAGGAGTCAGAGAAATCGACGCGCGTGCATGACACGATGTATGAATGTTGAGGAAGCGAGATAAATATGCCAGGAAAGAAAAGTGTGTCAGTCCATTCTTTCTGCCTACCCCTTCGGTGAGACGGCGTGATGGTTAGTTAGTTAGTTAGTTAAGTATTTTTGTGTTACTGTTTAAAATTAACTGTACTGTTGACAAAATTGTTAGCTGTAAATTGAAAACAATGTAACTTTATTCTTAAATACCTTCAGATTAAGCTTAATTGCTATGTTTGTATTAATTCCGGAGTAAATGAAGTTTGTACCCTTGAATTCTTCATCTAGGCAATTAATACCTTCCCGCATCAATTACGTAAGCGGTTATTCTGACCTATTTTAGTCTATCAAGATCAAATCATTTAGCACGCGACTTAGCTACACACATGTACTCGCGTGCATCGTATTGCAATCTGACCTAATTCCGTCTACACTCACACTACTCACTTCAGTGTATGTATTGTACTTGTATTATAATATATATATATTTGTTTTGGCCTAGTTAAACATATGTTCTTAGCCCCCTGATGTAACAAATATGTATTTTTTTTTAAATATTTAAATCAATGGTATTAGAATTTATTACACAATCCCCAATATCATCCCCAAAAAATAGCTCATTATTATGAAAAGGGAATCTGATCGTGTCCAGACTTGAATCCAAGTCTCCTGGATCAGCAGCCAAGCGTTCTGTTCCCTAAGTCCACCACCCGGTTATCATAATATAATATAAATAGGCAAAAACTAGATGTCGTCAAGAAGGAATACGAGGATATTTTGAGTACAATAGAGCGAGAGAGGAATACTCCGAAAGTAATTAGAAATGCACCCAATGCGCATGTCCGAGAACGTTTCTGGATTATTTTGAATTATGTTGTTTATTGTTATAATGACAGTAGTGTAGAAAACAAAAGAAGAATAATTTGGTATTTTATTATAATATTTGGATATAAACTGTCCAATAATATGTTAAATGGGATTACAAACTCCAAAGGATGTGATATGTGCACATTATAATTAGAAAATGAAACAGGGACAGAAACGTAACAAGAGTACATTGAGTAAATATTTTATTTTTTAAATTTTGTGGTTTTTTATTATTGAGGGTAACAGACAGCAAATACAGTATATAAATATAAATTTCATTTAACATACGTTTTTATTGATCATTTTTGAGTAATTTATTACGCTTAATTTAATTAACTAACTAACTAACCATCACTCCGTCTCCCCGAAGGGGTAGACAGAAAGAATGGACTGCCACACTTTAACCGATGCGGCACTCCATCCTTCTGTTTTCACCCCCGCTAAATTTATTGATGTATTAAATTTTTTAGACATGAAGCAAACTGTTCTCACCCATTAAGTAGAAGTTAAAACTGCTCTTATTATATTTATTGTTTCTTGAACAATGATGTCAAACTTCAATGAAGTAATCGTAACGAATGAGAAACTCTGTTTTTTAGAAGTTTTATTTTTATATACTTTTTGGGAATGATATGTTTCATCTTGCATTGTCCAATGTTTTGAATATTTGATAATCAAACATGTTTTGGCAAAGCGAAATATGTCATTTCCATAAAATATCATAAAACTTCTAGAAAATATTATAATTATTATGGTAAAAGCTTTAACACTTGAATTTTTATGTGAAGCACTCACTTTGTGGTTAGGTTAGGTTAGGCATTTTAATCTTATAGATATAAAATAATTAAACATTTTGTAATTAATCACAGTATGGTTATTATAATTGATACCAACTTGTTTCGCTTGGACCCAAGCTTTATCAGGGCAATATTCTTAGACGTTTGTTACATATTATAATGCCCTGATAAAGTTTGGGTCCAAGCGAAACTAGTTGGCATCAATTATTATAACCATATCGTGGTTAAATACAAATTGTTTAATTATTTTATATCTATAAGTGTTAAACGCTTATTGTTAGTTAATTCTTATTCTTCTTCTTTTAGACCTTTGGTCTGTTCCTATACTCAGCCTGGCCTCTCTTGGAAGAATCACTCTCTGCTATCCCTCCATCTCTTTGGCGTTCTTCCGGGGGGACAGTAGTCAACAGAAAACTGATGCAACATAACGTCTGGGATTCAGGAAGGGTCCATCTTCTGCACGTGCGCATTCTAGTATCTTCTGCGTTGTCTAACCTATCTTACGACAACTTTCTGATTCTTCTGTAAGTTTATTAATATTAATACATGTTTGCTTTTTTGTAGCAATCACCAGATTTATTTTTCATAGTATAATGTCAGTGGATACAATATATGTCCTATGTCAATATCAAAATAACAAGCTTTTAAGCCCTGGCATTTGTAATATTATTTGGTTGCATCACTACATCAGTCGAATTCGTTTCAAGTTCCTCTCGTGTTTGCAGTTGTTATCCACCCCGCGCCACCCTCCCCATCCCTCGCCCACCGCCCCCTCCCCCACTCCGCCCTGGGAACATTTACCCACTCGAGTGGTTCGCCCTGGACGGTGGTAATAATTTTGCATTCAAATTGGATGAATATGGGACGGCTTTATTTCCCAGGTGGCTTTTAATTTTACAGACGAATCTATTTTGGTTAAATTACAGGCGCACGCTTTAGGTCAGCTCTGCTCCAGAAACTTTTATTTCTCCCCCAAAAATATACTATTCATTTTGTGAATTATATAATAGTTTACATTCTGACAAAGTTCTAATTAGGCGACACATGTTAAATGGAACTAATGAATGTAAAGAATTACTTTTCGAATACGCGAATACAGTCTACCGAGAGTTTCGGTCCACTTGGCCGACCACCGAAAAGATGGAGAGATAGTAAGAAATACAACCAACAACCTATAAAAACAATAATAAGAAGAATAATTTCGGAATATTTTTTTGTACATTACATTACTTTACATTATTTACATTATATTATGGCATGGAACTGGTAAAAGAAGGAAAACGAACGTTTAATAAATGCAGTGGAAATGAGATACCTTAGAATAATGGATATTATATATGTAGGTATATGATAGAGTGTCAAATGCAAATAAAAGAAGTGAATGCAATTCGAATGAAAGTGTGATGTACAAAATAATGAAACTTCCATGGACACAAGAACGAATGAAGAAATAATAATGTTTAAAGAATATATTAACGATGTTAATGGAACAATAAATAGTAGAATACTGAGAAAAGTGGCACGATCAAATCAATCAAATATTAAATATCGGTCACATGACACGACGTATCAATGTTAAACAAGTGAAAGAATTATATCAGGAAAGAACAGTGTGGCAATCCTTTCTTCCTGTCTACCCATTCGGGGAGTTCGGGTGATGATTAGTTATTTTTTTTTACATATGAGTATATAGTACTCTACATTACGTACTCGTGCATGTATTTTTCAAGCATTTTATTAATATTCCACTCCTAATGAAATGCGATTCCATTCGAAATGCTATTTTCATTTGCATGGCAAATGCGATAAACCCAATCCTATCAATTGATTCCATTCAAATTGATTATACGATATTCCATATTCATGCGGTTATCAAATGATTGTTGTTTGTTTAAATACAGTTGTCTATATTGATCATAGTTTTATCACGTAAACGAGAATGAATTCATTAATTGATTTATTCCCAATTTTTATTTATTAAAAAAACATATATTGAAATAACAAACATTTATGTTATCTATAAAACACTGCTTTTTCCTCTTGTGAGTGTATTTTTCTCGACGTGCTTCGAAATTTATATATTTACTATTAGATACAACGGGCAGAAATTATGAAGAAAATGTGGATTCATATTTTATTATCGGATTTTTTTTTGAATAAGCGTTGGTTAATGTTTTTTTAACTTAGTGTGTCTTAAACATACCGAGAAACGATCTTTAATGTAAAAAAATGCTTTTATTTATAATAAAATCATACATTTTTATAATTATGACTTATTAACTAACCATCATGCCTTTTCTCAAAGTCGTGTGCATAGAGGAAGGACAGTTACACTATTCATTTGTTCAGATGATAATTACATTGAAATCTTGACACTGGTAGCCTAATTTATCATACAAAGAGTGGTTCATAGCACACGTCTAAAAAATGAACGGTGAATCTTAAATTCAAATAAATATATAATCTCAATCGGGTTCTATAATACGAGTGTACACGAACATGGCATTTTTTAGAAGTATTTATAATTGTAAGTAATAATTAAATAAAACGATGTTTATTGTTATTTTCTTGAATCGCTCTTTACATCATTACATAAGGGAGTGAGAAAGGGTATAACTATCATATTGATTCTCGTGACATGTGATAGGTAGCTTATCTATCGCCAATCTATTGTCACTTGAATTCTACACCAGACCACAGACAGTGTGATTATCACATTGCCATTGCCGGGAATCGAATCCGGGACCTTAGGTGTAGCAGTCGTAGCAATTGACACTCGGCCACGAAGATCGTCATATAAAAAAAAAATTAACTCAATTATAACGAATGAAAAATGAAAACGTCAGTTTTCTAGAAGTTTTATTATATTTACTAATGACGAAACAAGGCATTATCAAATGCCATTGACACGCAATATTTGATAATGCCTTAGAATAAAATAATAAAAGTTTTAGAAAACTGACGTTTTCATTCGAATTAATTATTTAATATGGAGTTTTACATCATTATTCAAGAAACAATAAATAAGTTTAATTATATTTGATGAGAATGACATGTTTCGCCTTGAATGACCTTGCTAAGGCATAATCAAATATTTCAAAAGTTCAATGTTTCGTCATGCTAAGGCATTTAAAAAATGTTCAACATTTGATAATGCTTTACCAAGGCGAAACGTATCATTCCCACAAAATATAATAAAACTTCTAGAAAACGAACGTTATGTTCGTATAAATGATTTAATATGGAGTTTTACATAATTATTTAAGAAACAATAAATATTATTAAATAACTTTTGTTTGATATTTATGTTCCCGGATTTGTGGTAAACACTCTGGCACTGTTGGGCAAACCGAATGTAATGCAGTAGCACAGTACGCGACTGCAGTGTGAGTACATTCGCTCTCGGATAGCTGATGTTTACCCCAGCCTGTCGGAATTTGAGCTCTCTGGTACATATTTGCAGACACCTGTGTCGTCACACGAGACCCGATCCCTCCAGCCATGCGCGTGAAATGATTGGCTGTGAAATATGCAAATACCTCCGCCCGGCGCTCTGCAGTTGGCAGTGTTGCCACACCGGCGTATTTCAACCGTTATTCAATATCGTTCAATTATAATCCTGCTTAAATTTTAGAAGTGTTCCGCTCCGCTCCGGACGCAGAAATTGTTGGAAACTGTCGAAAAGTTGGCAAAGTGGTTGCCACTCATCAATTTAAGCCCCTGCGATGATTGCTGGCTTTAGATTTTGTACATTTAATCGCATACTCGTAATGTGTCTCTCTGTGTTCATAACAGGATACAACGCATTAGAAGCGTATCTGCTTAATAAACTTAATTATTACTACAAATTTTGAAGGTTGGTCATGTTAGAAGTCAGAAGAATCGACGTACGTGTATGACTTGTAGTATGAATGTGAAGGAAGTTAGAGAGGTACGTGAGGATAGAGTAGTGTGGCGGTCCATTCTCTCTGCCTATCACCGCGGAAAATGGTTTGTTTTTTGTTGTTGTTTATCACTACAATTCCTTTAGCAGGTCCACATATTGTATTTGTTTTTCTGGTTTGAGCACTTTGATTCAAATTCTCCATTTCTTTAAGCAACCTCTTCCTTATTAATTCCGTGGGTAGTTCGGAAACATCATATGCAAGAAGATCCCACATTCTAAATTTACCAAATAGATTTGTAACATAGATTAGATAGTCAGTTTTCTAGAATTTATATTATATTTTAGAGAAATGACGTATTTCTCCTTGCTAGGGCAATGTCAAATGTATTCAATATTGGATAATACCCTAACAGGACGAAACATGTCACTCCCATAAAATATACTGAAATTTATTTAAAAATCGAACGAATTTCAACTTTATTTATTATTGAATAAGGAGTTTTAGATCAATGATCCAGAAATTATTAACAGACCTCATCGATGTTATTGGATCAAAAGTAGAAGTATTTATTATGAACTAAAATTATTATGGAATATTTAGATTCTTCTATATTCGCCACCACTTTGTGCTGTGAATTCACATTTGAATATTTTTATAAACAGACGTCCATAAAAAATATATAACATTAAGTAACGTTGAAATTTTATAAATTGAAAAAACCGTTAAAAAACAGCAAATATTACAAAATAAAATTAAACGTAATGTCCAATTATTGATTTGGTCCCTTTGTCCCACAATTCTACCCAAATATCAATTAAGCATACATTTTTTATTTAGTATATAGAGGATGGGCGTCAGTGGCCAGAAACATGTTTTTGCAAGTGTTGTGAAAATGCAATGTTTCAAAAAAATATTCGAATAGGCAGATTGTAAAATTATTGAAATGAACACGTCATGTTACAGAAATACCCTAAATATCAAAAACAAAAAAAAATTATCTTTATTGGACCGTATTTATATACTTTTTAAACGTTTTATTTGTAATATGGAAGGTATCGTTAAAATATTAGAATAAATGGTATTGGAAAAACTCTTTGGTAGTTTGAATGCACATATAAAAGTGAGGTTATATTCGTGTGAGTTGTGTTAAAAACCATTGGTGTTGGACGTACGAAAACTTTGTTCGTTAATGTATTCCAGTTTTATTAGTCAACTTTTTAAATGCAATCGGAAATGTTGGTTCAACTTAGTCTGGCTACCGTTGGCTCGGTTGTTGGTATTTCGCTTTATTACTGCTCTTTTCTTTTGTCTAGAACAAAAATGCCACCTGTTGACCTAAATGACCAAGTTGATGGCCTTTGCATAGCGTGACGATAATGGTATTCTGTTTGCCCATTAGACCATTTGACAGGTGTCAAGAAGAAATGGTCTATAACCTTTCAGGGTTAATAAGAAAATGCTCAATCCCTCGTTCCTCCAATCAGCTCGCATTCATTGTGAGAAGTTCACCTCATTTGTCTTCTCTAAGTCTCTAAGGTTGTAGCTATTCGTCTGTTGATCAGTATACCTTCATTTATACAGCAATTATACTTTTTCTTTAAAACAAACTAAGTAACTAGCCATCAAGCCGTCTTCCCGAAGGGGTAGGCTCAAATAATGGACCGCCACACTGTTCTTTCCTGATATAATTCTCTCGATTCCTAAACGTCCATACATCGTGTCATGCACCCACGTTGATTTCTGCGATTCCTCACGTGGTCGACATTTATTTGTTATATAAATTTTGTATTATTCCACTTGTTATTCTAGTTTTGACCGGTTTCGGCAGCTCGCTACCAACTTCTGGTGAAAACTAGACAAACAAGTGGAATATACCATAAGTAAATATTATGTTATGAATATTTTTTATTTCTTTTTATTATTTAAAATTCTACCAAGTCAGAATTTACATGCATTCATCTGCCTTATATTCATTTCTAACTTCTTTATTAGGTATTCTATCATACATTGTTTTTCCGCACATTCTTCTTAGTAATCTCATTTCTACGGCATTAATTCAACTTTCATCCTTCTTCTGCCAACTTGAAGTGCCACTTTCACTTCCATACATAAGGGTCGGTACTAGAACAATATTCAATATGAACAGAAAATAGCTCATTATTATGGATAAGATATTGGGTATGAGTATTTAGGCTTAAAACTAAGTCCCCCGGATCAGGAGCCAAACGTTATGTCCGCTAGACAATCACCCGGTTCTTATATCGTTTCATTTACTTGAATTGACAAAAATGTATTTTTTTCTCCATCGTTTAGATCCTAATCGTTCCTGCCATTCCAGTTATCTTTGTCCAAACTTTCCATTGTTGTTCCCCTCTATAAAAGAACTTAATTTATTTTCGGAGTTCTCATAATTAATTAGCCCGGCTCGAGACGTTTTCACACATACTTAATCTTTTCACCGGTTATCCGCTGCATTCCATCTCGGCGAGAAATTCCGCGGGAAGATTGATTTAAAGTCGGCATTCAGCTGTCTTTTTTTTCTATTTCATTTGTTTTGACAACGGCACCGTGGTTATGTCAAGCGGTTTTCTTTTGTGTTGACACAGTAATAGTTTTGTTTATATAATACTGCTTCTGGTTCCCGTAGTTCAAATAATCAAATCGTTTCTTCTCGTAACCTTATTAAATACCGTAGATTCATAATCAGGTATAAATTTACTTGTTCGATGTATACTTTCTGTATTATTGATGGTTGAAGTATTAAATTTGTAAAACTCCATTGTTAATTTATAATATTAAACACGATTTTTTAGTGGTTTTACTTGCATTTAATTTATATCAATTATATAAATCGTAAAAAAATTGTTTCGCCTTGCGAGGGCATTCTTAAACAAATCTCCAAACAGCGTGTCCTTATATTGAATTTAGAAATCTTAAGGGTGGGGGAGAAAGTACATAATGCAAATTTTTGAGTTGTTAAATAAAATAATTTTAAGGTTTATCTTAGAAATAATGATGAGTGATAATCTTTCATCATTGGTTAGATGATAATCACTCATCATTAGTTCTAAGAAAAACCTTAAAATTGTTTTATTTAACAACTCAAAAATTTGCATTATATACTTTCTCACTCACCCTTATTCAATTTAAGGACACACTGTTTGGCGATTAGGTTCAGTTTGAGAATGCCCTCGCAAGGCGAAACAAATTTGTCACATTTTATGTAATTTATATAAATTAAATCCAAGTAAAACCACCAAACAATCGTATTTACTATTATAAAATTATACTTTCTGTCTCTCTGGTGAAGTATGTTATGTGCAATTATGTGTATTTCTATGATAAATAGGAGTGTTTTTTATTTATCTTTTCTCGTGTTCTTCTTCTTGTCCTGTTACACCTCCGTGGTGCATAGGGCCTCAATGAACCATCTCCATCCGACTCTACAGTATGCATGATGCCTAACATCATCCCAAGTGACGCCTGCTGCTTTAACCTCGTCCTGCAGGGCTCTTCTTCAGTTGGCTCTAGATCTGCCTCGTTTCCTTTTTACCCCCATAGGGGACCAGTCTAGTGCGTCTTGAGCGATGCAGGCTGAGTTCCGTCTCAGGGTGTGACCGATCCAAAGCCATTTGCGTCTAGGGACTTGGTCTCTGATTGGCTTTTTAATCTCTTGGCTGATATACGAGTATGTCAACATCAAGTATTAAATATTGAGAAAAATTATATTTTCTAAAAGTTTTCATATATTTTCAAGAAGTGGCTTATTTAGCCTCCCAGAAAAAAAATTGACATTATTTGATTATGGCCTAGTAAGGCGAAAATTTTTTACCCATTAAATATTAGAAAAATTAAAAAATGTTCGTATGAAGCACTTACTTTGTGGTTAGACATTGTAATCTTATAGATATAAAAAAAAATTGAATTTAGCCACAGTATGGCATACAGTGGTAAAAAATGTTTTATTATTTTATATCTATAAGTATACAATTTATCAAATCAAATCATATCAGTTTATTTCATCAATAGACATTACATAATTAAAAGGTTTAAGGCATCTTCTAAGTACAGTAAAATAATAAATTGTATATATTATAATTACATTAGGACACTAGGACGACAAGATACTCTACAAAGTCAAGAGTATTTGCTTTCTGAACGTACTTTCACTCATATGAATGACGTCGATCTCCGAGGAGACTGCGTTCAGCATATAAATTGCTCTTTCCACCGGTGAAACTAGAGGCAGGTTGGTTCTGGCGGCCAGTAGGTAAAACCTATATTTGTTTTCTTAAATTTACCAATTATAATTTTTATTCGGGAAATGTACATTTGGGGTTGCTGTATCATTTCGTTTGCCAAATCTCTTTATGAATTTCTAATGTGAATTAATACATTAATCTCCTTGAATTTTACCGTCATCTTTGTAATAAGATACAATTTAAACATCAATATTGAAATTGTAAAATTGACATATATATTATGCATTCAAACCCGTATGTTCTTTGCATCTTTAAAGCCATGTTTGGTTTTCATCTCGTTACCATTGAGATTTTATAGAATCTTTATTTTGCAACGTATTTTAAATCAATTGAATTATTCAAGAGTTTTTTTTACTTATGAAATAGGACAAGCACTTTCGAATTTTATTGTTGAGATATTTGACTGCCAATAATTGAGATTTTTGTGTATTTTTAATTTATATTTTATTTATGGTATATCCGCTAAAGCAAAGATGTTCATAATATAGTTCTAGTGCCAACCTTTATGTATGGAAGTGAAACTTGTAGCTGGTAAAGAAGGATGAAGGAAAAATGTCGTAGAAATGAGATCACTGTAAAAATGTACGGAAAAACGATATCTGATAGAATACCGAACGACAACATAACAAAGAAATGTAGAGCAGATGATTGCATCATTATTCTTCTTCTTCCTTAGCCTATTCCCGTCCACTCCGGGACCATGGCCTCCTCCTTACACTACTATGTCACTCTATCCTGTGCAGACTTCATCCAGGTTATTCCGACGTGTCTGTTCAGATCATCCTTCCACCGTAGTTGCGGTCGCCCTGCACTTCTCTTTGCCGTCCACGGTCTCCAAGTCAGCAGTATTTTTGTCCACTTTTCATCTGAGCTTCTGGCTACGTGACCTGCTCATTGCCATTTTAGAGTCGCCACCCGGTGGATGATCTCATTGACCTTTGTTTTTTCTCTCACCGTATTGTTTCTGACAAAGATTGCATTATTAGTTCAATTAAATGTGGATCCCTGAGAAGTTTTGGACGTATGGAATGAATGGACGAGAGAAGAATGGTGAAAATGTTATTACAAGCAGTGTGAGTGGAAAGAGAAGCCGTGAAACCATGGTAAGTATGGCATGACGAAATTCACCAAATACTTAAAGGCGGCCACATTCGAAGTCAGAAAAAATGTTACGATGTTTGAATGTAGAGGAAGCTAGAGAGGTGTGTCAGGACAGAGCAGTATGGCGGTCTAGTTAGTTTTGTTAGTTGTGTGGTGTTTCCGTTTGAAGGTTTATATTAATTTATTTATATAACGTAATCATTCAATACTTTCTTTCATTGCCTAAGGGTGTACTTATCTTCAGTTGACATTTCATGTGATAAGCCACATTTCACACCGTTTAACTTTAACAGTTCTATTATCTCCATCATTTCTATTGTTTATTGTCAACAGTTTGGTTCCTAACCCGGCCTCTACCTTTTCACTCTTGCCACGATTTCAATATGTCGACATTCCCAATAGGGAAACCCCTCAACTCCCATTTGATAATTTTTCATGAAGAATATACTTCTGTTGAAAAAATGAACAATTCATCGACATGATGTTATTAGCGGATTCTTAGGAAGTTTTTTTTTTAAATTTTCATTAGGGTACGGCCACACCGAAGTGCCAGAGTAGGAATCAAAATGTACATCTGGCGAACCAACGTATGGCGTACTATCTTCTCTCTCTTGACTCCTACCCAGGCACCCCGGTGTGGCCGTACCCTTATTTAAAGTGAGCTTCTACCGAGAAATTTAAAATAAAAATATTAATTAACTAACTAACCATCACGCCGTCTCGCCGAAGGGGTAGGCAGAAATAATGGACTGCCACACTTTTCTTTATTGACATATTTCTCTCGCTTCCTCAACATTCATACATCGTGTCATGCACGCGCGTTGTTTTATCTGACTCCTCACGTGGCCGACATTCAATATTTGATTTATTTGATCGTGCCACGCTTTCCTTGGTCATCCTCTATTTCTGGTTCAATACTATGAAATTTATTTATATAAGTGTGGCAGACCATTCTTCTTTCTGCCTACCCCTTCGGGGAGACGGCGTAATGGTCCGTTAGTAAGTTAGTTAGTTTTGTATTGTAATGTAATTTATTAGTAAAGCAGAGCACTTTAGAAACTTTTTTTTCAATCTTAAATTATCATTTTCTAACGAATTGTACTGTTGGGTGTCTATGCTTATTATCACGATAATACTACAAAAATGTGGAAACATATTTGAGGTATTTCCAATCCAGCTCGCAAATGTTCGTTTTTGAACTTACTATGTTATTCGCTAGGGCCGTCGACGCGAGTTCCATAACATGTAGTTCCTGCCGCCTCTTGTATGGCGTATGTAGATACTTGAGGGAGATTACCCGGAATCGGTCCACGGGACATTGTCTCCGATACAAAGACGCGGTGGCAGATTCCTGGCATTGTGCTCTAAAGGCGGTCACACAGATCACACGACTGGATCGTATGATGTATTATAGTAGCCATGATAGATGTTACACAGTTATACATACACTATTGTTGTTGTGAACCGTGAAATTAATTGTTCAATTTGAATATCATAAGGGTTATCGCCTTTTACTTTCAATTTAATATTCATATTACAAGGGTTGTCGCATTTCACCTTCGTTTGCTTGATTATTATTTTTATCAATTTTTTCTTAAAATATCCGTAGCTCGGGATTATTACATATAGCATTAAATTTATTTATGTTTAAATTATATTATTTGTTAAATTGTATTATTTTTTAATTAAAAGTATCTGTAATTATTATAAATGAAAACGTCTGTCTTCTAGGAGTTTTATTAAATTTTGTATGGAATGTTATCTTTCGCCTTTCAAGGCATTATCAAATGTAGAGATCTTAGAAGGGCGAAACATGCTATTCCATATATTATAAAATTAAATAAAGCTCCTAGAAGACAAACGTTTTCATTTATATTAATTATTTTATATGATTTTATACTTCATTGTTCAAGAAACAATAAAAAATATATAATTATCTGCATCATTCTCAAAAGGCTTCTTTTTGTTTTAATTGTAATACACAAAAAGTCATATCTGTTTATCTGAGTGCTAACCGATTGGCTTGTTTAACCGTCGCGTTGCCATGTGGTAAATTGAGTTTCCACTGCCAATTTAAAGTTGATTTTCTTAAAACCTATGGACCCTAATATTATAAAAAAAATTGTAATCCTCCATTGAAGTGTTTTCAATATTTCGTAATAAAAAAAAAAGCAAACAATTACTTCCTTCATCCCAAAAAAAAATATTTTCTAAGACTGCCCTCACCTTCATTCGTGTTAAGGTAGAATTTGTTTTGCTAATATTTACAACTTTATCAAAAGTGACAAATACTTACTCGCTGTTTTGAACGTATTATAAATTATATCTTTGACCTTTTCAATATGTACGTAATAATACCACTGTGGACGGAAACGCAGGACGCAACTTAATAATATCAGAACTGTGAAAATATTAACACTTTACCAAAAGGGAAAAATATTAATACGTACTCGTTGTCTTGAACGTACTATACATTTTGCCTAGGTGCCTTTATCCCCGCCCCGCCGGCCGCTGCGCGCAGACAAGTTTATACCCGATGTTTAGTCGCCCGTATGCTATGACGCATTACATATCAGAAATCGCATGGTTCCAGAAAAAAATTAATAATGATATGTTTTTAAATAATCCATGTATGTTATAGATATCGATCTATTCCTAATGAAATTCCCTACAAGATGACATAAATTAAATTTTGATTCTTCTAGTCATATGCTTGATATTTAGATAAAGTTAGCGGTAAACTGAACTTACCACATGGGAGCGAGCGTTTTGTTTTGAACACGGTACGTTAAGGGTTAAACAAATAAATTAAAAATAAAATCAAAACTAAAAGTGGTTGAAGCTTATAAAAATAGATTAAAAAACAAATACCAGAATCATTTTTCATATAGAATGATTTTTAGATCGATTTGTTTTAGGATACTACAAATTTGGAGCTCTTGTGGTGATTTTTATACATTAAAAGATATTGTACTTTAAATTATAATATCATTAATTAAAAAAAAATACGCCACATATGGATTGAAACAGAATTTGTTTGCTATTAAATTTACAACACTGTTATAATATCACAATGTTTTACTGTGCCCTTTTTGAGAATGTCGCTACAGCTGTTTCGCCAATAGTATTTAAAAATGTATACTTCAAAAAGTACCAGATTACTCAAATATGTACTAGACTCGCTCTTTATTATTTTGTTACTACAAATTGTCGGAAAGAAGAAGCCCGCCTCTGCTTATAGCCTATTTTTTTCCTAGGAAATTGCGTGATAATTGCTCAGTTAAAAGATAATGGAATGAATAACAGAAGTAAATGAATAATAATGAATCGTGAGAAAGCGCAAGTATCAATTACGTATGCTCATTTTTACCTTCATCGCTGTTGCTTCTCCGGGATGTTGTTGGGTGATGTAATGGGCTTATCTCGAGTACTTAACCAGATAATTATACAAGTGTCTACCTAATGAAAGAGCCCGTCTAGTCTGTCTCTAGTCAGACATGTAGGATGCATGTTAGCTTCTCCGAGCGTAACAATCTGTGTTCTGCTAACTTCGAGGAGAGCTCTGATTACTCGCGGTTTACGCAATATGAAACTGTATTAGAATTTCAAATATTATTATATTATTCTAAATGGATAATGTGATATTTCAGAGAGGTTTCAGTTAATTGTTTTAGAAAATGAGTTAAAATAAAAAGATTGTTCGAAATCAAGAATTGAGGAGTTTCTTCTCTTGTTAAAATATTGCTTCATTAATAAAAAAAAAGTACAGATTTAAGATAATTATAGATAATTTCGCTTAATTATTTATTTTACAAACATACAATATTTTATTGAACGCTAAGGCATTAACAGTATGGAATTCCATAGTAATATACTTAGGAAATTGAAAATAACTTTGTTTAATCCACAAAATATTAAAAAACGTGACATGTTTCGGAGGGTACCTCCATATTCAGGTGTAAAAATATAGTAAAAACTAAACAATTAATCTTTCTTTGTTAAGTTTTTATAATATTTCTACACCTGAAGATGGAGGTATCCTCCGAATCATGTCGTGTTTTTTAAAAATATTTTGTCGATTAAACAAAGCTATTTTTAATTTCCTAAGTTATTTACAATACAATATTTTATTGTATTCCGATCAATAAATAAATCATTATTATAAAGTCATAATTATCAAATCAAATCGAATCAAATCAGTTTATTAACTCTAAAGACATTACAAACAGGAAAATGTTTAAGGCATCTATTGAGTACAGGTAAAATATTATAAAAAATACAACAAAGTACCAGGAACGCATTAGAGATGGTCCGACATTAGGAAGACAACATACTTTCTAAAGTCAAGAGTATTTGTCCCCTGAACGTACCTTCACTAATATAAAAGACGTCGATCTCCGAGGAGACCGCGTTCAGCAGATTAATTGCTCTTCCCACCGGTGTCACCAGAGGCAGATTGGTTCTGGTGGCCGGTTGGTTCTGGTGGTTAATTATGATTATTAATGGAAGACGTTGAATTGTACAGTATATATTTTTACATTCTGATTGTATTAGTTTGTAAACTCCATATCCTGCTGCACTCATACAAGGTTGTGGGTATTTTGTAATTTAGTAAATCAAACTAATAATATATTCCATCATCATCATCGGCTGTCTTTCGTATCTGAGGAAGACTGTCCTTCACGGTTTTGGGTCCTCATGAGCTTAAGAGCCCATCCCTGGACCCACACCCTTTGGAGCATCTAGAGCAGGAAAAGACAAAGGCAGTGGAGCTGCCACCGTCTCCCGGTAGTCTCTCCTTTCTTCTCCTTCTGCAGCACCACCTTGGCGCAGTGCTTCAAAGCCCTGTGTGGCTTTATGTACTGGTATTTTCCACCTAGGTCTGTTTTTTGCAGTATTTTCTCATTAGGGAATATATTTAACAAAAATACTGTCATGTAGAGATCAGTAGAAACAAGTGCAAATAATATAGCAATTCCAGTCAGAGCAAATAAAGCAAGTTTCTATGATCGTGCTTTAAGCGTTGCGGGTCCGTTGGCGTGGAATAAACTCCATGTTAGTATTAAGTATGAGGATAGTGACGTTATAGGATGCACACTTGCCCATTTCTTCAGACTTGTCAGGGGATTCTTTGAGAGCTCCGTTATCTTGGAGGCTATCCATCTTTATGTTCCAGATCGTTCGACAGCGTCAGCACAGACTGTTTTATCTCCCATCATGTAGAACCAACCTGCCACTGGTGATGCCGGTGGGGATAGTAATCAAACTACTGAACATGGTCGCTTCGGAGTTCGACGTCTTTTATATTCGTGAAAGTACGTTCACAAGACAAATACTCTTGACTTTGGAGAGTATCTTGTATTCCTAGTGTCGAACCATCTCTCATGCGTTCCTGGTATTATATATATTTTGTTATATTTTACACAAATATATTTAAGAAACTTCTAAAGACTGCACTGTTCGGTCAGTCATTTCCTAGTGCGACCTTGGAGTAATTGATTTTACAAAACGGCGCACTTAAAATATAAGTCATAAAAATAATAAAATAATAATAATTCAATACTTTCTCCTTAAAGACTGCTTACAACGATGGATGAATGTAATTTTTATCACCATTTTCGATGTAACATAAATTTATTGTTTTCATATATTATTTATTGTGCAAACAATTAGACCACTCCTCATATCGAGTTAGTTCCAATTGGTGTAGACAAACCAAACAAAGTTCCCTTACCTGAACATCTCAACATTCATTCCATGGCTGATCGGCTAATGGACCGCTGGTTCTGTGAGAACCCTCCTAGGAGACGAGAACGAGGAAGATCGCTCGGATATCACTCCACTTGTGTCTTGCATACAATTAGCTCGAGAGTGGATCTATTGAGAGGGAATTAATTGGATCTCACGCCATTACCTCGGAAGTGAACCGTGCTGTACGACGTTCAGTGAAATGGAAAGTCTCTTCTCACTCTTTTTGGTTTAATTGTTGTATTAGCTGAATTTATTTCCGCAATAAAATTAGAGATAAAGACAATAGGCTCGAATTATATAAAACTTTTTTATCGTGTCATTGTTCTTTAGTCAATAGGAAAGTTTATCTTATCGAGAATAGTTTCACAGAAATGAATTTGAAAAAATGTACAGAGACCTCCTCTTCTTCTTCTTCACAATGTCTAACTAACTAACTATCACGCCGTCTCCACGAAGGGGTAGGCATAAAGAATGGACTACCACACTTATCTTTCCTGACATATTTCTCTCACTTCCTCAACATCATACATCGTGTCATGCACGCGCGTCGATTTCTCTGACTCTTCACTTGGCCGACATTCAATATTTGATTTATTTGATCATGCCACGTTTTCCTCGGTCTTTCTCTATTTCTAGTTCCATTTACATCGTTAACATATAATTTTTTAAACATTTTTTCTTCTTTCATTCTTTTCATATGTCCAAACCATCTTAATGATCCTTTCATTATTTTGTTCATAACTCCAACATTCGCACCGCATTCACTTCTTATACGAGTATATTCATTCGACACTCTATCATACACAGAGTATCCACACTTTGATGGCTACTACATTGACCTTAACACCGAGATTTGTATCAGTCAACGCTTCTTTAAAGACTAAGTCAGAGTACAGATTAAATAAAGTTGGTGAGAGAACACACCCCTGTCAGACTCCTTGCTGAATAGGAACACCTTTTGAGGTATTTCCATTTTCCAATTTAATGATAGCGTTTTGGTCCCAGTACAGGTTCTGGATTATCCTCACATCCTTTTCATATATGCCACATCTCAATTAAATCTGTGTGTTTAACCCTGTCAAACGCTTTTTCGTAATCAATTAAACAAGCATAGATGTCCCTTCTTTGATCATAACATTTTTGTAATAATATATTTATTGTTGACAGCGCTTCACGGATACCAAAACCATTCCTGAACCCAAACTGAGTATCATTCAAATCTCGCTCAAATTTCAATCTTATTATTGCATGTATTATTTTAAGAAATAATTTCAGAATATGGCTCATAAGATTTATAAGGCGATTATCATTATATTTTTGGGTGTTGTTTTTGGGTATTGTAATAATTACAGATTTTAACCAATCTTGGCGGATAGTCCGTGTGTCATACATTTTATACCAATATTTATTAATAAAAACTTTTTATAATATTTTAAACATTTACTCAAACACGTACATCGTAAATGACAATAACATCTGTCAGATCATGTAAACAATTTTATAATGTTTTAAATATGTATCTTTATAATATGTATCACTGAAGAAGAACTGGTTGTCCGAAACATGTCTTCGTAATTTAATTTTTTTAAATGTAAGTGTTGTATATATAATACAAAGTATATAAAAAAGAAAAAAAGAAATTTACTCAAGCGTTTTGAATTGACAGTACTCTTTTTTAATTAAATAATAATATATACTTTGGTATTTTCGTTTTTTACTTTGATAATTGTTCTGATACCATTACATACTTTTGAATCAGGTTGGTTTTAAACTTAATAAAAGTATTCACTCGGGAGCACTACAAGTTTAGTCAAACAATCAATATTAGAGTATGAGATGTTTGCTGACAGCGAAACTTTGAAAATCAATGATTTTATTGAAATACTGTGATAAAAATTTATTACGAGTATTAATGTGCCTTGGTTTTTCATTATAAACGACACTTTCTGCTGACGTTAGCCATGTCATTTTTTATACTAGCGACGCAGATGAAATCGGTCATACTAATTATAAACTTTTCGAAAAAACAAGTTTGTTATTGCAAATGTAAATTAAGAGTATTTTTTATTAAATTGAAAGCTCTAAAAGAGGCTGAGTGCAAACTTCAACGCTCTTGCGCGCACTCGAGTAATGCATTTGAATTAACCGCGCAAAACTGACATCCTTTGTCTCAACACACGGGTTTAATTCCTCTCACAAAAGTGGAGATAACGTGCTTGCAGATTTAATGCATTAACCCCCGTTCTCATTACCAGTAGACATAATTATACTTGTTCCAAACCCCCGCTAACTGCTCCGCTAAGCTCGGCTTCAGTAACTCATTCGTCTCTCAGGCGGTACGGGGTAATAGGCATTAAAACATCGCAGTCGGCATCACAGTTGAATCCAGCTTCGCATTTGATATTTCCTGAGTAATCTGCAGCGCTGGTACTAGGAGGTACTCGGAACAAAGGCCTTATTGCACAGATGCATTATGTTACATGCACGCTCCCTCCCGCCCGGGACTTGTGGAGGCATATTGTGAAAGGTAATTATGACTGAAGCTTTGAAAGCGTACAACATAAAGCCACTCAGAACATTCGTTTGATTATTGCTAGTCTGCGTGCATTAAACAGTTCGATAAATTTCATATTCTTTTAAGGATAATTCCCATACTCAAAAGCACTCAATGGAATTTCCTTAAAAATTACGTAATAACGTTTCAAGGCGAAGAACGATACCGATAAATCGATCAATCTCTCACACAATCTACCTCTAATTATTTTATACATTATGAAAAGACTTGAATTTAGACTTAGAAAGATGCAGAAATGATAGTTTTTAAATCTGTTAATAAAAGGCTAAAATAAAATGTAAAAAGGTGCACTTAAGTGATAATTAACGACCATCAAACATGTAAAATATACAGTGAGTTTATCATATTATAGATTTTATAAACTAGTTTTCTTCTTCTTCTTCTTCAGCCTATTCCCGCCCACTCCTGAATAAAGGCCTCCTCCACTCTGTCTTGTGCAGACTGCATCCAGGTTATTCAGATGTCTGTTCAGGTCATCTTTCCACCGTAGATGCGGTCGCCCTGCACTTCTCTTTGCCGTCCACGGTCTCCAAGTCGGCAGTCTTCTTGTCCATTTTTCGTACGAGCTTCTGGCTACGTGACCTGCCCATTGCCACTTTATAGTCGCTACCCGGTGGTATGATATCAGTGACCTTTTTTTTCTTTCTCACTATATCGTTTCTGACTCTTTGGTTTATTCCTAACTTAGCTCTTTTCATGGCTCAAATTAGTTTAAACGCTTTTAAGTATGGTACATTTTGCAATAATTATCAGTAATGATTGTGTTTCTTGAATTAGAATAAGTGCCCAACAATAAGTATTGCCAATTTGTATTCCGTGCGAATCGAATAATTAAATACTGCGTTTTTTATAGGACCGAATTCAACAACCTTGATGTGTATCAAAATCGCACTCAAATGGTCAGTCTTTTTTCCTGAAGATTATTTTGCGATTTAATTACTGACTCAATCCCTACATATTTTAATCGAAATGATAGATTTATCTGAAAATATATGAATTCATAAAAAATTCATTCAATGAATCACTTAATACTGTTACCTAATGTATAGTATCCATTTGTCTCTGGTTTCTCGTAAGGCAAAACATACTATTAATTATCATTCTTTTTATTTTCACTGAACTCAGACATGTTTCGGTAACAAGTAACCTTTATCAATGTACGAGTACTATACAATTTTAACAATAAAATAAAACAGCGGTTACTTTTGTACTAAATATCGATCGAGTTAATCTATAAAAGTGGAAGGGGTATAATTAGGAATGAGGAGAGCGGAGATGTAACGGGAATATATCGAATAGAAGGGGTGTAATTAGGATTGAGGAGAGGGGAGATGTAACGGGAACATATCGAGCATGAGATTTGAATTTGAATATTTTCATAATTTTGATGGCTTTTTTAATTTCTAAAATTTCTAAATTGTTTAAAGTTAGGTTTTTATTATTCATATCCAAAATTTCATTACCGTTTTTTTTATTAAATGTAAGATTATTTTCAATCAAATGTTAGGTTAATTTTTCTTAATTAGAAGATATGATACCGTTCGATATAGTTTTAGTAAAGCTGATTGATGATCAAAGGCAATGGTATCGTATGGCACGAAGACTGGGGGGAGGACTACTTGTGGACCTACCGGGTTCAATTCTGATATGGTCTCCGATTGCGCATTGCACATTGCATATAGGATGTATAGGATGCAGTACACCGCGTGTGTGTTCGGTTTCGATCCGCTGTGTTTGCACAGTGCCTCCGGTAACGGCGAGTTATCGGAGTATGATTGATCGACGCAGATTGCAGACCGCTTTGGTAGCACTGCGGAATTGTGAGCAGAGAGGGTGTTTCAACATCAAATGCGCTGCGGTATATCCATTTTGTTTTGGTTTTCGCCACTTTCTCGTATGCGCGTTTATTTGTAAAACACTTTGAAAATCTGTGATATTTATTATGGGTTTTACTTGTTATATATTTTTGATTTTGAACTCCTGTTTTGAAATAACCATTACGCCATTACCCCTAGGAGAATCGAAATTCTTTTACAATTTATTCATAATCTTCTTCTGCCTCATGACTTAGGTCGTATAACCTGTTTGTGACGGTGAATTGTGTTGGAATGATGATGTCCAGCCACATCTCCATCTCTCCGGTGTCCTTCCTGGTAGTCTGCTAGCTGCTTGGTTTTTTTTTTTTTTTTGCAAGTCTTGTATCGTCTATGCGGTCCAAATGGTCCTAAAAAAACGTTAATGTCTTCTCTACCTCACTTCAACATTACACACAGACTTTTTATCTCATTTCTGATCCGATCTTCAAGAGTTCTGCCCGCGATGGGATGAGTTCTCTGTTAATGTTTTTAGTCCTGTAGTCCTTATCACACTAGTCTAATCCTGTAAACCTGTAAAAGTTTAATCTTTCTGGATCATCATCGGCAGTTATGATTTTCCAGATTGGTCAATTCTTGGTTAATCTATGTGGGGTGCGCAGCAGTATGTTGATGTCATTAAACGGATCTCTTGTTTTGCTTTGAACCCAATTTTTTTCACATATACGAGTATGCCTAGAATCTATTTCAGGACTTTTTATTTCTTTACGATATCTACAACTGTTAATAGATATCTTTGTTTTTGACAATGCACTGTTATAAATTAAAATAACGAAGTGTATTGTATTGTATATTGTATTTATTATATGTATTTTTATTTTGTTTCCAGGTAAGCATCAATCCTCCACCATATATTTAAGAAGAACAAACATTGTATTTGAATTTGTAAGTGGTTTTTATTTTATTATTACACAACTCTTTTTTTTCATATAATGTACTCGCAATTACTCTGTGGTTTGTAGATGTATGTAGGATTATATCATAGATTTCTTTATTTGGGAGACAACCGATTATGCTTTCAGTCGATATTCGTTAGCGCAATAAAATATACCTAAACCGTCTTTAGCAAAGATATTAATATTGTTTTTTAGGTGAACCTTCTTTTCCTGCATCAAATGCTAATTTTTATTTTTTATTTTTCAACTCGATCCCAAAAAAATCATTGATTTACTTGAATCTATGACATTTTATCACAAAGAGGTCAAATAATTGAAGGATAATCATGATGGTTTTTACACATTGAAATAATGGCTTAAGAGAGAAGAGTGAAATAAGTATTCGTCCATGGAATGAATGAAGCTCAAAATCGAAAAAGTCTGCGGAAAAAAACAGTACAACAAAAGTTGAATTTCAGTTATGTTACCTATCTGAAAAATTGACGCATGTGCATAATGCAGCAAAGTTTGACAGGGTATAAGATTGTGACGCTTAATCCTCCCTGTCTACTCACTCGGAAAAACGGCGTGATGGTAAGTCAGCTAGATTGTTTTAATTTTTATATGTTTGAAAAGAAAAAGAATAATAAGATACACGGAGAAAGAATTTGTTGTTTCTTGAAACCTTATTAAAATTTTATTATGAATGCAAATTTCTGTTTTTAAAATTAACTAACTTACAAACCATCACGCCGTCAATGGACCGCCACATTGTTATTTTCTGACTTACTCTCTCCATTTCTTAACATCTATACATCGTGCCTTGGTCGCACGTTGATCTCTCCAACTCCTCACGTGGACGACATTTAGTATTTGTGTTTTGTGTGAAGATGGAGACTGCAACGATCTCCGAAACGTCGGTAGAGAAGGAGAAATCACACGGTTTTACCCAAAATCACACAAAACATATTGCTGCCAACTGTGACGCAATTACTTAGTATTTGATTGATTTGATCGTGTCCTGTTTTTCTCGGTTTTTCTCTATTTCTTGTTTCGTTTGCATATGTTTTATTTATTAAATAAAAATGATTTAATTGTATCTCAAAAGAGACGAAGATGCAAATTGGAAACTGAATATGGTTGATCAAGGTGTTTACAGGACTTATGACCTGTCAGTGGTTGAGTTAAGCGCAAGCTTAAAAAAAAGGTTTAACATTTAATAATATCTTAGCAAGGCGAAACCCGTCATTCTATCTAAATATAATAAAACCTTTAGAAAACAGACGTCTTCAATCTTCTTAAACCTAGATATTATTATTATGATTATTTATAGTATTGGATACAAATTGGACAGTTTTTTCGGGTTTTATGGCAGTTTGTATTTAAAAAAAGGTATAATTGATTTGTTTTCCACAAATGTTATAAGAATAACGAACGTTCCCGCCTAATCAGCTGTGAAACCAAATAGTCCTAATCAGCGCGCGGCCGCAATCAAATTAATTATTGTTCACATAGTCGTATTGTATGCACGCGCCTAGCACATTCAGCGGCGCGACGTGACTCGTCAATTTCCGTGAATTTCCGGCAATTTCCGTCAATTAAAAGTAATCGCAGGAACAGAATTATAGGGCTGGCCCCTCTCCAGCCGTGACCCATTCACTGTGGAATCGTTAATCATTCTGCAATCGTTTGACCGTGGATTTGTGACCCGATTAGAACATATTTTTTTCGTTTAACTCTTTGCAGAAATTCGTTTGCCATTTAAACATTGGCGCTTGTGGTGGTAATAGTTCAGCAATTTAGAAAATGACAAATGTCTTAAATTCTGTTGATTTGTTCGCTTTGCTCGGCTTCTTCCTTGATAACATATTCTTCTCCTTCCAGTGCCGTGTTAGGTCTCCCCCTACGTTAGTGATCACTGCGGTGAAAGCATCCCTGTCCTGCGCTACTTGGAGCCGGTTTTCAACTCTGCTCATTTGTGTTCATTCTCTTATATTTTGCTGCCAGGATAACTGCCTTCTACCAACTACCCGACGTTTCTATATTTTGCCCATGATTATCAGCCGAAAGAGGTGGTATCTTCCTTCCCTTAGCAGATGACTCAAATGTGAAACCTTTCTAACCTTCACACTCTATAAAAGCTGGCTCTGGCGCTCTGTTGTACGTCTGCATAACTGACCCTATCGGTCCACGGTATACGGAGCATTCTGCGGTATATCCACATCTCAAACGCCATCAACCGGTTCATTACATTCACAGCCATATAGAAGAACAGACCATATATATATAAATATATAATGTTACCATTATTTGTCGGAGTTTCAGGTTAAGATACCATGTTATATATTTTTTTATTAAAACTCTACGTTTATTCATGGTTGGCCGGTATCAAAATATTGATTTATGTCTTTTAAAATCAAATCAGTTTATTAACTCAAAAGACATTACAAACAGGAAAATGTTTAAGGCATCTATTGAGTATCGATAAAATATTATGAAAATACAACATAGTACCAGGAACGCATTAGAGATGGTTTGACATTAGGAAGACAATTTACTTTCTAAAGTCAAGAGTATTTGTCTCTTGAACGTACCTTCACTAATATGAAAGACGTCGATCTCCGAGGAGACCGCGTTCAGCAGACTAAGACTGGTGTCACCAGTAGGAAGAGTCTTTTCCTCTTAGTGTATGCCTTGTGGCCTGTTTCTTAAGAGGAATTGGCCTCCTGCAAGGTCGATTCCAGCTGCCGATCCATCTCTTTGGTGGTCACCCGGGGGTCGTCTACCTTGGGGTTGAGCGTGTAACACAATGAGAGGGAGTCTGGAGGTATCCATTCTTCTGATGTGTGCATTCCATTATCTTCTCTTCTGCCTCCTCCACCTAACGACATCCTCGATCTCGCATCTTTCGATATAGACAATATCTTTAAATATATAACTAACATAATAATTTAATTTGACTTTTAATTAACATATTTTTTAATACCTAATTAGTATTTAAAAAAAATACTAATAAGGTATCTCGTAATATTGGACACAAACCTCCCCTTATTTTCATTCATAATTATATTGTATGTTCAAAGTTTATTCAATCACCAAGCCATTCGCGTTGTTTATTTTTTTCAAATTAAATTTTTAATTTTGAAACACCTTATTCCATATTTCAGCATTTACCCGCTCTGGTGTGGGTAAGTAAGTACTTTTCGGAAAAAATAAATCCACATTAACTTAAAATCCCATCAAATAAGGGGATTCGTTTATAGGTTCAATGGGTAGAATTTACAACATTACATAAACTGTTCCTAATTGGACGATTTTGCACCATTAATGAAAATTAATGGCAACATCACCCTATTTAAGAAGATAAGCTTTTTTTACTTTCTTATTTCTCTTGTAAAATATATCCTTGGCGCTTAACTATACTGAGATGAACGTATTTTTGTATACATAATTAATTATCTAATATTCAGGCCGTTTTCTCGGAGGGGTCGAAAGAGCGGATAGACTGTCTTATTGTTTTATTCTGATATGTTTCTCGAGTTCAATCCTGATATTATAAATTTCTTCGTGGATCGTGACAATTTTGTTTTTTTCTTCTTCTTTGTTATTTCTCACCAGTAGGCTCTGTTCACGCACAGATGCCGCACTCCGCGATTCTGACTGTAGTAGTCTTGTGAAATCATCAGCCTAACTTCGTCATTTTATTTTCGTGCGCTTATATAATATACGTATACTCGTATACATACGAAAACCCTTATATTTGCTTTGTACTAAAAAATTCTTTGTATATTTTCTCGTGGTGAAGTAATTTCGTCGTAATATTAGTGACTGCATTTGGATATGATATTTATTGTTCTTGAACAATGATGTTAAACTCCATATTTAATAATAATTATCGATGAAAACATCCGTTTTATAAAAGTGAACAATGATATAAAACATCATTACAAATAATAATTTAATAAAACGATGTTTTTAACTACTTTCACTTTTGTCGTTATTTCGATGGCGACCGGTTTCGCCAGGCTCGCTGGCACGAACTAGTCTGTAGATGCCAGCGAGCCTGGCGAAACCGGTTCTGTCGAAATAAAGACAAAAGTGGAAGTGGTTAAAACATCGTTTTATTTAATTATTTTTAAAATGAACTTCCATCACGATATTTCAGTAAAATCATGTGATTATCATAATAAATAATTAAAATTAAAGAAAACGTCTGTTTTCTAGAAGTTTTATTATAGTTTATGGGAATGCGGTATTCTAAGGCATTATCAAATGTCTTTGAAATGTTCTGAAAATCATTTGATAAAGCCTTAGAATGGCGAAATACATGTATGCCATTACTATAATTTATTATAATACATCTAGAAAATTGACGTTTTAATTTGTAATAATTATTTAATATTTTATTTTTGCAAGTATTTCATCAGCTCGCTGCCATCTTTGGCCAAGATAGCTGCGAAGAATAACAATGAAAAATTAAATGGCATGTATATTATTTCAATTTAAATTTATCGTTATATACATTTTACATTTTAACTAAAAAAAACTATCATTTATATTTTTAGGTATTACGGTATTAAGTATTAAGAATGAAATCCTTTAAAGTCGTCAATTATATGTCGATTTGGAAAACTAATGCATTATTTATGATAGATAAATAAAATAATTGTGGTAATACAAGGCTTCTGAATAAGTTACAAGAAAAAAGTTTGTGTAAAAAATCTCCATTATTCCCTTTTAAAAACATGATATAATATATTCCTAGAATCCTACCTGTTTCATTCCGAGCCGAAGTTACCTTTGCAAGGTGGATTAAAGTATTTAATTTAATTTTAATATTCCATCCCTCCCCACCGCCGGGGGTGGGAGGGAGACGGCTATATGCCGGAGCCTGACGAACACTAAGGATTTTACATAAACTCGTGGATTATTAATCTCCTCCAATATTACTTCATTAAGGGGCGTTAAGACTTCGCGATTTAATTACGAGGAGGTTCTCCCCTATTTTTAACTGCAATATTCACAGTTCATTAAAAATATTTAATAAAAATACCAGCTGTCTTCTCAAAATCTTCGGAAGCCCATGTATCTTATCAAAAGTATATAATATTTATAAGAGCTGATTTTTCTGAATTATGTTATCTCCTAACTAATTAACCACCACGCCGTCTCCCCGAATTGGTAGACAGAAATAATGGACTGCTACATTTTTCTTTCCTGACATATTTTTCTCGCTTCCACAACATTTCGTCGATTTCACACCTCGACACCTCACGTGGCCGACATACATTTATTTGATTGTGCCACGTTTTCCTCTGTCTTCCTTTATTTCTAGTTCCATTTACATCGTTAACAGTTTATTCCATTTACATCGTTAACTATAATTTTTTTACCATTCTTTATTCATTCATTCTTTCCATGTGTCCAAACCATATTAATAATCCTTTCATTTTAAATAAATTTCACTCTATCATAAATCTGTTTATGATAGAGTGACAAATGCAAGTATAAGAAGTGAATGTTGTGCGAATGAAAGTGTTATGAACAAAATAAGGAAAGGGTCATTAAGATGGTTTGGACACATGGAAAGAATGAGTGAAAACAGAATGGTAAAGAAGGTATATGTAAACGGCGTGAACGGAGCTAGAAATAGAGGAAGGCCGAGGAAAAGGTGGCACGATCAAATCATTTAAATATTGAATGTCGGTCACGTGAGGAGTCGGAAAAATCGACGTGCGTGCATGACAAGATGTATGAATGTAGAGGAATCGAGAGACGTATGTCAGGACAGAACAGTGTGGCGTTCCATTCTTTCTGCCTACCCCTCCGGGGAGACGGCGTGATGGTAAGTTAGTTAGTTAGTTAGTTCATTTTTTTGTTCATAACACCAGCATTCGCACCATATTCATTTATTATATTTTCATTTGACACTCTATCATACACAGAGTATCCATAAATTCGTCTAAGAGATCTCATTATTACTGCATTTATTCTACTTTCATCCTTTTTTTGCCAGTTCCATGCTTCGCTTCCATACACAAGGGTCGGTACAAGAACACCATTGTGCACTGCTATTTAAGCGTTTTTGAATAGGTTTTTGTTTGCGATGACAACTTTAAGTGCACTATTCACTTTGTTGCCTGCCCCAAGCCTTCTTTCAATATCCCTCTATACACGAATATACTCATCTACTTGCTCCAAATTTTCACCATTCACGCTAATGTTGCAGACTGTCATGATTTCTTCTCTTTCAAAAATCATAACCTTGGACTTATTCACATTCATAACTAACTAACTAACTAACCATCACGCCGTCTCCCCGAAAGGGTAGGCAGAAAGAATGGACTGCCACACTTTTACTGATGCGGCACTCCATCCTTCTCTTTTCGCTCCGCGGGAGACGCGGTGTGATGGGTTGCGAACCTCATCGCCACCAATAGGCATCTCCCGCGCACACTTCGATCGTGCAACACCCACAAAATAAATCTAAAACAAATAAAATAAAATACAATGATATAAAATAAAATAACAAAATAAAAATAATTTAAAACAAAATGTTCTTTTTAGATGGTGCACATATTGTCTATTTAATTTATGTTCCACGAATCCATCGTTTTTTAATTTAGCACATAATGTAATAACACATAATGTTTTTTTCGATGTTGCACATGTTGACATGGACGATCCGGACTTGTGTGTTTATTTAATTTATGTTTCACGTATCCACCGTTTTTTAAATTAGCTGTAAGTAGGCACTTAACCGGCAAGAACTTTGAAATAATATTAAAGAAATTATTCAAATTGTCATTGGAACAAATGAAAAATTTATTTTTACACCTGTCAAAATTCTTTATAAAAACTTTAAAACTTTAAAACTTTGCCTCATACTATCGTGTTTAAAACAATTTAATTACTAATTTTCTTATGGCTGCTGTGTTTTGACGCGTAATTTCATGCTTGTGAGATGTTTCATAAATGCTAGAATTAAAATGCTTTCTGTTAGATAAATAACGGATATCCCTCATACGCTAATGTGAACAAGCAAGAGATAATGCGTACCCTGTAAAGATGGTCCGCGCGCAATCTTTTTCACACATATATACTAGTACATACAAATAGTAGAATAAATGCAGTAGAAATGAGATCTCTTAGACGAATATGCGGATGCTCTGTGTATGATAGAGTGTCGAATGAAAATATAAGAAGTGAATGCGGTGCGAATGATGGTGTTATGAATAAAATAATGAAAGGATCATTAAGATGGTTTGGACATATGGAAAGAATGAATGAAGAAAGAATGGTAAAAATTATATGTTAACGATGTAAATGGAACCAGAAATAGAGGAAGACCGAGGAAAACGTGGCACGATCAAATAAATCAAATATTGAATGTCGGCCATGTGAGGAGTCAGAGAAATCGACGCGCGTGCATGACACGATGTATGAATGTTAAGGAAGCGAGAGAAATATGTCAGGAAAGAAAAGTGTGGCAGTTCATTCTTTCTGCCTACCCCTTCGGGGAGACGGCGTGATGGTTAGTTAGTTAGTTATGTACATACAAAAAAAAACTTTATTGGCGGTGGCATTTCTCGCTACTATTTTGAAATACACCGTACCTTAAAAATATACAGCAATGTTAAACATGTCGACCATAAGAAAATAAGTGAATTAATATAACTTTTGTTTTATATGAGGTAAAATGAATGCATAAGCCACGGTAAAAGTTTGTTTCAGATTTTGTATTAAGTGAAAATTTCCTTTCAGTGAAGTTTTAAGTTAGCCGTGACATATTTGAAAACACGAAATGTGCTTTAAGAAATTTATTGTTTCTACTAAAATTGTATGGTGTTATTATAGTTCGTTTTATATTTTGAAGTATATACGAGTAGTATACGAAGATTTAACAAAAAAAAAAGCACGGAAGTAACATTACCAATATATATTTCGATAATACTAATTATGCGTGAGTGCTAAGGTAAAAAAAAATCTATTTTGTATTTCGTGGCGATTATTTCACATAAGAAGTCAAACATATTTATAATGATGAAATGAATACAATGCCGTTGAATTTTCAGAGCTTTCACTTTTTTTTAATCATCATTGTGGTTAAGCAAAATTGGTTATATGAAGTTTCGAATTTCCTTTTATGTGTTTTGCTTTCGCTAAAGGGAAAATTTTGAAAAATTGTCACGTGGTTTAAATTTATTACATGATATAAGTTGGACATAAAGTACGTATTAATAACCGGAAGGTGGTTTAGAGGACAGAACGGTTGACATATGATCCAGGGGATTTGGGTTCGAGGCTAGACATGACCCGATTCCTTCTTCATAACGATGAACTTTTTTCTATTCACATTAGAGACTGTATAAAAAATTCCATTATCATTGATTTACATTCTTGCTGACAGTCTTAAAAAAAATTAATAATGAATTCAATTATCGAATCAAATTTTCTAGAAGTGTTATTTTATTGTATGCAAATATTACATTTGATGATGCCTTAGCATGGCGGAAAATATTTCTATTAAATATAATAAAAATATAGAAACAGATGTTTTCATTCGTATTAATTAAAACAAGTAAATTTACACATACACAGAAGTATACGTAAACTGAACAAGAAAACGAGAAAAACCGAGGAATACGTGGCATTATCAAATCAATCAAATATTTACAACATTTTTTAGTGTATACAAATACTTGTAGACGAATACTGGATTTTACCCATTGTGGGTTATCATTTCAAGGATTAATTGTATCTCAATAGAGACGAAGATTAAATCCAATCTTCATAGATGGCGCTAGTGTGTAGATTGAAATATAACATGTGAAGTGTGGTGTTACATAGTACCATATATACAACTTCCAAAATTTTTTCAGACATGGTGGTCGTAATAAGGGTGGAATGGGGAATGTTGTATCACATAAAGCGTGCGCTTAACCCAACCAATGACAGGTCATAAGTCCTGTAAACACCTCGACTACCATGTTCTGTTCCCAATTTGCATCTTCGTCTCTATTGAGATACAATTTATCCAATCAAATATTAAATTTGAAAATGGGGAGCATTTTGAAGGGGATAAGATTGATCTACCTTTAATTTTGGAAAATAAAATTTAAAAAAATCAGTTTTATTATATTTTATGCCAGTATTACACTTGATAATGCTTTAATAACAAACTTTATGATTCGTATAAATTAAAATATGTGTATTTACATTCATGATTTATGATTCATGCATACTGCCGGTGATGACGTATGGGATGGAAACTATGACCCTCACCAAGAGAAATGTAGAAAGATTAAGAGTCACGCAGCGTTCTATGGAAATACATATGCTCGGCGTCAGTCTCCGAGATAAAATCAGACATGAGGAGATTTGACGCCGAACAAAAATAATGGACATCAAGGAACGACTAGCGAGACTGAAGTGGCAATGGGCGGGTCATGTGGCGAGACAGAGTGAGGAGAGATGGACCCAGAAAATAATAAGGTGGAGACCATGGGAGAATAGGAGAAACGTCGGCAGGCCGCAAAAAAGGTGAATTGTGGCTGCTGCTGGCAGGAGATAGAGACGAGTGGAAGGGAAGGGAAGAGGCCTATGTCCAACAGTGGACGAAGAATTGAAGAGGTATTGAAGTATTTACAAATGTAAACTACTGTAATATGAAAGTAATAAATGTAACAATTTGAATAAGTAAGGTAGTTGTTACGGAGAGTTAGGACGAGTGTGAGTGTTGCAAAACGCTAGAAGCAGTGCAGGTTGTAATTATTACACGTCCCGACCATTTGCATCTGTAGCTGTATCTCCGCACTGGCGGGACTTAATTTATAGAGACCCTCCGCCGTTCATACCGGGCCCGGGCCTGGGCGGTACTCACCGCAGGCGGATCTGCCGCAAGTAACCGAATTTCCACGCTAGAGCTCCTCGTTACTGCATTATGTAGAGCGGCCCAGCCACTACTCTACTTCTGATTCCTACGGGAGTATGTCTTTGGTGGGCTCATTACGCTCGAGCTTAAAGCTTACTACCATTTTCATACGATATTTATTTTTTCTCGAACAAGTTGTAAAACTCCATTTTTGTTATTTGTTTTATTTAAACGGGAAGCATCTATATTCGAAATAAATTTATCACACTTTTTCTAGCAGGAACGCGAGAAATTACCACGAAAAATATAGACAATATGATAGATAATTTATGAGATCGTGAAAATAATGATATGTAGAATTAACCCGAAAGAAATGATTACAAATATTACTGTTTCTTGAACAATTTTGTAAACAATACGATACGAATGAAATCGACTGTTTTATAATTCTTCTTCAAGTGCTCTCTCGGGTCCCCCAATGCTGGTGATCACCTCGGCGAACCTGTCTCTGTCCTGCGCCTTCGGCACATTTCGGATGCCGGTCCACTCCCTCACGTTCCGTAGCCAGGACATCTGTCTCCTACCGGGCCCTCAGCGTCCTTCGATTTCCCCCTCAAATATCATCAGGAGAAGGTGGTACTTTTCTCCGCGCAGTATATGACCTAGATGCGAATTCTTCCGAACCTTGATAGCTGACAGCAGCTCCCCCTGCCAACTCTAGCTCGCCTCAGGACTTCGGTATTGGTAAATCCAGACTGCAGTTAATGAGAGACCAGTCAGATCCCTGATTTGATCGGACCAGTGGCTCGGGGTCGTCCTTGTGGTCGCCTTCTTTCCACTTTGCTTTGATGAGCTTTTCAAGGTTGTTCTGATCTCTCCGGGCTATATATCCAAAATATTATATTTCAACACTTTCTGAGAGCACATTCGCGAAAGTCTTGTGCTGATACCCAGCTGGCTAATGATTGACTGGTTTGTTCTTCTTGCCGTCCAAGGTATAAATAATAAATTTTACTTGGGATTAAATACAAATGAGTACTTATTTTAGATGAAATATCGTAGTTCTTAATTGTTATGAATTAAAACGCTTTTACAACCAAGAATAATGAAACGAACCTCAACTTCTCTTATATTAATTATTTATTTTTTGTGTACAACAGTTCGTTTGGACCCAATTAATGTATACAATTGGTTTTTAGCTATTGATTCTCATGACGTGTGATGATTAGCTAATCTTTCGCCATTTTCTTGTCACGTGAATTCTCCACCAGACCAAAGACAATGTTACAATCACACTGCCATCGCCAGGAATAAAACAAGGGCCCTTCTGTGAGTCACTCGTAGCTCTTACCACTAGAGCTCTGCCACGTTGTGAAATACTACATAAATTGTTAATTACAAATATGTATATTTTTTAAATAAAACATCCTTCATAATATGTATTTAGTTTTAATCCATTTGATTTTTAGAATGACTGGTTTCGGCAGTTCGCTGCCAGAAGGTGGAAGCGAACTGCCGAAACCGGCTGAAGTTGAAAATCAAGTGGAATAAAACTGAATACGTATTATTAAATATTAAATATAATTTTTTTAATATTTTCATTATTGATAGTGTAATTCTACCAAGGAATTTCATTTAACAGAAATATATTTGCAGAGCCTTTCAAAGTGCATTAATAAAGATTTTCTGCTTAATGCTTCCCAATCTTAATAGATGACGCTAGTGTACAGTGAATTAAAACGTGTAAAGATAAGTGCAGGATTCTAGCATCTCCAAAAAATAAAAAAAATTTAAATTCCAAAAAATTGTCAGACGTGGTGGTCATAAGAAGGGAGGAATGGGGAATGTTGTTAAACATAAAGCGATCGCTCAACTCAACCAATGACAGGTCATAAGTCCTGTAAGCGCCTCGGCCACCACATTCTGTTCCCAGAAAACAATTTACATCTTCGTCTCTATTGAGATACAATTAATCCTTATAAAAAAATACTTTATCCGCAATAGGTAAAATCCAGTAATTGTCTACAAGAATTTGTATACATTCAAAATGTTGTATATTAATCGGTTCTATTTTTTTGTATCTCATATGTATTACAGGAATAACGTTTTTGAAAGTATAATTTTATATAAGATCTCCATGTTGCCACGTTTATATAGTCATCTCTTTGTAGATTATTCGACTCGACTTGGAATAAATTCCAGAAATTTCTCGGACGGCGCTAGGTTTTGAATGCAAATCTTAGAAATTGTTCAGCTGTAGTGATTTATCGGCGATCATAGCTATTAATAAGGCAATACAACCGACACTATTGCATCGGCCTGCCGAGAGATTAATAACAGAGGGGGTGGAGGGGATGGGCCCCAGAACAAATAACGGTAGCTACTTGGGCCGGGGACCGAGCGGAGCTAAATATTTGCTCAGGAGACGGATTGTGCAATGTGCGCAATACGGAGGACCGCTGCGGGCCTCGCGTGACCTCTTCCTGCGACAACGTGAAATTAATATACGATTTATGGAATGGGATATTGGGATATCTAACTTAATGTTTTAGTACAACCCAATTCATTCCAGATTAGGCCGATTATTCTGCGAATGACCTAAATAAAAACAACAAATAACGAAATATTTAAAAAAAATTTAAAGAACGTATGCAGGTTTTCAGTCATATTGATTATCAACACAGTTATAAACAATATCTACTGCTGTTTTTTGATCCATGAATCAAATCAAATCTAAATTTTTAATTGTATCTCAATAGAGACGAAGAAACAAACTGGAAACTGAATATGGATGATCAAGGTGTTTACAGGACTTATGACCTGTCATTGGTTGGGTTAAGCGCACGCTTTATGTAATTACAACATTCCCCATTCCACCATTGTTATTATGATCATGCATGATACATTTTTTGGAAGTTGTATATATACTCCAAATCCATACCTATCTTCACGTGTCAGTTCCAGTTAGCCATCTATGTAGATTTGATTGTACTAATTAATTTTTTAAGATTAATCTATACAATCCACCCACTAACGCCATCTATGAAGAATGATTGTTTTAGCATTTAGCAAACTACTTTATTAACACAATGCGAAGAGGCTACCGCCTCACAGATATAAGTATACATTTCACAAATAAACAAATCAAATCTCTTCAATATTCGCCATACTTTGTGTTGTAGATGCTTGATGTCTATTTTTCTTTTGTATATACAACACTTACATTATAAAAAATTAAATTACATTGACAAGTTTTGGACAACCAGTCCTTCTTCCGTGATACATATTTGAAATATTATAAAATTGTTTACATGATCTGACAGATGCAAATCTAATCTGTTTGACGATTTTTTTATGAATTAAAACACTGTTTTTTTCTACTTTTAAGGTTATTTTTCTCGACATGTTTCGAAGGCTTCGGGAGAATCATATAAACTTGAAATTATATCGTTCTCCCGATGATAACATGTCGAGAATAATAAACTTAAAAGTGGAAAAAATAATGTTTTAATTAATTAAAAATTCGCCATTATGGAATTCCACTGTGTTAACGCCTTAAGTTTATCTAAAATCAAATCAGTTTATTATCTCAAAAGACATTACAAACAACATAAATGTTTAAGGCATCTATTGAGTACATGTAAAATATTACATATATGCAGCACAATACCAGGAACGCATGAGAGATGAACCGAATTGCATTGAAACTCCTAAATATTGCAAATCTTTAAATTGCTAGTATCAATAAATAAACAGGTTATGGCGATGAGGTTCGCAATCCGTCACACCGCGTCTCCCGCGGGGGCGAAAAGCGAAAGATGGAGTGCCGAATCGGTTAAAGTGTTGCAGTCCATTATTTCTGCCTACCCCTTCGGGGAGACGGCGTGATGGTTAGTTAGTTAGTTAAACAAATTAAAATTATTAAATATTCACGTTCACACCATCAAATTTCTTATTTATAATTTTGAAGACTTATTTTTGAAACGCTGGCTCTCCGTTCAAAATTGCTACTGGTTCCAAGATAAGACGTATATTTTGGTTATTTAAATTTTTGTCATCTTTTCCATAGAGCTACTTTTCCCCCGAGACTTGGAGCAGGCACGAAAACCTTCCTCGGTTGTTTGTTTTGAATTAGAAATGATGGGTTGTGAAGTTCAACGCCACTTCATCGTAGAATATGCAAAGCGTATGGAACTGAGAATAGCAGGAGCAGACCTGGGATTTAGATCTTACAAGCGGAATAACGGGCACGCATAAGATCTTTCAAGCAGCAGATGTACACACACGGTTTGAAACACTTTGACATCCACGTGGTGAAATCAGATATTCAACTTTCATTATAGGTTTAACCTACACTTTAAATATGTCTTGATCGGTTCCTGTCTATCTAACATATCTACTCAAATATGTGTATTCTTTTAGGATATGAAATCATTTTTATTCGAGTGTATAAATATAGACCTGTATTTTAGAATGTTATACTCGTATAATACTCGTATAACAACATTTTTATAGAACGCTAAGGCATTAACACTGTGGAATTCCATAGTAATATACTTCCATAGTAATATAATTCCATAGTAATATAAACCTGAATTTACCTGAAGATGGAGGTATCCTTCGAAACCTGTCGTGTTTTTTAATATTTTTTAATATTTAGTGGATTAAACAAAGTTATTTTCAATTTCCTAAGTAACATTTTTATAGTTTTATCGCTAATGATTACGTCATGTGGAAATTTAATTTATTGTTTCTCGAACAATGATGTAAATCTCTCTAATAAATTATCAATAAAAATGAAAGCGTCTGTTTTTTTACATATTTTTTTATATTTGACGGGAATGTTTTCATTCGTATTAATTATGTAAGTTAATATTTCTTTTGTTAATTATTTGAATCGTACAAGATCCATTGAAATTATATTGTTAATTTTTTTTTTTTAGATTTTTTTGATACTCGTGTTATGTCATCACTTCATTATTTGATAATATCCCAGTTAGGCTTATCGCCATGAAAACGAAATTAAATCTTTGATACTCGTAACTCATTTTAATTTATTTTTTCTAAGGAGTTTCACATCGTTGCGCAGATAAAATAAATGCTTTTTTTAAACTTTAGCTGGAGTATTAATGATGCATAGAGTGGCGCTCATATTATATGAGAACCACGTGCTCTGTGGTTGACAGCGACACGTGTCCTGTTTAGTGTTTAGGTCGCGATTGAATACCGCTCCAAAGTTTCGGGCGTCCCACTCGTACAATGGGCGCCTAACGGACCGACGCCCCGGACACGGCGCGGCGCCCAAAAGTGTTCGCTCCGCGCTCCCCCGTCCAGCACCGGACGCGGGCAAGGCTATGACACTACTTCTTGTCCCTAATTAAGGAGCGAAGTTTGAGCTAGTTTCCAACTTGAGATCTGCGGATGAGATGGACCGTTGATATCAAGGGTTCTAACTAATTGTTCGCTCTGCAGATATTTACGTTTAAATGCAGTCTGTTATTAAAATGAGCTTCATAAATATTTTATTATTATGTATACACATTAGGGTGTCCCTTATATGGGCAAAAAAATTTTTTTTTGGATTATTGAAACGCATACCCCCTAATTGTGTTTAATAGCCTACTAGTTACCCAAATACAGAATTTCAACTTCCTACGATAATTCTAACCCGTGCCGACTTGGCCTCAAAGTATTAGAAAATACCTGCTTTAGGTGTCTCTTAAATGAAGTTGTAGATGAACACTTAAAACCATTATGTTAGATAAATATTGATGAATACGTATATTTATGTAATACTTTTCTTGTAATTATCAGAAAAGATCCAAATTTATATTTATTTACTTGGATATTTCCTCTTCGAAGTCTCTTTTTTTTACAGTCTGGGTAAATTTTTCTATGTTCTTGCACACAACATAATGTGAACTACTTATGTTCTACATCTGCGGTAATCGAACCATGAAAGTCTGTCATTAGATTAACAGCTCTTTCAGCTCTGTCATTTACTATTTTTAAGCTAGTAACCTTCTTTTTAGCTTCCACAAAGGCCGCGCTGTCATTCTATGAAGATACAATTTCTCGAAGGAAATTACTATCAAGTTTCAGTTATGAAAATAAATCTTTACTTTTTACAGAAACAAAATCACTCAAAGATTTCCATAAAACAAGATAACGAATACTTGTAGTACCTATAAATAAAACAAATAAGTTCTAAATTAAATACCAGATTAAACACTACTTACGTACCATATATAGAGCCAGACATCTGTTCCTTCGATGGAACATATCTCTTTCCCGAATCACCAAAACTTTCTTTTTGTAAGTTTTCTACAATGTTTTCATTAGTCTGCTCATCAACGTTATCATTAAAAATTAAAAGGACAGCTATTTCCTCTGACAAGTACCACAAATGTTGACTGAACTTGTTTAAAGCCGCTTTGGAAATTGTCAACTTCTTCGTAATCTTATAAGGTCCTTAAAAAACAAAAATCTTGATTCGGAGCTTTTATCGCCAAACTACATTCAAGCCAGGGCTACACATAAACTGCCACAATAAATAAACAAACATCTCGTTAAGCTTATTTGTCCTTAGCGCACATTTTAAACTGGGACTGCAGTAAACGTATTTTTAAGGAGTAAATAGCTCTTGGCATCCATCGTGCTTGATGCGTTGGGCCAGCAGGTCTGATTTTTATTTTATTTTCATTGCGTTCACCCAGAAAAACAATAGCAAGCTCAATGAGTTCGCTATAATCATCTCGTACAGTCGATTTTGCGATTCAGACGCACTTTTGAGCATCAGTTCGTATATATGATGGCGGCAAGCAAAGAGTAACAAATCTCTTTCTAGTTTTTACACACAATCACAGCACATTCAAGAGCATCGGCGTGTGCGATATCAAATAAATGATCTAATTCAAGTTGAAAGTTATCTTCGCGGCGCCTATGTAAGTCCAGAATCTTCTTGCTATTTTTTGCAGTTCTCGTCAGACCTGATAAAGATCCACTAACTTCTTAACATAATTAGGAACAGCTCTGGTAGGTATTCTAGCCTTTTTTCATAATATATTGCACTCCAGAATGACAAGATTTGCGCTTTCATTAACATTTGAATTAACTTCACGTATGTTGAAAAATAGAACTGCGAGAACTTGACGATTAGATGGTTGATTACACCTGATATTTGGTGATTTACTTCATTAACCAAGAAAAAACTTTTTTAATTGCTTCTTAGTTCCACTGACATCTTCGAAATATAAAAAAATCCGTGATATTACATGACAAGCCGAGATAACAACGACAACGCGCCGCTCCTGTGACGCAATTTGTATGGGACATCTTTGCGCGTAAGTCGGCACGGGTTACACTGTTCCGAATAAGGAAAAAAAATGTTTTCGAATGTTTTAGGCCCAAATGAATAAAACAATAGCCTATGCGTTGTAAAATTAAAACTTTGAAAAATAAGGGACACCCTAATGTACACTGTATTTAGATATACCATAAATAAACAATACGCTTTTCTGCTTAATGCTTTCTAATCTTAATAGATGACGCTAGTGTAGAGTGAACATAAAAATGTAAAAAAAGGTGTAGAAACCTACCATATATACAAGTTCCAAAAGTTTGTCAGACGTGGTGGTCATAACGGCGGAATGGGGAATGTTGTTAAACGTGAAGCGATCGCTCAACCCAACCAATGACAGGTCATAAGTCCTGTAAGCGCCTCGACCACCACCTTCTGTTCCCAGAAAACAATTCGCATCTTCGTCTCTATTGAGATACAATTAATCCTTGTAAAATAAAAATAATTTATCCGCAATGGGTGAAATCCAGTATTTGTCTACAAGAATTTGTATACATTCAAAATGTTGTTGTATAAACAATACACCTTGATATATTTCGCGGAGCGAAAAGAGAAGGATGGAGTGCGCCATCATTAAAAGTGTGACAGTCCATTCTTTCTGCCTACCCTTTCGGGGAGACGGCGTGATGGTTAGTTAGTTAGTTAGTGAGTTAAACAATACAAAACGCAAACAAAATTCTATTTATTGTCTTCGGACCTCGTCGTGAAGTGACGTTGCTGTTTTTCTTTTCTTTTATTTTTTTATAAATTCTTATAATGTAATTGCAAACGACCTGGAATTATATGTCTGTTATGTGTATGATTTTTATTTAAATAAATTAAATGAAATAAAAATAGGTAGTCACTAAGATGGTTTGAACGAATTGATGATGCAATAATGGTTAAAGAGGTATATACAAGTAGTGTGAAAGGAAGAATAAGTCGAAAAAGGCCAAAGGAGACATGGCATGACCAAATGAATCAATTACTGAAAGGCGGCCATGTTCGAAGTAGGAACAATCACGATGTGTGAATGTAGAAGAGGCGCGAGAGTTATGTCAGGATAGAACAATGTAGCTATCCATCCTCTATGCCTACCCCTCCGGAGAAACGGCGTGATGGTTTGTTAGTTAGTTCCGACATATTTATATATAATGTTTGAATGTTACATATTCTTCTTCTTCTTTATTTAGGACTGTGTCCTGTTATTTCTTGGAGCCTGTTCCTGGGATACAGATGTCCAACTGTCTCGCCATCTTTTAGGTGGTCTTCCTGCAGGTCGATTTTCTGTTGGTACTTTATTTGCGGCTATATTTATTACTCTTTCAGAACATGCCCTTTCCACATGATCTCTCCACTAGCGTCTTCTCACTCTTCCCCATCGCACGACTTCTTGTACATTGCAGATCTTTCTTATTTCAGAATTTCTAATTCTGTCTCGAAGTGTCGTTCCCGCAACGGATCGGAGAGTCTTCATTTCTGTGGTTCTTAGGAGACCCTTTGTTCTGATTGTGTCAGGTCTCGTTTTTATTCAACGTAGATTGTCAACATAGGTTGATGAAACAGCTGTCGCGTAAAATAAAATACAAATGTGATACAAAAAACAAAGATTATTCATTAACAGTTTAAAATGTTAATGTATCATAGTTTTCGGCAAAACAATGGACTATGTGATTTAACAACAAGTAACATTTAAGTAAAAAGAAACGATAAGAAGAACAAGAGAATCAAATATCGATTTTATACATTATATGAGAGATAGATGCTTTCTGAGGGTAGCCTCACTATCGTAGAACAATGTTGCGATCCATCCTCTATGCCTACCCCTCTGGGAAAACGGTGTGATGGTAGTTAGTAAGTTAGTTCCGACATATTTATGTATAATATTTTAATGTTATGTATATTTTTATTTAATTGGGTAATAATTTTTAAACACAAAGCAAATGGTATTACGTAGAAGAATATAATATATTTTAATTGTTTTTTATTATATTTTTATACGTGATACATTCAGTTCGACTTACAAATTGATATTAATGGACAACTCGCGTTTAATCACATAGAAATGGTCGTTCCATTGATATTTTAATGATTATGTGACATAATTACACCAAACAAATTGCCCTGTTATATTTTCTAATGATTTTTCAAACGCTATATTGCCGGGGGCCCGTTTAATATTTCACATTCAGCGCTTCTTAAACATTCCTGTCGCACACGCCTTTTGTAGCCACGTTTTTTTAATCACTTAAATACCGTAAGGCCACTGGTGGCCGCTACGTAGACGTTTATGCTTTAGTTTTAACAAATATTATGAGTAAATTTAAAATTTAAAATAATAATTTGAAGTTCTTATTGGGGTTCAGGTAATTACTTACAACAAAGGAAATAAATCAATCGATCGTTATAACATCTCGTCACCTGAGAGTAAGAGGGTTCCAACTAACAAAATTTCACATTTGGATTTTTTTCGTGAAAAGGGTTCTTACTAACCTTATCTATACGTACAATTAAAAAAACATGAAATAGTATTGTCATTTTGATGTTACGAAAAGAATCAAGTTCCATCTGATCATTCAAAACACACGATTCACTGAAGAAGGATTCATTTACACTTAGAACTTTATTATTCCAACTGTCTACAGAAAATTTACACGCTTCTCGGTAAAAGAGTTTCATCTGCTTCAGATGGAACCCTTTTATTCCAAGATACACACCTGAAACCAACAAAACTTTGACTTCATTTTTCTCAGCTTTTTACTCTTGACAGTTGGAACCTTCTTACTCTCAGATAACGATCTGTCAAAACTGACCATATTTGTAAACAATTTTATAATGTTTTAAATGTTTTTATTATATCACTGATGAAGGGCTGGTTAGTCCGAAACATGTTTAATATTTTTATTTTTATTTTTTTAATAAATGTGAGTGTTGTAAACAAAGTATATAAAAAAAGAAACTTGATTTATATTATGATTGAAATATTCCCATAGTTTGGGAACACTAACGCTACAATCAAAAGGACATTATTATAATGTAATCAATGGCATATTTTTATCTGAGTTGTATAATTATGTGAAAAAAAACGTAATGAAATACGATAGACACGGCGGATGACTGTGTAATTAGCTATTTATAAAATAGTGGTATATATGAAATGTGATTATTAAAATTATATGCTGTTTTAGAGGATTTTTTTCATTTTAATATATCGATGTATTTAATTAGGTCCGAATCCTCTCGTTTTATTGTAATTTTTAAATATTTAATGTAGTCAGGACTTAGAAGTTAAAAAATGAAAATTATGTAACATGGGATACTTTGTCATCATCATCAGCCAATAGTCGTCCAGTTTTGGACATATACCTCGGTCCATTCTCTCTGCCTACCCCTGCGATATGCGGCGTGATGGTTTATTTGTTTGTTTGTTAAAATATATAATTTAAATAAAGGATGAACGTAGAATAAATAGATTAAAAACGATAACTCTTAGACGAATGTGTTTTAAATCTGTATATGATAGAGTGTCAAATGCAAATATAAGACATAAATGTAGTGCGAAGGACGAAGTGTAATGAACAAAATAATGAAAGGAACATTAAGATGGTTTGGACACATGGAAAGAATGGACGAAGAAAGAATAGTAAAAATATTCATTCGCACCGCATTCACTTCTTATATTTTCGATACTCTCTCAAAAATAGATTTTCCACACATTCGTTTAAGAGATCTAATTTGTACAAAAAAAATGTCTACTATCATCCTTTTTTTGCCAGTTCCATGTTTCGCTTCCATAGATAAGGGTCGGTACAACAACACAATTGTGCACTGCCATTTTAGCCATTGTTTGCGATGACAATATTATATTAAGTGCACCGTCACTCATTATTCGTTACCCTATATAAAATTTAAATCTAACTAACTAACTAACCATCACGCCGTCTCATCAAAGGGGTAAACAGAAAGAATGGAGTGCCACACTTTTCTTTCATGATATATTTCCCTCGCTTCCTCAACATTCATACAACGTGCCATGCACGCACGTCGATTTCTCTGACTCCTCACGTGGCCGACATTTAATATTTGATTTATTTGATCGTGCCATGTTTTCCTCGGTCTTCCTCTATTTCTGGTTCCATATACTTGTTTTACTATTCTTTCTTCATTCATTCTTTCAATGATTACATACGAGTAGTAAGGGAATACTAAATGATATTATATAAATAAAAAATAAGTTATTTGTGGTAGGACGAAATAAAGTGTTTCTTCCTTAATGTAGTTCCGATATATAATTAGATTCAAAGAACTCTTGATTCTGCACTGCATTTATTTCACATTTCTGATGCAGAAGATAAAAATACATCGATTGAGTCTACGCTCTTTTTCTCAGACTCCTCACGTGGCCGACATTAAATATTTGATTTATTTGATCGTGCCACGTTTTCTTCTGTTGTCCTCTTTTTATAATTCTATTTAAATCGTTAACATATACCTTTTTTACCATGTTTTCTTCAGTTATTCAGTCATTCTTTCCATGTATCCTTTCATAATTTTGTGCATAACACCATCATTCGCATCGCATTCACTTATATTTTCATTCGACACTCTATCATATACAGAGTATTCACACATTCGTCAAAGAGATACTACTGAATTTATTATACTTTCATCCTTCTTTTGCCAGTTCCATGCTTCACTTCCATACATAAGGGTCGGTAGAAGAACACCATTGTGCACTGCTATTCTAGCTTTTTGGATATGTTTTTGTTTGCGATGACAACTTTAAGTGCACCATTCACTTTGTTGCCTGCCCTAACCCTTCTTTCAATATCCCTCTTTACCCAAATACACGAACTCACCAACTTGCTCCAAATTATAAAATATAAAATATATTATTAGTTTTAAATCAAGTGAAATAAATCTAAATATAAAAATCAAAACTAACTAACTAACTAACCATCACGACATCTCCCAAAGGGATAGGCATTTTTTACCATACTTTCTTCATTCATTCTTTCCATGTGTCCAAACCATCTTAATGATCCTTTCATTATTTTGTTCATAACACCATCATTTGCACCGCATTCAATTTTAATATTTTTATTCGACACTCTAGCATATACAAACATTCGTTTAAGAGATCTCATTTCTACTTAAATAAAATTAAAACCTATCCAAAAAAGCTAGAATGGCAGTGCACAATGGTGTTCTTCTACCGACTCTTATGTATGGAAGCAAAGCATGGAACAGGCAAAAGAAGGATGAAAGTAGAATACATGCAGTAGAAATGAGATCTCTTAGACGAATGTGTGGATATTCTGTGTATGATAGAGTGTCGAATGAAAATATAAGAAGTGAATGCGGTGCGAATGATGGTGTCATGAACAAAATAATGAAAGGATCATTAAGATGGTTTGGACATATGGAAAGAACGAATGAAGAAAGAATGGTAAAAAAATTATATGTTAATGACGTAAATGGAACCAGAAATAGGGGAAGACCGAGGAAAACGTGGCACGATCAAATAAATCAAATATTGAATGTCGGCCATGTGAGGAGTCAGAGTATGAATGTAGACACGATGTATGAATGTTGAGGAAACGAGAGAAATATGTCAGGAAAGACAAGTGTGGCAGTCCATTCTTTCTGCCTACCCCTTCGGGGAGACGGCGTGATGGTTAGTTATTTAGTTAGTTAAAATTAAAAATTATTTAAATCGTAATGATCATTTCTCGCCACCCAGTATTTGGTCAATTGTCCCGAAAGTGACTTTATCAAAAGTAATAAATACAAATAGAGCAATAAGGGTCCTTGTCAATTATGTACCGCTGACCTTTTCGAGGGAATCCTATGGCCTATTACGAATGCAGAGTTCCAGACATCGCGTGGTCGATGTATTTAATCTTAGGACGATAGCTTAATACGAAATAAATGAGTTGCCTATTACGTACTACGAGCCTGAAAGCCACCATTAAGGCTTAATGGCTTTTCCAACTTCACAAAGGAAACTCAAGTGCCCTCCTGTTACGCAAATTTTCAAATTTCATTTCATTTTTACGAATCAAGACATGTTGCCCAATTAATACGAATGAAAACGTCTGTTTTCTAGAAGTGTAATTATTTTTTATGAGAATGAAATGTTTCGTCTTTCTAAAGCATTATCAAATAGAAATAATAAAATCTTCTAGAAAACAGATAATAGTAAGACATGTTGCCTAATTAATACGAATGAAAACGTATGTTTTCTTGAAGTTTTATTATATTTTATGAGAATGAAGTGTTTCGTCTTTCTAAAGCATTATCAAATAGAAATAATAAAATCTTCTAGAAAACAGATAATAGTAAGACATGTTGCCTAATTAATACGAATGAAAACGTATGTTTTCTTGAAGTTTTATTATACGAGTATTTTATGAGAAAGAAGTATTTCGTCTTTCTAAAGCATTATCAAATAGAAATAATGAAATCTTTTAGAAAACATATAATAGTAAGACATGTTGCCTAATTAATACGAATGAAAACGTCTGTTTTCTAGAAGTGTAATTACATTTTATGAGAAAGAAGTGTTTCGTCTGTCTAAAGCATTATCAAATATAAATAATGAAATCTTCTATAAAACAGATAATAGTAAGACATGTTGCTTAATTAATACGAATGAAAACGTCTGTTTTCTTGAAGTTTTATTATATTTTATAAGAAAAAAATTCGTCTTTCTAAAGCATAGGTTTTCCAACTTTTCTGGGCCAACGCCCCCTTTACAAGAGAAATAAATGTTCAACGCCCCCCTCCCATAAAAGTTATTCCAAATATTTAGTAGCACATATTACAATTTAAAATATTATTGAATCTGTTATATATCTCAAAACGACATATGGTAGAATACCGAACGAAGAAAAGGAAGAAATGATAAGCGTGTTTTTTTTTGTCTTTTTAGACTATATTTTTTTATCTGCCCACGCTCTGTATTTTTTGTGGGTCTTCTATTGCACCCCAGAATATCTCAAACACCCACAAGGGGGCGTTATATCCCACTTTGAGAACCTAGGTTCTAAAGCATTATCAAATATAAAAATAAAGGTTCTAGAAAACATATAACTTATTTCGTATTAATTATTTTATATAGAATTTCATATTGTTGTATTCTTAAAATGTTTTAGCAAGACGAAACAATTAAACAAGGAAAGAAAACCATATGAAAAATCCATTGTTTTGACCGAAACACTATGATACTTCAACATTCTTCTTCTACTTTTTGTCCTGTCACACCTCCGTGGTGCATAGGGCCTCAAGGAATCTTCTCCACCCGACTCTATCGCATGCCTGATGCTTAACATCATCCCAAGTGAGGTCTGCTGCCTTAACCTCGTCCTGCAGGGTTCTTCTCCAGGTGGCTCTAGGTCTGCCTCGCTTTCTCTTTCCCCCCATAGGGGACCAGTCTAGTGCGCCCTGAGCGATGCAGGCTGGGTTCCGTCTCAGAGTGTGACCGATCCACTGCCATTTACGCCTAGCGACTTGTTCTCTAATTGGCATTTCGCCTGCCATGGTCCAGAGAACGGCATTTGACACTGTTGGGGGCCAATAGATTTTGAATATTGAGCGAAGGCACCTATTTATAAACACCTGGAGTTTACCAACTTCAACATTACTAAATGTTAATTAAATTGATAATATCACAATTTTTTTTATTCACTTTTTGAGATCGTGACAGAAGACGACTAAATAATTATTACGTTTTCATTCGTAATAATTATTTAAAATGGAGTTGTTCAAGAAACAATTATTGAGTAGTGATTGTTTTTCCGCGTATTGAAACGTTATTTATGTCTGATCAAAATATCTGTATCTCTTACTTCCTACGATACATTTGTAAACAATGACTTCTTTGCTCGTTACATAACCTCACATACACACATATTGAATTTTATGCTCTTCGCATCGAAGAATGCATATAATGTCTGGTTCGCACGCCATCGTTTACCTGTGGAATTAATCATTGCGTTTTGTTGTGCACCGTGGTTTCACCGCTCTTCAAAATATCCATCTTCCGCGTTCGCTTTTGACGCCCGTCTGCTGCATCGCCACTTCCTATCCTCGTAAACTACGCTAATCGGTTATGCATTGGTTATTAATCACTCAATTAATTAAAAATACACACTGCCTGCGCTTCAAATGCAGGAAAACATATTGTATAATTATTTGTGTTTATTTTACGCCAATAAATTAATAGAAATGTAAGAGTATTTTTTTTACTGGCATTCACTTTGTGGTCACACTCTTTAAGCACATTTTTTCTAATAATTAAATAAAACGACGTACAACATGACGATCTGTATCGAAAAAACAAAATGTACAATATGATCTTTTCCAAAACACCCAAAACATGTAAAACTATACAGTCAACAAAACAAAAAGTCTCACTATATCTATGATATATACCTTGATTTGTTGATGATGATATACCTATATAGACAGCCTAAGCCCTTTTCTGTTCAATCTGATAATGGACGAACTTATAGAGGAGACTCAATCGGTACAACTGGGATATAGGATGGGAGAGCAAATTGTCAATGTGGTCTGTTATGCAGACGATGCTACAATCATAGCTGAAAACAATAATGACTTACAAAAAATGCTAGACAGACTACATCACGCCTCTAAGAAATACAACATGACGATCTCTATCGAAAAAACAAATTGTATGACCTCTTCCAAAACACCCAAAACATCAGGAGGAGCTGATCTGCGGGAAGAAATACAAGCCCAAGTAAACAAGGCAGCTGCAATCTCTGGCGCTCTAAAATCCAAAATATAGAAAAACAAAGACATGGCCATTAAGAGTAGATGAGAATCTATAAAGCATGCGTAAGAACAATAATTACATATGGCGTCGAAGCAAGGGCAGACACAGTAAGGACCAAACAAGTTTTGAGGACTTTCGAGATGAAGACACAGAAGACGATAGCAGGTAAGACGCTGAGAGATCGCGTGAGGAACACCATAATAAGATAGATGTGTGAGGTTGAGGATATTATAATATGGAGCAGACAGCGAAAAAGGGACTGGTACGGTCATGTTCAAAGAATGAACACCACCAGATTCCCCTATATTGTACTACATAATCAGTCTCATGGGACTCGTTCTCGTGGAGGACTTCCTAAAATATGGAAGGGTAGCTGGGAGTCTACCTCACAGTAGGAGCAACGCTTTGGAGAACTGACCACATGGGTCTATTGCAGCTTCTCTTATTTTTAATGCGAGTGCAAACGTGTTTTTTAGATTTTTTATAATTTACGGAATGACCTGTTTCACTTTGCTAAGGCAGCATTAAATGTTTTTCGAAAACATTTGATAACGCCTTAGCTACGAAAAATGTGAGTTGCACAGATGCGCACGCTGAGGACAATAGCAGGAAAGACTCTTCGAGATAGGGTGAGGAACACGGCTATCCGCGATATATGTAAGATGGAATACATTGTTACTGGAAGATACTGGAATGCGCACGTGCAGAGGATGGATCACTCCAGTATCCAACACGCTGTGATGCATCGGATTCCTGTCGGCTACCGTCCCCCCGATAACCGCCAAAGAGATGAAGGGATAGCTGGGAGTCAATATATTATAAAACGAGAAGAATAAGAAGAAGAAAGCAAATGTATGTGTCTAGAACATTATTTAACCGCATCTCTGCATTGCATTGTTAAAAGAAGTTAAAATGGCGACGCACTAATACATTTTCCTGCATTTTTCTTATAGATAAAGATCTGAAATTACTTCCCAACTCACACTTCCTGAATTCATCGTCTGCTAAGCAAAAGTACACAGTGAACCAGTGCCGGAGTAAGGCAGCGCTGAACCTGTAGCAAATGTTACCAGAGGGCTTTGGTTTTGTTTGGTAAAACTAACCGGAGGGGTAGGCAGAAAGAATAGAACGCCACACTGTTCTGTCCTGACATACTTCTCTCGACTCCTCTACATTCATACATCTTGTCATGCACGCACGTCGTTTTCTCCGACTCCTCACGTGACCGACATTCAATATTTGATTGATTTGATCGTAGCACGTTTTCCTCGGCCTTCCTCTATTTCTAGCTCCGTTCACGCCGTTTACATATACCTTCTTTCCCATTCTGTCTTCTCTCATTCTTTCCATGTGTCCAAACCATCTAAATGACCCTTTCCTTATTTTGTTCATAACACTTTCATTCGCACCACATTCACTTCTTATACTTGCATTTGTCACTCTATCATATACAGATATGCCACACATTCGTCTTAGAGATATCATTTCTACTGCATTTATTCTACTTTCATCCTTCTTTTGCCAGTTCCAGGCTTCACTTCCATACATCGGCACAATAACACCATTGTTAACACAGGATTATTAATGATTTAAAAATATAAGCTTAAACATTTATTTCAAACGAATATATATTTTAACACATTCGTCTAAGAGATCACATTTCAACTGCATTTATTATTTTTCACTCTTATTTTCCAGTTCCATGTTTCACTTCCATACATGAGAGTCTATAGCTGCGGAGTCCCCTGGAACGCGATGCCCGTAGCATTCGCAACTTCTGCTATATCGCTAATCCGGAACTGCACTGAACTATAATTAATTTCAGAGAATAACTTACCTTTGATACGGTAATAATTCATTCCATTGTATTGAATACAAGCACATTATTACTTTTGAAGTTAACTTTCATTCAAGGATTATTACCGTCTGGGAAACGTTCATTAACAAACTCACCAACTAGCTAACTAGCCAGACATCACGCACGTCTTTTGTGTAGAAAAATTATGCACATCAAAATTAGGATGAAAGTATAATAATAATAATAAATTGGATAATTTATAGAGCGCCATTTTTTTAAATTACTCATCTCAAGGGCGCTGTAGTTGCTCCGTTTTGTGAACTAGATAAATAAATAAACTAACTAACTAACTAACCATCACGCCGTCTCCCCGAAGGGGTAGGCAGAAATAAAGGGCCACCACACTTTTCTTTCCTGACATATTTCTCTCACTTCCTCAACATTCATACATCGTGTCATGCACGCTCGTCGATTTCTCTGGCTCCTCACATGACCGACATTCAATATTTGTTTTATTTGATCGTGCCACGTTTTCCTCGGTCTTCCTCTATTTCTAGTTCCATTTACATCGTTAACATATAATTTTTTTACCATTCTTTCATCATTCATTCTTTCGATGTGTCCAAACCATTTAAATTGTTCTTTCATTATTTTGTTCATAACACCATCATTCGCACCGCATTCACTTCTAATATTTTCATTCGACATTCTATCATACTCAGAGTATCCACACATTCGTCTAAGATATCTCATTTCTACTGCATTTATATTATTGGTATTACATATTTTTATGATAATTTATTTTTATAAACATGTAAACGTACATATGTATATTTTTAAATATAATTGTTATTAGAGGAAACTATATGAACTTTTCTTCCATTAAACTTTTGTTAGATAATAGGGTCGAAGCACCAGTATTTGACCGCCCCCCAGTAAATGACTGTTGGTTAATAAAACAAAATATAATAAGAATTGCTCTATGCGTACAGTCAAAAAACTTTAATCCCAAGAAACTATGAAAAAAGAGGTAGGCAGAGACAACTGTTGGTAAGAAACTAAACTATTAGTTTTGAACTGTGACTTGTCAAATGGTAAAAGTGCGTCTTCCCGTTGTTGTTTTGAGATTGTTAGTAGTTTTTTTATAAGGAAAAGTGTGGTAAGTGTTTTTTAATGTTATTTCTTATGCAATTCTTTGAATATTTACATATTTTTAAATGTTAGGGTGTTTCATAATGTGACAATGTAACGAAATCTATGTATTGTATCAATATAACCTGAAGTGGTCAATTACTGGTGATTGTGCTATTTTTTTTAGAGAAATATTAATTTTAATAGTAATACTCATATTTCAATAAAAAAGTTAGAGAATTTAGAGAAGTCAATGTGTTTTTTATTGTTTTATTTTATTTTGTACACTGAAATAATGAAATTAATGCCTTTAATGTGGATTCAGTACAAGCTGAACCTTAAACGGTCATTGATTGCTGCTTTGACCCTATATCGTTTACCATATAGAATAATATGTTACTGTTGATATATTTTTTGAAATAAAAATATTATAATAATTAACGATTTTGACATTTACAAATATTTGTTAAAAAAATAAATAGAAATATATAGATATAATAGAACTAGAAATAGTGTATTTGGGTAGTATGTTTACAAAAGATGGCGAGTGGAGAAGGATATTGAAAGAATGGTTGGGGCAGGCAACAAAGTGAATGGTGCACTTAAAGTTATCATCGCAAACAAAAACCTATCCAAAAAAGCTAAAATTCTTCGACTAATTCGGCAAAAGAAGGATGAAAGTAGAATCAATATAGTAGAAATGAGATTTCTTAGACGATTGTGTGGGTACTCTGTGTATGATAGAGTGTCGAATGAAAATATAAGAAGTGAATGCGGTGCGAATGATGGTGTCATGAACAAAATAATGAAAGTAACATTAAATTGATTTGGACACATGGAAATAATAAATGAAAAAATAATGGTAAAAACAGTATATATTAATGATGTAAATGGAACTATAAATAGAAGTAGACCGAGAAAAACGTGGCACGATCAAATAAATCAAATATTGAATGTCGGCCACGTGAGGAGTCAGGGAAATCGACGGGCGTGCATGACACAATGTATGAATGTTGAGGAAGCGAGAGAAATATGTCAGGAAAGAAAGGTGTGGCAGTCCATTCTTTCTGCCTACCCCTTCGGGGAGACGGCGTGATGGTTAGTTAGTTAGTTAGTTAAGACAAATGCCTTTTAATAAAACGTAACATTCGCAATATATATTGTAATTTGTTACGGAAACCAACACAATTGCTCACACAACAGTGACTAAAAAACTAATTAATTTTTTTTATGTAAATGTAAACATGAATTCGTTTAATGGGCATTATTTTGTGCTATTTACTAGTGCCGGCCCTGATTAATAATATCATACAAATATTTGTAAGTTTCCAGATCCACGGGTAATATTATTGCCCAAGCTTTGTGTATAATCTTCGGTTCAAATATGTAAGACGTAATAATCATATCCACTAACCATAGTATTTCGATAATCTTTGGAAGTCTCTCTATGATATTCATACTAAATCGTTATGTTACGGTTGGTTTTAACATTATTTTTTATCTAGCGCGAGTTGGTAGACAAAAAATAGTATCATAATTGGTTATACTTAAACACTTATCCCAGATTTTTACAACGTACAGTTTGCATAATCAACCAACGTTTGAAAAGGCGTGTAAAACATAAAAAGAGCGAATCAGTAGCTGTAAATACGTCTAGCAGAGCTTGTATTGTATCCTTTCTTGACATTTCAGCCAATAGCTCCTTAAGATGCTGTGTTATATAAGAACTCTAATTAGTCATCTTATTTTTTATGGCATTTATCATATCTAAACTAATTAACCATCACGCCGTCTCCCCGAAAGCGTAGGCAGAAAGAATGGACTGTCACACTTTAACCGATGCGGCACTCCATCCTTCTCTTTTCGCCACCGCTAGAGACGCGGTGTGATGGGTTGCGAATCTCATCGCCACAAATAGGATCTCCCGCGCACACTTCGATCGTCCAATGTCCACAAAATAAATCTAAAACAAATTATATAAAATAAAAGAACCAGCTAAACATTATTTAACACATAATGTTTTTTTAGATGTTGCACATGTTGTCAGCTGGACTATCCGGACATTTGTATTAATAAAACCATAATTAATATAAATTAAAACGTATGTCTTCTAGGATTATTATTAAATTTTATATGGAATGACATGTTTCACCCTTCTAAGGCATTATCAATTGCTTGACATTTGATAATGCCTTATAAGGGCGAAACATGTCATTCAATATAAAATTTAATTAAACTCCTTGAAGACAGACGTTTTCATTTATATTAATAATTTTCTACGGAGTTTTGCATCAACGTTTTCATTTGTATTAATAATTATTTATTTATTTACTTAAATAGTACACATGTACAAAAACGTTATTGATTAATTCTATTGTACTTTGAATATGTTCATATTTTTCTCATTTCTATGGAGGAGAAATTCAATATGGAGTTTTACATCATCTAGAATGAATAAATATGATATTTAATAATTAATACGAATTAATACGAATTTAATACGAATCTAGAAGTTTTATTGTGGTTTATGGAAATGACATGTTTTGCTCTTCTAAGGCATTATCAAATGTCTTTCATTTGATAATGCCTTAGGACATTTGTTTAGCCTTAAAAGGGCGAAAGATGTCATTCCCATAAAATAGAATAAAACTTCTAGAAAACTTTCGTTTTTACTCGTATTAATTATTGAATATGGAGTTTTACATCATTGTTCAAGAAACAATAAATATGATATTAAAGTTATAATAATAATACTAATAATAATAATAATAACGGCAGTATACTGGGTTCCTGAAAATGAAAGCATTGCTTTCGAAACATGTAGACAAATAAATATACTCATAATAAAGTGGTGTTAACTAAGTTATTTGTGCTTATTTATACTTATTGAATATGTCACCACAAAGTTTAAAACATATAGAAGATTCTTTCTTCACAAAATTAATAAATTGGATTATTTTATGAATTAATTAAGGGCGCTGTAGCTCGCATTTTATGAACTAGTTGAAGATAAACATTTTAGTTAAAATGAACATTTTGGTTCGGAATGAACATTTTGTTAAAAATATAACGATTGTTTAAAATGAACATTTTTAGCAAGGTGAACTAGCTACACTGCACCGTTAAGTGAAGGTTAATATACGTATTTTTTTTTAATTCACAGCTCAAAACGGCGATTGGGGATCTTTTGGAAAATAAATAGCAGCTGACCACAAGACGTTACGTAAGTGTTTAAATATTTACGTTCCATTTCGGTACTGCGTTCTGGTCGATAATCAATACCAAGATTCATCCCCAGCGGCCATTTCGGAAGTCGCCAGCATCCCGACAGTTTAACCAGAACTTAGATAATGCTGGTTTCTCAATGCGGAATCATTTAAAAACTTGTTTGGTCATTTAAATGATAGCTTTGTCCCGGCATCAGAGCTCACTAAGTATATGTCAGTATTTCTGAAAATGTTTAGAAGATGTTAACTCTGTTATTACGATGGTACGGATTAAGGGTTATTCACCCATCGTAAATGTTACGCGTTTAGTGGTTCGTCCATTGAATTTACATATATTACAAGAAAAATACTAGCTTAAAGTAAGTAGCTAATATTTATCTAGATTACATCGTTACTACAGAGCACCATTTTTGTGAGATATAAGATATCGTGTATTTAGGTAGTATGTTTACAAGAGATGGTAAACCCTTAGTGGAGAGAGATATTGAAAGAAGGGTTGGGGCAGGCCACAAAGTGAATGGTGCACTTAAAGTTGTCATCGCAAGCAAAAACCTGTCCAAAAAAGCTAGAATGGCAGTGCACAATGGTGTTCTTCTACCGACCCTTATGTATGGAAGCGAAGCACGAAACTGGCAAAATAAGGATGAAAGTAGAATAAATGCAGTAGAAATTAGATCTCTTAGACGAATGTGTGGATACTCTGTGTATGATAGAGTGTTGAATGAAAATATAAGAAGTGAATGCGGTGCGAATGATGGTGTCATGAACAAAATAATGAAAGGATCATTAAGATGGTTTGGACATATGGAAAGAATGAATGAAGAAAGAATGGTAAAAAAATTATATGTTAACGATGTAAATGGAACCAGAAATAGAGGAAGACCGAGGAAAACGGGGCACGATAAAATAAATCAAATATTGAATGTCGGCCATGTGAGGAGTCAGAGAAATCGACGCGCGTGCATGACACGATGTATGAATGTTGAAGAAGCGAGAAAATATGTCAGGAAAGAAAAATGTGGCAGTCCATTCTTTGTGCCTACCCCTTCGGGGAAACGGCGTGATGGTTAGTTAGTTAGTTTTTTTTTTCATTTTGAATATGTATTGTATACCTCTAAAAAAAACATCTAAACTTTGTCAGTTGAATATTACCAGTGGAGCGATTGACATACACAGGAATCGAACCGGTGTGGCAGGGATACCTGTTGTCACTCTGCCACGAAGGCCGTCAATGTTGAATTCAATAGTGAATCCAAACACATTCATAATTTTAGAACTGTTAAGATAACCGCGTGTATTTGCATAGCTTCCCAAGAAATTTACCGTTGGCGCGTCTGAGTACCGCGTCTCGGGTAATTTTTGCGAACATTCGAAATCACAGCGATGAAATTCAATACTGGAATCCATTTTCCTCGTGCCGAGGGGAAAGCAAGCTCAAGGAAGTCGGCAATTAATCATACAAGCGTAATTATCCGCTCTAAGACAATTGCCCGCGTTAGAACGGGACCCAGTAGCGTCGAATGAATCAACACTCAGTTAGCCACGATATTTTCGACTATATACGAGTACACGTTGAGTTAACACAACTGAACGACTATTTTCAATGTGCAGCGTCACTATTTCGGCGTATTGTTTCGGTATAAATCGATTCATAATTAAAATTGTATTAAATTAAAGTTTTAAAAACATGTTTATTCAATTATGTTATTTATTGTTTCGGCATTCACTTTGTGGTAGGACATGATTAAATTGTAAATGAAACACTTGTTTTTCACCACTTGAGTTTTATATTTTATACGACTGTAGATGGAAGCATCTGTCGCTTCCGAAACTAGTCGTATAAAATATAAAACTCAAGTGTTGAAAAACAAGTGTTTCATTTACAATTTAATGTCTATTCAAGTCAATCGTTTGATAAATGTTTAAGCTATTTAATATTTACATACCGACATAAAAGATGGCGCACCCTGTACTTGTACCCTGTAAATATTAAAAACCTAAAAATAGTCCAGAAGATTGCTGACATGGAGATTGTGGACGGCAAAGAGAAGTGCAGGGCAACCGCAACTACGTTGGAAGAATGTTCTGAACAGACATCTTGGAATAACCTGGATGCAGTCTACACAAGACAGTGTGACGTGGAAGCAAATGGAGGAGGCCATTGTCCAAGAGTGAATGAGAATAGGTTAAAGAAGAAGAATGAAAATTAATGATTGTATTTGTTTTAAATGTATATTTAGTTTAAATCTACTAATGTTTGTGTCATTGATCGGTTTCGGCAGCTCGCTGCCATCTTCTGGTACCTATATAACATTTTGCCAGGCTCATATTCGTCATAAACAAAATCGTGTTAGTTACACCATTTATAACTCAAGAACGGCTGGACGGATTTTGATGATCTTTGATTTGTTGGATTCGTCTCCGTCCCGAATAGCAGAATAACTATTAAAACATCGGAATAAATCGACCCGAGTGCATTCCATCTAGCAAATATAATAATTTAACAGAAAGTAGTGCAACAATGCTACGCGAATCATTTCGATTCGATTTAATAAAGAAAATCCCTTGCTGCCATGTGGATTACATACATATCAATGTAATTCAAATACTTTTCATCGTGATTTTTCCATATTTATTGAACTTGATTCATTTTAACTTTATAAAAAACTGAATTTTATTCATCTAATAAGTTAACACAACATTTATTGATTCTGTCAGCTAGTATATAATATTATATATGAAATGAAAATAGTGAGGAGTTGAAGTTTAATGATACTACATAATCCAATAGTGTTCGAAAAGAATATTTTTTTTGTAAATTTAATAATTTTAAAATTCTATATAATTAGAATTCTACATAGTTCCTATGCAAATAGAAATTAAAAATAATTTAATTTACAAAAAATCGATAATATACTGTTCGAAACTGCTAACACTATTGGATACTACAAACACTTTTTACCATCATTTCTTCATTCATTCATTCCATGTGTCCAAACCATCTTAATGTTTATTTTATTTTTTTGTTAATAACACTTTAATTCGCATTGCATTCACTTCTTACATTTTGATTGACACTATATCATACACGACGACCTTCGTGGCCGAGTGGTAAGTGCTTTGACTGCCGCCCCGAAGGTCTCGGGTTCGATTCCCGGCGATTGCAGAGTGATTGTTACAATGTCATTATAATAATAATAATAAATTGGATAATTTATAAAGCGCCATTTTTATGAATTACTCATCTCAAGGGCGCTGTAGAAGATGCTCCGTTTTATCAACTAGATAATAATAATAATGATACTGATAAAAAAAAATATATAAACATATTTAATATGAGGGCTGCACCTGACGAAGTCGATCAGCCCTTCCTGTCAGGAAATGATAATTTGAAAAGGTGCGTTTTGAGTCTCGATCTAAACTCTGATAGATTCTCAATGCACTTAAGGTCTGCTGGAAGACTGCTCCAGGCTGAAGGGCCGGCTACCGCGAAGGCTCGGTCGCCAAAGTTTGTGCTTGGACAGCGTTTTGGCACAGTCAATCTACCGATCGCAGAAGACTTAGCTGTTCGCAATGTAGACTGTGTAGCATTCAGGTTCTCGTTGATGCAGAGTCCAGATATATAAGCTGGTGTCATTCCATGTAACGCCTTATAGACTGTCCAGCAGAGCTTGTATTGTATCCTTTCTAAATATTTCAGCCAGTGGAGCTCCTTGGTCTGGTGCAGAATTCACGTGATAATACAATGGCGATAGATTAACTACCTATCACACTTCACGAGAATCAATATGATAGCTTTATCTTTTTAAAATGATGTAAAGAGCGACTCATAAAAAAAAAAAAAATACACAGATTGACATAAAATTTTCATATAATTTCTAAAGCATTTATTCTACTTTCATCCTTCGTGCAGATAGTTTTTATAAACCCCGCAGTTCTAGGCTAAATCTCACGGGCCGCCACTGCCCCCGCGGAATTGTTGATTCAACTAATATAAATGTTAATAGCCTTTTTAACGTCAGAACATGACGTACAATAACTAGGAAGCAGTTGCTCGATACCATTCTTTTTCAATCTTCAATACAAGCACCTCTATCCCTTGCCCGAGACATATGGAGACAGCGAAGAAAGAAGAATTCACATATCTGTAACTAACATACAGCTCTTAAGATTCCTCCACATTCATACAATTTATATTTCAGATGGCCGTATAACTCTTGAAGTGTTTTAGCATCCTTTGTAGATGTTATCCCAAGCTCTTCGTTACTTAGCCTTTTGCTCCCAGCAATCTCTTTTGCTTGACACTGTCTTCTTCTCCGGTCTCAATCTAAAGATTAGTCTGCAGCAAGGCGATGCATCTCCTATTCCACTCTCCTCGGTTCTCGGCAACTCTCTTCAACTTTGCATAGGAGGTGCAGACCATATCTCGGCAAATCTGGTCTATCTCTGGTCATTCCCTCCAATACATCATGCAGGAAACATTCGTGTCGCAACACATGACCAAACCATCTCGCGTGCATGGTGTTCAACATGTGCCTATTCTCTTCAACTCTGCTGAGAACCTCCTCACGTGGTCCTTCCATGAAACACTGTTAAGGCCTTCCTAAATGTCTTATTCCGGTTGGTCATATTTTGATGATGATTTATGTAGCGCCATTTTTGTGAGAGATTCACTTCAAGGGCGCTCTTCGTCCGGAAAGCTTATCTTAAAAAGGAAAGTTTTAAGAGAGCTTCTGAACACTCCTTCGTTGTCATGATTGCGGATATTGTTCCACGTCGCCGGTCCCACGATGCCAAAAGCACAATCCGCGAAAGTTGAGGCTTCTTGGCGCCGCGGGATAAGAAGTGTGTCACTTCTTCCTTTGAAGATCGTAGAGTTGACTGCCGAGGGCTCAGATTGATTACCTTGCAAAGGTCTGCGAGGTAGTGGGGTGCTTCTCCATGTAAGGCTTTATGAACAAGTAGACATAATTAATACGAATGAAAATGTCCATAAAATATAATAAAACTTCTAGAAAACTGACGTTTTCATTCGTATTAATTATTTAATATGGAGTTTTACATCATTGTTCAAGAAACAATAAATAAGTAGACGTACTTTATTTTCGATTCGCTCAGGTAACCTATTATATTTTTCAAATATATTATATCCTCCGAAACATGTCGTGTTTTTAAATATTTTTTAAATATTTTGTGGATTAAAGAAAGTTATTTTCAATTTCCTAAGTATATTACTATGGAATTCCATAGTGATAATGCCTTAGCATTCAATAAATTTACGAATATGTTTTATTTATCTTAATTCAAAGAAGCCAGTTTTGATGATGTGATTGATTTTTTGGGAAAGACATAAATGATCGAAATTTACTCTGATAAGTTTAATTTTAAACCCATCTTCTATTGTGCACTGTATTAGATAACTACGCTGCGTGCGGAGTTGGGACCACATAACAAAATACGTTTAATCGAATAGATAAAAAGATAAACGATCGAATCGTATTTCGAAAATCTCTTTGAAAGCTTCCCAGAAGAATTCGGTTGGTCTTAAACTCGTGTATTTATTTTCGGATCAAATCCTTTTGTGGTTAAGCGGACTGTGAAATTGTCATAAATGTGTGTGAACAGGACGAGAAATCCTCGAGACGTTTATCCTCTGAGATATTTCAATCTTTGGACCCCTCGGGGGAGACGACATTTGATTTTTGTATTTTGATCTGAAAACGATGTCTTTAAATAATATTTATTTATTCAAAAACGTTTGATAGTAAAAAAATATTCAAGCATCTTATATTATATATGTATTATATTAGGAATTATATAATATTTCAATAATTTAAAATAACATGGGTACATGGATTAATAAATTATATATTATACAAGTGGTAATTAATTGTTATACATGTGGCAGTTCTGCATGTACTGCTACAGAAATGCCTCGATCAGCGACATTTTGAAGTTCTTGCTAGATTTGAATTGTTTTAAGTACCTAGGTGACAGTTATTTAAAATAACAGTGGATACGTGGAATATAAATAAAATAAACACAAATGTCCCTTTTGTGACAACTTTTGCACCATCTAAAAGAACATTATGTGTTATGTAATTCTTATATTGTTATTCTATTTTATATCATTGTATTTTATATAATTTGTTTAAGATTTATTTTGTGGACGTTGGGCGATCGAAGTGTGCGCGGGAGATGCCTATTGGTGGCGATAAGGTTCGCAACCCTTCACACCGCGTTTCCCGCGGGGGCGAAAAGAGAAGGCTGGAGTGCATCGGTTAAAGTGTGGCAGTCCATTATTTCTGCCTACCCCTTCGGGGAGACGGCGTGATGGTTAGTTAATTAGAAATAGTTCTCATATTTTTTAATGTGCAAAAATAATTCACCAAAACTGATACTCGATATAAATGATTAATTCTGCTAAATAGTGTAACAAAAATAATTACACTTTCGTATGAAGCACTTAATTTGTGGTGTAGCTATAACTAGCTAACTAGTCCATTTTTCGTCTGAGCTTCTGGCTACGTGACCTGCCCAATGCCACTTTAGAGTCGCTACCCGGTGGATGATGTCTGTGACCTTTGTTTTTTCTCTCACCGTATCGTTTCTGACTCTGTCTCTTAGGCTTATTCTTAACATGGCTCTTTCCACGGCTCTTTGGGTCACTCGTGGATTCTCGGCACTTTGTTTGGACAATGCTTCATAAACTTATCGTTTTAGGTTGATTAAGGATATAATCCATTTTTCCGAAAGCTGCGTAACATATAAAATTTAATAAAACCGCTATAAGACGGACGTTTTCATTTATATTAATTATTTAATATGGAGTTTACATCATTGTTCAAGAAACAATAAATTACCCGTGGCTCTTTCCGACTGATTTCTTGCGAGGGATGCTAGGCTACCAGTTACTCGAGAGGAGACGAGACATTCACTTGGGTGTTCATTTCTTTAGACTGATAGGCGGTTGTATACACAACTCAGAAATCCTGAGTGATGTAGGTCTGTTCGTCCCTGATAATATCTTCGACAAAGAGGCCATAGATTATTTTATCTCCCACGATGCAGAACCAACCTGCCAATGGTTATGCCGTTAGTAGAGCAATATCTTTGCGTATTTTGTGATAGTTTGGCTTATGAATCAAGTACTATCTTTATTATAATTGTATGGTATATTTATTTCATTAATTTGTCATGCATCTTATGTTTCTCGCTCATTTTATTATTTTATTATGTATTACATATTATTGTGTATCTCTAATTTGTATCTTTAGTGTATTGGGAAAAAATTCTGTAATGCTTTGGATATATTTAAAATAAATAAACGAAATATATAAAACAATATTTTGATAAGATGTTACAGCAAAAAAAGTACAATATTTATTTATGTTATAAAATATTTTTTTGTGATGCAATGTATTATGTAAGTTGTTATTCAAAATGGAGGGGTGAAACGGAATACTGTTGACAGGATTAAAAAATCAAAAATTGGTTCAATTCAGGTGTCCCCCCTGACAACTTAATCTGCTCCCGAGATGGGAGAGCGTCACGCGAGAGATGGGAGACATTATTTTCAAAAATATCTTGCAGTCAAGCATGCGTGGTCTGATTACAGCTTAATTCGTCACAGGGTGGTCTTAAATTTCTGTATGCAATTGTTATTCATTATCTCTCAGAGCGCGTAATGTATCGATATTTTCCGGTTTTTAAGGATGTAAACCCATTTTTCCGAAAGGCGCGTAGCATATAAACTTTAATAAAACCCCTAGAAGACTGTCGTTTTCATTTATATTAATTATTTAATATGGAGTTTTATATCATTCAAATTTTTGATTGTATCTCAATAGAGACGAAGACGCAAACTGGAAACTGAATATGGATGATCAAGGTGTTTGCAGGACTTATGACCTGTCATTGGTTGGGTTAAGCGCACGCTTTATGTAATTACAACATTCCCCATTCCACCATTGTTATTATGATCATGCATGATACATTTTTGGAAGTTGTATATATACTCCAAATCCATACCTATCTTCACGTGTCAGTTCCAGTTAGCCATCTATGTAGATTTGATTGTACTTATCAATTTTAAGATTAATCTATACAATCCACCCACTAACGCCATCTATGGAGAATGATTGTTTAGCATTTAGCAAACTACTTTATTAACACAATGCGAAGAGGCTACCGCCTCCTAGCGCACTGTTTTAGAATGGTGGAATGGGGAATGTTGTAATTACATAAAGCGTGCGCTTAACCCAACCAATGACAGGTCATAAGTCCTGTAAACACCTTGATCATCCATATTCAGTTTCCAGTTTGCGTCTTCGTCTCTATTGAGATACAATTAAAATTTTGAATTAACCACCCACAGGTGAAAATCCAGGATTCGTATACAGATATAAGTATACATTTCACAAATATTTTTATATCATTGTTCAAGAAAAAATGTTACTGGCAGAAGAAGGATGAAAGCAGAATAAATGCGGTAGAGATGAGGTCCCTAAGACGTATGTGTGATAGAACGATAAACGACAGAATCTCAAATGCTGATATGAATGGAATGTAGAGCGGTATTATGAACAAAATTATGAAAGGATCGCTGCGATGGTTCGGACATATGGAACGCATGGATGGAGAAAGAATGGTTAATAAAGTATACGTTAATGATGAAAATGGAGTACGGAGTCGAGGCAGACCGAGGAAAACATGGCACGACCGAATCAATCAATTTTTTAAAGTTGGTCATGTTAGAAATCGGAGGAATGGACGTGCATGTATGACTCGTTGTATGAATGTGGAGGAATCTAGAGAGGTATGTAGAGAGTAGTGTGGCGGTCCGGTCTCTCTGCCTACCCCTGCGGGGTAATGGCGTGATGGTTTGGTGTTGTTGTTGTTTGATGTTTTCCATTTGAACGAGCGAATTTATAAAAAAATTATCGAAGCAACTTTTCGGCGTGGATAAGAACATAATTTCCTCACTTAATTTTTCTTATATTCGTATTCTAACTAACTAACTATTAGGCCGTTTCCCCGGAGATGGATAGCCACATAGTGTAATCCTGGCATAACTCTCGCGCTTCTTCTACATTTACACATCGTGTCATGCACGCCCGTCGATTGTTCATACTTCGAACATGGCCGCCTTTCAGAAATTGATTAATTTGGTCAGGCCATGTCTTTCTTGGTCTTCCTCAACTTCTTTTTCCTTTTTTTATATTTAGTCTTAACATGCTAATTTTGAGTGCTGATTTTTTTTTTGTAATCATCTCAAGGGCGCATTAAGACGTGTTTTAAATCTAAATGTGAACGCTGCATCTGATTGATATTCGCGATTGGTTAGAAAGTATAATAGAACAAAATATGCGGTAGCTGGTCCATTAGCTTGGAACAATCTCCCTTCATACCTTAGATGCATAAATGATCCGACAGATTTCAGATCTAACCTGAAAACCCATATTTTCATATTTCATACCCAATTTAAAACTTGTATATTTTGTTCTATTATACTTTCTAATCGACTGCGAATATCAGATACAGCGTTCACATTTAGATTTATAGATTTAAAACACGTCATAATGGGCCCTTGAAGTGATTACATCACAAAAACGGCGCTTTAAAATTTAGCATTTTATTATTATTATTATTATTATTACTGAATAGTCTCCGTTTTTATCATCTCCCTGCAACATATATAATAGAGCCGATAGCATTTAAAAAAATCTTGTCGTAGTACAGATATTTTTAAAACACACTGTACTTAATATTTAACACTGTTACAATTTCACAACATCAAATATTTTTAAATACATATCCTTATCAATTCGGGCTTAAAACACACCTGTGTTGACGTCCCTTTCGCATCCCAGGCAACACAATACACGTGAGAGCGAGAGAGAGGGAACTTAACGCAACTACTAAAATTTTTAAATATTTTCGAACAAGATTACGTTGGAGTCGAAATTTAAAAAACAACCCCCGTTCGGATCGCGCGGATTTGATGGTCTTTTGATTCGGCGATGCGACGGGAGTGCTCCGAGTTGAGGGGCGCGTCTGGTTTTGAATTTGGAACGTAAGTGGTTGTTGACACTAATCTTCAGAACTCAAATGAGATTATATTAAAAATCGTTGACAATTACTTTGTCACGTTTACCGGGACCCCCACTGTGCTACTGTCGTTAGTGACGTCACGGGCGACCTTTTGAATTTAGAATGCGTCCTGCAACGGTGGCAAAAGTCATTCCATAAAGATATTCAGAAACTCATTTTTCTGAACGTTTATAAGTGCGAACGAAGAGAACTTGGAACAGGTGAGGGAATTTGTGTATTTAGGTAGCATGTTCACAGCAGATGGCCGAACGGATAGTGACGTCGAAAGAAGGGTTGGTACGGGTAACGAAGTGAATGGAGCTTTAAAAATAGTTATTGGAAACAAGAATTTATCAAAAAAGGAAGAAACCACGACAGTCTGCAACATTAGCGTGAATGGTGAAAACTTGGAGCAAGTAGTTGAGTTTGTGTATTTAGGTAGTATGTGTACAAGAGATGGGAGAGTGGAGAGGGATATTGAAAGAAGGGTAGGGGCAGGCAACAAAGTGAATGGTGCACTTAAAGTTGTCATCGCAAACAAAAACCTATCCAAAAAAGCTAGAATGGCAGTGCACAATGGTGTTCTTCTACCGACCCTTATGTATGGAAGCGAAGCATGGAACTGGCAAAAGAAGGATGAAAGTTGTATAAATGCAGTAGAAATGAGATCTCTTAGACGAATGTGTGGTTACTCTGTGTATGATAGAGTGTCGAATGAAAATATAAGAAGTGAATGCGGTGCGAATGATGGTGTCATGAACAAAATAATGAAAGGATCATTAAGATGGTTTGGACATATGGAAAGAATGAATGAAGAAAGAATGGTAAAAAAATTATATGCTAATGATGTAAATGGAACCAGAAATAGAGGAAGACCGAGGAAAACGTGGCACGATCAAATAAATCAAATATTGAATGTCGGCCATGTGAGGAGTCAGAGAAATAGACGCGCGTGCATCAGTATTCCTCTATTTCTGGTTCCATTTGCATCGTTAGCATATATTTTTTTTACCATTCTTTCTTCATTCATTCTTTCCATGTTTCCAAACTTTCTTTGATCCTTTCATTATTTTGTTCAAAACAGCATCATTCGCACCGAATTCACTTCTTATATTTTCATTCGACACTTTACCATACACAGAGTACACACATTCGTCTAAGAGTTCTCATTTCTACTGCATTTATTCTACTTTCATCTTTCTTATTATCGACTTATCCTTATCGACTTATCGACTATCCTTCTTATTATCGACTCTTATAATATTAAGGTGTCTGTTCTCTTCACTTACATCACCAGAGGCAGGTTGATAATGTATTAAAAAAAAAAATTACAAACTGGAGCGGGGTAGAATAAAAAAAACAGAACTAATTTTACCCTTATTGAAAAATGCATGCGATGATATTTTTGAATTAATAAAATGGAATGGAAACAGTACCTACTTACGAAAAGAGCATTTTAAAAAGCGTATCGAATTCCAAATTGCGTTTCCATAATACAATAATGATCATTATCATTTTACTCTGGCAGGTCCTTGGGTCCGGCCACCCCTGGTTCGTCCAATAAAAGTTGACTGATGCGTTCGTCAACAGATGGCATCTAGTGTCCGCGGTGAATAAAGCGATGCTCTTTTATTTAATTCTAAATTCAAATCGGCCTATTGTGCGGCGGGAGGGGGGGAGGCGTGGCGAATGGCGAATGATCAAACCGTGAACGGGAAGCTTCGAAAATTACTTTTTTCCCGCTCAATTTCGATTGTGTTTTATTTATTTTTAAATTCCGAAGCGCTTTTTGAATTGTGTACATATTTACGTTGCGTAATAATGCTCGTTGAAATCCACACCATTGTGTAATAATCCATTGAAGAGGTAAGCAGTGGTGAAGGCATCTCCATATTTTAATATTTATTTAAATAAATAAATAAAAACACAAATAATCTGATGATATACCTGTGGAGCAAGTAATGAGTTTCAGATATTTGAGAGCAGAGATGGGCGAGTGGAGAGGGATATTGAAAGGAGGGTTGGGGCAGGCAACAAAGTGAATGGTGCACTTAAAGTTGTAATCGCAAACAAAACCTATCCAAAAAAGCTAGAATGGCAGTGCACAATGGTGTTCTTCTACCGACCCTTATGTATGGAAGCGAATCATGGCAAAATAAGGACGAAATTAGAATAAATGTAGTAGAAATGAGATCTCTTCGGTGTATGAAAGAGTGTCGAATGAAAATATAAGAAATGAATGCGGTGCGAATGATCGTGTTGTGAACAAGGATCATTAAAATGGTTTGGACACATGGAAAGAATGAATGAAGAAATAATGGTAAAAAAATTATATGTTAACGATGTAAATGGAACCAGAAATAGAGGAAGGCCGAAGAAAACGTGGCACGATCAAATAAATCAAATATTGAATGTCGGCCATGTGAGGAGTCAGAGAAATCGATGCGCGTGCATGACACGATGTATGAATGTTGAGGAAGCGAGAGAAATATGTCAGGAAAGAAAAGTGTGGCAGTCCTTTCTTTCTGCCTACCCCTTCGGGGAGACCGCGTGATGGTTAGTTAGTTAGAGAGCAGAGATCTGCAGCCATAATGACCTTTATACCAAAGTACGAAAATAAGTCAATGAAGCCTCTGCCGTGTCAGGGTGTTAAATAATCTGGTCTGGAAGAACCAGCACATGCGTATCGACAGCAAGGTCAGAATTTATAAGACATGCGTGCGACATATCATGACGTACGCTGTAGAGACGCGGGCCGACACTGTGCGAACCAAGGGACTACTAAGAACATCTGAGATGAAGGTCCTAAGATCAATTACTGGAAAAACTCTCCAAGATCATGTCCGCAACGCAGACATAAGAAAAAACTTGCGAAATAGTAGATCGTTCGGTGGAGTAGATCCAGAAGAAGATACTGGAGGGACCATGTAGCCCGAATGAATGGTGACAAACTTGCATATACAGCCGCTTATGAAATTCCCTCTAGACAGACTGACCTCATCATCCCACGAGACATGATTTCTGTGTCACAGATCGTCAGATCTATTTAAAGAAGTAGAATGAGAAGAAGAACAAATAATCTTTTCGTTTGATAATAGGATTGTAAAAATGATCTTGGGAACTAGACCTGGTGCTGCAGCGGGAACTTGGAGGACTATAGGAGCAACCAAGAGATCCGTGCGATAACCCAGCAGCTCCTTATAACAAGCACCATGAGAGCCGGTTGCCTATCATCGATTGAGCACGTATGCCGAGCCGAAGAGACCAGAGCAATCAAGACCCTATACGCGTCAAGACCGACCGAAGTTAGACCTCTAGGAAGGTCTAGACAGCGCCTAATGGATATTGTTCTGGCTGATCTGGCTAGGCTGGGTAACATACTGCTGGGATGTAAAGGGTGCAGGATCAAGGAGCTTGGTAAAAGGCTAAAACTCTTCAAGAGTTGTATTGTCATAGAAAGATGAAGTGAAATTAAGTGATATTATCGACACTTTATTTCACTTTTCGCTGACATATTTCAGTTATGACACAACCTTTTTAGATGCACGTTATTTTATAACCAACTAACCATCATGCCGTCTCTCCGAAGGGGTAGGCGGAAAGAAAGGGCTGCCACACGTTTATTTCTTAATATACTTCACTCAATTCCTCAACATTCATACATCGTGTCATGCACGCACATCGATTTCTCCGACACCTCACCTGGCGGACATTCAATATTTGATTTATTTGACCACATCACGTTTTCCTCGGTCTTCCTCTATTTCAAGTTCCATTTACATCGTTTATTTATACTTTATTACCATTCATTCTTCAGTCATTCTTTCCATGTGTCAAAACCATCTTAATATTCCTTTCATTATTTTGTTCATAACACTTTCATTCGCACTGAATTCGTATCTTATATTTTCATTCGACACTCTATCGGGCCCAGATTTTCTACACATTCGTCTAAGAGATCTCATTTCTCAGGTAATGAGAGGTATATATAGCTGTGATGTTGTCAAACCTCCGATAGGAGAGAAGCAAGAAGAAGAAGATGAATTCATTTACAAAATATATTATAAAATTATTACGTGTCGCAATTGAAGAATCGTCTATTAGGCACACAAACAAATTGTAAAGAAAACGGACGAGCATTTGAAATATTTGAAAAAAGAATAACCGATATAAAATTCCAATTGGAGTTATTATTATTTGAATTTCGAATTAGGAGCGAAGAATACAAATTTGATTGGCCGAAAATGAAAGATGGCCGCCAGCCGTTGGGAGCCCGAATTAACTGTCACAAATCGATTACGGCGGGCGGTGCTTTGTGAAATTATGAAAAAAAGTTTTATTTCGTTACAATGTCGTTCATGTTAATACGATTTTAATAAAGTGCCTTGAAATTACACGTTAATGGAAGTAATTTGATGCCATTGCTTTGGTCTGTTACAATGCTGTGTTTGTGTGTTTGAAAACCGTGCGATGCTTCACTATACACACACACACGTACCTCGAGTCAATCATCATAATGATCACGTGACTCTTTTTAAATTTGTAATCGTCATGACACGCCGCATGTAAGAGAGTTTAGAAAGACACACCAGGACAGTATAATATATAATAATAATAATAAATTGGATAATTTATAAAGCGCCATTTTTATGAATTACTCATCTCAAGGGCGCTGTAGAAGATGCTCCGTTTTATCGACTAGATAATAATAATAATAATAATGATGAAAAAAATTATAAACATATTTAGTATGAGGGCTGCACCTGACGAAGTCGATCAGCCCTTCCTGTCAGGAAATGATAATTTTAAAAGATGCGTTTTGAGTCTCGATCTAAACTCTGATTGATTCTCAATGCACTTAAGGTCTGCTGGAAGACTGTTCCAGGCTGAAGGGCCGGCTACCGCGAAGGCTCGGTCGCCAAAGTTTGTACTTGGACAGCGTTTTGGCACAGTCAATCTACCGATCGCAGAAGACTTAGCTGATCGCAATGTAGACTGTCTAGCATTCAGGTTCTCGCTGATGCTGAGTTCAGATACATAAGCTGGTGCCATTCCATGCAGCGCCTTATAGACCGTCCAGCAGAGCTTGTATTGTATCCTTTCTGGACATTTCAGCCAGTGGAGCTCCTTAACAAGCTGTGTTATGTGACAACTCTTTGGCACACCCCTTATCAGTCTTGCTGCTGCATTGAATGCAGACTGGAGTTTATTTGTTTGCTGTTTGGGGATGTTGGCGTAGACACCATTGCAGTAATCTAGTCGGGACACGACGAAGGAATTGATTAACGTTTTAAAACTGTCAATGGGAATATTTCTTTTTATGGATCTTAATAGATGGATATAGTAATGCAGATTTTTCCTTTATTGTTATCCTGTTTCAAATTATAGTAGAACGTCGTTTATCCGGAAAATATATGACTACCCCTGATCGAAGACGGAGAAACGAATGGGATGGTCAACCAGCGGAACAAGATAAATAAAATATTATGTTTAAATTCAGTTAAAAAATTTCAAACAATAATGTATAGAAATGTCAGCCGTAATCTTACTTAAAAATAAAAAATTAAATGACACTAATATCAGTATTTAAATTCATTAAATTTTACAAGGTTATTTTAATATTAATTTTGTATAAAATCTGTAGGTATGTAGATATTTAAAAGAGTAAATTTATAACAGTGTCGCCAGTCTGTCTATGCCAGATAGTCTGGCGAAACCGGTCGATGTCAAAATAAAGACAATAATTAGTTTTAAACTTTGTTTTTTGTATCACAATTGTATTTCCTTTTACGCGACAGGTGTTTCATCAACCTATGTTGACATCATCAGGTGTTACAGGTGTTAAATAAATAATAATAAATAAATAAATAAAAAATCTTTAATTTAACAGTTTAATAGTTTAAGGTATCATAGTGTTTCGGCCAAAACAAACATAGTTCATAAAAAATACATCGTTTTTTTTTTATGAACTATTTAAAATTTATTTTAATTCTTTATGTAAGTAAAAGCTTCTGCATAATCAATTTGATTAAGCTTTCAAACATCATTGTCATTCGATATCATTATATTTTAGTAAATGAAGGGATGTTTCGAGGGGTGTTTTTGTCTCCCGTACTTATAGAACAAAGGGTGATTTATTGAGAGGTAGTTATCTATATAGAGGGCGTAAAATATACATGTTTTTAATTGAGTTTGCTATTTACTGATAAAGATACATTTCAAGTAACTATTATAGATAACTATGTAGATAACAATACATGGACAAAAAAAATGGTAAAATGTGGAGATGACATCGCATTGTTTGCAGATACAGAGACTGAATTGAACTACTTACTTCTTCTCGGCGCTCCTCCATAACATCAGGCCAAGTCCTCCGGTCCTCCACTGACTTCTGTCACTGGCCATCTCTCTGTTAGTTCGTGTTTGCAGTAAAATATTCTACTATTGCAATATAATATGACGATAATGGGAGACACAATATTCGATTGGGCCGAGATAACCAATCCGCAGAGCTAAAAAGAAGAATTGGACTAAGCTGGGCAGCTTTCGGAAACATGAGTTACATCCTGCGTACTGCCAGTTGGTACTTATGGTCTTGAAACTGTTACATTGTCCAAACAAAGTGCCGAGAAACTACGAGTGACCCAAAGAGCCATGGAAAGAGCAATGTTAGGAATAAGCCTAAGAGACAGAGTCAGAAACGATACGGTGAGAGAAAAAACAAAGGTCACTGACATCATCCACCGGGTGGCGACTCTAAAATGGCAATGGGCAGGTCACGTAGCCTGAAGCTTATATGAAAAGTGGACAAGAAGACTGCTGGCTTGGAGGCCGTGGACGGCAAAGAGAAGTGCAGTGCGACCGCAACTACGGTGGAAGGATGATCTGAACAGACACGTCGGAATAACCTGGATGCAGTCTGCACAGGACAGAGTGACATGGAAGCGAACGGAGGAGGTTTTTGTACAGGAGTGGGCGGGAATAGGCTGAGGAAGAAGAAGAAGAAGGAGATACGGCTTATTAGGTGCGAGAAGTGACGACCTTCGTGGTAGAGTGGTAACAGCTCTGACTTCCATACCGAAGGTTCCGGGTTCGATTCCCGGCGATGGCAGTGTGATTGTCACACTGTCTTTGGTCTGGTGTAGAATTGACGTGACAATAAAATGGCGATAGATTGGCTACCTATCACAAGTCACGAGAATCAATATATTAGCTAAAAAATAAAATTGTATACAGTAATTAGGTTCGAACAACCTGTTGTGAGTGCTTGGATGCAGATAGCTCGGGATAAAAGGGAGTGGAAAATTCGAGAGTAAGCTTACGTCCAGGAGTGGTTTTTCTAACCCTGGCGAAGCTCCGGCGGAAGCGAAACCGGTTGATGTGATAAAAATAAAGTGGTATAAAAGCTTTTTTTTTTTCGTACAACCAAGTATTACTTAAGCACGCACAGCTAAACGTAATGTAGCCCCTGGTATGACGATTTTAAGTAATATACCCAAATTATATATTTCAATGGCAGAGTATATCTAAACACCGAAAAATCAAGTATTTAAATAACTATTTGGAATCATTTGCATGGGCAATGATTGCGAAAATTGTGTCGTTTACGTAGTTTATAGAGATTAAATTAATGGACGATAGTCGGAAAATCAAATACCCGAAAAATAGTAATTTATATTTCATTTCGCTCTAAATTGAGGAAACTCTACATGGAAAATGATCGAAAATAAACCAATACTAACTAACTAACTAATTAATACCAATGAAAACGTATTTTTTCTAGTTTTATTATATAATAATCAAATAAAACATAGTTTTTAACTACATCTACTTTTGTCTTTATTTCGGCAGCGACCGGGTTTGCCAGGCTCTCTGGCATCGACAGACTGGTGAATCAATAGTCTGCCGATGCCAGCGGGTTTGGCGAAACCGGTGGCTGTCGAAATAAAGACAAAAGTGGAAGTCGTTCAAAAACATCGATTTTTTTTATTATTACCTATTTAAAATGAACTTTCATCAAGAGATTTCAGTAAAATCAATTGATAATAGTTTTATTATTATATATTTAATGTGAATAACATGTTTCGCCTGTCTAAGGCATTATCAAACAAAACAGATTCAGAGACATAAAACTTCTAGCTACGTGAGAAGCCCTTTGCCATTTTAGAATCACTATAGAGTCTAGAGACCAGAAGATGGCAGCAAGCTGCCGAAACCGGTCGACGTTAAACACAAGTGGAAGCACACTAAATATATAATAATAAAATAATCAAATGATTTTACTGAAATCTCTTGATGGAAATTCATATTAAATAATAATTAAATAAAACGATGTTTTTGAACTACTTCCACTTTTATCTTCATTTCGACAGCGACCGGTTTCGCCAGGCTCGCTGGCATCGACTGACTGGTGCCACTGTTAAAAACTTATTTCTTTATACATGCAGAGGCGATAAACATGTTACATACAAAAATAATCTTTAAAAAATTATACGTAATTTACTGAATTTAAGTATTAGTATTAAATAACTTAAACTTTAAAAATCGCTTCGACTTTAAAAATCCTTAGCCTGGCGAAACCGGTCGCTGTCGAAATAAAGAAAAAAGTTGAAGTATTTAAAAAAAATCGTTTTATTTATTATATTATAATTATTATTTATAATAATAAAGAAATTTGTATTTTTTTTTTGTTTTCATTATTTAAAATGAACTTTTACCAAGAAATTTTAATTAAAAATGCCGTCGACCGGTGAAACGTGTCAATCACGTAAATTAGAATAAAATTTCTAGATAATAGACGATTTTTTCGTATAAATTATTTAATATGGAGTTTTACATAATTGTTCAAGAAACAAAAACTAACTAACCATCACGCCGTTTTTCCGAAGGTGTAGGCAGAAAGAATATACCACCACACTGTTCCTTTCTGTATGTTAGGAAGGAACGGTGTGGCTCTCTTCTCTCGCTTCCTCAACATCCATACATTGTTCAAGCACGCACGCCATTTTCCTGACTCAACTTGATATTTTATTACAAACTTGCTGAATTAAAAAACTTTGTTTTATGTATCACAATTGTATTTTTATTTTACGCGACAGCTGTTTCGTTAATCTATGTTGACATCATCAGGTGTTACAATAATATATTAAAGGTCAAATTTCCGTGATTTTTCAAAATTTTGTGTGTATTTGTTCCTATGTCAATTTGAATAATTTCTTTGAATAATTTGAACAATATTTATCGTCTTTAATGTATTATATTTCATCGTTTTTGACTCTATATTATGTGTAATTGTTCCTTCTAATTACTGTTTATTATTTTTATTATTATTATTGTATATTTTCCACCTTTAATATTTTCTCCTACACTATGATACATGTTAAAGTCAGAATGTTTCGGCCAAAACAATGGACTATTTAATTTATATTTTTTTGATTTGATCGTGTCTTGTTTTCCTCGGTCTTCCTCTTCTTCTAGTTCCGTCATATCGCTTACATATATTTTGATTATAATTTAATATTAATTAATTCTTTTTCATTATGTCCAAACCATCTAAATTATCCTTTCATTGTTTTGTTCATGACATCTTCATTTGCACTGCATTCACTGATTATATTTGCATTTGACACTATCATATGATGGATTTAACACACATTCGTCTAAGAGATGTCATTTCTACTGTATTTATTCTACTTTCATCATTATTTTGCCAGGTCCATGCTTCACTTCCATACATAAGGGTAGGTACAAAAACACCATAAATCATTTAATTGTTTTTTTTTTAAATCTCCTAGGAAGCAATCCTAGAAGTAATATTTTTGTATAAAAACACAACCTTGGAACCCTTCGAAAGATCTTACTTTGTAATAGTTTTTTTAACTGTTATATATTGACTACAGCAAAGACCGCAGTGCACAATGGAGTCCTAGTGCCGACCCTTATGTATGGAAGTTAAACTTGGAATTGGCATAATAAAGATATGATTAATGCTGTAAAAATGAGATTACAAACAAGGAACAAATACACTTAAAGGTTCGAAAAATCACGAAAATTTTACATTTGATATATTATTTTAACAGCTGATGATGTCAACATAGGTTGACGAAACAGCTGTGGGGTAAAATAAAAATACAATTGTGATACATAAAACAAAGTTTTTCAATTAACAGTTTATATTGTTAATGTATCATAGTGTTTCGGCCAAAACAATGGACTATCTAATAAGAATTGTTATATTATATAACACAGCATCTTAAGGAGCTCCACTGGCTGAAATGTCCAGAAATAAAATAATTCAAGCTCTGCTGGACGGTCTTCAAGGCGTTGCATGGATTGGCACCAGCTTATATATCTGAACTTTTCATCAACGAGAACCTGAATGCTAGACAGTCTACATTGCGATCAGCTAAGTCTTCTGCTATCGGTAGATTGACTCTGCCAAAACGCTGTCCAAGCACAAACTTTGGCGACCGAGCCTTCGCGGTAGCCGGCCCTTCAGACTGGAACAATCTTCCAGCACACATCAAGTGCTTTGAGAATCCGTCAGAGTTTAGATAAAGACACAAACGCACCTTTTCAATTTATCATTTTCTGATGTAACTTTGATCGACTATGTCAAGTGCAGAGTTCATACTTAATATGTATATTTTTTAAGTAAATAAATCATAGAACGGATCATTTTCTATTGCGCCCTTGATATTATGATTAATTCATAAAAATCACGCTCTATAAATTATATTATTCAATTATATATTGTTATTATTATTATTTATATAATATGCAAAAAAACATTGCATGATATAATACCCAATGAAGAAGTTATGATAGAGTGTTTAATTAAAATATAAGAAGTGAATGCGGTGCGAATGATGGTGTTATGAACAAAATAATGAAAGGATCATTTAGATTGTTTGGACATATGGAACGAATGAATGAAGAAAGAATGGTAAAAAAATTATATATTAACGATGTAAATGGAACCAGAAATAGAGGAAAACCGACGAAAACGTGGCACACTCTGCCTACCTCTCCGGGGAAACGGCGTGATGGTTAGTTTGTTAATTAAAAAGAAACATGAGGCAGAATTTCGCCTCATGGGGACACCATATCACCGAATCTCACTCGAGCCAATTTAGACCAAGTGATTGAAGATGGGTTGATAGAAACGATAAGAAGGTGTATTATTATTATTTTTGATGACTTATATTTTAAGTGCGCCGTTTTGTAAAATCAATTACTCCAAGGGCGCGCTAGGAAATGACTGACCAAACAATGCAGTCTTTAGAAGTTTCTTAAATTTAACGTCACTATCCTCATACTTAATACTAACATGGAGGCTATTCCACGCCAACGAACCCGCAACGCTGAAAACACGATCATAGGACTTGCTTTATTGGCTCAGACTGCAATTGTTATGTTCTTTGCACTTGTTTCTACTGATCGGAGTGAACGTTGCCTTTTCGTTGGCATGGGTGTCACGAAGATATTAGAAATATACACTGGCGCTCTCTGGTGTAGCTTTAAACACTGTCAAATATAATTCGTATTTGACTCGCTTTTGAATTCTAAGCCAGTGAAGTTTCTTCAGGAGCGGCGTGATATGACAGTATTTTTGTTGCCCCATAATCAATCGGGCAGCAGCATTGATTACGCTTTGTATTGTGCTTAATTGATTATTTGGCAATCCAGCGTACGTTCCGTTGCAATAATCTAAACGTGACACTACAAAAGAATTTACGAGGGTCCTAGCTTCACTAATAGGTAAATATCTCCTTATATGCTCTAACTGTCTCATTTGGAAGAAACCAGACTTAAGAAGCCCTGATATGTGGGTATCGTAAGACAGATTGCCATCAAAATGAACACCTAGAAACTTTAAACTCTTTGAAGGAGATATTTCTATCCCTCCTATTTTTAAAGGGTCAGAATCTAGAAGATGTTGTCGCCGAGGAGAGGCCACCCACATGAGTTCTGTTTTTGCGGGATTTATTTTAAGTTTATTCTCGGCCATCCATTCTGATTGCCCCATTTTACTTCCAAGGGCTCCCCTACTCACCCAGGGCCAGAAATACCTTCTCAGCTCGCCTCAGGTCACAATAGTGATTGAACATGGATTGATAAAAACGATAAGAGGGTGTATGATACAGAAAAGCTCAGATATCTAATGGATGAAGTCCAGCTCGAAAGAGCGGTGACGTCCATGGATCTAGGGGTGTTATTCGATGCTCGCTTGTCTTTTAGTCTTCACATAACTTTACTATGTAATAGCTCCCTCAAAATGCTTGGTTTTGTCATTAGAAACGCCAAGATCTTTCGTAATATTCAGGTGCTGAAGCTGCTGTATAACTCTCTGGTGAGAAGTCGGTTGGAATTTAGTTCCATTATCTGGGCGCCGCATGAGGTTCGATGATGGTGGAGAGGGTGCAGAAAAAAATTCTGCGATACCTCTATCTTAGGGAGTATGGATATTACCCGTGGCTCTTTCCAACTTCTTTTTTTTTGCTAGGGATGCTAGGCTACCAGTCATTCGAGAGGAGACGAGACATTCACTCGGGTGTTCATTTCTTTCGACTGATAGGCGGTTGTATACACAACTCAGAAATCTTGAGTAATGTAGGTCTGTTCGTCCCTGATAATTGTCTTTGACAAAAGGGCCATAGATTGTTTTATCTCCCACCATGCAGAACCAACCTGCCAATGGTTATGCCGGTAGGTAGAGCAATATCTTTGCTTAATCGTATCACCTCGGAGTTTGACGTATTTTGTGATAGTTTGGCTCATCTGAGGGAAGTACTATCTTTATTATAATTGTTTGGTATATTTATTTTATTGATTTGTCATGCATCTTATGTTTCTCGTTCTTTTTATTAATCTATTATGTATTACTTATTATTGTGTATCTCTAACTTGTATCTTTAGTATATTGGAAAAAAAATTCTGTAATGCTTAAGATATGTTTAAAATAAATAAATGAAATGAAAAGTAAAAATATCCACTCACCGTTGGAGCAGACCGAAGAATTGTCGTGATGACTATCGTCCGAGTCGCTGTCGTCCAGCCGGCGCGGCTGCTCAGGCTCCCGGCGCGCCTCGCTCAAGATGTCCGTGATCATGAAGCGGGAGCGACCCGCCGGCGGGTGGCGGTGGTGGTGAGGCATCGCTTGGACGGTCATGGGATCCGCTGGAGCGGCCCCTGCCGCGTGCGGTACTAGCGTCAGCGCCAGTTCTGAACTACGCCGGTCCGGCCTCAAAAAGCCCTTGGTCCAGTCCAATCCGGCTTCAAATCGAGCAATATCTTGTTACACGATCAAAAGTCCAACAATCAATTGGATATTTATCAAAAAGCCCTTGGTCCAATCCAATCCGGCTTCAATTCGAGCAATATCTTGTAACACGATCAAAAATCCAACAATCAATTGGATATTTATCAAAAAACCTTTGATCCAATCCAGTTCAGCTTCAAATCAAGCAATATTTTGTGACACAATCAAAGACCCAACAATTAGCTTTTGTAATTTGTGTGTTCACAAGCTTGAATTCTTGAACGCACAATCTTTTACAGTCCAGATAAATTGATTTTGATGCCTTCAAATTATGATGCACTTTTCAAAATACCTTTTTGAATAGTCCAATCAATTTGATTAATCTAATTTCAATTGTTGATCGAGTCATTCGCGCATCCTCTTGCTCATGTCCAATTGCACAGTTTCAAGAGTATTGCGAAATTCTTGGATATCAGCAATATGTCTTAGTAAGGACACAGATTGTCTTCGCATTTAGAGCGATGGCACCGAATTAGCAATTAAGCCGAATATATCGCTTCCGCAGTGCGGTTCTCCGTCACCAATTAGGAGTTTCGCCACTTGATCAATGGTCCTACAGCTCAGTCACACTCTCGTGGCTCGGACATTTTTCGTTTTTAATTTTTCATATAAATGCACGATTCTTAATGAGTTTGTGTTTCGCATTTTAAGCAAATCCAATAATACCGTGTCGAAATGTAATGTGTTGTTACACAGAATGGATCGTATCAACTAATTAATTCGCAGTTATGGAGAAGTGTTCACTAATTGGTCGAAATTTGTTCCGATAAAATCTCACACGCCGTTCCAAAAACATATTCTAACATACTTCAATTACCGTGGACGTTTTGCAAGCGCGCTCATCTGCGTTCGATATCGCGCGGAATATGATACGAATATTACACTTTTGTGACGAGGAACGCGAAAATTGCCTTTCGACAAGAGCTCCGCAACCGTTCGGACGGAAGGTTGCGAGAACGGCAAATTGTTGAATTAATTCAATTAAAGTCTTAGCGTTAATGCTAATTCACTCGGGATGCCGGTCCGCCGCTTTCGGCGGCTTTTACAATTCAGTTAACACCGAAAATTTTGTATCGCAGCGCGACTGTTAGCAAATTACTCGCTATCTGATTTAAAAGGCTACGCAACTCTTAGAAGTATTTTGATGAGTTAAGCACTTCACTCGATGCAGTACTGATCTATTTTATCATTTAGTTTTTTGCTGGCTACTTTTTTTGTTTTTATTTTTTTGAATTTAGAATTTTCGCGTTTGTTTTGTTTCTCGTGTGGCTTTATCCGGGGTTCGGTGTGCCGTGTTTAACAATCGCCGTGGTTAATTGGCTGCACACACATGTAGCCTGTGCTCGGATGAGCGCAGTCAGAGTCGCCGGTCACGGAGCGTGCTCGCGGTGATTCCACTCACTTTTAATACAAAATGCTCAGTTTCCACGCTGATGCCGGCCGTTACATCACCAGAAGTGGAAATGTGAAATTAATTTGTTCTGCTAATGTGTTGCCAGTGATTAAAAAATAAAACGATACGTGGCCGATCCGAGATAACTCAGCATTAACAGTTTATTTTTTCCTTAGAAACAATTAAATATAATTAACAAACTATTTTAGATTATCCTGTTCCCACTATACTCGTATATATTTTTATCAGTTTATCAAAGTGTCATTTTATGTAATTTTTACACGTATATATAATATTATATTGTCAATAAATAAATTGATTCACTTGTGATAATTCAACTGGCACTTGTTTTTATTTAAATCGCGTCAGATTCGAATTCGAAATTCGATCGTGGAACGAAAAAAAATCCATTAACGCCGCGCGCACTTCCCTCACGACTGTCAAGAAGCGACTAAAACCGTTTACGTGCGACCGGTTTACCCCACCTGCCCTGGTCGGGTGTCGGCGAATCGGCGCCGGGGAGCGCGGTTTGCCGGCCAATCGGCGGCGCGGGACTCCTCCCGAGGGCGGGGCTTGCGCTGATCTGAGGGGCGGTTCAACTAATTTTGACGTTTGGGCACGAAACGTCATGATTGCTCTTCGGCGAATGGACGCAGCCCCGCGTAGAGGATGTCCCGCGCTTTTTTTACTGTTTTTTTCTCGCTTCTTCTGTTTAATCTTTTTGTTTCTTCGGATTAGGATGCCGGGTATTAAGCTCGGATGTTCGTCTATGGTGGGGGTCGCTAGATATTCTTTATGGTCGTTAAAACATCTCTTATTTTTATCGTTCGTTGAGGCCTCGCACACATCTGCGTCTGTATACACATTCTCATCTCGTTGCGAATGTATTTGTGAGCTACGCGCTAAATTAGTAGAAGAGTAACTTTGATAGAATTAATACAAACTTTTAATGTTTACGTAAAATAGACTATTTATTACCATCAGTTAAGTTCATTTAACAAATCATCCAGAGAGATTATTAATGAATGTTGTTTTTGGCCAGCATGAATCATAAGGGTACCTATTAACCCTCCCTTCCCTGTGATGGGTATCTTCTACACGTTGCTTCTAATAACCATCAATATCTCTATACATTTAAAAAATACAAGGTTAAGATTTTAGGTATTCCTCCATAATATATTTACGCATTGATTAGAAAAATAATATTAATAATAATCAAAATTTACGGGTACATCAATGTTCTCACTGCCCGGCAGTAGCTCACGGGCATGCAACCAGAGTGGACCTATGCACATTCCGTGAGCGTTGCCAGATGTTTTTTTTAAATGTTTTTAGCAAATAAATCTAAATTTTTAACTTCAATTATAATTAATTAAGGGGATTATCTATGAAAAACTAACTAACTAACCATCACGCCGTCTCCCCGGAGGGGTAGGCAGAAAGAATGGACTGCCACACTTTTCTTTCCTGAAATATTTCTCTCGCTTCCGCAACATTCATACATCTTGTCATGCACGCGCGTCGATTTCTCCGACTCCTCACGTGACCGATATTTAATATTTGATTGATTTGATCGTGCCACGTTTTCCTCGGTCTTCCTCTATTTCTGGTTCCATTTACATCATTAACATATAATTTTTTTACCATTCTTTCTTCATACATTCTTTCCATATGTCCAAACCATCTTAATGATCCTTTCATTATTTTGTTCATGACACCATCATTCGCACCGCATTCAATTCTTATATTTTCATTCGACACTCTATCATACACAGAGTATCCACACATTCGTCTAGGTGTTCTCATTTTTACTGCATTTATTCTACTTTCATCCTTCTTTTGCCAGTTCGATGCTTCGCAGTTCGAAGGGTCGGTAGAAGAACACCATTATGCACTGCCATTCTAGTTTTTTTGGATAGGTTTTTGTTTGCGATGACAACTCTAAGTGAACCATTCACTTTGTTGCCTGCCCCTTCTTTCAATATCCCACTCCACTCGGCCATTTCTTGTAAACATGTACGTACCTATACGTTAACGATGTAAATGGAATACGGAGTCGAGGTAGACTGAGGAAAACATGGCATGACCAAATTAATCAAATTTTAAAGGTTGGTCATGTTAGAAGCCGGAAGAATCGACGTGCATGTATGACTCGCTATATGAATGTGTAGAAAACTAGAGAGGTGTGTCAGGATAGAGTAGTGTGGCGGTCCATTCTCTCTGCCTACCTCTTCGGTGAAACGGCGTGATGGTTTGTTGTTTTAGTTGAAATTGAAATTTTACATGTTAATAATGAAATATATCTTTGAATAATCTAGAAATTTTAGAAATTAATAAAGCGATTAAAAAATAAAGAAAATATTATAAATAATCAAATAAATTTAATATCAAGTCCAATAATTGATTCAATTCCTTTTTTGTACGATTAATACCTGGATCCAATTAGAACTTCTTCTTCAGCTTATCGCCGTCCACTCTTGGACAAAAGCCTCCTCCATGTCCATGTCGATCTCTCCTGCGCAGTCTGCATCCATAGCACCCCAAGAACTTATTTTAGATTTATTCGAAATTTGCTATAACAAATGCATTAACTAATTAATACGGATGAAAACGTCAGTTTTCTAGAAGTTTTATTATATTTCATGGGAATGACATGTTTCGCCCATCTAAGGAATTATCAAATGTCACATTTGATAATGCCTTAGAAGGGCGAAACATTTCATTCCCATAAACTATAATGAAACTTCTAGAAAACTGACGTTTTCATTTGCATTAATTATTTAATATGGAAATTTACATCATTGTTCAAGAAACAATAAATAAATGCATTAACGTTAGAAAAAAATCTTTTTAATATCTGTCAAAACTGAAAATTTTGTTAAAATATATAGAACACTGATGAAGAGTTTCTGTGTCCGAAACAACGAGCTTTCTCTCCATCTCTTTGGTGGTCCACTACCCTCTGGAGTCTCGTGAATCACGATCTTAGAAATTCTTGCTGTATCCATTCTATAGATGTGGTCCCTCCAGAATCTTCTTCTCTGCTTACTCTATCTCACTATATCTTCAATGTTGCAGGATTTTGCGAATTTCTTCATTGGGTATCCTATATCTAAGGGTTCTCCCCATAATAGCTCGCAATGTTCACACTTCTGCTACTCTTATTTGTTTATTTATACACAATACACAAATGAGACATAACAAACGAAAAACATTTAGGCGCCTCATTTGGACACAAAACGGTGTTACAAAGATAAGACAAAGATAAAACATCATGAAACCAAAAAATCATATACATCAGAAGGAACCCTAAAATATGTCGACGTCAGTGAATCAACTCTTTTCAAAATTTGTAGTATATTTTTTATGAATACTGCCTCACTGACACTGAAAATGTCCAATCCGAGACGATTAGATTCAACGTCCGAATTGTTCTTCCTACTGGCATGTCCAAAGGCAGGTTGGTTCTGCGTGACGGAGCAAAGAACAATTGTTGTCAGCGCTGTCGCAGGTAATTATCAGGAACAAAAATAACTATTTGCTCCAGAACATAAGGGTTTTCAATAAAGCCCCGAATCAGTTTGAAAAAATGCGTTAACATTAATCCTTCCCTCCTCAGTTCGAGGGAGTTATACCCCAGCATACCCAAGAGAAATGCTATTGGATAGAGCCAAGGATATACCCCGTACTCTCTCATGTAGAGTGTTCTCAAGATTTTCTTTTGAACCCTCTTCAACATGAGAGAATACTGAGCCTCATGAAGACTCCATATAGCGGCACCTCCCTCGAGCCTGCTGCTGACTAAGGAGTTATATAGAGTTCTTAGGAACCGGGTGTCTCTGAAAACCCTAACAGTTCGAAGAACAAAACCCAGTATCTTTAACGAAACGTCACATACCTTCTCGATCTGAGCACGAAATGTCAATCGACTTTCGTGAATTATCCCAAGATCTCTGACAGTAGATACACGTTTGAGACTTTATAAATGGTGCACTCAATATATCTCTCAAGAATTAGGCTCTCTTGTAAAGGCTCTCAAGAATTTATTTTGAACCCTCTCCAACATGAGAGAATACTGAGCCTCATGAGCACTAGTTGAGAATACTCTTAAGAGTTGTTTGGTTCTGACAGTGTCTGCTCTTGCTTCGATTACGTAATGCTTACAAAAGATAGTTCCTCTCAGGCATCCGGAGATAATTGCTACTTTATTGGTCTGTTTTTTTAATTCATTGTACAGATCGCTGCAACTAGATATCTCCACACCCAGATATCTGAACTTTATGACCTGTTCTATGGGTTTATCGTTTACAACCAATTTGCATTTGAGAGGCTGTCTGGATATTGTTATACATTTTGTTTTGGCGACGGATATCATCATATTATACTTCTCAGACGCAGAATACCTATTATACAAATGTCAATATCATGTTTCACTTCCATACATCAGGGTTTTCTATACACACCTTTTATCGTGACTGAACACAAAAATTAATAATTATTAAAGCAGGTTGCATCCCCTTTCGGGGGGGAACGCGTGATGGTTAGTTAGTTTTTAGTAACACCTTCTTATTCTTCTTCCTCTTAGTTTAGGTCGTATGACCTGTTTGTGACGGTGGGCTGTTCTGGGATGATGATGCCCAGCCATCTCTCCATCTCTTTGGCGTCCTTCCTGGTAATCATCTTTAACAATTTTTTGGGTTTTCATCTTTAACAATTTTTGCAATTATTGTATTCTCCATGCGGTCCACGTGGTCTCTCCAAAAGCGCCTTCTGCTTCTTCCCCATCTCACTATGTCATCTACACCACAGACAGAACTTATCGTTTCATCTCTGATCCGATCTCTGATGATTTTGCCTGCGATGGAGCGTAGGGTTCGCATTTCTGCTACTCTAAGAAGGTTCTTAGTTCTATTGGTATCGGCTCTGAACTTTATTCCATAAGTCATAATGGGGCGAACGCATGCCTTGTATATCTTGACTTTACTTTCGGTTAGCATGTATTTGTTGCTCCATATGGTGTCGCGCAAGCAGCCAGCCACGGCTGTCGCTTTGTTGGTTTGTGCTCACATCTCGTAATATAGGTAGCACAGGTAGCACAGTAGCTACCGATCTCTATGCCTACAATTATAACAGGCAAGTAACAGCGTTTTGCATAATTGTACAAAAAACAATAAACGACATAAGGATATTAGCAGATGAGAAGATTCCCTCCCTAGCAACGAATCAACTCTATCGATTATCTCAAGAACAACGGCTCGCTTTAACCTATCCAACAATGGAGTAACATTAATTACATTATGAGAAATGAATACATTTACTCTGTGTAAACTGGGGCGAAGGCATTTTTATAAACCACAGTTCATAACGATGTTTTTTGAAAGGTTTAATAGATATTTATTAAGATTTTTTTATGAAAATCTTAATAAATGACAAAGTTTGGGATGTGCAAGGTGCCTTTATGAATGGCAGAGGATGTATGGATCAAATTTTTGGACTTCGTACATTGACAGAGAAGTTTCTGGCCAAAAACCGCAAACTTTTCTGTGCATTTGTCGACTTGCAAAAAGCATATGATTACGTTAATAGAGAAAAGTTGTGGGAAATTTTGTCTGAATATGGAATAAGTACAAAACTGATCACGGCAATTAAGTCGCTATACACAGAAAGCACTGCTAGTGTCAGAGTAAATGGAGATCTTACAGCCTGGTTTGATATCAATAAAGGTGTCAAACAGGGTTGCGTAATGTCCCCGTGGTTATTTAATCTGTATATGGACAAATGTATGAAAGAGCTGAAAGGGTTGGATGTAGGTGCCAAAATGAGCGGAGTGTCAGTAAGCTGTCTCTTGTATGCGGATGACGCTGTCCTTCTTGCAGACAACGAGCATGAACTACAAGTCCTGGTGAATTGTATGTATGAGGTATGCATGCGAAATGATCTGATGATGAATGTTAATAAGTCCAAGGTAATGATTTTTGAAAAGGAAGAAACCATGACAGTCTGCAACATTAGCGTGAATGGTGAAAATTTGGAGCAAGTAGTTGAGTTCGTGTATTTAGGTAGTATGTTTACAAGAGATGGGCGAGTGGAGAGGGATATTGAAAGAAGGGTTGGGGCAGGTAACAAAGTGAATGGTGCACTTAAAGTTGTCATCGCAAACAAAAACCTATCAAAAAAAGCTGGAATGGCAGTGCACAATGGTGTTCTTCTACCGACCCTTATGTATGGAAGCGAAGCATGGAACTGGCAAAAGAAGGATGAAAGTATAATCAATGCAGTTGAAATGAGATCTCTTAGAAGAATGTGTGGATACTCTGTGTATGATAGAGTGCCGAATGAAAATATAAGAAGTTAATGCGGTGCGAATGATGGTGTCATGAACAAAATAATGAAAAAATCATTAAGATGGTTTGGACATATTGAAAGAATGAATGAAGAAAGAATGGTAAAAAAAATTATATGTTAATGATGTAAATGGAACCACAAATAGAGGAAGACCGAGGAAAACGTGGCATGATCAAATAAATCAAATATTGAATGTCGGCCATGTGAGGAGTCAGAGAAATCGACGCGCGTGCATGACACGATGTATGAATGTTGAGGAAGCGAATTGAGAAATATGTCAGGAAAGAAAAGTGTGGCAGTCCATTCTTTCTGCCTACCCCTTCGGGGAGACGGCGTGATGGTTAGTTAGTTAGTTTTTTTTTATGAATTAAATGCAATTCGATACATGGAAATTCCATAAAGCCCATAAGCCACTGTGTAGAACCAATCTCCCTAAGGCAGTGATAACCAAAGTGGTCCGTACGTACCCCCAAGGGTCCCTGGGATATTTAAGGGGGTCCAAAAAATTGATTTGGGGGCGAAAATCGGCCGGTCGAAATCGACGACGACCTTTTTTCAGCTCAACAGCGACTTCCAGTCAGTAGAATTCGGTCCGATTTTTCGAATGTCCGATTTTTCGATTTTTGGACCGGAAGTCGCCGATGACCTAAAAAAACCAAAAAAGGTCGCCGCCAAATCTACCTACTAACTGGAAGTCGCTAATGAGCTTAAAAAAGGTGGTGATCGAAAAATATCCATTATAATTTATCTTGTTTCTTTTTATATCTTTTTTTAATAGTTCTTAATTTAAAAAAAAGATTGAGAACAGAATCATAAACGCATTGGAAAATATCTGTAAAGGTAACCCTTTTTTTTAAATAAATTTAATTGAAATAGAAATTAAAATAGAAATAAAATAGGTACTTATTGTTTCTCAAACAATGATGTAAAATTACATTTTAAATAAATTATACCAATGAAGACGTCTGCTTTCTTGAAGTTTTATTATAATATATGAGAATGACATGTCGCCTGTAAAAGTGATTATCAAATGATAATGAAGTCTCCGGACATTCAATGTGCCTTCGAAAGGCGAAATAAGGGTATAATTCTCATAAATTACAATAAAACTTCTAGAAAATTGACGTCTTCATTCGTATTAATCAAACTAGAGCTGATACATAATAGTGAAGAGCAACGAAGATTCCGTAAAAAACCATCCAGTAACCTGATAAAACAGTATTTAACTCAACTAACTAATTAACAATTAAAACAATCATCCGAACAGTAGTGACCTATGGGTGTGAGGCGTGGACGATGACAGCGAAATCTGCAGAGCGACTGGATACTTTTGAGAGAAGGGTGCTGCGCAGAATTCTGGGGCCTGTGAATGACGGTGAAGGCTGGAGAGCGGCATGATGACGAGCTGTACCATATTTACAAAGCTCCCAGTCTCTCCACACAGGTCAGACTGAATAGACTGAGATGGGCCGGTCACGTGCAGAGGATGCCGTCATCGCGAACCCCAAAAAGATTGCTGGAGTGGCACCCAGGTGGTAGAAGACCAATTGGACGACCAAGGCTGCGATGGGAGGATGAAGTTGGGAGAGATGGAACAAGATTGTTAAGAGTGTCAGATTGGAGGGTCGAAGCGGAGGACAGGAGGAGTTGGAGGCGAAGAATACTGGAGGCTAAGGCTCGATATGGGCTGTAGGGCCATCGAAGAAGAAGAACTAATTAACCATCACACCGTCTCTCCGAAGGAGTAGGCAGAAATAATGGACCGCCACACTGTTGTCTACTGACAAACTTCTACCTGAAGCTGAAAGAAAAACGCATAAATGTAGGTAACCGAAGTGGAGTAATACTTTATCAATTCAACGCACGCCCTCACTCAGCAAAAATGACCAGTGAAAAAATCCAAGACTTAAAGTGGGAAATTATACCTCACCCTCTATATTCACTAGATCTTGCTCCGTCTGACTATCATCTATTTCGGTCTATGGAGCACTCCTTGAAAATTTCGTAAACGTCAATGATCAAAATAACCTCATCCGATATTTTAATTCATAACCAGAATTTTTTTATAAAAGGGGTACGAAAAATTACAAAATAGATTGAAAGAGGTTATCAATAATGATTATATTTTGTAATTTTAGGTAAAAACTTTTTTTAAATAAATTTTAATGCGACACAACAAAATAATGGTTTAATTCCTGGTCCAACTAATATAAAAGAAATGCTATTGGAATAAAATACATAATACAATTGGAGTCGCGATGGTAAAACCGACCCCGGAAAGAGTGGTCTTATGGATGCTATTTTGTTTTTTAGAGTTCACTTGTTCCTGGGATTCCACGGTGCGCGTCTATAACACATTATATTACTCTAACTGATAATATCCACCATTTGTCGGAGAACTGACACGCCCCACAAGTGTAGTGATCCATCTCCATTATCAATTTATTTATATTTGCACGCTTTATTAACCTGAATCAATTTTTCTTATCAAATATTATAGTGAGGAGTCGGAGAAATAGCCCGTGACTTAAGTCGATGAAAACGATGATTAAATTAAATTAATTACCCTTCGAATTGCTTGCTCACCCACCGTACTCTCTAGATCTGGCACCCAGCGACTACTGCCTTTTTGCAGATATCAAAATGATGTTCCAGGGAAAGAAATTTGGCCCAAATGAAGTGTTTGCCGAAACTGGGGCCTATTTTGAGAGCAAAGTAGTTAGTTTAAAACAAATAAACCATCACGTCGTTTCCCGGTAGACAAAGAGAATGAACTGCCACACTACTCTATCCTGACATATCAATCTAGCTTCCTCCATATTCATATTACGAGTCATACACGCACGTCGATTCTTCCGACTTCTAACATGACCAACCTTAAAAATTTGATTAATTTGGTCACGCCTTATTTTCCTCGGTTCCACCTCGTACTTAATTTACATCGTTAACGTATACTTTCTTAACCATTATTTTTCCATCCATGTGCTCCATATATCCGAACCAATGCAGCGACCTTTTCATAATTTTGGTCATAATAAATTCCTCCGCTCTACTTTCGTTTTTTATATCAGCATTTGAAATTCTGTCATACATCGTTCTACTACATATACGTCTTAGGGACCTCATCTCTACCGCATTTAATCTGCTCTCATCCTGCTTCAGCCAGTTCCATGCTTCGCTTTCATACACATGGTGGGGGACTATAACTCTATTTTGAACGCCCATTTTCGCTTAGTTTTATTCCACTTGAATTTATAGCTTTGACCGGTTTCGACAGCTTGCAGTTGATGCATTCTTCCAAATCAGCAACTTATATGTTTGTTATGTTTTATAGAAGAAAAAAAATAAGAATTTAATTCGATAGGCGGTTATATCACAATTGACCAATTCCAATTATAAATAATAATGAAATAAATCGATGTTTTTTTTATTACTTCTATTTTTTTCTTTATTTCGACAGCGACCGGTTTCGCCAGGCTCGCTGGCATCGGCAGACTGGTGCCACTGTTACAAACTTACTCCTTTATATATTGTACTTACAGATCAGGGGTGGTAAACATGATTGAGTTATGTATAATTATTTTTAGGTTATTTTTGTATATGTCATGTATATCGCCTCTTCTTTCCACCTTCGTTTTACAGATGACATTGTCATTCTGGCGGAATCTGTGGGGTAGCTAGAAGGCATGCTAGATGAACTGAACACTGCATCCAGACGAGTGGGTCTCGGGATGAATTTGGACAAGACGAAAGTCATGTATAATGAACATATTATCCCGAAATCAGTCACCGTTGATGGGTCGGCTCTCCTAGTGGTACAATATTACACATATCTTGGCCAAATCATACAATTAGGTAGAAACAATTTCGAGAAAGAAGCCGACCGAAGAATTCAGTTGGGTTGGGCGGCCTTTGGAAAATTACGTCATGCTCTCACCTCTAAAATACCACAATGCCTCAAGACTAAAGTCTTCAACCAGTGCGTCTTGCCGGTCATGACATACGGAGCGGACACGTGGACACTGAGCCTGGCGAAACCGGTCGCTGTCGAAATGAAGACAAAAGTGGAAGTAATTAAAAAACATCATTTTATTTCATTATTATTAATTCAATTATCTTTTTCCACGAAATACACGTTAGCGCGAAGCTTTTCCGATGCCACTCCAACGGTAAGTACCCACTGATTCCATGTACAAATGCAGATAACCATTGTTCCGACGATTACCTGTAAATGAACAATTAAAAATGTTTTAATTACACCCATTGTTGGCTCTCGTAAAATAACCATGACAGCACGAAATAGCAAATCTCGCGGTAAGATGCAGCCGCACCGGCTTAAATCCAACAGCAACACATTCGAAACAGAAAGAAAATTATTTTATTTACTCTATTCTTAATAAATTTTTGTTGATTGCACTGTAGTCTGCCGTCCACAGCGCTAGTTTTTTTTTTTAATTCCATTTTCTTTAACCATTCATTTTGAATTATTTGAATATAGAAGCAATTTGAATGATTATTCAAGTAATTATTGTTACAAATCATTCTTTTATAATGTAGGTACAACTGTAATGCAATTTTTTTTCTAGAATAAACATGAATTCTTAAGGATTGATTGTATCTAAATAGAGACGAAGATGTAAATTGTTTTTTTGGAAACAGAATATGGTGGTCGTGATGGTTTGTTTGTTTGTTTGTTTGTCAAGAATGTGCGAAGTATGCAATAAGTATGACCGTGATTCATGAAATTTAATTGTATCTCAATAGAGACGAAGATGCAAACTGGAAACTGAATATGGTTGATCAAGGTGTTTACAGGACTTATGACCTGTCATTGGTTGGGTTAAGCGCACGCTTTATGTAATTACAACATTCCCCATTCCACATATTTCTTTATGACATGTAAGACATATTTTTGGAGGTTGTATATATGTTACAAATCTATGCTTAACTTCACATGTCAGTTTCAATACGCCATCTATATAGATTTTGATTACATATGTTAATCTTTTTAAGATTAATCTATATAATCCACACACTAACGCCATCTATGGAGATTAATTTTTAGCATTTAGCAGAACTACTTTATTAATACAATGTGAAGGCTATCGCCATTAGCGCATTGTTAGAAGCCGCACGGAGATGTCACTCCTATCTATATGCCAAAGAATTGACCAGAATGATTACAATATTTTTTGTGAATGTATACTTATACTTGTATACGAATACTGGGCGCTTTTTTGTGAATGTATACTTATACTTGTATACGAATCCAGGCGGCTTCTAACAATGCGCTGATGGCGATAGCCTTCACATTGTGTTAATAAAGTATTTCTGCTAAATGCTAAAAATTAATCTCCATAAATGGCGGTAGTGTGTGGATTATATAGATTAATCTTAAAAAGATTAACATATGTAATCAAAATCTATATAGATGGCGTATTGAAACTGACATGTGAAGTTAAGCATACATTTGTAACATATATACAACCTCTAAAAAATTGTCTTACATGGTCATATAGAAATAGGTGGAATGGGGAATGTTGTAATTACATAAAGCGTGCGCTTAACCCAACCAATGACAGGTCATAAGTCCTGTAAACACCTTGATCAACCATGTTCAGTTTCCAGTTTGCATCTTCGTCTCTATTGAGATACAATTAAATTTCATGAATTAATCACCCACGGTGGGTGAAATCCAGTATTCGTATACAAGTATAAGTATACATTCACAAAAAATATGACCGTGATGGTTTGTTGTTGTTGTTGCACTTATTATTAGTAATTTTGTTTTCGGATGACGTTGGCTGGAGTATTGTGCGGTGCAAAGTCTTAAACTTGAACATTCAACGGAAGCAGTAACAACACAATGTAACGGAGGAAATAACAGAATCCGTTGTCATGGAGATCACAATGTCATAATATGTAAATGTTATAAGTTCTAAATTTGAATAAACTTAATTCAGAGTGTAAATTAACGAGCGCATTAAATTTCACCTAGAAAATAGAAAAAGTAACAAAAACCGACAAACCATCACGCCGTTTCCCCAGAAAAATAGTCAGAGTGAATGGAATATATCCTTACACCTCTCTAGATTCCTACACGTTCATACAGCGTATAATACACGCACGTTGATTCTTTCCACTTTTAAAAATTTATTCAAATGGTTAAGCCATATTATTATTATTATTATTATTATTACTATTAATATTATCTAGTTGATAAAACGGTGCATCTTCTACAGCGACCTTGAGATGAGTAATTCATAAAAATGGCGCTCTATAAATTTTCCAATTTATTATTATTATATACTCCTCTGTTTTCTTCAACTACTTACTCCATTCACATCGTTGACGTATTCTTTCTTCATCTACGAGGTCTGTTTAAAAAGTATCGCGAATTTTATATTTTTTCAAAAAGCATTTATTTATTCATGAATATCTATTTTGTCCCCTTCAAAGTAATTCCCCTCGGATATAATACATTTATGCCAACGTTTTTTCCAATCCTCGAAGCACTTAAAATAATCATTTTTTGTGATCTTGTTCAGCTCCTCCTTCGATGCCGTCTTTATCTCCTCAATCGTGGCGTAGCGTCGTCCTTTCATGGGCCTCTTCAGTTTTGGAAACAGGAAAAAGTCACAGGGGGCCAGGTCTGGGGAATACGGTGGCTGCGGCACCATTACTGTGTTGTTTTTGGCCAAATATTCGCGCACAAGCAACGATGTGTGAGCAGGGGCGTTATCATGGTGCAAAAGCCAGTTTTTGTTCTTCCACAAATCCGGGCGTTTCTGGCGGATTGCTTCGCGCAAATTGCGCATAACTTGCAGGTAATATTCCTTATTGACCGTACTACCCTGTGGCAAGAACTCATGATGCACCACGCCCCTGCAATCGAAGAAAACTGTGAGCAAAACCTTCACGTTCGACCGAACTTGGCGCGCTTTTTTTGGTCTTGGCTCATGCGGCAGCTTCCATTGGGATGATTGAGCTTTGGTTTCCACGTCATAACCATAAACCCATGATTCGTCACCAGTTATGACCCTCTGGAGCACATTTGGGTCGTCACGGACCGAGTCCAACATCTCCTGAGCAATGTTAACGCGATGCTGTTTTTGGTCGAAATTGAGCAATTTTGGCACGAATTTCGCGGCGACCCGACTCATGCCCAAATCATTGGTTAAAATCGAATGGCACGAGCCAATCGATATGTTTAGGTCCTCAGCAACTTCTCTAACGGTGATTCGACGATTGGCTAATACTATTTTCTTCACTTTATCAATGTTTTCGTCTGTTGTTGACGTGCTCGGGCGTCCGGCACGCTCTTCGTCGTTCATATCTTCTCGGCCCTCTGAGAACATTTTGTACCACCGATAAACGTTGCTTTGGTCCAAGGTAGCTTCACCATATGCCACAGTCAACATTCGAAATGCGTCCGCGCACTTTATTTTGTTTTTCACACAAAATTTGATACAGATTCTTTGATCCATTTTTTGGAATAGGCAAAAATCGAAGACGAGCCAAAACACATCCAAGCAAAACAGCTGTCAAAAATTAACTAAACATTCAAAATGGCCGACCTTGTCAGCATAAGTAAGGGACATGAGTACCAACATAACGCTACAAAAAAATCAAAAATCAAATATACGTAGCCAGCGGAAATTCAAAATTCGCGATACTTTTTGAACAGACCTCGTATGTCAATTCATTATTATTATTTTACAAGATTTTTATGAATGCACTCAAACTATTGCAAGCATTCTCACTGAAATGAACGGAATATATTGGTACTAACTTACTAACTAACTAACCATCACGCCGTTTCCCCGGAAGGGTAGGCAGAAAGGATGGATCTCCACATTGTTCTATCCTGACATAACTCTCACGCTCACGCCTCTTAATTTGGTCATGCCATGTCTTCCTTGGCCTTCCTCGACTTCGTTTTCCATTCACACTACTTGTATATATCTTTTTAACCATTCTTCCCTCATCCATTCGTTCCATATGTCCAAACCATCTTAGTGACCCTTTCTTGATTTTATTTATCACGCATTCATCCGCCTTACAAATTTGTACTAGGGCAACGCTTCTGCTCAACTAATCTTCCTATTGCAGAGGAGTTCGCCAAGTGAAGTGCGGATTTCCTTGAATTTAGGCTGTCCGTTATACAGATTTCGGATATATATCGAGAACTCGGCCGTGCTAGAGGGTGTTGGTCTTTTTGTCCCTGATAGATTTTTCCGACAACGACAGCACAGATTGTTTTACCAACTGGCCACCAGAACCAATCTGCCTCTGGTGACACCGGTGGGAAGAGCAATTAGTATGCTGAACGCGGTCTCCTCGGAGATCGACGTCTTTTATATTAGTGAAGGTACATTCAGGGGACAAATACTCTTGACTTTAGAAAGTATCTTGTTTTCCTAATGTCGAACCATCACTAATGCGTTCCTGGTACTTTGTTATATTTTTATAATATTTTACCTGTACTCAATAGATGCCTTAAACATTTTCCTGTTTGCAATGTCTTTTGAGTTAATAAACTGATTTGATTTGAAACATAACGCACGGACTGTAACGCTTTGAAGACTGTCCAGCAGAGTTTATAATGGATTCTTTCTGGACTTTTAAGCCAGAGATCTTTAATAATTTCCGTGCTTACCTTCACACACTTTCGTGCAAAACGCAGATGATTGAAACATTATATTTATGCCTTCATTTGTGAAGAGTTTTTGACATATTCATTTCAAATCGGACTGTTTAATAATATGTTAAAATGATTATAATTTCATAAAATACAGTTTTTAAACGGTATTTGATTGACCAGTGTGCCGATGTTCTGGCACGTAGGACACCACCGACAGTCGGTGAGACTAATTAGCCACTTCCGGGGGTAGGTACTATGTCGTTCCTGTTCCTGTAGGTACTTACTTACTTAATTAAATCGGTACTTAGTTTGTACGCCTGCCTGGTGTCGTCCAAAATATGTATTAAAATGTTCATTTCATGGTGTAGCAAATATGCTACAAATTGAAAAATCAAACTAATACTCGTATATACGAATTTTTTATGAATTAAGAAACCGTTTTTTACACTTTAGAGTTTATTTTTCTGGACAAGTTTCAAATACTTTACACCTTGGATGTGTGATGATAAAAAGTTGAATAAATGTTAAAATTATAAAAATATAAAATGATAAAATGATAAAATGATAAAATGATAAAATGATAAAATGATAAAATGATAAAATGATAAAATGATAAAATGATAAAATGATTAAATGATTAAATGATAAAATGATAAAATGATTAAATGATAAAATGATAAAATGATAAAATGATAAAATGATAAAATGATTAAATGATTAAATGATAAAATGATAAAATGATAAAATGATAAAATGATAAAATGATAAAATGATAAAATGATTAAATGACAAAATGATAAAATGATAAAATGATAAAATGATAAAATGATAAAATGATAAAGTGATAAAATGATAATATGATAAAATGATAAAATGATTAAATGATTAAATGATAAAATGATAAAATGATAAAATGATAAAATGATAAAATGATAATATGATAAATATAAATGATAAATATAAATGATAAAATGATAAAATGATTAAATGATAAAATGATAAAATGATAAAATGATAAAATGATAAAATGATAAAATGATAAAATGATAAAATGATAAAATGATAAAATGATAAAATGATAAAATTGTAAAATTATAAAATTATAAAATTATAAAATTATAAAATGATAAAATAATAAAATTATAAAATTATAATATTATAAAATAATAAAATAATAAAATTATAAAATTATAAAATAATAAAATAATAATACTATAAAATTATAAAATTATAAAATTGTAAAATTATAAAATTATAAAATTATTGAATTATTAAATTATAATATTATAAAATTATAAAATTATAAAATTATAAAATTATAATATTATAAAATAATAAAATAATAAAATTATGTAATTATAAAATTATATAATTATAACATTATAAAATTATATAATTATAAAAATATAAAACTACAAAATTATTAAATTATAAAATTATAAAATAGCATCAGCACCGACTGTTTTATCTCCCAACATGCAGAACCAATCTGCCACCGGTGATGCCGGTGGGGAGGGCAATCAAACCGCTAAAAATGATCACTTCATCTTTCATATAAGTCAATGTATGTTCAGAAGACAAATACTCTTGACTTTAGAGAGTATCTTGTCTTCCTGCCGTGGAACTATCTCTCATGCGTTCCAAATATTATAAGTGTTCCCAATAGATGCCTTAAACTTTGATTATGTTTGTATTATCTTTTAAGAAAATAAACTGATTTGATTTGATTTGATTCCCCAGTTAACGAAAGTCCCGCGTATACAGGGGACGCCTATGGATTGCACGAGTGAAGATGACGACCGCTGCATTAGTGTTGCTACGTCCTAAAACAGTTTCGGGTGAGTGGGTAAGTTCATAAAATGATTTATTAATTATGAATACGTATTTTTTATTTTTTATATTCCCCATAACTTTGTGTTGCGGGTGTTTAATGTTTCTTTTTTTATATCCAACAAACCCTTTATTAAAAAAAATTAAATTAAAAACCAAACATGTTACGGACACATAAACCCTGACACAAAATATGTGTCAAAACTGACCACATTCGTGAAATTAAAATAAAAAAATTAAAAACTAACGAACTAACTAACAATCACGCCGTCTCTCCGAAGGGGTAGGAAGAAAGAATGGACTGCCACACTTTTTTTCCAGACATATTTCTCTCGATTCCTCAACATTCATAAATCGTGTTGTGCACGCGCGTCCATTTCTCTGACTCCTCACGTAGCCGACATTCAATATTTGATTTATTTGATCGTGCCACGTTTTCCTCGGTCTTCCACTATTTCTGGTTCCATTTACATCGTTAACATATAATATTTTTTACCATTCTTTCTTCATTAATTCTTTCCATATGTCCAAACCATCTTAATGATCCTTTCATTATTTTGTTCATACCATAACAACATTAGCACAGGTTTCACTTCTTATATTTTCATTCGACACTCTATCATACACAGAGTATTCACACATTCGTCTAAGAGATCTCATTTCTACTGCATTTATTCTACTATCATCCTTCTTTTGCCAGTTCCATGCTTCGCTTCCACACATTTAGGTCGGTATAAGAATACCATTTTACATATATTTTATAAACTGTAAATTTAAAAAACTTTGTTCTATGTATCACAATTGTATCTTCATTTTTCGTGACAGCTATTTCGTCAACCTATGTTGACATCAGCAGGTATTACAATAATATGAGTACCTATATCAAATGTCAAATTTTCGGGATTGTTTTTTTGAAAAAATAAAATATAAAAAATTACATTTGATATATTATTGTAACACCTGATGATGTCAACATAGGTTGACGAAACAGCGGTCGCGAAAAGAAAAATACAATTTTGATATATAAAACAAAGTTTTTTTAAACTGTTTAATTCAATAACTTTGTTTTATGTATCACAATTGTATTTTATTTTACGCGACAGCTGTTTCGTCAACCTATGTTGACATCATTAGGTGTTACAATAATATAACGAATGTCAAATTTTCGTAATTTTTCGAACCTTTATGTCGCACCGTGAGTGTAAAACCGAAACAAGTGCAAATATACAGTTTGGAGATATGCGAGTTTAAAGACTTCATATTGCTTGGAAAAACTGTTTTTTCTTTAAATAATCCAATGATTTTCGGTTTATAAGTATATTACTTTAAACTGAATATCATTGGTTTATTAAAAAAAAACAGTTTTTCCAAGCAATATAAAGTCTTTAAACTCCCATATCTCCAAACTGTATATTTGCACTTGTTTCGGTTTTACACTCACGGTGCGATTTTATAATGTTAAAGTATCATCGTGTTTCGGCCAAAACAATGGACTATATATTTTTTTATTTAATGGGCGATTTGAATTGACCGTTCTATTTCGGTCCTGCCCCAGGTAATGAGTGTCGGTTATCCGTTTAATATGTTAATTATTATTCTAATTTAACGTGTTATAAGCGAGGGTGGACTGTTCGCGTGTTCCTGTACAATCCAGATAGAGATTCCCTCAGTACGCAGGCTGCTTCAATAATTATTGCCCGTGGTATTCAGTCACGATAAAAGGGAAATTGTTACACTCTAGACTACAAGTGTTGGAACATTGTACGTAACAGTGTAAGCACAAGTCTCATTGCAATATTTAATTGACTAACTGACTAACTAACCCTCACGCTGGCTCTCTGAAGGGGTCATTCATTTCTGGGCGATGACTTGGCCTCCTCCACAACGGTCCTCCACTGACTTCTGTCTCTGGCCATCTCTCTCCATTCCCCAGCTACTTCCATTTTCTCCCAATCTTCTTCCACGCAATGCGCTAATGGCGATAGCCTTCACATTGTGTTAATAAAGTAGTTTGGCGTTAGTGTGTGGATTATATAGATTAATCTAAAAAAGATTAACATATGTAATCAAATCTACGTAGATGGCGTATTGAAACTGACATGTGAAGATAAGTATAGATTTGTAGCATATATACTACCTCCAATTTACATGGTCATAAAGAAAATAGGTGGAATGGGGAATGTTGTAATTACATAAAGCGTGCGCTTAACCCAACCAATGACAGGTCATAAGTCCTGTAAACACCTTGATCAACCATATTCAGTTTCCAGTTTGCATCTTCGTCTCTATTGAGATACAATTAAATTTCTTACACGCAATCCGCACATATTTTCCTCGGTCAGCCTCTTGGTCTCTTTTCGCAGGGCACCCATCTGGATATACTCGTAATTTGTGGTGTTCTGGCATTCTTTCCACAAGGCCAGCCCACCGTAAGCGTCGAAACCTACAGAATCTCACTACTGTTTCCTGGTTAATCAGTACTTCAAGTTCAAGGTTTCTTTTAATTCTGTAAGTCCCATCCTCCAGCGTGGGTCCAAATTTTTTTCTAGAAAGAAGTCTACAGATAAGGAGGGATGGCTTCACACTTACCCATTTCTTATCTTAATAGATGGCACTAGTGTAGGACCTACCAATAGTGAAGTTATTAAAAAATATTAACAAATATACAAGTTCCAAAAAAATTGTCAGACGTGGTATCGTAAGAAGGGCGCAATGGTGAATGTTGTTAAACATACAGTGATCGCTTAACCCAAACAATGACATAAGTCCTGTAAACGCCTCGACTACCATATTCTGTTTCCAAATAATTTACATCTTCGTCTCTATTGAGATACAATTAATGCTTAAAAAATGATTAATTTGCATTTGATTGGGAATGCGAGCTTGGGAGATTTAATGAAGACAAAGTATTTAACTAGAAGGGAGTAAAAGGAGATTAATTTTTAAATCTCAATTATTGTATCGAATTTTAAATGCGTTGTTATATTAGTCTTTCTTTGTTTAGTCTTCCTTGTCTTCCTAATGTCGAACCATCTCTCATGCGTTCCTGGTATAATACGAGTTTATATAATATTTATCTTCATCTTCTTGGCGCTACATCCCGGTGTGGGATTTGGCCTCCTCCACGATGATCCTCCACTGACTTCTGTCCCTGGCCATCTCCCTCCATCAGTAAAGGCCATTGTGTTAGTGTTCGTAATCGTGTTATTTTTTATACAGATATTATTTTTTATATAATATTTATATATGGTAGATGCCTTAATCTGTGATTTTTGTTTGTAATATCTTTTGAGAAAATAAACTGATTTGATTTGAGAATCAATTGTATCTCAATAGAGACGAAGATGCAAATTGGAAATAGAATATGGTTGATCGAGATGTTTACAGGACTTATGACCATGGGGTCATTGTCATGTCATTGGGTTAATTTGATTTGAGAAGTGCTTTGGAGGCCAAAGCTCGATATGAGCTGTAGACTCATGGGAGAAGATGAAGAACAGTGTGTCAGTTCATCTTTTCTGTCTACCACAAAAGCGTATAGTAAGGTAATTAGTAAGATGGTTTTCGCCTCATTAATATATACTTTTTTCACCATATTAATTCATAATTTCCACGTGCGTTAGTTGGTTTATCATCTGAGAATGATCTGAATTCGAGTTGTGTTGTGCGCACACCGCAGACGCTGGTCCCAGAACACGAATCCCACATTATCAGATCTGGTTAAACACGAAATTTTGAAAATCCCAAAAGCGCTGTAAATTGTACTAATTAATTAATTAATTAACAATCCGAGTTCTGCCTTCTCCAAAACACTGTGTATTTTGTGAAATTTGATAACAGTAATTGTGGCACTACGTACAGGCGATTATTTAAAATAACAAGTTTATTATTTATAAGGAAACAAGGGCGTAACATCTCCCGCGGGGCTTGAAATAAAAACAAAGATGGCGCCATTGAGGTCAGACTGGTCAAGTCGCGTTGTATGGCATTTCACAAATACGCTAGTATACTTCTTCTCCTTCTTCTTCTTGCTAGCCTCAAGCTTCACTTCCATACATTGACTGAACTCCATTATGTATGTTGAAATATTTCTATTTGCAGTGATGACTTTAAAGGCGCCATTAATTTTGTTCCCAGCACCGAACTTCTTTCGATATCTTTAACCACATCTCTTGTTAACGTGCTTTCCAAATAGATAAATTCGGTAACTTGCTCCAGTTTCTCGTCGTCCGCGCTTATGTCACAAATTGTCATACATTCTTCTTTTTCAAATACCATCACTTTAGACTTGGACACATTCATTACAAGGTCACTATTTTTGCATGCTTCATACATTCTTGATAAAACTTGCAGATAGTGGTTATAAAAGTGAAGTAGGTATTGAAATGGTCGTTTTATTTATTTTTCTTCTTCTTCTTCTTCCTTGTTGTAGACCTATGTGGTCTGTTCTCCAAAGTGTTGCTCCTCCTGTGAGGTAGATTCCCAGCTGTCTTTCCATCTTTTAGGAGGTCTTCCAAGAGGACGAGTCCCATGAGGCTGATTATGCAATGCAATATAGGGGAGTCTGATGGTGTCCATTCTTTGAACATGACCGTACCAGTCCCCTTTTCGCTTCTGCTCCATATTATTATTATTTTGTTGAAAAAACTCCTTACATCATTACAGCGCGAGCTAAATCGATGTAAAGGGTGGAAAAAAAGAACATCAAAGGAAATATACATAGAACCTTATAAATAGGAATATGCCAGTTATTTCCTTGCTGCCTTTATCGTAAGGGTATTTACGAATTCGCCATAATTGCATCCAAAGACGTATATCTCTTTTGCAACCTCATTTAAAAGACGAATCGCTTTCAAAACAGGAGAACTTCGAAGGGCCTCTGTGCGGCAATTTGGGTCATAAAATAATATATGCCCCCTTGCTCTGCTATAACTATGAGGAACGTATAGATTTAGTTATCTCAGTATTCCTGGATTGTAAATACCTCCGGATAATAGTTGTGTTATGATCTTTCTAGGTAAAAAATGCTTACCTAGAAAGACCATTCGAGGAGTTTCAAGATTGTTGAAATCTAAAATTCCCGAGAGAAATAAAATCCTCAAAATGTGTTTGGTCCTTACTATGTCTGTCCTTGCTTCGACGCCATATTGGTCTTACGCATGCTTTATAGATCATCTTACTCTTAATGGCCATGTCTTTGTTTTTCCGTATTGTGGATTTTAGTTTGTAATATAAGTGTAAATGAAGAGAACTTGGAACAGGTGAGCGAATTTGTGTATTTAGGTAGCATGTTCACAGCGGATGGCCGAACGGACAGTGATATTGAAAGAAGGGTTGGTGCGGGTAACAAAGTGAATGGAGCTTTAAAAGTAGTTATTGGAAACAAGAATTTATCAATGAAAGCGAAAATGGCCGTTCACAATGGAGTTCTGGTTCCAACCCTTATGTATGGAAGCGAAGCATGGAACTGGCAGAAGAAAGATGAGAGCAGAATAAATGCGGTAGAGATGAGGTCCCTAAGACGTATGTGTGGTAGAACGATGTACGACAGAATCTCAAATGCTGATATTAGGAAGGAATGTAGAGCGAAAAAAGTTATTATGAACAAAATTATGAAAGGTTCGCTTCGTTGGTTCGGACATATGGAGCGCATGGGTGAAGAAAGAATGGTTAAAAAAGTATACGTTAACAATGTAAATGGAGTAAGGAGTCGAGGTAGACCGAGGAAAACATGGCATGACCAAATTAATCAAATATTAAAAGTTGGTCATGTCAGAAGCCGGAAGAATCGACGTGCGTGTATGACTCGATGTATGAATATGGAGGAAGCTAGAGAGGTGTGCCAGGATAGAGTAGTGTGGCGGTCCATTCTCTCTGCCTACCCCTGCGGGGAAACGGCGTGATGGTTTTGTTGTTGTTGTTGTTGTGGATTTAAGAGCGCCAGATATTAAAGCTGCCTTGTTTACTTGGGCTTGTATACAATTATTTATTATTTATATGATGTTGAATTATGGACCTTTAAAGTTAATATCATAAACCGATTGGAGGCATTTGTACGAGAGATGGAGAAAGGTATGCAAACTTGGAGGCATTTGTACGAAAATGGAGAAAGGTATGCAAACTTTATGTATGGAAGTGAAGCTTGGGGCTGCCAAAAGTAGAATTCTCCCAAATCTTCCCTTGACAGATATACACCGATATAGCCATGTTTTCGCCTTATCTACCTTAACGCCAGAAGTATAAAAAATGTTCATGAACTTCAATACTTTAAAAAAAGATATAGCTTCCCAATTCACATCATTGCTATGACCGAAACTTGCCTAAATGAGTGAGCTAAAGGATCAGTTCTATAATTTACCTGGGTACAAATGCGCTGAACCTGTTTTCAATTAATTATTACGTACAAAGTATTACTAAAGACGAATCAGATTCCTCCTTCTTTTCAATTTTTTTTTTTCTTCTAAATTTTCAAGTTTGTTTAATTTATTGCTATTGTTAACTGTGTGTTGAAATATTGTGTCATTTTTATCGAAACTTGAAACCTAATTAATAATCGGTGAAATTGGGTGAAAACAGAATTAATAATTAGATTCCTCCTTTTACACCTTTCTCCTTAAATACTTTGTCTACCTTTAATAACCCAAGCTCCCATTCCAAATCAATTGCAGAATTAATCATTCACTAAAATCTATACAAATTATGTCTTTTGAAATGTATTCTTCTTCTTCTTCAAGCGCCCTGTCGGGTCACCCCAACGTTGGCGATTACCTCGGCGAACCTGTCCCTGTCCTGCGCCGCTCGGAACAGCTCCTCCACACTTCGGATGCCGGTCCACTCCCTCACGTTTCGCAGCCAGGACATTTATCTCCTTCCGGGCCCTCGGCGTCCCTCAATTTTCCCCTCCAATATCAGTTGGAGAAGGTGGTACATTTCCCCACGCAGTATATGACCCAGATGTGAGATCTTTCGAACCTTGATAGTTGATAACAGTTCCCTGTCAACTCTAGCTCGCCTCAGGACTTGGTTATTGCTAACCATGTCTATCCAGGGAATTCTGAGTATTCGGCGATGGAGCCACATTTCAAATGCTTCCGGTCCATTCCCTTAAATGTATGATCAAATGTACGGTTTTTCTAAATTACAATTGTTTATATTATCATCCTGTGTTATCATTATTTAATATTACTTATTAGTTTTTACTCATAAAAATATAATTATTAGTACTTATATCAAATAGGCCAGGTTAATTTTTAAATTTGAATTTTTGTATCGAATTTTAAATGCGTTTTTATTTTAGTCTTTCCTTGTTTAGTTTTGATTATATTTTTACACCTGAAGATGGAGGTATCCTCCGAAACATATTGCGTTTTTTAATATTTTGTGGATTAAACAAAGTTATTTTCAAGAATTAATTGTATCTCAATAGAGACGAAGATGCAAATTGGAAACAGAATATGGTTGATCAAGGTGTTTACAGGACTTATGACCTGTTATTGGTTGGGTTAAGCGCACGCTTTATGTAATACAACATTCCTCATTCCACCTTCCTTCTTATGATCACTCTGTCACAATGTCTGACAAACTTTTTGGAAGTCGTATATATGTTAATCTCTAAGACTACTCTTTAGTGGAAGTTTATACAATCTACATACTAACGCCATATAGATGGCGAAGATTTGTGTTTTATTAAGCATTAAGCAGAACATCTTTTTAACACAATGTGAAAGGCTACCGCCATTAGCGCATTGTTAGAAGCCGCCTGGAGATGTCACTCCTATCTATATGCCAAACTTGGACCAGTTATGTTTACAACATTTTTTGAATGTATAAAAATACTTGTACACGAATACTGGATCTCACCCATTGCGGGTTATCAATTCAAGAATTAATTGTATCTCAATAGAGACGAAGATGCAAATTGGAAACTGTGTGGAAGTTATTTTCGATTTCCTAAGTATAATGTACACTTTACTATTCAAATATGTTTGATCTGCGCAAAGTAAAGCAGGGTTCACACGTAACGCGCTACAGCACTGGCGGTCAAGACAGTAAAATTAAAATTCGGAGAATAATAGTTGCGCAGGTGAATGTTAATGCGGTGTCTTCTCACAGCGCGGCTGCAGCGCCGCCGTCGGAGGTAATTACTGACTAAATATACAATTTCAAGAACAAACTGAAGCAATTAGCGTGCGAGTCGAGGAAGGCTTTTTGTTTCAAATCGTAGGATTAGACCGCAGCTCCGGCGTAGGGGATTATTTTGCCCCATTAACACAAATACAATCCAACTATCTAACTTACAATCACACCGTCTTCCCGGGGAGTAATATGGACCGCCATACTGCTATATCCTGGTATTATTATTATTGGTGTTTTTTTACATACATTATGTGTTATTACTTGTTTCTGATTTTGAAAATTCGGTTTGGTTCATTTGGTGCTCCTGTAAATTTGGAGATATTTCGCTATAAATGAATTGTTTTGGTCAATTTAACTGTTGCCGCACTTAATAATAGTTAATTGTGACACGTAATACGTTTGTACTGTTTTGCTGTTAAATCATATTAGTTTTTTCGTTTTTTTTTTTCGTTTTTATAAAGAATTTTGAGAGGTGTAAAAATATATTTTTCATTTGTTCCAATGACAATTTGAATAATTTCTTCAATATTATTTTAATGTTCTTGCTGGTTAAGTGCCTAATTACAGCTAATTTAAAAAACGGTGGATACCTGTAACATAAATTAAATAAACACAAAAGTCCGGATCGTCCATGTCAACATGTGCAACATCATTACAACAAAAAAACATTATGTGCTAAATTGAAAAACGGTGGATTCGTGGAACATAAATTAAATAAACAATATGTGCACCATCTAAAAATAACATTTTGTGTTAAATTATTTTTATTTTGTTATTTTATTTTATATCATTGTAATTTATATTAGTTGTCTTAAATTTATTTTGTTGACGTTGGACGATCGAATTGTGCGCGGGAGATGTCTATCGGTGGCGATGAGGTTCGTAACCTATCACACCGCGTCTCCCGCGGGGGCGAAAAGAGAAGGATGGAGTGCCGCATAGGTTAAAGAGTGGCAGTCCTTTGTTTCTGCCTATACCTTCGAGGAGATGGCGTGATGGTTTGTATAGTTATAGTTTAGTATTATTTTAGACGAATTACAAGTCTTGGTGTCGAGAAATTTCCAACAAGTTAATGAGCAAAAGCCTTAGGGCTGGTACTAATATCCAAGAACAAGGACGTTAATATTATGTAAACTAACTAACTAAACATCACGCCCGTTTCCTCAGAGGGGTAGGCAGAGAGGGTGGATCGCCACATTGTTCTATCCTAATATAATTCTCGCGCCTCTTCTAAATTCACACATCGTGACATGCACGCTCGTCGATCGTTATGACTTTGAACATGGCCGCCTTTCAGTAATTGATTAATTTGGTTAAGCCATGGTCTTCCTTGGCCTTCTTCGACTTCTTTTTCCATTCACACTACTTGTAACTAACTAACTAACTAACCATCACGCCGTCTCCCCGAAAGGGTAGGCAGAAAGAATGGACTGTCACACTTTTACTGATGCGGCACTCCATCCTTCTCTTTTCGCTCCGCGGGAGACGCAGTGTGATGGGTTGCGAACCTCATCGCCACCAATAGGCATCTCCCGCGCACACTTCGATCGTCCAACACCCACAAAATAAATCTAAAACAAATAATATAAAATACAATGATATAAAATAAAATCACAAAATAAAAATAATTTAACACAAAATGTTCTTTTTAGATGGTGCACATATTGTCTATTCAATTTATGTTCCACGAATCCACCGTTTTTTTTAATTTAGCACATAATGTAATAACACATAATGTTTTTTTCGATGTTGCACATGTTGACATGGACGATCCGGACTACTTGTATATATATTTTAACCATTCTTCCCTCATCCATTCGTTCCATATGTCCAAACCATCTTATTGACCCTTTCTTAATTTTATTTATCATTCTTAGTGACCTCATTTCTTCGGCATTTATCTAACTTTCATCCTTCTTCTGCCAGTTCCATGCTTCGCTTCCATACATTTGGGATGGGACTAGAACTCCATTGTGAACGGCCGTTTTCGCTTTCATTGATAAATTCTTGTTTCCAATAACTATTCCTAAAGCTCCATTCACTTTGTTACCCGCACCAACCCTTCTTTCGACGTCACTATCCGTTCGGCCATCTGCTGTGAACATGCTACCTAAATACATTTCTTAACAATATTATTAATATTATGTTGATATCATTATTCAAGTAAATAGTATTCCAGTCACTTTTGTTTATTTAAATATTTGAATTGGTGGACCCTGCTTTCGATACATTAGCAGTCGAGCAAACACGCTGGGTGTTTGAGGGAAATGTCACGGTCTGAGAGCCACAGATAACCAAAGCTAAAGGCGTTTTACTGCGACTCATAATCACTTATACCATCTTGTTCTATGTATGTGTAACACTTAAATTCTTTTCCTCGTGTATGGAAGTGAAGCTTGGAGCCGGCAAAAGAAGGATGAAAGCAGGATAAACGCCGTAGAAATGAGATCACCATCTTAAGTTGTATCTATCCTTGAATCTAATGGTTCGCCGTGAGTTATGGGTTGCATTCCCGGTTTGTTTAATTATTTTTGTCTTCTTCGTTTATCTCTAAACCCACCATCTTGGCTGCCGTCTCTACAGGCTCAAATACTTCTTGTATGGCTGCTAGGGATCTTCCTACAATGTTAAGGTCGTCTGCATATCCTATGATCTGGCTACTTTGAAAGTATGTGTTGGAATTCGTGTTAAGGTGTTAAGTTTTCCTTATGGCATATTCCAAACTCAGGTTAAAAAGTGATGGGGCTAAACCATCACCTAGTTTGAGACCCTGTGATACCCTGAATTCATCTGTGAGCTCTCCTCCTATCTTGACTCTACATTTTGTATTATCCATGGTTGCTTTTACCAGTTTTTAAGCGATACGATTTGATGATGAATGTGAATAAGTCCAAGGTAATGATTTTCGAAAAAGAAGGAAGCATGACAGTCGGCAACATTAGTGTAAACGGTGAAAATCTGGAACAAGTGGATGAATTTGTTTATTTAGGAAGTATGTTTACAGTGGAGAGGGATATTGAAAGAAGGGTTGGGGCAGGCAACAGAATAAATGGTGCACTTGAAGTTGTCATCGCAAACAAATGCCCATCCAAAAAAGCCAAGATGGCACTGCACAATGGTATTCTTGTGCCGACCCTTATGTATGGAAGTAAAGCATGGAACTGGCAAAAGAAGGATGAAAGTAGAATAAATGCAGTAGAAATTAGATCTCTAAGACGAATGTGTGACAAATCTGTATATGATAGAGTGAAAAATGCAAGTATAATGCGGTGCGAATGAAAGTATTATGAACAAAATAAGGAAAGGGTCATTAAGATGGTTTGGACACATGGAAAGAATGAGTGAAGATAGAATGGTAAAGAAGGTATATGTAAACGGCGTGAACGGAGCTAGAAATAGAGGAGGGCCAAGGAAAACGTGGCACGATCAAATCAATCAAATATTTAATGTCTTTATATATAATATTTAATGTGCGTGCATGACAAGATGTATGAATGTAGAGGAAGCGAGAGAAGTATGTCAGGACAGAACAGTGTGGCGTTCCATTCTTTCTGCCTACCCTTTCGGGGAGACGGCGTGATGGTTAGTTAGTTAGTTAGTTAGCTTTTACCAGTCTTGCATAGAATAGGCTACAAGCCTTAAATTACTAACTAACTAACCATCACGCCATTTCCCCGGTTGGGTAGGCAGAGAAGATGGATCGCCACAATGCTCTGTCTTGACATACCTCTCGGGCTTCCTCTACATTCATACATCGTACCATGCACGCACATCGATTATTCCGATTTCGAATGTGACCGCCTTTTAGTAATTGATTAATTTGGTCATGCCTTGTTTTCCTCGGTCGTCCCCGGCTTCTTTTTCCACTAACGCTGTTTGTGTACAACTTTTTAACCATTCTACTCTCATCCATTCGTTTCATATGTCCAAACCATCTCAGGGATTTAAAAAACGCAATTGGGTTATATGGATACATTTAGATCTTGTAATTACATAATGTTTCAGGTATATTTTAAATTGATTTGTAGTGAAACTCCTTGTGTCTTTTGGTAGTACATTGTAAAGTTTCAGTCCATTGTTCAATATCCTTGATTGTCCTGTCTTAGTTCGTGCATTCGGTAGGTGATATCTGTCACAGTTCCTGGTCCAGTGTCTGTGTACGTCTGAATTTTTAGTTCATTTGTAGGGGCTGTCTGTTGGCTTACGTACTTCCTATGGCCAAACAACTCTTGAAGAGTTTTAGCCTCTTTGATGATTTTTCTCCAAGCTCCTCGATCAATCTACCCAGATCAGCAAGACAGATCTTACTTAACATCTTCCCGCCTCCCTCATACACTATCTTCTTCCTGTTTTAAAATTTAGTTTGTTATATATTTGTCCTATTGTGTATTGTGAATTAATGTGTGTTTTATATAATTTTAATGTGTTTTTTTTACTAATTTAAGGAGTGCTTTATATAATATTTACTTCTGATTTTATTTCATAATAAAGAGATGTGAGGCCGCGCGGGAGATACTCGTATGTAAGGTTAAAAGAATAGATTAAATGTGGTCTGTCACCCTTTTGATTGATGACAAGAAAAGGCTAAATTAAATTAACGTAATTCCGGGATGGACAAGGAACAGGCCTAGATAGTGCAGCGAGACTGACGAAAGGGCGTCGCTGCGTCCTATAACAGTCTCGGGTGGTGGTGGGAACCTTATATATAGATCAGCAAGAACATAGAATAGGCTACAAGACATAATTGAAGAAGAAGGAGTAAACTTCGTCTGGTACGACTCCGTATATCCGGGCCACGCTCAAAGCGGTTTAGAAGCGCCATTTTATCTATGAATGAACGCTGAATATAAAAAATCTCCCACGTGACACCGCGGGCAGGCACCACTCGATCACTCCGACATAATGGCGAGTTAGTATTTATAATTGCCGCTAACCGCCGCACTCCCAAACAGCCGACACGCTCGCTGCGCCCGGAAACGGCGGGAACTGCGGCGCAGTGCAAGAGGGGTTAATTCAATTAATTGCTTTGCCGCAGATTTAAAAACAAATCTAACACTAAACTAGTAACGTAAAAAAATATATATTAAATATTGATAATGAAATAGCAATGCTAAATGAGGCCGTCAGGGCAAGAGTGGTCTAACCCCAAATTTAGACAATGGAGATAAATGCGATTGAAAATTTTGACGTTTTTTCCCCATTTTTTTTTTAAACTTAAATGAGTGATTAACCTAGTTTGTTTGGTGAATGTCTTTAGAATAGTATTTGAAATATTGGGAAATATAAAGTTTAAGGATATTTTTTGATGGTTACTTATAATAGACCACATTTGACTCCATATATTTTGATTTTTTGTCAGAGAAAAAGAAGTATTTATGGCGATATCTATGTTTCCACTTGGAAATGGTGGTTAGATTAATTTTTCTTTTATAGTAGGTCACAAATAGGTGTGGGTTAGACCAGTAACTCAATTTTTCAAAAAATGATGGTTAGACCACTCTTGTCCTAGTGGCCTCAAATGTGTCTTCTTCTTTCGGTGCCGTGTCAGGTCCCCCCAATATTGGCGATCACTACAGCAAAGGCATCTCTATTCTGCGCCATTTGGAACAGGAACTGAACTCTTGTTATTCCTGTCCACTCTTTTTCGCCATAGTGATTCCTGGGAAAAGATGACCAGAATGGTTTCGCGTTGCCTTCTCTGGTGATTTTTTCTGTCGGGGTTACCTTCCCTTAGCTGGTTGGATCTGGTTTGGAGGCGCCAGAAACTCGCCTTTCACCCCCTCGTTATATGTTGTGATCACAGGATTATGAGTGTGATCCCATTGCCCGGGGTTCGCGATAGGGACGCTAACGAGTTGGACTAGTCAGTACTGTTGCGGGTGGAATGAAACTGGGCGTTTCGCAGCATTTTATATAATAGAATCACACCCTTCAGCAAGATGTGACTCGCCGCGACCCTACTGACAATTCGAACCCCTAATTGTATACTCGTATTTATTATTTAAGTCTCAATCCTAATACTAGGTTTGCAGCAAAGTTTATTTATAACTTTGCTGGTTCTTGGGATGCTACTTGTCCTTTTTATTTGGTGGTTTCCCGTTGCTTTTCACATTTTATTATATTATACAATTAGTTATTTTACCTAATTTAGTCTTTGAGTTTCCTATATTGTCTATTAGTTCTATTGGTTCATCTTTATTTTTATTCTGTCTACTTGGTATAGTAATAGAACAGTAATAGTACAGTAATGGTACAGTAATAGTATATTAATAGTACAGTAATAGAATAGTGATAGTACAGCAATAGTACAGTTATAGTACAGTAATAGTACAGTAATTCAGCCAAGATTCAGCCAAGGCTCCAAGGCATTCTCCTGGATTCAGCCAAGGCCCACCCAGGGCTGTCGAACTTAGGATGATGATGATGAATAGTACAGTAATAGCACAGTAACAGTACAGTAATAGTGCAGTAAAAGTGAAGTAATAGTGAAGTAATAGTGCAGTAATAGTACAGTAATAGTACAGTAATAGTATAGTAATAGTACAGTAATAGAATAGTAATAGTACAGTAATAGTACAGTAATAGTACAGTAATAGTGCAGTAATAGTGCAGTAATGGTACAGCAATAGTACACCAATAGTATAGTAATTGTTCAGTGATAATGCAGTAAAAGTGCAAAATAGTACGGTAATAGTTCAAATCCTGACAACAGGAAAAAATGTAAAGCGGAAGAAAGTGTCGAAAGCCGAAGAAGTGATGAAAGAATCAGTGCATCGGTATAGACGTACGGAATTCTTGGATAAAGAAAGAATGGTTAAGAAAGTATTCATAAACGATATGAATGGAGTACGGAATCGAAAAAGATCGAAGAAAATACAGCATGACCAAATTAATCTAATTTTAAAGATCAGTCGTGTTAGAAGTCTAATCGACGTGCGTCTATAACTTCTTTTTCATCTTCTTCTTTTAGACCTTTGGCCTGTTCCTGTAATCAGGCTAGCCTTTCTTGGGAGATCGACTCCGAGCTATCCCTCCATCTCTTTGGCGGTCTTCCGATAGGACGATAGCCAGCAGGAATTCCATCATCTTGGAGGGTATCCATCTTTATGTTCCGGATGGTTATCTTTGACAGCGTCAGCACAGACTGTTTTATCTCCCAGGATGCAGAACCAACCTGCCTCTGGTGATGCCGGTGGGGAGAGCAATCAAACTGCTGAACATGATCGCTCCGGAGATCGATATCTTTCATATTCGTGAAAGTACGTTCAGAAGACAAATACTATTGACTTTGGAGAGTATCTTGTATTCCTAAAGTGCACGTGCGCATTCCAGTATTTTCTCCGTTGTCTGTCCCATCTCACGACATCCTCCACTTCGCAGATTTCTATAGCCTGTTGTATTATAAATATTAATGTGATGGAAGTTAAAGAGGCGGTCTATTCTGTCTGCCTACCCAGACGGGGAAATGGCGTGATTGTTCCTTGTTGTTGTTTATTACCCACTTGCCAGTAGTCCCCGGTTTCCCCTAAAGACCGCCTCACACCGTCGGGTACCCGCACAATAACTCGGCTGTAAGCATTTCTGACAGTCTTGTTCGCTTTAGTAAACAAAATCCGATCCGTATCTACGCAGCGAGTTCATTTGAATAAAACCTTTTAATAAAACGCCGGAGTAATTATATATTTTAGCATTTTTAGTAGTTTGGTGATAAACCAGACGTGATTTCACGTGTTCTGAATTCGGTTAATTAACAATTATCTTTAGGTGGGTTCGTTACTTAGCTTTAATTGAATGGAAGCCACGTAACGCCATTGCGTTCTTGTATATTTGTAATTATATCTTCTTCTTCTTCTTTTAAACCAAATTTTCTCCTCTGCTGGATACTTTACCTCTTAGGATTTCTTTCAATTAGGCTTACAGGGGTTCAAAAGGGTAGTAGGGCTACGATGGGGTATGTTTTGCTGGAAAATAAGCTTCTACAAAATGTCGTAAGGCGCCATGTTGCATTTACAACAGCAACACTAGTATCAAGTCCAACTCTCTAGCGTCCACGAGAGGTCTTTTGAAAACCCCGCGAACTCCGGGCAATGTGGTACATATTACTTAGTGCCATAGCAGATAGAGAGAAGACGAATGGCGAGCTTCCAGCGCCATAAAACTGGATACACCTAGCTAAGGGAAGGTAACCCCGACAGAAAATCCTCCAGAGAAGGGGATACCACTCTGGATATTTTTCCCCAGGTCATCACCATGAGGCCTATTTAAGGGTGATAGTCAACGTTAGGGAGACCTGACAAGACACAGAAAGAAGAAGGCTTGTACTAAACTCATCCAACATTTAAAATTGATACGAAGCCATTACTTGGTGGTTTGACATATTTAACTAACTAACTAACTGACTAACCATCAGGAGGGGTAGGCAGAAAGAATGGAACACCACACTGTTCTATCCCGACATACTTCTCTCGCTTCCTCTACATTTACATATACTATTCTGTCTTCACTCATTATTTTCCATGTGTCCAAACCATCTTAACGACCCTTTCATTCTTTTGTTCATAAAACTTTCATTCGCACCGCATTCATTTCATATACTTGCATTTGACACTCTATCATATACAGATTTACTACACAATCGTCTCAGAGATCTCATTTCTACGGCAATTATCCTACTTTCATCCTTCTGAGTCATTAAGTAATAAAGTCATTACCGCAAATATAAATATATCGACTGAAGCAAGAATGGCAGTGCACAATGGTGTTCTTCTACCGACCCTTATGTATGGAAGCGAAGCATGGAACTGGCAAAAGAAGGATGAAAGTAGAATAAATGCTGTAGAAATGAGATCTCTTAGACGAATGTGTGGATACTCTGTGCATGATAGAGTGTCGAATGAAAATATAAGAAGTGAATGCGGTGCAAATTATGGTGTTATGAACAAAATAATGAAAGGATCATTAAGATGGTTTGGACACATGGAAAAAATGAATGAAGAAAGATTGGTAAAAAAAGTATATGTTAACGATGTAAATGGAACCAGAAATAGAGGAAGACCGAGAAAAAAGTGGCACTATCAAATAAATCAAATATTGAATGTCGGCCATGTGAGGAGTCAGAGAAATCGACGCGCGTGCATGACACGATGTATGAATGTTCAGGAAGCGAATTGAGAAATACGTCAGGAAAGAAAAGTGTGGCAGTCCATTCTTTCCACCTACCCCTTCGGGGAGACGGCGTGATTGTTAGTTAGTTAAATAAGACCTTGGAATTTAGACTCATGAAATTAAATCATGTCGTGACAAGGGAATGTGTACTAATGACACTAGCAATGTTACATGTTAAAATCATCCGGTTTTTCTTTATCAAGCATTGCAGAGAAGATTCCAGAATGGCGGGGAATGAATTAGACATCAAATAATGGAATAAAGAAAACAGTATAATAATTGTAAGTTTCCCCCTGCACGTTAATTAAAAGACAAGAATCGTTTGAGAACTGTTGACCTGTGTAAACTCAATCTCACGAGAAAAAACACCGCGGGCGCGTTTGGTAATTCGAGTTTAAAACACAATATAGCGTTACCACTCTTCAATTACTTAACACTCGGTATACGGTGCTAAATTAATCATTTACCCGATGTGCTGGACTCCAGTAGACAGGATTAATTGTACCTCAATAGAGACAAAGAATTGAAACTCCGCCAGAGTATTATCAAATGTTATGTGTGGTCTGTTTTATTGTACGGGTGTGAAACTTGGACCCTGAAAGTCAACTCAATGAACAGACTGGAAGCATTTGAAATGTGGCTCCATCGCCGAATGCTCAGAGTTCCGTGGACAGATATGGTTACCAATACCGAAGTCCTGAGGCGAGCTAGAGTTGACAGGGAATTGTTATCAACTGTCAAGGTTCGAAAGATCTCATATCTGGGTCATATACTGCGTCGGGAAAAGTACCACCTTCTCCAACTGATATTGGAGGGAAAAATTGAAGGACGCCGAGGCCCCGGAAGGAGACAAATGTCCTGGCTGCGAAACGTGAGGGAATGGACCGGCATCCAAAGTGTTGAGGAGCTGTTCCGAGCGGCGCAGGACAGGGACAGGTTCGCCGAGGTGATCGCCAACGTTGGGGGGGACCTGACAGGGCACTTGAAGAAGAAGAAGAGACGAAGTTGCAAATTGGAAACAGAATATGGTGGTCGAGGTGTTTACAGGACTTATGACCTGTCATTGGTTGGGTTAAGCGCACGCTTTATGTAATACAATATTCCCCATTGCACCCTTCTTACGACCACCATGTCTGACAAATTGTTGGAAGTTGTATATATGCTACTATGTAACACCACACTTCACATTTTTTTTATTTCAATCTACACACTAGCGCCATCTATGAAGATTGGATTAAGCATTAAGCAGAAGATCTTTTTACTAACGCAATGTGAAAGACTACCGCCATTAACGTATTGCTAGATAACGCCTGGAGATATCAGTTCAGTATACAGTTTAAAATGTGTTATTTGAGTTGATACGCAACCCGGAGAATCATTTGCGGATGCACACCAGTGATAAACCCTTCCTGTGTCCTATCTGTTTAAAAAGATTCCCACAGATAACACTCAAATCAAATCCAGTTTATTTCATCAAAAGACATTACAAAACTAAGGTTTAAGGTATCTATTGAGAACAGGTAAAATAACATATTGTATATAGTATACTACCAGAAACGCATGAGAGATGGTTCGACATTAGGAAGACAAGATTCTCTCCAAAATCAAGAGTATTTGCTTTCTGAACGTACTTTCACGTTGATCTCCGAGGAGACCGTGTTCAGAAGATTAATTGCTTTTCCCACCAGTGTTACCAGAGGCAGGATGGTTCTGGCGGCTGGTAGGTAAAACAATCTATGCTGTTGCTGTGTTCTGCGCCTTCTGCTTCTTCCCCATATCACTATGTCCTCAACACCACAGACCTACCTTATCGTTTCATTTCTGTTCTGAACTCAGAGGGTTTTGCCTGCGATGGAGCGTAGGGTTCGCATTTCTGCTACTCTAATAAGGTTCTTAGTTCTATTGGTATCGGCTCTAATCTCTATTCCATACGTCATGATGGGGCGAACGTATGCCTTGTATATCTTGTCTTTGCTTTCGGTTATTACTTCATCATCATCATCGGCTGTCCCTCGTGTCCGAGGAAGACTGTCCTTCACGGTTTTGGGTCCGCATGTGACTGAAGAGCCCGTTCCTGGACCCACAAATTCTGGGGCATCTGGGCCAGGGGAAGGTGCTTGTAATGGAGCCGCCACCGTCTCCCAGGGGTCTCCTCTTTTCTCCTCCTCCTCTTCTCTGCGACATCGTCTCTGCGCTGTGCTTCAAAGTCTTGCGTGCCTTTATGTACTGTTGTTCTCCACCTAGGCCTGTCTTTTGCAGTCTTTTTCCAGCAATCACAGTCGATACAAGTCTTTTTGTAGGTTTCCTTTAAGGGATTTCTTAAAGCGTTTCCTCTGACCACCGTGTGAGCGTTTCCCTTGGGTAAGCTGAGAGTATATAATCTTCCTTGGGAGTCTTGTCTCAGGCATTCTGATGACGTGACCAGCCCAGCGCAGTTGTCTCTGAATAATGGCAGCCTCAATACTTGTCATATTGACCTCAGCAAGTATGCTGTCATTTGTCCATTTGTTCTGCTATTTCATTTCATTTGATCCGTTTGTTCTGCCATTTCATTTAATATTGGCCAAGTCCTTACGTACTTTATCATCAGCCGTCTTCCATCCACTACTGAACGTAGGCCTCCCCTATCCATTGCCGCTCCCATCCATCCATGTCCAGCAATCCTCTTCAGATCGTCGGTCCAGCGGGCAGGGGGACGTCCAACTCTACGGAATCATGTGCGCGGTCTCCATTTCAGAACCCGGTTTCCCCATCGGCTGTCGGTTCTCCGACAGATATGGCCTGTCCATCATCGCCATTTCAGCTCACCTATCCTCAGAGCCACCTCAGTCCAGTACGTACGTGGTAAATAAATGATTAATTATAACAAGAATTGAAAAACTGTCCCGGCACTTAATTGCTGGCTAATGTTTGCTCGGCTACGTTCTGTGGGATTCCTTCCATATGCTTAATTAGCCGCGTTGTGATTATAATATCCAGATCAGTTGAAGAAACCGCTTCATTAAAATGATATTGAGAACTTTCTTTGTCATTGTTAAGTTTTCGTTTAGAAACTCATTAAGAAACAGTGTATGTAGCCTAGGTGGGCCGCCACCTAGGCTACATATCCCGATGTCGCAAAACGGGTAACATTGTACCATCGATGCGTTTAAGAGACCAGCGAGATTAGAGATAAAATCCATTACAATGCTTTACCCCGACTTAAGTTTACAGCTTCCCACATATGCTAACGAACTAACTAACCATTACGCCGTCTCCTCGGAAGGGTAGGTAGAAAGAATGGACTGCCACGCTGTTCTGTCCTGACATAGATCTCTCGATTCCTCTACATTCATACATCATGGCATGCACGCACCCGTTTCCCCGTAGAGGTAGGCAGAGAGAATGGACCGCCATACCACTCTATCCTGACACACTATCTAGCTCCTTCCATATTCATACAGCGAGTCATACCCGCACGTCGATTCTTTCGACTTTAAACCGACCAACCTTTAAAATTTGATTAATTTGGTCATGCCATGTTTTCCTCGGTTTACCTCGATTCTGTACTCCATTTACATCGTAAATGTATTCTTTCTGAACCATTCTTTCTTCATCCATGCGCTCCTTTCATAATTTTGTTCATAATACTTACTTCCGTTCTACATTTCTTTCTTATATCAGCATTTGAAAATCTACCGTAAATCGTTCTGCCACACATACATCTTAAGGACCTCATCTCTACCACATTTATTCTGCTCCCATCATACTTCTGCCAGTTCCATACATCGCTTCCATTCATAAGGGTTGGGACCAGAACTCCATTTTTGAACGGCCATTTTCGCTTTCATTGATAATTTTTTGTTTCCAATAACTATTTTTAAAGCTCCATTCAATTTCTTACCCGTACCTACCCTTCTTTCGATGTCATTATCTGTTGGGCCATCCGCTGTGAACATGCTACCTAAATACACAAATTCACTCACCTGCTCCAAGTTCTCTACATAATTTTATTTCAGTCAAAATGTCCTAGAGTCATCAAAAGGGTATTTAGTTGGTTTGGACACTTGGAACGATTGGATGTGTTGATGTGTGACGATTGGACAATGATTAAAAAGTTTTCTGCAAGAAGTGCAAATGGAGAAAGAAATCAAGGAAGTCCGAAGTAAATGTGACATTAATTAGAAAATTGATAAAAGAATCATCAAATTAATCAACTAATAAAATCACATTTTCGAACCCAAAGAAAACCTAAATAATAAATGAACAAAGAAAACAGAATTTCTTCTATATTCGCCATCACTTTGTGTTGTGGATTCGCATTTGAATAACGTTTTTATTTTATTTATATATTTATTTATTTATTTATTAAGGGTAACATACAACGATATCAATAACATTTATATAAAAGAAACATTTAGAATAATTAAAATAAGGCCAATTACATGCTACCACAAATATAAAATAATAGTTAACAATCAACAAATGATAGTGAGAAACAAGATTGAAGTTAAACTAAGACAAAATAAGGTATACACAATATTTAAGAGTTAAAATACTTATAGTACTGGAAATAAAAAATAAAATTAAGATAAAATAAAATAAAAAGTAATATACGAGTATTATAATATCACGTTACATCGTGGAAATGTTACTCCGATCACTTTTTTTAAATTTCGCTCGCTCAAATGAAAGACGTCAATGTCTCCAAAATGCATGTTGTAGATATCACAGATTCGATACAATGCCGCGCTCAGAGCGTAGTTTGTGCGATAAACAGGAAGGTGGAAAACTTGGCTCGCGGTGTGTCTCGTGCGAGACATGGGGGTATTGAGTGACAATTTGCTGAGAAGTTCAGAATTGTCAATTTTAAAGTGAATTATTTTATGAAGTAACATCATATCATGAAGAGTACGTCTATTTTCAAGAGAGTCCAAGGAGTGAAAAGTTAGGGCAGATTTGTAATCAGAGAACGACTTGCACATTTTAAAATTAATATGTTTAATAAACATTTTTTGTACTCTTTCAATGCGTTGGATGTGTGAAAACATTGTAAACAACGAAGATATCATAAACAACCAACTAAACTTAACTCCTAGTCCCATAATTGATTTGTTTCCCATGTCTCAAAATTCTAACTAAACAACAATTTACCGTGCCTCTAAATTAATTTTTTCCCCCCTCCACATTTTCAATCGTCATTTAGTATATAAGTTATGACTCTCTTACATTTAACTGTTGTCTTAACATTCATACACTGAAAAGGGAAGTTTAGGTCTTGAAACATGTTTGTGAAAAGTCTAAAAAAGTGTTGTGAAAATACAATGTTTTAAAAAAAAAACAGAGTTCAAATGAAAAGCAACCTGAATTACCTAATTTTTAAGATTGAAAACGTCAGTTTTGTAGAGATTTTACTATACATATTTTATGGGAATGACATGTTTCTGATTAACTTGTTTTTTATAATACAATTTCGGGTTTATGTGTCTGGACATGTTTCAAAGGTTTTATACCTTCATCATCGGGAGAACGATATAAAAGATACTGAACGGACATTTAATATCGTTCTCCTGATGGTGAATGTATAAAACGAAACATTTAAAAAAAAAATAAACTCATAAGTGGAAAAAACAGTTATTCAATTCATAAAAAAATCATCTGGCGAATCATTGTGTGAATTTTGGTCATCATTTACTAACTAACTAACTAACCATCACGCCGTCTCCCCGAAAGGGTAGGCAGAAAGAATGGACTACCACACTTTAATCGATGCGGCACTCCACCCTTCTCTTTTCGCCATCGCGAGAGACGCGGTGTGATGGGTTGCGAACCTCATCGCCACCAAAAGGCATCTCCCCCATCATTTCGAAACCAAAAACACATTTTGTTGCATATAGCAAATAATTTCCAAAAATTAGAGAAATTTTAAAGGCAAGGAAATGTAAATTGAAAACTAACTAACTAACTAACTAACCATCACGCCGTCTCCCCGAAGGGGTAGGCAGAAAGAATGGACGGCCACACCTTTCTTTCCTGACATATTTCTCTCGATTCCTCAACATTCATACATCGTGTCATGCACGCGCGTCGATTTCTCTGACTCCTCACATGGCCGACATTCAATATTTGATTTATTTGATCGTACCACGTTTTCCTTGGTCTTCCTCTATTTCTGGTACCATTTACATCATTAACATATAATTTTTTTACCATTCTTTCTTCTTTCATTCTTTCCATATGTCCAAACCATCTTAATGATCCTTTCATTATTTTGTTCATGACACCATCATTCGCACCGCATTCACTTCTTATATTTTCATTCGACACTCTATCATACACAGAATATTCCACACATTCGTCTAAGAGATCTCATTTCTACTGCATTTATTCTACTTTCATCCTTCCTTTGCCAGTTCCATGCTTCGCTTCCATACATAAGGGTCGGTAGAAGAACACCATTGTGCACTGCCATAACCAAATTCTAGCTTATTCCCCATTTGTACAGGGTGACGCAAAAGTTATCATCTGATGTTCTTTGGCTGTAATTGTTTTTATGAATGAAATATTTTAGTTCTGCTTTTGGATTGTGTTTATTTGATATCTTATTTTTACTTTCATTAAGTTGAAAAAATGATATCGGCCAAGCAGCTGCTGCCAGAATTGAAGACCAAATGGGCCCAATTTATGGTATTTTCCATCACTCTTTCCAGAACTTCCGGCGATAGGTTCTCCCATTCTTGACGGATATACTCTTTGAGGGCTTCAAAAGTCTGAGGCTTGTGACTTGACTTGACTTGTGACTTGACTGAAGAAACCCCACAAAAAGAAGTCTGGAATGGATAAATCGGGCAATCTTGCCGGCCACTGCAAATCACCGAAATGAGGGATTAGGCGACCCGGAAATGCAGCCCTCAGAATATATAAATTTCGTCAAATGGATCTTTCTGCAATTATTTAATCTTAATTTGTTTCAAAGTGTTGGGATCAGGAGGGATATGCTAAAATGGACCAATCAGGAACTTCTCAGCATTTGCTCTTGTGGAGAGGAAACCACTTAAAACTCTCCAGGAGAAGCCGGCCTGTTGACCGTAGTCATCAGGCCTTCCGTCACACTAGAGGAGTGTTCGGCATTTTGTGTCCTACATTGGTTTATCTTACCAATTGCCTGCACTATTCTTACCATGAATGAAACTACCTCTTGTGTCAGTTCCTTGTGAACTATCACCTTTGGGATATCGTAAAGATCTTTCCCTTGGCTTCTGCATCGCGCCTCCAGCTGATGTCTAGGGAGGCTAAAAAGGGGGCAATGCATCAACAGGTGAGGGACATCTTGAGGTGTTTCATCGTCGCATGGGCAGCTGTCAATTTCGGAAAGCTTAAAGCGATGCAGGTAGCTCATGAACCCACCGTGACCCGTGAGGATCTGGGTGAGCTCGAAGCTAGCCTTCTGCAATTTCCTGAAATCATAGGCATGGTAGATGGTAGGGAAAAACATCTTCGTTACACGCCCTCAGAATATTGGTTGTGGCTCGTGCAGTATGCGCCGTTGTTCCATCCTGTTGAAACCACATGTTCTCCATCCCAATTCATCCAATTGAGGAAGGAGAAAATCCGTTGAGCATGGCTCTGTAGCGCTCGCCGTTCATTTGGCCCGCGGCGTTTTCGAAATGGGCCTCGATAAAAAGTTGTCTTCCTCATGATTAAGATTCAGGATAGTTGAGCACTGTCTGAAGTTTGTTAGGGTCTTTCACATCTTCAAGTCTTTCACCAAAATTCTCTGTAAAAACCGCCGATTGATGCCCAATTCCGTGGAACGTCGTCTGATCGATACTTCGGGGTCCTCTGCGATATCTTCATCCACAGCCGCGATATTCTCAGCAGAACGGCTGCTCCAGGGCCGGCCAGACCTGGCAGCATCGCGTGTAGTTCTGTACTATTCTAGGCGAGCGGCTAAATGCCGTAGTGTCTGCCCAGTTGATGTCTGACCGGGTAATCTGCGCCTAAATTCCCGCTACGCCAATATCACTGACGAAATATTCCGCAAAAATCGGAACATATATCCATGTTTTTGAGGAGTGCGTTTCATGTCTTATTGACGTGTATTCTGTATTATTTACTTCAAAAATGTCAAAGCGGAACTGACATTTGCCGATATTTGCAAAAATTATGGCATCTTTTGATAGGGTGATGCACCTTATATAATATATAGTACAATAAAAACTTTTCCCGTATACAATCTAGCAACAACAAAAAAATACTACCTTCAACTTTTGTCACCTTTCTTATTAAAATTTTTAGGTACCTAACTCATCTCCAGCAAGAACTTCAAAATTATCAAAGAGATAATTATATTTGAAGAACATAGATGGCGTTAGTGGGTCGGTTGTATAGGTTAATCTTGAAAAATTCACAAGTGCAACCAAATCTACATAGATGGCTGACTGAAACTGACACGTGAAGATAGATATGGATTTTGAAGTATATATACATCTTCTAAAAATTTGTCATGCATGATCACAATAACAAAGGTGGAATGGGGAATGTTGTAATTACATAAAGCGTGCGCTTAACCCAACCAATGACAGGTCATAAGTCCTGTAAACACCTTGATCATCCATGTTCAGTTTCCAGTTTGCGTCTTCGTCTCTATTGAGATACAATTAAAATTTGAGATAATTATATAATTATATATCGGAACTAATTACCATATTCTGCTCCCTTTACTAGTGTATATAAACAGCAACAAACTGAAATTTTGTCATATTTGATAAGGCCTTAGAAGGACGGAACATATTCCAATAAAAAATAATAAAACTTCTAGAAAACTGACGTTTACATTCGTATTAATTATTTAATATTGAGTTTTACATGATTGTTCAAGAAACAATAAACAAAGTTTTTTAATTTAACAGTTTATAATGTTTCGGCCAAAACAATGGACTATCCACAACTTATTACTTAAAAGGTCTAGCAGTGTATTCTCAGGCAGCTGGATAAAGAGTTGCGCGAGTTCCACCGCTCTTGGGCAGACCCCAAGCACGCCTGACACTTGTGACCCTCCGCTCGGATTGGTCCGTGGCCGGTCACATTCCCTCTGGTGGCGTGGCCGCTGCCCGGTGTGCCGGACTATGTAATTAGGAGATGTGAGCAGCCTCGGTCACGTACCCGGAGTATCAGCCATCTCTGGCATCGAGACGTGAAACCCGCGATGTGATTATCGGTCCAGAGGCGCAGAACCATCAAGTTATACAGTCACATATCTTCTTTCAAATTACAAATTACACAAAGTATCACGAAGGCTAAATATGGCTATATCAGTCAAACAAAAAGTCTCACTATATCTAGGCAACCTACAAGATGTAAGCTGACTGTGTGGAGCAAGTAATGAGTTTCAGATATTTGGGAGTAGAGATCTGCAGCCAAAATGACCTTTATACCGAAGTGCAAGAACAAGTCCCTTGTAGTGGAGCCCCTCAAAAGAGTGTTGTATGACAATCCAGCAGGGCGAAGAAGCATCGGTAGGCCAAGACTGCGATGGCTGGATGATGCCGTGGCAGATTGTCGGGTCCTGGAGCAGCAAGACTGGGAAGTGGCGGCCAGAGACAGGACAGGATGGAGACGTTTCTTGGAGGTGGCCAAGACCCACCAAGGGTTGTAGCGCCGGAGAAGAAAAACAAGAACAAGTCAGTAAAGCCTCTGCCGTGTTAGGATGTCTGAAGAAGCTGGTCTGGAAGAACAAGCACATGCGTATCGACAGCAAGATCAGAATTTTTAAAACATACGTGCGACCTATCTTGACGTACCCTGTAGAGACGCGGGCTGACTTTGTGCGAACCATGGGACTACTAAGAACATCGGAGATGAAGGTCCTAAGATCAATTACTGGAAAAACTCTCCGAGATCAGCTGGACCTCATCATCCGACGAGACATGATTTCTGTGTCACAGTAGATTCTCTGTTGTTCTTTTAGAGTCATTGAGTTCTTTTTTCTTAGAGATCCTTATTCTGATCATTTGAGCTAAGCCATCCTTTCGATGACATCCATTACTCCCGACCTTACGTATTTCAGTATTTTTTCATGACTTTAGCCGGGAATCGAACCCGTGAGCTTCGGTGTGCCAATTAAAGCTGTTACTTCTCTTTCTTATTCAAGTGCCCTGTCGGGTCCCCCAACGTTAGCGATCACCTCGGCGAACCTGTCCCTGTCCTGCGCCGCTCGGAACAGTTACTTCACACTTCGGATGCCGGTCCACTCCCTCACGTTTCGCAGCCAGGACATTTGTCTCCTACCGGGTCTTCGGCGTCCCTCAATTATCTCCTTCAATATCAGTTGGAGATGGTGGTCCTTTTCCCCACGCAGTATATGACCCAGATGTGAAATCTTTCGAACCTTGATAGCCTTGATAGCACGTAAGTTGTTACTGCCCCGCAATAAAGGCCGCCTAGTTAGCATATAAATTGGAGTGACATTTCCAGGCGTTATCTAGCAGTGCGTTAATGGCGGTAGCCTTTCACATTGCGTTATAAAGGTCTTGTGCTTAATGCTTAAATCTAATCTTCATAGATGGCGCGGGTATGTAGATTGAAACTGACATGTAAATTGTGGTGTTGGATATTAACATATATACAACTTCCAAAAATTTGTCAGACATGGTGGTCATAAGAAAGGTGGAATGGGGAATGTTGTAATTACATAAAGCGTGCGCTTCCCCTAATCCCTAGATTAAATTAATCCTTGAATGGAAATTATTGTTTATTAGAGCAATATCTCGATGCCGATAGTTGGTCGCCCCTGATTTGAATGTACAAAAGGCTATTATTTATTTATCATCGATCAGAGGCAGTTATGTACAACTAATTCCACAGATTACCGACAGCCGGACGCTAAAATAAAATTGAACTTAATATCTCCGCCATTATTACCTTTGTGTGCCGGAGTGTTCCTCGGGAAATATCATACACGAATGATTCCGGTAATTGGGGAATAGTCAATCGAACTTATTTATTTTGCGGCCATGCCATATACAGGACCAATAAAACTACCACCACTTTATTTATATAATACATCGTTTTCTGAAAAAATCATTAGCAATGTTTAAATTTGAATAGATAATCTATTGTTATGTCTATCTTAGTTAGTCTATGATAATCTAACGTCCTATAATGACACATGGAATAAAAACGAGAGATGACACCATCAGAACAAATTGTCTCGCAAGAATCACAGAAATGAAGACTCTTCGATCCGTTGCGGGAACGACACTCCAAGACAGAGTAAGATATTCTGAAATAAGAAAGATCTGCAATGTGGAAGATGTTGTGCGATGGGGAAGACTGAGAAGACGAATAGTTTACAGATAAGAAGGGATCGGTGCACACTTACCCATTTCTTCAGACTTATCCGGGGATTCTTCGAGAATTCCGTCATCTTGGAGGCTATCCATCTTTATGTTCCGGATGGTTATCTTCGACAGCGTCAGCACAGACTGTTTTATCTCCCAGCATGCAAAACCAGCCTACCTCTGGTGATGCCGGTGGGGAGATCAATCAAACTGCTGAACATGGTCGCTTCGGAGATCGATGTTTTTCATATTCGTGAAAGTACGCTCAGAAGACAAATACTCTTGACCTTGGAGAGTATCTTGTATTCCTAATGTCGAACCATCTCTCATGCGTTCCTGGTATTATATATTTTGCCTGTTCTCAATAGATGTCTTAAAATATAATACAAAAATTGTTTGCAATATCTTTTGAGAAAATAAACTGATTTGATTTGATTTGATTTCATTTAATTTGATTTCATTTGATTTCATTTGATTTCATTTGATTTCATTTGATTTCATTTGATTTCATTTGATTTCATTTGATTTCATTTGATTTCATTTGATTTCATTTGATTTCATTTGATTTCATTTGATTTCATTTGATTTCATTTGATCTCTGTAAACCCTTCTAGTTTCTCTGATTGACGGCAGGTTAGCCAATTAGTTCATTAGCTTTAAATGCCTTATAATACATAACTTGAAAATCCAGTAGCGTGATAGCTACTTAGTTTCATTTGCATTGTGTTGCTTCAGCACAAAGAAACTGCATTCAAGATCTTGATAGCATCAACAAGATTAAGTGAGCATTTCTTCCGCATTTTCTTTCACTTTGCGCTGTTCAACGTTCACTATATGCCATATTTTAATGCACTTAAGCCCCTCGATGCCTGTAAACTACATATTTACGAAATAATCTGTATTGTAGGAATAAACAAATGGATTTTTCTGAACATTTTCAAGCTTTTTATTTATATAGGGTTATTGGTTATAGAATACATTCCTTCTAGGAGGTTGTAGGGGAGGTTATTTCCGATGAATTATGTCTTGTAAGGCATTATGCAAAAGTGAACCATTTTTGAGATAAAATGATTTTAAGTTTTTGTGTTTTGTTGTGTTTGTTTTGATGATTTGTATAATTAGATGATTTTCTACTTACTTCTAGTGTAATGTTGATTTCAAAGACAGTGTGACAATTACACTGGCATCGCCGGGAATTGATCCCGGGGCCTTCGGTACGGAAATCAGAGCTCTTACCAGTCTTTCACGAAAGTCGTTGACGAAGATGGTTAGAAATGGCCTGTCCAACGCCATTTTAGCGCTGCCTCTCTTCCGATGATGTCCAACACTCCTGTTATTGCTCTAATAGTGGTGTTTTTTGACCTGTTCGCTACACCGATTCCAACATTGAACAAAGAAATGTATATTAAATTAAATGGGTGCCGAACTTTCGTGTTGACTGTACGCGTACAGCGAGATGTTTGATGATTATTTTCATTAAGTTTCCGAAGTAAATGTACGGGCCTGCATGATTGCGGCATTGGTCTTACTTGTAATATGACAAAACACTGCCGATTTGAGATCTATCGGACCATAATGACAGGCCAACCCGATGCCGAACGGATTCCTGGGCATGTTCGCCTATTAGTTACATTTTTATATTCCATAATTTGGCCCGGTGTTTGTGAAAGTTCAGGGTAATGACGATGTTCAATTAGAGGCATCACAATGGGCAGATCAACTTACTAACCCAGAGGATAGACTGCCTTACTCGTAGAAAATAATATTAATAAAATAAAGTCATCACTACAAATATAAATATTTCATAGTCCATTGTTTTGGCCGAAACACTATGATACTTTAACATGATAAACTATTAAATTTAAAAAAAACTTTGTTTTATGTATCACAATTGTATTTTTATTTTACGCGACAGCTGTTTCGTCAACCTATGTTGACATCATCAGGTGTTACAATAATATATCAAATATCAAATTCTTTATGTATTTTGTTCCTATATTAATTTAAATAATTTATTTGATATAATTTTGAAGTTCTTGCTGGAGTTAGATAATATATCAAATGTAAAATTTATCAAATATCAAATTCTTTATGTATTTTGTTCCTATATTAATTTAAATAATTTATTTGATATAATTTTGAAGTTCTTGCTGGAGTTGGTAAAATAGAAATACAATTGTGATACATAAAACAAAACATCAAATTCGATACAATAATTCAAATTTAAAAATTAACCTCCTTTTACTCCCTTCTTCTAAAATACTTTGTCTACATTTAATCTCCCAAGCTCCCATTCCCAATCAAATGCAAATTAATTATTTATTAATTTCTATATATGTAAATTATGTCTTTTCAATTTCTTTTTTTTTTTAATTAAAATTTTTATATTTTTTCTATTATCATCATGTGTTATTATTATTTTTTAATTATTTATTAGTTCTTACTGTTAAAAAAATAATTATTGGTACCTATAGCAAATAGCCCAGGTTAATTTTTTAATTAGAATTTTTGGAAATAATGAAAACAAAAAAAAATATACAAAATTTCTTCATTATTATGTATTTAGTGTGCTTCCACTTGTGTTTATGTTCGACCGGTTTCGGCAGCTTGCTGCCATCTTCTGGTTATATTCAATTTGATGTAGAGTTTTTGTTAATTCTGCTTCACTGGCAACCTTCAAATAATTAATATTTTTAATTGAAATTTCTTGATAGAAGTTCATTTTAAATAATGATCAGAAGATGGCAGCAAGCTGCCGAAACCGGTCGAACATAAATACAAGTGGAAGTACACTAAATACATAATAATAAAGAAATTTCGTATCAATTTTTTTTTTGTTTTCGTTATTTAGAATGAACTTCTACCAAGACATTTCAATTAAAAATATTAATAATTAATAATATTAGTCTTTGTTTAGTTTTTATTATATTTTTACACCTAAAGATGGAGATATCCTCCGAAACATGTCGTGTTTTTTTAAAATATTTTTTTGATAATTAGTAGATTAAACAAAGCTATTTTCAATTTCCTAAGTAGATTATTATTTATGAGCGAGCCAAATAGATGTAAGGTTATAGCTATCATATTGATTCTCATAACGTGTGATAGGTAGCTAATCTATCGCTATTTTATTGTCACGTAAATTCTACACCAGATCAAAGACAGTGTGACAATCACACTGCCATCTGTCGGGAATCGAACCCGGGATTCGGTGTGGCAATTGTAGCACTTGCCACTAGACCAGGAAGGTCGTAAAAAATCGCACTTTTTTCATTTGTATTTTTCTTTGTAATCAGCCCTTCATTTTTATTTGTGGTGAACGTTCAGCGACAGGTGGAGTATGCCATATCTCCCTGCGTCTATGATGATCGTGGTGCAGTGTTTGCAGCGGTGTGATCGCGCGGCCCGCGGTCCGTGACCGGTTCCGAGTTCACATCCTGTCCGGTAGATGGGACGATAGCACGCCACAACGCGTACCCGGGTCACATTATTATTATAACTGACTGATACAGATAAAAAAAATTACACCTGATATTTGCATACAATTTTTTTTCCTATTCCATTTTTAAAATATTTATACAATTTGTTTTTTGAATGTATACAAATACTTGTAGACAAATACTGGATTTTTACGCATTGCGGGTTAATCATTTTTTAAGAATTAATTGTATCTCAGTAGAAACGAAGGTGTAAATTGTTTTTGGAAACAGAATATGGTGGTCGAGGCGTTTATAGGACTGTTTATAGGACTATGACTTATGACCTGTCATTGGTTGGGTTAAGCGATCGCTTTAAGTTAACAACATTCCCCGTTCCGCCCTTCTTACGACCACCATGTCTGACAAATTTTTGAAAGATGTATATATGCTACTATGTTGAGACACACTTCACATTTTTTAGGTCAATCTACACTAGCATAAAGATAACATAAAGCGATCGCTTAACCTAACCAATGACAGGTCATAAGTCCTGTAAACGCCTCGACCACCATATTCTGTTTCCAAAAACAATTTTCATCTTCGTCTCTATTGAGATACAATTAATCCTTAAAAAATATTTATACATTATTTTTTAGTATTAAATTTTAACTCATTGTGGTTACATCCTTAAAAACCGGAAAATACCGATCAACCTGAAACGAAAAGTCTATGAAGCCTATGTTCTGCCAGTTAGTACTTGAAACATTGTCCAAACAAAGTGCCGAGAAACTACGAGTGACCCAAAGAGCCATGTTAGGAATAAGCCTAAGAGACAAGAGTCAGAAACGATACGATGAGAGAAAAAACAAAGGTCACTGACATCATACACCGGGTGGCGACTCTAAAATGGCAATGCGCAGGTCACGTAGCCAGTAGCTCAGATGAAAAATGGACAAGAAGACTGCTGACTTGCAGATCGTGGACGGTATTGAGAAGTGCAGGGCGACCGCAACTACGGTGGAAGGATGATCTGAACAGACACGTCGGAATAACCTGGATGCAGTCTGCACAGGACAGAGTGACATGGAAGCGAATGGAGGAGGCTTTTGTCCAGGAGTGAACGGGAATAGGCTGAGGAAGAAGAAGAATAAGAAGAAAATTTAAATAACTATCACACCCTCTCTCCGCAAGAATAATGGACCGCCACAGCTCTTAAAATGTATGAAGACATTTCAGAGGAAGTCAGATCAGAAGTGAGCAGAACATAAATAAATGTAGAAAAGAATTAAACCAAAATGTAACCTTATATTAATATTTATGTAGATTATTATTTAATTTTTATTTATTAGAAGATGTGTTTATGTACTTGTTTACTATTTCAAGTAAATAAAATAAAAATAAAAATGTTCAATCCTGACATACTTCTCTCGCGTCCTCTACATACGTCATGCACGCACGTCAAATTCTCCGACTTCTTACGTGTCCGACATTTAGTATTTAGTAAACCATTTGATGTTATATGTTAATGATGTAAATGGAACTAGAAAAAGAGGGAGACGGAATAAAACGTGGCACGATCAAATAAATCAAATATTGAATGTCGGCCATGCGTCTCACTGAAGGGGTAGGCAAAAATAATGGACTGCAACACTTTTCTTTCCTAACTCAATATTCATACATCGTGTCATGCACCCGATGCACTCTACTCTCTATGCGGGATGAAGTGGCGGTGGGCTGGCCATATCTGTCGGAGAACCGACAGCCGATGGGGAAGACGGGTTCTGGAGTGGAGACCGCGTACAGGATTCCGTAAAGTTGGACGTCCCCCTGCCCGCTGGACCGACGATTTGAAGAGGATTGCTGGACATGGATGGATGGGAGCGGCAATGGATAGGGGGCGGTGGCGGGCTTTGGGAGAGGCCTACATTCAGCAGTGTATGACAGACGGCTGATGATGATGATGATGTGTCATGCACCCACGTCAATTTCTCCGACTCTTCACCACGTTTCTTCTGCAACGAACGCTTCCAACCGGTTCATTACATTCACTTTCAGAGTCCAGATTTCGCAGCCATATAGTAGAACGCACCATATATAACAGTGAATCATTCTTTGTCGGAGTTTCGTGTTAGGATTATCGTTGCAAAATAATGTTCTCATTTTATTAAATGCGGCTCGTTATATAAAAGCTAATTTGAAGACGTCGGAAACTATTAGGCGGGCGGTCATGTGCCGGGTTGCAAATTGTTTAATATTATTTATATGCTTTTTGGATGTTATTTTTTACGGGGCCCATTCCCACGGGGGAATTAACGACACGAATTCTCTAACAATTATTGTTTGTTCCACAGCAAGTACCGGTAAGATACACCATTACTGATATCTTAAACGCGGCAGTTGTCTCTACAGGTGCGTTCACACTGAACGCAAATAATTCATAATTTAATTGAAATTTATTTAAATTTTCATTGTACACTGGCGCTAAGATATAAGCGAACGATGCCATTCTCGTTGCGGATAGTACAGGCGAATTAGAGTTCAGTCACTAACCGAAGATCTAGTATATAAGTGTTAGTGTGACGATGTTTCTTGGAATCTGATTGATAAACTAACTAACTAACTAACTAACCATCAAGCCCTCTCTCCGAAGGGGTAGGCAGAAAGAATGGAGTGCCACGCTTTTCTTTCCTGACATATTTCTCTCGCTTCCTTAACATTCATACATCGTGTCATGCACGCGCGTCGATTTCTCTGACTCCTCACATAGCCGACATTCAATATTTGATTTATTTGATCGTGCCACGTTTTCCTCGGTTTTCCTCTATTTCTGGCTCCATTTACATCATTAACATATAATTTTTTTACCATTCTTTCTTTCCATATGTCCAAACCATCTTAATTATCCTTTCATTATTTTGTTCATGACACCATCATTCGCACCGCATTCACTTATTATATTTTCATTCGACACTCCATCATATACAGAGTATCCACACATTCGTCTAAGGGATCTCATTTGTACTGCATTTATTCTACTTTCATCCTTCTTTTGCCAGTTCCATGCTTCACTTCCATGCATAAGGGTCGGTAGAAGAACAACATATAATTAAAATTTCTTTATATGTTTACTGGCGCTAAGATCAAATCAAATCAAATCAAATCAGTTTATTAAATTAATAGACATTACAAACAGGAAAATGTTTAAGGCATCTATTAAGTACAGGTAAAATATCATAAAAATATTACAACAAAGTACCAGGAACGCATTAGAGATGGTTCGACATTAGGAAGACAAGATACTTTCTAAAGTCAATAGTATTTGCCCCCTGAACGTACTTTCACTAACATGAAAGACGTCGATCTCCGAGGAGACCGCGTTCAGCAGACTAATTGCTCTTCCCACCGGTGTCACCAGAGGCAGATTGGTTCTGACGGCCGGTAGGTAAAACAATCTGTGCTGTCGCTGTCGGAGATATCTATCGGGGACAAAAATACCAACATCCTCCAGTACGGCCGAGTTCTCGAAGTATCCCCTAATTAATCTGAAGAAATGAGTTATTAGATGTTCATCTCTTCGAAGCTGTAAAGAATTGGTTCCGAACATTCCCAGAAGAAATGCCGTGGGATAGAGCCACGGATAGCTACCATACTCCCTCATGTAGAGATACCTCAGAAATTTTTTCTGAACCCTCTCCAGCATAACGGAATATCTCGCCTCGCGAGGACTCCATATCACAGAACCACGTTCGATGAGAATGTCTGTAAATTTTTCGCTTTACTCGAACGATGCCGTTCTCGTTGTGGATAGTGCAGGCGAATTACAAGTCTTGGTGTCGAGAATGTGTGATGTATGCAAGGCTTATTGTATGCATGGATTTAATAATGAAAGTCGGAAAGTCAAAGGTGATGGTTTTTGAAATGGAAAGGTGAGATGGTGACACTGTTATAATAATTTTCAATCCAGGAATACTGAGAGAGCTAAATCTGAGACTCTATTGAGATACAATTAAAATTTGAATTAACCACCCTTTGGTGTAAATCCAGGATTTCGTATACAGGTATAAGTATACATTCACAAATATTTGTTCTTCAAATATTCTGGTCAAAATTCTTTGGCATATAGAATGGAATAATACTCCTAGCGGCTTCTAACAATATGTTGGGCGACAGCCTTCGCATTGTGTTAATAAGGTAGTTTGCTAAATGCCGAAAATCATTCTCCATAGATGGCGTTAGTTGGTCGGTTGTATAGGTTAATTCTTGAAAAAAAATTCACAAGTGCAACCAAATCTACATAGATGGCTGACTGAAACTGACACGTGAAGATAAATATGGATTTTGAAGTATATATACATCTTCAAAAAATTTGTCATGCATGATCACAATAACAAAGGTGGAATGGGGAATGTTGTAATTACATAAAGCGTGCGCTTAACCCAACCAATGACAGGTCATAAGTCCTGTAAACACCTTGATCATCCATGTTCAGTTTCCAGTTTACGTCTTCGTCTCTATTGAGATACAATTAAAATCTAAATCTGTATGTTTCCCATAGTTATAACAGAGCAAGGGGGCATATATTATTTTATGCCCCGAATTGCCGCATAGAGTCCCTTCGAAGTTCTCCTTTATTGAAAGCGATTCGTCTCTTAAATGAGGTAGCAGAAGAGATAGACCTCTTTGGATGCAATTATGGCGAGTTCGTAAATGCCCTTACGATAAAGGCAGAAAGCAAATAACTGGCTTTCCCTATTCATAAGGTTCTATGTATGTTTCCTTTGATATTATTATTTTTTTCACCCTTTACATCGATTTGGCTCGCGCAGCGTGAGTGGAAAAAGAAGCCGAGGACGACCGAGGAAAACATGGCATGATCAAATGAATCAATTACTAAAAGGCGGCCACATTCGAAGTCGGAATAATCGACGTGCGTGCATGTTCCGATGTATGAATGTAGAGGAAGCCCGAGAGGTATGCCAGGACAGAGCATTGTGGCGATCCATCCTCTCTGCCTACCCCTCGGGGGAAATGGCGTGATGGTTAACTAGTTAGTTAGTTATTACTTGTAGCATTTGAAAACTATTATTTATGTGCCGTGCGAACCCAGCTTTATTTGACCGTATTCACATTATAAAAGCGGCCGAAACAGTTGTGTTAAAACGTTTTAACGACACGACTAATTATGTTCCCGCGCTTTTAGGCAACATGGCGATCTGTATCTACTGGCGGCACGGCCCCTACCTGCGCATGCGCGGCGGGGCCGCAGCAATGCCACGAAAAGGGCGGGAAATCGCCTACCGCACAGTTGTGAATGGAACTTTATTTGAAATTGACATACCAACTAACTAACTAACTAGCCATCACGCCATTTCCCCGGAGGAGTAGGCCGAGAGGATGGATCGCCACAATGCTTTGTCCAGTGGCGGTACTGCCATAGAAGCCCAGAAGCCCGGCTTGTGTAAGAAAATTTTAATCAAAACCTCTTCTGGCTTGCAGAGGTTCAGCTCTTGGGGCTATTCCTCTTGCGTCTGATGGGAACCTTATTGAAATGTGATTTGGTGGGTTGTTGGTTTATGTGGGGGTAAGATTTTTTTAGATTTGGGGTTTTTGATTCTAAATTTCTTACGCAAGCCGGGCTTCTGGGCTTCTATTAGGTAGTACCGCCACTGGCTTTGTCCTGGCGTACTTCTAGGGATTCCTCTACATTCATACATCGTACATTGCACGCACGTCGATTATTCCGACTTCGATTGTGGCCGCCTTTTAGTAATTGATTAAATTGGTCATGCCATAATTTCCTCGGTCGTCCTCAGCTTCTTTTTCCACTCACGCTGCTTGTGTACAACTTTTTAACCATTCTACTCTCATCCATTCATTCCATATGTCCAAAACATCTCAGGGATCCTTTTTTAATTTTATCATTTACATTTCTTTCTTATCACATCGTTCCGTATTCTATCATACAACGTTTTCTCGCCATTCTTCTTAGTGATCTCATTTCTACGACGTTTATCCTGCTTTCATCCTTCTTTTGCCATATCATCCTTCTTTTGCCAATCATTGATTTTTCTCATCATATTTAACTCAATTTCACAAAAAGACGCATCTGGGACCTTTTGCCAAATAAGTACCGACTTATATTATTATACAAACTGTCATTTGCTCTTCCCTTTCAAAAACTAACATCTTTGACATTCCGACATTCATCATTAAATCGTTTGACTTGTGATGACTTTGACAGCGCCATTATTTTTGTTCCCAGCGCCGACCCTTCTTTCCATATCTTTCTCCATATTTCCATATCTTGTAAACGTGCTTCAGAAGTTTATTTACTAACTAAAAACTAACTAACTTACCATCACGCCGTCTCCCCGGAGGGGTAGGCAGAAAGAATGGAACGCCACACTGTTCTGTCCTGACATACGCCTCTCGCTTCCTCTACATTCCTACATCTTGTCATGCACGCACGTCGATTTTTCCGACTCCTCACGTGACCGACATTCAATATTTGATTGATTTGATCGTGCCACGTTTTCCTCGACCTTCCTCTATTTCTAGCTCCGTTCACGCCGTTTACATATACCTTCTTTACCATTCTGTCTTCGCTCATTCTTTCCATGTGTCCAAACCATCTTAATGACCCTTTCCTTATTTTGTTCATAACACTTTCATTCGCACCACATTCACTTCTTATACTTGCATTTGTCACTCTATCATAAACAGATTTGCCACACATTCGTCTTAGAGATCTCATTTCTGCTGCATTTATTCTACTTTCATCCTTCTTTTGCCAGTTCCATGCTTCACTTCCATACATAAGGGTCGGCACAAGAAGACCATTGTGCACTGCCATCTTAGCTTTTTTGGATAGGCTTTTGTTTGCGATGACAACTTTAAGTGCACCATTTATTCTGTTGCCTGCCCCAACCCTTCTTTCAATATCCTTCTCACCCTCCCATCCTTTGTAAACATACTTCCTAAATAAACAAATTCATCCACTTGTTCCAGATTTTCACCGTTTACACTAATGTTGCACACTGTCATGCTTCCTTCTTTTTCGAAAATCATTACCTTAGACTTATTCACATTCATCATCAAATCGTTTCGCTTTTTAAGGATGAAATTTCACTATTTGTGCACACGGTGGTGTGTTGGAGTTGAGTGACAGAGAGATCGTTTATTTATTAAATGTCAATCTGTTATTAGACCCGAAATTGTTGTGGGTGAACTAAAAATTGCACTTTAAGTAACAAACCGTGTAGGGATCACCCACGTAACAGTCGACTGGACCGTTCCACATATTTCTTATGGTAAATAGAAGGTTCATATGATACAAAACACATACGCCTCTTTTCGACAGTACATATATTTATTTTTTGTTGGCAAACAAAGCACCATTCTTCTTATTATTGCGATTTTTCTTTTAACCGTTTAAGTACCGTGATGTTTTAAGCTTAAGAACACACATACCGCATGTTTTTAATTATTAAAAAAATAGGGCTAATGGATTTTATGCATTAAGTTTACCTATAAAATTATATATCAAGTTTAAAGTTTTCTTGTTGCTTTATCGAAATTTCGTTTATTTGATTTTTCTTTTAGGATTGTCACAAGCATAAATAAATATAATAAAAATATATTTATTGAAAGCAAACATTGAAAAATACACATCTACCCTGGTTATTGCTGGAGTCACAGTAATCAAATGCAATTCAATGTCTCTAAATGCGTTATGCTATATTTTACTAGGGTATTGAGAACTGTATATCATAGATACACAAAGAACAACCAGCAACTGGCACATGTATCTACGATGAAGGATCTCGGAATCATCTATGAGAGTAGGCTGACTTTTCCTGCACATATCGAGAGGATTTGTGGCATTGCACTGAGGATGTTGAGGTTCATCGTCCGGACCGGAAGAGTTTTCAAGGATCCCAATGTGTTCAGAGTCTTATACAACGAATTGGTTCGGAGCAGACTCGAAAGTGGTTCTGTGATATGGAGTCCTCACGAAGCGAGATATTCCGTTATGCTGGAGAGGGTTCAGAAAAAAATTCTGAGGTATCTCTACATGAGGGAGTATTGTAGTTATCCGTGGCTCTATCCCGCGGCATTTCTTCTGGGAATGCTCGGAACCAATTCTCTACAGCTTCGAAGAGATGGACATCTAATAACCTATTTCTTCAGATTAATTAGGGGATACTTCGAGAACTCGGCCGTACTGGAGGATGTTGGTCTTTTTGTCCCCGATAGATATCTCCGACAGCTGGTGACGCCGGTGGAAAGAGTAATTAGTCTGCTGAACGCGGTCTCCTCGGAGAACGACGTCTTTCATGTTAGTGAAAGTACTTTCAGGGGACAAATACTCTTGACTTTGGAAAGTATCTTGTCTTCCTAATGTCGAACCATCACTAATGCGTTCCTGGTATCATGTTGTATGTTTATAATATTTTACTTGTACTCAATTGATGCCTTAAACATTTATGCTGTTTGTAATGTCTTTTGAGTTAATAAACTGATTTGATTGATTGATTATTTGGTTTTTGTACAAACTTACCCCGGTTATTTTACGAATTCACTTTATTTTTATAACAATTTAGCATGATTATTGTATATTAACTCTGGTTATTGTACAAAATCACCCTGGTTTTTGTGCTAATTTCCCTGGTTTTTGTACGAATTCAGGTTTTCTTTGTAATAACACTCTAACTATTGTACATAAAATAAAACATTTTCTAGTTGAGCTCTATCTGGAATCATTAAGGTGAATTCTTTTGTTCTAATTTGTTACAATTATTCTCAAAAGAGCAGGAAGGTTTTGGACACACATGTTTGCATGACAAAATGAATGAATTAATTATTCAAATTCCGCGCCATAATTTGTGTTACCTATTCTTAACTAAACGTCTCACTAATCTTCGTTCACAGGCTAGTAGAACCATGTAGGAACATCCAAAAGTTTCCGGCCAAAACGATTAATGAGATTAAATCTAAACTTTTTTATGCTTTTAACTTGGACCAGTTTTTTTATACATTCGTCTCTATTGAGATACAATTAATCAGTAAGTTAGAGTGTTATTACAAAGAAAACCTGAATTCGTACAAAAACCAGGGAAATTAGTACAAAAACCAAGGTGACTTTGTACAATAACCAGAGTAAATACAATAATCATGCTAAATTATTATACAAATATAGTGAATTCGTAAAATAACCAGGGTAAGTTTGTACAAAAACCAGGGTGAATTCGTGCAATAATCAGGGTAGATGTGTATTTTTCAATGTTTGCTTTCAATAAATACTTTTTTATTATATTTATTTATGCTTGTGCAAATTATACAAATGCTTATGCAAATGCTTATGCAAATCTGTATATGATAGAGTGACAAATGCAAGTATAGAAGGGGATGTGGTGCGAATGAAAGTGTTATGAACAAAATAAGGAAAGGGTCATTAAGATGGTTTGGACACATGGAAAGAATGAGTGAAGACAGAATGGTACATAAGGTATATGTAAACGGCGTGAACGGACCTAGAAATACAGGAAGGCCGAGGAAAACGGGGCACGATCAAATCAATCAAATATTGAATGTCGGTCACGTGAGGAGTCGGAGAAATCGACGTGCGTGCATGACAAGATTTATGAATGTAGAGGAAGCGAGAGAAGTATGTCAGGACAGAACAGTGTGGCGTTCCATTCTTTCTGCCTACTCCGACAGCGTGATGGTTAGTTAGTTAGTTAGTTAGTATAAATGTAGTAGAATCGAGATATCTAAGACGAATGTGTGCTTAATCGTATCTAATGTCGTACTGCTGATATTTGGCTCTTTTGTCTTATGAGTTTGCTAGGATTCTTAATTCGATAAATAAAAATAAATAAATGTAGAGATGGAACTGCGATCAAGAATGTAAAGACTTTTGTTTACCTGGGGAGCAGTATTACATGGGATGGTCGATCCAAGAAAGACGTCGATAGTCGTATCCACCAGGCTAAATTTGCCTTCAATAAAAAGTCTAAAATATTCGAGTCCAACAACATAGGCCTGAACCTCCGAAAACAACTTTTAAAAACGTTGGTGTGGAGTGTTTTACTGTACAGCTGCGAGACTTGGTGCCTGGGCGAAAGAGAGCGCAAAAGGCTGGAAGCATTTGAGATGTGGACCTACCGACGAGTTGCCCATGTTTCATGGAAGGACCACATTACAAATGAAGAAGTTCTCAGCAGAGTTGAAGAGAGTAGGCACGTGTTGAACACCATAGCGGAGAGGCGCGCAAGATGGATTGGTCATGTGTTGCGACACGAATGTTTCCTGCATGATATATTGGAGGGAATGGTCGAGGGATCGATTGGCAGGGGACGACCTCGCCAAGAGTACCTAGACCAGATTTGCCGAGATATGGGCTGCGCCTCTTATGCGGAGTTGAAGAGAGTTGCCGAAGACCGAGCGGAGTGGAAGAGGAGATGTGTCGCCTTGCTGCAGACCAATCGTTAGATTGAGACCGGAGAAGAAGGATTGTTCAGATCGTAAAGCACGAGACTTAAGAGGGCCGTCGACCACCAGGACAACCATCAAAGAGATGGAGAGAAACAGATCGTAAGATGTACTATAAGAGGAAGGTTAAAAAGAAGTTTGCGGACTTGTCTAGCAGATTGGTTCGAGATCGCAAATATAATGAAACTTTTGGATCCCTAACTAACTAACTAACTAACCATCACGCCATCTCCCCGAAGGAGTAGGCAGAACAAATGGACTTTCACAATTTTCTTTCCTGACATATTTCTTTCGCTTCCTCAACATTCATACATCGTGTCATGCACGCGTGTCGATTTCTCTGACTCCTCACATGGCCGACATTCAATATTTGATTTATTTGATAATACCACGTTTTCCTCGGTCTTCCTCTATTTCTGGTTACATTTACATCATTAACATATAATTGTTTTACCATTCATTCTTCATTCATTCTTTCCACATGTCCAAACCATCTTAATGATCCTTTCATTATTTTGTTCATGACACCATCATTCGCACCGCATTCACTTCTTATATTTTCATTCGACACTCTATCATACACAGTGTATCCACACATTCGTCTAAGGGATGCTAGGCTACCAGTCACTCGAGAGGAGACGAGACATTCACTTGGGTGTCCATTTCTTTCGACTGATAGGCGGTTGTGTACACAACTCAGAAATCCTGAGTGATTTAGGTCTGTTCGTCCCTGATAATTATCTTCGACAAAGGGGCCATAGATTGTTTTATCTCCCACGATGCAGAACCAACCTGCCAATGGTTATGCCGGTAGGTAGAGCAATATCTTTGCTTAATCGTATCACCTCGGAGTTTGACATATTTTGTGATAGTTTGGCTCATCTGAGGAAAGTACTATCTTTATTATAATTGTTTGGTATATTTATTTTATTAATTTGTCATGCATCTTATGTTTCTCGCTCTTTTTATTAATCTATTATGTATTGTATCTATTATGTATTATTGTTCTGTAATATATCTATTATGTATTATTATTCTAATTATTGTTCTAACTTGTATCTTTAGTGTATTAGAAGAAAAATTCTGTAATGCTTTAGATATGTTTAAAATAAATAAATTAAATTAAAAATGAAAATTTTACTGCATTTATTCTACTTTCATCCTTCTTTTGCCTGTTCCATGCTTCGCTTCCATACATAAGGGTCGGTAGAAGAACACCATTGTGCACAGCTATTCTAGCTTTTTTGGATAGGTTTTTGTTTGCGATGACAACTTTAAGTGCACTTTTGGATCCCACTTGCGCATAATGGATCCCTCTTATAACACGGCCCCACGGAACATTAACATAACTACACCAGTTTATAACCTGACCAAACCAAATCAGTTTATCGCCCGCTGGTTATGTGCGCGCTCACAGTGAGCGGGTACTTGCACAGGATGTGGCAGCCTAGTCTTTGATACACACTGTTAGTTTTATGGGGTGTTTCAGTTATTTTTACATCTACAGCGTGTTCAAATTTTTGGCGATCCATTAGCCGGAACACATCCAAAACAGCGAGGTAATGAGAAGGGCCGGAGAAACAAGTCAAATGCTCAAAAGGATTCCCCAGCAACGAGCACACTGGATTTAGTTAGAAAGTTTCAATCCTGCGATTGGTTGCCTGCTTGTCCTGCTTCCCTGTCTTGTGCGGCTCTTTTGAAATCTGCATATGATGAGCATCGCACGTCCATCAACAGGTCCTCCAGGTACTCTCGGCGTGGGCGTCCCCTAGAGTTTGTCCCCTCGGTCATACCCTCCATTATGGCATGCAAGAGACCTTCTTGACGTATTACATGGCCGATCCATCTTGCACGGCTTTCGGACTAGGTCCTGAGCAGGTGCCTTCTTCCTTCGATTCCTTGAAGAACTTCCTCATTCGTGATGTGGTCTCTCCAGGAAATTCCTAATAGTCTTCTATAGGACCACATCTCAAAAGTCTCTAGTCTCCGCTTATCTCTTTCGGATAGGCCACCATGTCTCGCAGCCGTACATCAAGATACTCCATACATAGGTCTTGATGAGGAGTATTCTCAGATTTAGGTCTATATTATTTGATTCTGTTATTTTCGACCTTTTATTGAATGCAAGCCTAGCCTGATGTATACGGCTGTCGACCTCGCTCTTAGACCGACCGTCCCATGTTATTTTGCTCCCGAGGTAGACAAACTCCTTGGTGTTCTTTAGTGGAACTCCTGACATTACTACTCTCATCTGATGTTGCGTTCGGCCTACAGTCAGCAGCTTTGTTTTGTCTTTATTTATCTTCATGTTGTAGCTATCTTGAAGAATGCCTTGTAAAGTTGCTAAGGCCTCCTGCAGTTCCTCCTCACATTCAGCAACCATAGCAATATCGTCGGCAAACCTTATCATGTCTATCTTTTGCCCGTGTATCCTTACACCTTTCTCTGTGACTCAAACTGGATAGGCCATAACATTAGGCATCCGGGCCTGCTTATTACTGGGAAACGACAGACTGCAACGATCTCTAAAACGTCGGTCCAAAAAGACGAACTACACGGATTTTCCCAAGATCCCAAAATACATATTGCAACCAACTTGCTCCTTCTTATTTTTCTTTCTTCTTCCTTGTTGTAGTTCATGTGGTCTGTTCTCCAGAGTGTTGTTCCTCCTGTGAGGTAGATTCCCAATTGTCCTTCCATTTTTAAGGAAGTCTTCCACGAGGACGAGTCCCATGAGGCTGATTATGCAATGCAATATAAGGGAGTCTGGTGGTGTCCATTATTTGAAAGTGACCGTACTAGTCCCCTTTTCGCTGTCTGCTCCATCTTATAATATCCTCAACCCCACACATCTCTCTTATTCTGATGTTCCTTACGCGATCTCTCAGTGTCTTGCCTGCTATCGTCCTCAGTGTCTTCATCTCGGAAGTCCTCAAAACTTGTTTGGTCCTTACTGTGTCTGCTCTTGCTTCGACGCTATATGGTATTGGTCTTACGCAATTACAGTATGACCAAATTCATCATCATCCCTCGTGTCCGAGGAAGACTGTCCTTCACGGTTGTGGGTCTGCATGTGACTGAAGAGCCCGATCCTGGACCCACATATTTTGGGGCATCTGGGGTAGGGGAAGGCGCTTGTAATGGAGCTGTCACCGTCTCCCAGTGGTCTCTCCTTTCTTCTCCTCCTCCTCTCTGAAGCGTCGTCTCTGCGCTGTGCTTCAAAGTCTTGTGTGCCTTTATGTACTGTTGTTCTCCACCTAGGTCTGTCCTCTGCAGTTATTTCCCAGCAATCACAGTCGATGCCAGTCTTTTGTAGGTTTCCTTTAAGGGAGTCCCTAAAGCGCTTCCTCAGGCCACCGTGTGAGCGTTTTCCTTTCATTTTTGTAAGCTGAGAGTTCATCCCGGGGGCATGACCAAATTAATCAATTACTAAATAGCGGCCACATTCAGATTCCGAAAAATCGACAAGCACGCTCGTTACGATAGAGGACGTTCAATAGGTATGTCAGGATAGAACAGTATGGCGGTCCATTCTCATTTAATACCCCTCCGGTTTAATGGCGTGATGGTTAGTAAGTTAGTTAGTTTGTAACATCCTGTAGGTTGTATAAAATAAACGCGCGTTAAAGTACAAATCACACAATGGCGAGGGAACGCGGGGTATCTGACGCATGATCTCGGACGTTGGTTTATTCATTTAAAACTTAATTACGAGTCCATTAAAATATAATATTGTATCCGAAATTAATTGTTTCGAACGCCGTTCACTCGTTTCTGCCGACATCTGCTCCCGGGTAATCGTCCGATTGTTTTAACAGCCATTTCAATTACACATTTCGAGAATTTTCGCCATTTTGTCGAAGCGACATGTGGTCTTTAGAACGCTACAACGCGCCTCTTTGGAAGCGTTCTTCTCTTAAATTTTTTTACGGCATTGTATTAAAGTGTTAACGCCCGAAAATTAAAATATTATTTCGTTTTGAAATAAAATCAAATCAGTTTATTTACTCAAAAGACATTACAAACATCTTAAATGTTTAAGCCATCTATTGAGTGGAGGTCAAATATTATATTCTTCTTCTTCTTCTTCCTCAGCCCATTCCCGTCCACTACTGGACAAAGGCCTCCTCCATTCGTCTTCATGTCACTCTGTTCTGTGCAGACTCCATCCAGGTCACTCCGACGTGCTCAGATCATCCATCCACCGCAGCTACGGTCGCCCTGCACCTCTCTTCGCCGTCCACGGTCTCCAAATCAGCATTCCTCTTGTCCACCTTTCATCCAAGCCTCTGGCTACGTGGCCTGGACATACATACAACATAATACCAGGAATGCATTAGTGATATTTCGACATTAGGAAGACAAGATACTTTCTAAAGTCAAGAGTATTTGTCCCCTGAACGTACCCTCACTAATATGAAAGACGTCAATCTCCGAGGAGACCGCGTTCAGCAGAATATTTGCTCTTCTCACCGGTGTCACCAGAGGCAGATTGGTTCTGGCGGTCGGTAGGTAAAACAATCTGTGCTGTCGCTGTCCGAGATATCTATCGGGGACAAAAAGACCAACATCCTTCAGTACGGCCGAGTTCTCGAAGTATCCCCTGATTAATCTAAAGAAATGGGTTATTAGATGTTCATTTCTTCGAAGCCGTAGAGAATTGGTTCCGAGCATTCCCAAAAGAAATACTGTGGAATAGAGCCACGGATAACTACCATACTCCCTCATGTAGACTTGAATGTACTTTTGAATCTCATACTTTTATATTTTATTGTTGGTTGACCTGCATGTACATGACACCGACCTAACGACCTCTCATTAAATCACATCTGCTAATTACGGAGAGATTGTACGATACCAAACATTATTGCGCATAGAGTATATAAGAATAAAATTTCAATATTTAATCGCATTTACAATTAAAATTTAATTCTTACGTTTATTTTATTTAATTACAGGTTTTTTGCTTGTCCGATCGTTGACTATTTCTCAGTACAAAAATACGACAGCTCCGCACAGAGTGTATTGATTCTTGGGTATGTACAGAGTGTTTTTTTTTAGAGGTTTGATTTTTAAACTGGCAACATTGTTTCTACAGACTGTCAATTTGACAGTTGACACTTGATTTGTGATCAATACCTTTTGCCATTTTACCCAGTTGCTCAATAAAGTTGTCGAAAATTGGACTTCACGGTTGCGCTTCATTCGAGGTAGCGTGGCGCTCATATGCCCAAAATCATATTTAAACAATAATGCCATTAAGTTATCTATTAAATAAAGCCAATATCATAGACATGAACATTATTTTAATGTTTTTTTTTTCATTTTGAATTTGTATACCTCTAAAAAAACAACCACATTGTTATATAATATATAAAGTATATAAGTTATATAAAGTTATATAATATTGTAGTTTTTTTAAAATCTATAACTCAAGAACGGCTGGACCTAATCTATTTTTCGCATGAACTTATTATTCTCTTCTCCATAGCCATCTCTCCACTGCTGGATTAAGTCCTCTTCTACCTGCTTCCGTGACAATCGATCCTGGGCAACACGCATCCATGTAGTACCATCGGTCTCTTCAATGTCGTCTCTCCATCGAAGATGAGGACGTCCTGGATTTCGGGTCCCAGTCCTAGATCGCCAGCATAGAGGCATTTTAATAATTTATCTTCAGAATTGGGAGCGACATGGCCCACCCAGCGCAATCGAGTGCTGGTACTCTTCTGATGATGTCTGACAATAATAGTAGTGTTTTTCACCATGTCAACTATACTGATCTCTATTTCTTTATATCTCATATACGACTTGGATCGTTAGTGACCGGAAGTGTCAGGCCGAAGCCTATTACTCCCCCACAATTAGGAATATACGGTGAGTAAAACTAGTTAAACTATATCATAGCTGTACCGTGCCGTCGACCACAACAACACACCAGGCTCTCGGGAGAAGACGAGACATTCACTTTAGTGTTCACTTCTTTCGACTGATTGGCGGTTGTATACACAACTCAGAAATCCTAATTGATATATGTATGTTTGTCCCTGGTATAATAATAAACAAAGCCTATTCAAAAAAGCTAAAATGGTAGTTCTAAATGGTGTTCTTGTACCGACCCTTAAGTATGTAAGTGAAGTATTGAACTGGCAAACGAAGGATGAAAGCAGAATAAATGCAGGAGAAATGAGATTTCTAAGACGGATATGTGATTAATCTGTATATGATAGAGTGTCAAATGCAAGTATAAGAAATGAATGCGGTGCGTCTCCCCGAAGTGGTAGGCAGAAAGAATGGCCACACTCTTATTTCCTGACATATTTCTATCGCTTCTTCAACTGTCTGTTAATCGAGAAGGTACAGAAAAAATTCTTACGATTTCTGTACCTTAAAGAGAACGGTTACTACCCCTGGCTGTACCCAACTAATTTCTTGCTGGGTATGCTGGAATACCAATCATTGGAAATTAGACGAACTATCCACCTGGGTGTTCACTTTTTTCAACTGATTCGTGGTCGAATACATAACTCTGATATTTTGAATGACTTGACTTTGTTTGTCCCCGACAATTATCTGCGACAAAGGCAACATACTCGTAGATTATTTCACCTGCCACTGTGTAGAACCAATCTACCTAAGGTAATGCCCGTGGGCAGGGCAATAATCCTATTAAACCGCATCTCTTCGGATGTGGACATCTTCCACGATAGTGAGGCTACCCTCAGAAAACACCTATCTCTTATATAATGTGTTTTTCTTCTTATTGTTTCTAATTACTTATTTGGTCTTAATTTTTAATTATATCGTGTTTTTTTTTTGTGTTTTTGTCTATTTTTAAATTTCATAATTGTATTAACTGTTTAAAATAGTTTTTTTGTTGTTTTTGTATCCTACCTGTATAGTCATAAGCGCTTTGGTTATATACTGTAATGTTTATGATTTAAAAAATAAATAAATCGAAATTGAAATTGAAATTCATACATCGTGTCATGCACGCGCGTCGATTTCTCTGACTCTTTGATTTATTTTATCATGCCACGTTTTCCTCGGTAGCACATACTTTTTTATCATTATTTCTTCATTCATTCTTTCCACGTGTCCAAACCATCTTAATGATCCATTCATTGTTTTGTTCATAACATCATCAATACCATCATTTGCACCGCATTCACTTTTTATATTTTCATTCGACTCTCTTTCATACACAGAGTATCCACAAATTATTCTAAGAGATCTCATTGCATCTTACTCCAAATGTGGTTTAAATTACATAATCACTGGTTAAACGTGAAAATTAGCAAATCATGAATAAAAATAAGTTGTACCGTTTACCGGTTAAGAACTTTTTCATTTAAAATCGCCCGATTTATACCCCAATAACTCGAGTATTTATTTACGCGGCAGCCCTGGGAGTCACTAATTACTGCTCGGCCGGCGTTTTATTCCCTAATTGCACCTGTTAATTCTGTTGGCGGTCACGGGGCATGCGCAGAGACAAACAATAATAATTCCAGCCAGCCACACACGCGTGTATCATTTCTTGGACAATGATGTAAAACTCCATATTAAATAAATAACTAATGAAAGTCGGCTCTCGAAGTGGTACAAGAATACACATATCTTGGCCAAATCATACAATTAGGACGAAACAATTTCGAGAAAGAAGCCGACCGAAGAATTCAGTTGGGTTGGGCAGTCTTTGGGAAATTACGTCATGTTCTCACTTCCAAAATACCACAATGCCTCAAGACTAAAGTCTTCAACCGGTGCGTTTTGCCAGTCATGGCGTACGGAGCCGAGACGTGGACATTGACAAAAGGTCTAGTCTACAGATTCAAGGTTGACCAGCGCGCCATGGAAAGAGCCATGCTTGGAATAACCTTGAGGAACAGATTTAGAAACGATTTTATTCGACAACAAACCAAGGTGACCGAGGTGGCTCTACGGGTGGGCGGTCTGAAGTGGCGGTGGGCTGGCCATATCTGTCGGAGAACCGACAGCCGATGGGGAAGACGGAGTGGAGACCGCGTACAGGATTCCGTAGAGTTGGACGTCCCCCTGCCCGTTGGACCGACGATCTGAAGAGGATTGCTGGACATGGATGGATGAGAGCGGCAATGGATAGGGGGCGGTGGCGGGCTTTGGGAGAGGCCTACATTCAGCAGTGGATGACAGACGGCTGATGATGATGATGATGATGATTATGTTTACATGGATGGGAGAGTGTAAAATGATATTGAAAGAAGGGTTGGGGCAGGCAACATAGTAATTGGTGCAGTTAAAATTATCATCGCAAACAAAAGCCTATCCAAAAAAGCTAAGATGGCAGTGCATAATGGTGTTCTTGTGCCGACTCTTATGTATGGAAGTGAACCATGGAACTGGCAAAAGAAGGATGGCGGATGACGCTGTCTTACTTGCAGACAACGAGCATGTCAGAGACAAGTCCTGGTGAATAGTATGTATGAGGTATGCATACGAAATGATCTGATGATGAATGTAAATAAGTCCAAGGTAATGATTTTGAAAAAGAAGAAATCATGACAGTCTGCAACTGTAGCGTAAATGGTGAAAATTTGGAGCAAGTAGATGAGTTCGAGTATTTAGGTAGTATGTTTACAAAATATGGGCTAGTGGAGAGGGATATTGAAAGAACGGTTGGGGCAGGCAACAAAGTGAATGGTGCACTAAAGTTGTCATCACAAACAAAAAACTATCCAAAAAACTAGAATGGCAGTGCACAATGGTGTTCTTCTACCGACCCTTATGTATGGAAGCGAAGCATGGAACTGGCAAAAGAAGGATGAAAGTAGTATAAATGCAATAAAAATTCGATCTCTTAGATGAATGTGTAGATTTTCTGTGTATGATAGAGTGTCGAATGAAAATATAAGAAGTGAATGCGGTGCGAATGATGGTGTTGTGAACAAAATAATGAAAGGATCATTAAGATGGTTTGGACATATGGAAATAATGAATAAAGAAACAATGGAAAAAAGTATATGTTAACGATGTAAATGGAACTAGAAATTGAGGAAGACCGAGGAAAACATGGCACGATCAAATTAATCAAATATTGAATGTCGGCCAAATGAGGAGTCAGAGAAATCGATGGGCGAGCATGACACGATGTATGAATATGTCAGGAAAGAAAAGTGTTAATATAATTGTTATTTTGTTCGTGTGCGGCGAGCTAATAAGCACCCTGCCCCCGCTATAGTATGCGCCGTAAACGCGAACAAAACCTTATAAAGCTCTGATGGTATGATAATCATTCAAAACGGTATAGAAAACTAATGTATGCCGAACACTTCCGAAATTAGGTGCTTTTAATTAAAATATCGCTTTTAAATCTGTACATTATCACGTACAATCATATTTCTTGGAATCATTGGTATTTTAATAATGTATAATTTTCTTGGAATCATACGTGTTTAAATTTTCTTGGAATCATAGGTTTTTGGATTTTTTTGGAAACAGGATTTTGGATTTTTTAGGAAACTTAGGTTTTTGGATGAAAGGATAGTAAAAAAAAATGTTATTTTAATAATGTCAATGGAACTAGAAATAGAGGAAGACCGAGGATAACGTGACACGATCAAATAAATCAAACGCGAGAAGTCGTAGAAATAGACGTGCGTGCATCACACTCTGTATGAATGTTGTGGAAGCGAAAGAAGTATGTTTGTACCTCTTCGGAGAGAGGGTAAGATGTTTAGTTATTTTAACTTCTAAAATACAAACGTATTTTTCTTCTTCTGCTTCTTCCTCTTAGTTTATGTCGTATGATCTATTTATGACGGTGAGCTATTCTGGGATGATGATGTTCAGTTATCTCTCCATCTTTTTGGCGACCTTCCTGGAAAACTCTTGCTGCGAAAGAGGATAAATGCCGTAGAAATGAAATCACTGAGTAGAATGTGCGGAAAACGATATATGATAGAATACCGAACGACGAAATAAGGAAGAAATGTAAGGCAGATGATTGCATCATAAGCAAAATTAAAAAAGGATCCCTTAGATGTTTTGGACATATGGAACGAATGGACGAGAGAAAAATAGTTAAATGTTGTATACAATCAGTGGGATTGGAAGGAGAAGCCGTGGAAGACCAAGGAAAGCACGGAATGACCAAATTTATACAATACTGAAAAGCGGCCACATTCGAAGTCGGAAAAAATGACGAACGTGCATTTTTTTTATGTATTAATGTGGAGGAAGCAAGAGAGTTATGTCAGGACAGAACGGTACGGCAGTCCATACTCTCTGCCTACCCCTCCGACAAGACGGCGTGATGGTTAGTTAGTTAGTTAGTTAGTTATAATTAAGTAACCAATAAAGGAAAGAAAATAACAAACTGGATATAAAGGGCTTTGGTAATAAAAATAATAAAGTCTTAGCATGGGAACTCACCCGTGAAAATTCTCATTTGAAGTAAAACTTGGAAGGGAATGGTTCGAGAAATTATGCTTTATCCGAGCGACCATCGCAGCTTTGGATACACGAGTCGTGAGGGAACTCGAGTATTTATTATAACGCAATTCTCTGGCTTGGTTAGCACTAGCTTCATGGTGATAAATTCATCATTTACCTACGGCGCTGGACTCTGAGTATCCATTTTAAATGTGTGTTTTTAATTAATGTTAAGAAGGGTTGGGGCAGGCAACAGAATAAATGGTGCACTTAAAGTTGTCATCGCAAACAAAAGCCTATCCAAAAAAGCTAAGATGGCAGTGCACAATGGTGTTCTTGTGCTGACCCTTATTTATGGAAGTGAAGCATGGAACTGGCAAAATAAGGATGAAAATAGAATAAATGCAGTAGAAATGAGATATCTAAGACGAATGTGTGGCAAATCTGTATATGATAGAGTGACAAATGCAAGTATAAGAAGTGAATGTGGTGCGAATGAAAGTGTTATGAACAAAATAAGGAAAGGGTCATTAAGATGGTTTGGACACATGGAAAGAATGAGTGAAGACAGAATGGTAAAGAAGGTATATGTAAACGCCGTGAACGGATCTAGAAATAGAGGATGGCCGAGGAAAACGTGGCACGATCAAATCAATCAAATATTGAATGTCAGTCACGTGAGGAGTCGGAGAAATCGACGTGCGTGCATGACAAGATGTATGAATGTAGAGGAAGCGAGAGAAGTATGTCAGGACAGAACAGTGTGGCGTTCCATTCTTTCTGCCTACCCCTCCGGGGAGACGGCGTGATGGTAAGTTAGTTAGTTAGTTAGTTTTTAATTAATTCTTCTTCTTCTTCTCTAACAAGGGGAGGACACGACATTGGAAATTGATTTCGGGATGTAATTTTTGCATTATTATTGTACCCCCCAAGAATCGTCCATGGTCAAAATAAGTAAGCGCAATAGTCAGCCAATTTCTAGAAATCAAACTTCTATTTATAGGGACTTAGAGGAGTCCATTTACATCTTAACAGGCAAAAGAAGGATGAAAGTAGAATAAATGTAGTAGAAATGAGATCTCTTAGACGAATGTGTGGATACTCTGTGTATGATAGAGTGTCGAATGAAAACATAAGAAGTGAATGCGGTGCGAACGATGGTGTTATGAACAAAATAATGAAAGGATCAAAATATGGTTTGGACGTATGGAAAGAATGAATAAGGAAAGAATGGTAAAAAAATTATATCTTAACGACGTAAATGGAACCAGAAATAGAGGAAGACCGAGGAAAACTTGGCAGGATCAAATAAATCAAATATTGAATGTCGGCCCCATGTGAGGAGTCAGAGAAATCGACTCGCGTGCATGACACGATGTATGAATGTTGAGTAATCGAGAGAAATATGTCAGGAAAGAAAAGTGTGGCAGTCCATTCTTTCTGCCTACCCCTTCGGGGAGACGATGTGATGGTTTGTTAGTGAGTTTAATTTCCAATATCGTAAACATCGGAAATTGATTTCGGGTTGGGATTTTACCGGATTATTGTACCCCTAAGAGTCGAAATAAGAAAGCGTAATAGCCAGCTAATTTCTAGAAAAAAAAATACTTCAAAGTTTACACTTTTATAATGACTATGGAATAGAAACGAGAGCTGATGCCATCAGAATAAAAAGCCTCCAAAGAACCTCAGAAATGAAGACTCTCCGATCCGTTGCGGGAAAGACACTCAGAGACAGAGTTAAAAATTCTGAAATAAGAAAGATCTGCAATGTGGAAGACTGAGAAGACGCTACTGGAGAGATCATGTGGATGGAGCATATTCTGAACGTCCAGGAAGACCATCCAAAAGATGGCGAGACAGTTGGACATCTACATGTTTCTTTTTACTTAATTTTTTAATTAGCTTGTTTTTTATGTTTATGTATGTGGTTATATTGTATTATAGTTTTTTAATTTCACAATTGTATCTTGTGTTTAAAATAGTTTTTTTTTGTATTCTATAGTCATGCGATTTGGTAATATATTATGATGTTTTTTTTTAAAGATTAACACCAAGGATGCGAATCAATAATTTTAGAATTTAAGGATTAATTTTATCTCAATAGAGACGACGATGCAAACTGTTATAAAGATCTTCTGCTTCATCTTCATAGATGGGGCATTGAAACTGACATGTGAATTTTTGTGTTGGATATTAACATATATACAACTTCCAAAAATTTGTCAGACATGGTGGTCATAAGAAATGTGGAATGGGGAATGTTGTAATTACATAAAGCGTGCGCTTAACACAACCAATGACAGGTCATAAGTCTTGTAAACACCTCGATCACCATATTCAGTTTCCAGTTTGCATCTTCGTCTCTATTGAGATAAAATTAATCCTTGAATTGATAACCCGCAATGGGTAAATAAAATCCAGTATTCGTCTACAAGTATTTGTATACATTCAAAATGTTGTATGTTAGAATTTATTTTACAATCTTCAATGCGAGCAGAAAATAGCTCATTATTATGAAGAAGGAATCCGGTCGTGTCCAGGCTTGAACCCACGTCCCCTGGATTAGGAGCTAAGCGTTCTATCCTCTAGACCACCACCCGATTCAATTTCAATTTAATTATTTTTTTTTTTAATCGAAATTGAAATTGAAAAAAAAATAAGCTGAATTGATTTGTTATTTATCTTTTGGTTGACTCAATCGGTGTGTTCTTCTGGTCAGAATCAGTAACACGAGAAAATGACTACAATGTAGATATTTATATACAGCTTGCAATCGTTTATTTCAATCATACAATGTCAAGCGCGATATTACGTCTCTTCTCTGTTGTTTTTATTACAGGAATTGTTCGCTATTGTAGCGTTTAGTTTTTAAATCATTTTCCCTCCGTTTTCACAATGAGCTATTACTTTGTGGCAATAAATTTGAGTTTAAGCAGCAAGAAGTTAAAGACATTACTAAACATATTCTGTATATTGCGGAAATGCCTCAAAAGCAAAGGCACAAAAATGTTATCTTTTAAAAATTTGTATACCTGCAATAATAGGGTTCAAATAATTTGTTGTGTACAAAAATGTGAAAAGCAACGGAAAACTACCATATTAAAAGGCTCCCAATTGGCATTCGTAGAATCAGCAAATACATTAATAACTGCAAACTAATCGCTAGGCTTGAAACAAAACAAAAATTCAAAAAACGTTATAACTATTATTATTATAATTATGATTTTTATTATTACAATAATAATAATTATTGTTATTGTTGCTGTTGCTGTTGCTGTAGCTGTCGCTGTCGCTGTCGCTGTCGCTGTCGCTGTCGCTGTCGCTGTCGCTGTCGCTGTCGCTGTCGCTGTCGCTGTCGCTGTCGCTGTCGCTGTCGCTGTTGTGGTTCGTGTTGTTGTTATTTTTATGTGTGTGACAAAGTGATCATTTCTTAAACAATGATGTACGAAATATATTATAATATATATTATCGTATAATATTGATGAACGTAAATTTTTTTTATATTTTAATGTGTTGTGCCGATACATCTTACTTAAATAGTTAATGCAATATCAAATAATTCAAATTTGATAATCCTTGATTATCCTTTAGCAATATGACACATGTCACTCGCATAAAACATCTAAAACACACTAAAACCGACGTTTTTATTAGTATTAAATAAATAATAATTAAATAAAACGATGTTTTTTAACTACTTACACTTTTGCCTTTATTTCGACAGCAACCGGTTTAGCCAGGCTCGCTGGCATCGACACTATCACCAGTCTGTCGATGCCAGCGAGCCTGGCATAACCGGTCGCTGTCGAAATAAGGCAAAAGTGGAAGTAGTTAACAAAATATTGTTTTATTTCATTATTATTTAAAATGAACTTCCATCAAGAGGTTTCAGTAAAATCATTTTAGTATTAAATAGTTTGATATTTTTTTTTTCAAATAAAAAGCTGTCTTTGTGTCAAATCAACGCGTTTTCGTCTGTCGCCGCAGTGAACGGTGTAATTTTTCCACCAGCCTACTCTTAATTAATTCCCCTCTCTAAGTTGTAGAATTAAACGGTCTGTAATCACACGCGATACCCGGACGGGCAGGTACCACACCATACCCACCTTCGCCAGTACCACTTCGCCAGTATTATAGCCCCTCGTTGAAGCCTGCTAGCGCAATGCCTCTCTTATTATCTCGGACTGCACTCAATTATATATTACGCAATACTTGATAATTAGAAACAATAACAAATAATTGAACCTGATTGTGGTTTCAGCGATATCTCTTCAATTTTCTTCATCCTCCTCATCTTCTTCTTTAGCCTGTTCAAATCAAATCAGTATATTTTCTCAAATGATATTACAATCGTTTCTATTTTTCTTTTTTATACACTTTGTATATTGTTGTTGTTTACATGACTTACTAACTAACTAACTAACCATCACGCCATTTCCCCGGAGGGGTAGGCAGAGATGATGGATCGCCACAATGGCCTGTCCTGGCATACCTCTCGGGCTTCCTCTACATTCATACATCGTACCATGCACGCACGTCGATTATTCCGACTTCAAATGTGGCCGCATTTTAGTAATTGATTAATTTGGTCATGCCATGTTTTCCTCGGTCGTCCTCGGCTTCTTTTCCCACTCACGCTGCTTGTGTACAACTTTTTAACCATTCTAATCTCATCCATTCGTTCCATATGTCCAAACCATGTCAGGGATCCTGTTTTAATTTTATTCATAATGCAGTTATCTGCCTTACATTTCTTTCTTATTTCATCGTTCGGTATTCTATCATACAACGTTTTCCCGCACATTCTTCTTAGTGATCTCATTTCTACGGCGTTTATCCTGCTTTCATCCTTCTTTTGCCAGCTCCAAGATTCACTTCCATACATGAGGGTTGGCACTAGAACTCCATTGTGTACTACCATCTTTGCTTCTGTGGATATATTTCTGTTTGCAGTAATGACTTTGAGTGCGCCATTTATTTTATTCCCAGCACTAACCCTTCTTTCGATGTCTTTCTCCATTTTTCCGTCTCTTGTAAACATGCTTCCCAGATACGTAAATTCAGTAACTTGCTCCAATTTCTCGCCCATCGCACTTATATCACAAATCGTCATACATTCTTCTTTCTTGAAAACCATCACTTTAGATTTAGACACATTCATCACCAAGTCACTCTTTTTGCATGCCTCATACATCCTTGACACTAAGACAAATTTTCAATTTTTTTTTACTGTCAGCGATTAACACAGCATCGTCTGCATATAACGAACAGCTGACTGACAAACAATTCATCTTAGCACCAGCGTCTATGCCTTTAAGTTCTTTCATACATTTGTCCAAGTATAGATTGAACAACCACGGGGACATCACACAGCCCTGTTTGACACCTTTGGTGATGTCAAACCAAGATGTGACAGCCCGGTTAACCCTGACACAAGCGGTGCTTCCCTCATAGAGAGATGCGACCGCGGGTATCAGTTTTGGGCCCACTCCATACTCGGCCAAGACGAGATGTTATAAAGAACTTTTAATTATTATTTTTAATTGAATCATAATATTTGTTATAACAAAAGCATAAACGTTCCAAAATATATCTTTATAACATCTGTCAGATCATGTAAACAACAACAATTTTATAATATTTTTATAAATATGTATCTTTACTGAAGAAGGACTATTTTTCCGAAACATGTCTATATAATTTTATTTTTTTAATATCAGTGTTGTATACAAAGTGTATAAAAAAGAAAAATAGAAATAAACCATCATAACAGCACAAAGTATGGCGTATACGGAAGAGATATTACATTCATTTATTGAGAACAGATAAAATATAATATTAGGTCCTTACATATGAAATTGGCGTTTAGCCGTACTGGCAACTTTGATCTCAAATATCTTCTCTTTGGTTAGGAATTCCAAATTCAAATTTATACAGCTATTTACTCAAGTATTTGTGTTTCGAAAATTATAATTCATTTGTTTTTTCCTCAAATGTTTTTTTTTCTTTGCGTCACTCGGTTTACAAAATGGAAAACTTGAAATATCGCGTTATTTACGAGTACGAGTTCCACCGTGGCACCAGTGCTGCAGAAACGGCTCGAAGGATTAATGATGTGTATGGCGACGGTACCGCAAAAGAAAACACAGTGCGTTTTTGGTTCCAACGTTTTCGTTCTGGAAATTTCGACCTGCAGAACAAGCCCCGTGGACGGCCGGAGACCAAAGTTGATAATGAAGAATTGAAGGCTATTGTGGTAGCGGATCCATCGCAAACCACGTCCGAGTTAGCTGCAGGCTGATTTTATTGATTCCCGTCCGAATGTTTTTTTTAGTAAAGGTATCGATGAACTACCTATGAGATGGCAAAAGTGCATAGATAGCAATGGTACATACTTTGATTAAATAAATATATTATATTTAAAAAAAATCAACTTTATGTTCCTCCCATACAAAACGCCAATTTCATATGTAAGGACCTAATATATAATACCAGGAACGCATGAGAGTTAGTTCGACTTTAGGAATACAAGATACTCTCCAAGTTTTGAAACTTTTTTACTTGATTGTACGACCTGACTATGCTAACATCGGTAAGCGAAACAGCTGTTGCGAAAATATAATCAATTGTGATATTTATAATAAAGTTTTTTTTATTTAAACAGTTAATGTTGAAATACCAAAGTGTATCCGCCAAAACAATCTATTATCTTATTAATACATTAGAAAAATTGATTGTTTTTAACAATGATGTAAAACTCCATATTAAATTATTATTACAAATGAAAACGTATGTTTTATAGAAGTTTTATTATAAGTTATTTTATTTTAATTACATGTTTCGCCTTATTAAGAAATTTTATTACGCGTTAGTACCATGAGGCGAAAGTTGTCATTTACATAAAATATAATAATTTCAGCAAGAACTTCAAAATTATATGAAAGAAATTATTCAAATTGACTTAGAAACAAATACACAAACATTCGAAAAATTTTACATTTGATATATATTTTTATAACACCTGATGATGTCAACATTGGTTGATGAAACAGCTGTCGTAAAGTAAAATAAATACAATTTGTTATATAAAACAATGTTTTTGAATTAACAGTAATATAATAAAACTTCTATAAAACAAACGTTTTTATTTGTATTATTTTAACCCTGTTCAAGAAACATTAGAAATATAAATGAATAAAAAAATTTGAACAATGATGTAAAACTACAAATTAAAATATTATTACGAATGAAAACGTATGTTTTCTAGAAGTTTTATTATACGTTATTTTATTTGAATTACATGTTTCGCCTTGATAAGAGATTTTATTGCGAAACGTGTCATTTTTTCAAAATATAATAAAACTTCTATAAAACAAGGATCAATTGTATCTCAATAGGGACGAAGATGCAAATTGGAAACAGAATATGGTGATCGAGGTGTTTACAGGACTTATGACCTGTCATTGGTTGGGTTAAGCGCACGCTTTATGTAATACAACATACCCCATTCCACCTTTCTTACGACCACCATGATTGACAAATTTTTGGAAGTTGTAACTAACTAACTAACTAACCATCACGCCGTCTCCCCGAAGGGGTAGGCAGAAAGAATGGACTGCCACACTTTTCTCTCCTGACATATTTCTCTCGCTTCCTCAACATTCATACATCTTGTCATGCACGCACGTCGATTTTTCCGACTCCTCACGTGACCGACATTCAATATTTGATTGATTTGATCGTGCCACGTTTTCCTCGGCCTTCCTCTATTTCTAGCTCCGTTCACGCCGTTTACATATACCTTCTTTACCATTCTGTCTTCACTCATTCTTTCCATGTGTCCAAGTTGTATATATGTTAATATGTAACACCAAACTTCACATGTTAGTTTCAATCTTCACACTAGCGCCATCTATGAAGATTGGATATAAGCATTAATTTCTATAAAACAGACGTTTTCATAAGTATGACCTGTCATTGGTTGGGTTAAGTGCATGCTTTATGTAATACAACATTCCCCATTCCACCTTTCTTACGACCACCATGTGTGACAAATTTTTGGAATTTGTATATATGTTAATATGCAACACCAAACTTCACATGTTAGTTTCAATCTACACACTAGCGCCATCTATGAAGATTGGATTTAAGCAATAATTTCTATAAAACAGACGTTTTCGTAAGTATTAACGTAAGAAATATATAAGAATTGACACATTTTGTTCGTACATTTCCACAGCTGGTTGTATGGAGTGTGATTAGCTTTCAGCATTCCTCAGACAACTTGGCTTATCGCGGACGGACAAAAAAAACATGGAATAAAACACCAAAAACCGTTTTCACATATTTATATTTTGTATACGAATTCCTTCCTTATCGGCGGGACTTAATTTATGTTAAGTGTTCCGTGTAAAGTGTGATTTTTATTGCCCGAACGAGGCGTCAGGCAATAACTTATTCATAGTTATCCGTCATTTTATTCCAATATCAAAGATGTGTGGCCTTTTCAAAATATATAATAATAATTTACTCGTGTTAACGATTTAGAAATGTTTAGAAACAATGATAGCGTCTATTTTCTAGAAGTTTAACTATAGAGGTTGTATGAACACGGAATTTCATATAAAAATAGAAGCATTTTCTCTGAATATTCTCACATTTTGAAATCAAGAATAATAATAAATAATCCAAAAAAAAAAATTGAAAAATTTCAATCTCTAACTAACTAACTAACTAACCATCACGCCGTCTCCCCGAAAGGGTAGGCAGAAAGAATGGACTGTCACACTTTTACTGATGCGGCACTCCATCCTTCTCTTTTCGCTCCGCGGGAGGCGCGGTGTAATGGGTTGCGAACCTCATCGCCACCAATAGGCATCTCCCGCGCATCAGTTTTCTAGAAGTTTTAATATGTTTGGAGCTTTATTAGAATAGATTTACATTGTATTCTTTATAGATTTATGATAATAATGATAATTCATTAGCAAGGCGAAACATTACATTCCCATAAAATATAATAAAACTTCTATAAAACAAACGTTTTCATTGGTATTAATTATTTAATATGGAGTTTTTCATCATGTTCAAAAAACAATAAATAAATTTGTTATATTTGTAAATATCAGTTTTTGAAATCACCTTACGATGACACATGTGTATATATTTAATTTAATTTTTTTTTTCAGTATTATACAAACTTACTTCCATCAGACGCTGGGCCTTCCTAGAAGTCCTACTCTGGCTGGTATTTTCGCGTTACGTGGCCAATCCATGCTAGGCGACCGTCTCTCACGATGCTCGTTATACTGGACTGCTGGATCATTGTGGAGATCTCTTGATTGTACCCATGTCTCCAAGTTCCACCTACAACATTAATAGGTAAGATCCGATTCTCAAACCAGTATATTCATTGTCTATGACTCATTGGTCTTTAAGAGTCCATTATCTATGATTTAGAATCGTTATAGATGTTTAAATAATACTAAAGCATTCAACTTAGCCCTAAGGCATTAACACTGTGGAATTCCATAGTTATATACTTAGGAAATTGAAAAACGTTGTTTAATCCACTATTTAATAAAAAATATTAAAAAACACGACATGTTTCAGATGATACCTCCATCTTCAGGTGTAAAAATATTAATTATATAATAATAATACATTGGCATTGCACAATGGTGTTCTTCTACCGACCCTTATGTATGGAAGCGAAGCATGGAACTGGCAAAGGAAGGATGAAAGTAGAATAAATGCAGTAGAAATGAGATCTCTGAGACGAATGTGTGGATATTCTGTGTATGATAGAGTGTCGAATGAAGTGAATGCGGTGCGAATGATGGTGTCATGAACAAAATAATGAAAGGATCATTAAGATGGTTTGGACATATGGAAAGAATGAATGAAGAAAGAATGGTAAAAAATTATATGTTAATGATGTAAATGGAACCAGAAAAAGAGGAAGACCGAGGAAAACGTGGCACGATCAAATAAATCAAATATTGAATGTCGGCTATGTGAGGAGTCAGAGAAATCGACGCGCGTGCATGACACGATGTATGAATGTTGAGGAATCGAGAGAAATATGTCAGGAAAGAAAGGTGTGGCAGTCCATTCTTTCTGCCTACCCCTTCGGGGAGACGGCGTGATGGTTAGTTAGTTAGTTAGTTAATACACAATGAATATATAAAAAAAAATGTAATACAGAAAATACATACATTTGTAAAGACATAATTTATATAGAAATTAATAAATGATTAATTTGCATTTGATCGGGAATGGGAGCTTGGGAGATCAAATGGTTTTTATTTTATTTTTTTTATATCATCATCATGTATTGTTATTATTTAATATTATTTATTAGTTCTTACTGTTAAAAAATAATTGTTAGTACCTACTTATAACAAATGGCAAAGGTTAATTTTTAAATTTGAATTATTGTATCGAATTTTAAACGCGTTTTTTATTAGTCTTTCGTTGTTTAGTTTTTATTATATTTTTACACCTGAAGATGGAGGTAACCTCCGAAACATGTCGTGTTTATTTTAATATTTTTTATTAAATAGTGCATGAAACAAAATTTCTCTATTTCCTAAGTATATAACTAAAAAAATGCTTGCATGTATTTGCTATGAAGAATTTTCATTTATTTAAAAATATATTATCACGATTTAAGTGCTTTATCATAAAGAAACTTATATAAATTAAAAATAAAAATAAAAGTAACCTGTTCATTGGAATCTATCGTATAAATATATTTTCTTCCTCTCTTTCTTCTTCCTTGTTGTAGACCTATGTGGTCTGTTCTCCAGAGTGTTGCTCCTCCTGTGAGGTAGATTCCCAGCTGTCCTTCCATCTTTTAAGAGGTCTTCCACGAGGACGAGTCCCATGAGGCTGATTATGCAATGCAATATATGGGAGTCTGGTAGTGTCCATTCTTTTAACATGGCCGTATCAGTGTCCCTTTTTCGCTATCTGCTCCATCTTATAATATCCTCAACCTAACATATCTCTCTTATTCTGGTGTTCCTCGCGCGATCGCTCAATGTCTCACATATTCTGTTATTGTGTAATATTCTAGTAGTATTGTTTTCCTATGATTCTATGTTGAGTTTCTTTATAATTTTCGGCTTTGCAATTCTTAACATGGTCTTTCAATGTTTATTTTACTCGTACATATTACCAGGTTGTGATCTGAGCCGATGTTAGCTGAGCTAAGTACACGAACATTGTGGATTTGTGTTGGGAGAATATTTCGATCGTATAATATATTTTGCATCGAAAATATAACTTTTTCGGATTTACAATAATTGTAATAGCCTTCTGGCATATATCTAGAAATATATCCTCAGAAGCAAAGATGGCAGTACACAAAGGAGTTCTAGTTCCAATCCTCATGTATGGAAGAAAGCTTGAAGCTGGCAAAAGAAGGATTAAAGCAGGATAAACGCCGTAAAAATGAGATCACTAAGAAGAATATGAATAAGAATGAAATGTATGGCAGATAACTGCATCATAGATAAAATTAAAAAAAGGATCCCTGAGATGGTTTGGACATATGGAACGAATGGATGAGAATAGAATGGTTAAAAATTTGTTCACAAGCAGCGTGAGTGGAAAAAGAAGCCGAGGACGACCGAGAAAAACATGGCATGACCAAATTAATCAATTTCTAAAAGGCGGTCACATTCGAAGTCGGAAAAATCGACGTGCGTGCATGGTACGATGTATGAATGTAGAGGAAGCCCGAGAGGTATGCTAGGACAGAGTTTGAGTAGACTCTGCTTGCCCCTCCGGGGAAATGGCGTGATGGTTAGTTAGTTAGTTAGTTACATTTGTAATAGCCGTTTTAATTAAAATATATCACTTCTAATACTGTATCGATTTAATTGCAGCGTTTGAGAAACATTGGGTATTCAAGAGTGAGTTTAAGTTGAATTGAGATAACCCAAAATGTTTCGGACAAGTTTTTAAATCAATATATATGCTTAATCACGGATAATATCGGGAGATTATTGCGGTGATTTGAGTTCCGTTTATCTCGCATACAATGCCCGTACGAGGTTTTTATTTAAATGTATGTCTTTAAGAGTTTGTTGGGGTAATTGATTAATTTACATATGAATCCATTAGACTAAGTTGCTCTGATGCCTGGATACGGTGGACCGTTCAGATTCTATGCTCTCAAGTTTTTAATATTTTTATTTATTAAAACTAACTATTAACAGTTACATAATTGGTTTATAGCAATTTCTTCTATTAATCTCTTCCATTCTTCCCTGTCTTGTGCGGCTGTTTTGAAATCTGCATATGATGAGCAGCGCACGTTCACCAACAGGTCTTCCAGGTACTCTCGGCGTGGGCGTCCCCTAGAGTTTGTCCCCTCCGTCATACCGTCCATTATGGCATGCAAGAGACCGTCTTGACGTATTACATGGCCGATCCATCTTGCACGCCTTTCGGACAAGGTCCTGAGCAGGTGTCTTCCTCCTTCGATTCCTTGAAGAACTTCCTCATACGTGATGTGGTCTCTCCAGGAAATTCCTAATAGTCTTCTATAGGACCACATCTCAAAAGCCTCTAGTCTCCGCTTATCTCTTTCGGATAGGCACCATGTCTCGCAGCCGTACATCAAGATACTCCATACATAGGTCTTGATGAGGAGTATTCTCAGTTTTAGGTCTGTATTATTTGATTCTATTATTTTCGACCTTTTATTAAATGCAAGCCTAGCCTGATGTATACGGCTGTCGACTTCGCTCTTAGACCGACGCGACCGTCCCATGTTATTTTGCTCCCGAGGTAGACAAACTCCTTGGTGTTCTTTAGTGGAACTCCTGACATCACTACTCTCATCTGATGTTACAGTCAGCAGCTTTGTTTTGTTTTGTCTTTATTTATCTTCATATTATACTAACAGAACGATATACGATATCATGGTGTAATAACAGAACGATATACGACAGAATCTTAAATGCTGATATAAGAAAGGAGTGTAGAGCGGAAGAAGGTATTATGATCAAAATTATGAAAGGATCGCAGCGTTGGTTCGGACACATGGAGCGCATGGATGGAGAAAGAATGGTTAAGAAAGTATACGTTAAATATGTAAATGGAGTACGGAGTCGAGGCAGACCGAGGAAAATCAAAATTTAAAGGTTGGTCATGTTAGAAGTCGGAAGAATCGACGTGCGTGTATGACTCGCTACATGAATGTGGAGGAAGCTAGCGAGGTGTGCCAGGATAGAGTAGTGTGGCGGTCCGTTCTCTCTCCCTACCCCTACGGGGAAAAGGCGGGATGGTTTGTTGTTGTTGTTGTTGTAATAACAATTAAAACTCTGTTATGGTGTCACTGTTTATTGTTATTTTTTTTATTTTTCGCGACAGCTGGTTGCGACAACAAATGCTGGCATAATCAGGTGTTATAATATTTTTTCGTTTACGTGAAGAGTTTTGACAAATTGTTAAAATTAAAACTTTATGTACATGTCAATTTGAACAATTTTTTTATAGCATTTTGATGTCCTTGCTGGAGTTGAACTAGGTACCTAAAAACAGTAAATTAAACATCGGTTGATTGATGATGCCAACATGTTAAGGCGAAACAGCTGTCATGAAAAATAAAAAATGTGATACCATAGCACCGTTTTAATTTTTAACAGTTGATAATGTTGAAGTATCATAGTGTTTCGGCCAAAAGGACAAAAATCTAGCCAACCATTACGCCGTCTCCCCGGAGGGGTAGGCAGAAATAATGGACCGCCACACTGTTCTGCTCCGACATACTTCTCTCGCTTCCTCTACTTCATGTAATGCACGCACGTCGATTTCTCTGACTTCTCATGCGGCCGACATTCAATATTTAATTTATTTGATGCCTCGTTTTCCTCGGTCTTCCTCTATTTCTAGTTCCATTTACATCGTTAACAAATACTTTTTTTACCATTCTTTCTTCATTAATTCTTTTCATGTGTTCAAACCATCTTAACGAACCCTTTCATTATTTTGTTCATAACACCATCATTCGCACCGCATTCACTTCTTATACTTGCATTTGACACTCTATCATATACAGATTTACTACACATTCGTCTTAGAGATTCGATTCCATCATTCAGTTCTATACATAAGGATCGGCACAAGAACACCGTAATGCACTGCCATCTTAGCTTTTTTTGGATAGGCTTTTGTTTGCAATGACAACGTTCACTTCGGTTAGACGACCTTCGTGGCAGAGTGGTTACGAGCTCTGACTTCCATGCCCAAGGTCCTGAGTTCGATTCCCGGCGATGGCAGTGTGATTGTCACACTGTCTTTGGTCTGGTGTACAATTCACGTGACAGTAAAATGGCGATAGATTGGCTACCTATCACATGTCACGAGAATCAATATAATAGCTTAAAAATAAAAACGGTATACTGTAATTGGGTCCAAACGATCTGTTGTGTACATAAAAAAAATAATAAAAAAATAAAATAAAAAAAACTTATAAATAAATTATATTTATAAAAGCCTAGTATTCAACAGTATGTGGAGTCTAAAGTTTGTAACTGGTAATTGATTTCACGTGTTCACGATAGCAATCTGGCACGAGACAAGTAGTTATTTCTGAGATTACTTGTCTAGTAACTGGAATACTGCACTTTCGAGCAGGTCGCTTGAGTTTATGTATATGTATTTATTATATATAAACTTTCTCGCTCACCACCACACTGTCTCCTAGGAGGTAGGCAGAGAAGATGGGAAAAGTTTAAGAGACGTAACTACTTCTTCTTCTTTCGGTGCCGTGTCAGGTCACCGCAACGTTGGCGATCACTGCAGCAAAGGCATCTCTATCCTGCACCACTTGAAACAGGTTCTCAACTCTTGTTATTCCTGTCCACTCTTTGATGTTCCGCAGCCAGGACAGCTGCCTTTTACCAACTCCCCGACGTCCATCCCTGAGACCTTTCTAATTTTCACACTCGACAACAGCTCTCTATTGGCTCTGGCTCTCTGTAGTACGTCTGCATTACTAACCTTATCGGTCCACGGTATACGGAGCATTCTGCGGTATATCCACATCTCAGGTTCATTACATTCACTTTTAGAGTCAAGGTTTCCCAGCCATATAGTAGAAGATACCACATATAAACATTTAATCATTCTTTGTCGGAGTTTCAAGTTAAGATTATCGTTGCTCTCATTTTATTAAATGCAGCTCGTGCAACTTCAATTCTGCATTTTATTTCAATATCCGGGTCAAGCGCTTTAGCGATAATGCTGCCAAGGTATTTAAATTGGTCAACCATTTCAACATTCACACCATTCAGTTGCAGAGTGGATGAAGAATAGCTAAGTCGCCCAAATGTCATCCATTTGGCCTTCTTAACGTTGAGTTTCAAGCCCAGATCCTCTCCTGCTATATCAATTTTATTAAGGAGTTCTTGAACATCGGGTATAATATCAGCTAGAAAAACTGTGTCATCAGCATACCTTATGTTATTAACAATACGTATAACCCCATTAACTCCCACTCCCAGGCTGGAGTTTTCAATACATTGGAAGACTTGATTGGAATACAAGTTAAACAATAGAGGTGACAAAATGCAGCCTTGTCGAACTCCTCTGTGTATAGCTATTTCGCCTGTACTCTCATTTCCATGTCTTATCTCCGCAGTTTGATACCAGTAGAGATTCTTTATAAAGTATTGGTCCTTATAATAAATATTGCAGGCCTCGAGTATTTTCATCAGTTCTGTATGTCTCACTCTATCAAATGCCTTTTCATAATCGATGAAGCAAGCAAAGACTACTTTGCGCTGATCGAGACATTTCTGTAGCAGTACATGCAGGACTGCCACATGTCGCTGATCGAGGCATTTCTGTAGCAGTACATGCAGGACTGCCACTTGTATAACAATTAATTACTCCTTGTATATATTTTATTGACTTTCTTCATCTCTACACTAAATCATCGTAGTGACCCTCTCTTTATTTTATTTAGGACGCATTCATCCGCTTTACATTTTTTTGCTTCATCATAAGATATTCTATCATACATTGTTTTTCGAATGGTTTCATATGGAACGAATGGATGAGAGTAGAATGGTTAAAAAGTTGTACACAAGCAGCGTGAGTGGGAAAAGAAGCCGTGGACGACCGAGGAAAACATGGCATGACCAAATTAATCAATTACTAAAAGGCGGCCACATTCGAAGTCGGAACAATCGACGTGCGTGCATGGTAAGATGTATGGATGTAGAGGAAGCTCGAGAGGTATGCCAGGACAGGCCAGTGTGGCGATCCATCCTCTCTGCCTACCCCTCCGGGGAAATGGCGTGATGGTTAGTTAGTTAGTTAGTTTTTCATTGTTTTTCCACACACTTCTTATATTTTACAAAAATACTAACATCGATGTCTACGAGGTGATTTAATTTATCACATTAGGGCTCAATTTATTACCATTTTGCCTGGTTTAACTTTCATTTTTATATTTAAGGATAGGCACGAGAACACTTCTATGCTCTGCTATCTTAGCTTTAGTAGATAGGCTGTTTTATTTAAAAAATAATCTAAATATCGCTATCTTTTATACTAAAGTTTTTATGAGTGTGATTAAGTCATCGCCGAGTCAACATTAAAAAATGTAATATGCCACAAACCTGTCGTGACGCGACGAGATAAAGCAATCATCGTATTGCGTCATCTACTCATAAACCAAGATCCGGACAAAATAAAACTCTAAATGATATTAATAAGACTTTAAATGCAAAATTAGCGTGAATGGTAAAAATCTAGACCAAGTGGATGAGTTTGTTTTTTTGGGAAGTATGTTTACAAAAGAGTGGAGAGGGCTATTGAAAGAAGGGTTGGGGCAGGCAACAAAGTGAATGGTGCACTTAAAGTTGTCATCGCAAACAAAAACCTATCCAAAAAAGCTGGTGTTCTAGTACCGACCCTTATGTATAGTATCGAAGCATAGAACTGGCAAAAGAATTATGGAAGTAGAATAAATGCAGTAGAAATGAGATCTCTTTGACGAATGTGTCGATACTCTGTAAAATATTTTTCCTTTTTTGTTTACAACACCATCATTCGCACCGCATTCACTTCTTATATTTTCATTCGACACTCTATCATACACAGATTATTCCCACATTCGTCTAAGAGATCTCATTTCTACTGCATTTTTTCTACTTTCATCCTTCTTTTGCCAGTTCCATGCTTCGCTTCCATACATAAGGGTCGGTACGAGAAACACCATTGTGCACTGCCATTTTAGCTTTTTTGGATATGTTTTTGTTTGCGATGACAACTTTAAGTGCACCATTCACTTTGTTGTCTGCCCCAACCCTTAAACACATCTTATTTGTGATTAAATCACAAGAACGGCGCTTTAAAAGTTTGAATATTGTTATTTTTTGTGAATGTATACTTATACTTGTATATGAATACTGGATTTCACCCTTTGCGGATTTAACCATTGCATTGAATTTTGAAAATTTGGTTTGGTTCATGTGGTGCGGTGCTCCTGTAAATTTTGAGATATTTCGTGTTTAAGTGAATTGTTTTGGTGAATTTAACTGCTGCCGCACATTATAATAGTTAATTGTGACACGTAATACGTTTGTACTGTTTTGCTGTTAAAATTATATTAGTTTTATCGTTTTTATAAAGAATTTTGACAGGTGTAAAAATAAATTTTTCATTTGTTCCAATGACAATTTGAAAAATTTCTTCAATATTATTTTAAAGTTCTTGCTGGTTAAGTGCCTAATTACAGCTAATTAAAAAAAACGTGGATACTTGAACATAAATTAAATCAACACAAAAATCCGGATCGTCCATGTCAACATGTGCAACATCGAAAAAAACATTATGTACATTATGTGTGCTAAATAAATAAAAAACGGTGGATTCGTGGAACATCAATTAAATAGACAATATGTGCACCATCTAAAAAGAACATTTTGTGTTAAATTATTATTATTTTGTTATTTTATTTTATATCATTGTATTTTTTATTATTTGTTTTAGATTTATTTTGTGGGTGGACGATCGAAGTGTGCGCGGGAGATGCCTATTGGTGGCGATGAGGTTCGCAACCCATCACACCGCGTCTCCCGCGGGGCGAAAAGAGAAGGATGGAGTGCTGCATCAGTAAATGTGTGACAGTCCATTCTTTCTGCCTACCCTTTCGGGGAGACGGCGTGATGGTTAGTTAGTTAGTTAGTTTGATTCACCCATTGCATTGATTTCACCCATTTTACCCCGCAATGGGTGAAATCCAGTATTCGTATACAAGTATAAGTATACATTCACAAAAAAATAATGTAATCATATCTGGTCTAATGTTTGGCATATAGATGGGAGTGACATCTCCAGGCGGCTTCTAACAATGCGCTAATGGCGGGGTAGCCTTTCACATTGTGTTAAAAAGATGTTCTGCTTAATGCTTAATAAACATAAATCTCCATAGATGGCGTTAGTATGTAGATTATATATAGAGATTTCTTAAAAAAATTAACATATGTAATCAAAATCTTCATAGATGGCGCATTGAAACTGACATGTGAAATCTGGTGTAGGACTTTAACATATATACAACTTCTAAAAATTGTCAGACATGGTCATAACAAAGGTGGAATGGGGAATGTTGTAATTACATAAAGCGTGCGCTTAACCCAACCAATGACAGGTCATAAGTCCTGTAAACACCTTGATCAACCATATTCAGTTTCCAATTTGCATATTCGTCTCTATTGAGATACAATTAAATCTTGAATATTGTTATTATATATTATATTACAGATTTGGTCACAATTATCAACCGCTAGGTGGATGATGGTATTTCTGTTAGAACATCATTCAGGTGGTTAAAGATATGACCATCTGAAGTAAATAAGTGTTTCATAGATGAATTATAGTTTGGTGGATTGTTCTTGAACGAAATGGTGGACTTAGCCCGTGGTCTAATGGTCTATTAATACACCTATCAGATAGAAGGTGTCGGGTTGATCGCTTGTTTAAAACCAATATCATGTCCGATGGCGGGATACATGTTCTTCCTTAATTGACTGCTTTTTTATAACGTCCAGACCTCGCCGTGTTTCCTAAAGACTTTTACCTCACCCTTTGTTGGACTTTTTTTCCAACAGGGGTCTGCAACATTTTGCATTCACAATTACCTGTTCACATTGAGACTTTGTCCTGCTTTCTTGTTTACAACAACTATACTAACTAACTTAATCGGGTGGTGGTCTAGGGGATAGAACGCTTAGCTCCTGATCCAGGGAACTTGGGTTCAAGCCTGGACACGACTAGATTCCTTCTTCATAATAATGAGATATTTTCTTCTCACATTGAAGATTGTAAAAATAAATTCTAATATCATTGATTTAAATCCTTGATATTAGACTTTTTAAAACATAAAAAGTAAAATGAATTCATATCATAGTATCATGATTTTCCAAATAAACAAATAACTAACTAACTAACCATCACGCCATTTCCCCGGAGGGGTAGGCAGAGAGGATGGATCGCCACAATGCTCTGTCCTGGCATACCTCTCGGGCTTCCTCTTCATTCATACATCGTACCATGCACGCATGTCGATTATTTCGAATGTGACCGCCATTTAGTAATTAATTAATTAATTCATGCCATGTTTTCCTCGGTCGTCCTCGGCTTCTTTTTCCACACACGCTGCTTGTGTACAACTTTTTAACAATTCTACTCTCATCCATTCATTCCATATGTCCAAACCATCTCAGGGATCCTTTTTTAATTTTATTTATGATGCAGTCATCTGCCTTACATTTTTTTCTTATTTCATCGTTCGGTATTCTATCATACAACGTTTTCCCGCACATTCTTCTTATAGATCTCATTTCTACGGCATTCATCCTGCTTTCATCCTTCTTTTGCCAGCTCCAAGCTTCACTTCCATACATGAGGGTTGGTAAATGTTACAAACAAATGATATTTCAAAATGTCATTAATTACTTATATCAGCATTTGAAATTCTGTCGTATATCGTCCTATCACACATGCGTCTTAGGGACCTCGTCTCTACCGCATTTATTCAACTCTCATCCTTCTTCTGTCAGTTCCATGCTTCGCTTCCATACATTAGGGTTGGGACCAGAATTACATAGTGAACGGCCGTTTTCGCTTTCATTAAATTAATGATTATAACTATTTTTAAAGCTCCATTCACTTTGTTACCCGCACCAACCCTTCTTTCCAAGTCACTAAAGTGCGACACACTAAGAAGGTATTATAAACAAAATTATGAAAGGATCGTTGCGATGTTTCGGACATATGGAGCGCATGGATGGAGAAAGAATGCTTAAAGTATACGTTAATCGAGTCGAGGCGACTGAGGAAAACATGGCATGACCAAATTAATCAAATTTTAAAGTTTGGTCATGTTAGAAGTCGGAAGAATCGACGTGCGTGTATGACTCTCTGAATGAATTTTGAGGACGTAAATTTATCCATTCATTTTTAATTATTATTGGAAATAAATTTATCCATCAAACCAAAAATAGACGTTCACAACGGAGTTTTAGTTCGAACCCTGATGTATGGAAGTGATCCCTTAGGTAATCCTCCGGCTCCATCTTCCATCATCCCGTCGACACACATGACTAGCCCACTGCCACTTCATCTTCGCAATGCGTATCCCTACATCGGTGACCCTGGTGCGTCTTCTAATCTCCACGTTGGGTATATGGTCTTTAAGCGTGATACCCAACATGGATCTTTCCATGGCCCATTGTGCAACTTTGATTTTGTGCAATGCTTCTTTAGTTAACGTCCATGTCTCGCATCCATAGGTCATCACAGGTAACACACACTAGTCCAGCACTTTTGTTTTTAAATTTTAGGGCATGTCCGACTTGAAGATGTTGCCCAGCCATCCGAATCTTTCGAACTATGTAAATACTTGCACGAAATTTTCAGGAATGTATTCAATATTGACAGGTGTAAAAAAAATCTATTTTATTGTAAATTTATTAATTTTATTTCTATTTTTAATAAACTGTTACAAGGTTAAATACATATTATTTCTTCTTCTTCAATGGCCCTACAGCCCATATCGAGCCTTAGCCTCCAACTCTTCCTGTCCTCCGCTTCGACCCTACAATCTGACACTCATAACAATTTCGCCCCATCTCTCCGAAATTCATCCTCCCATCGCAGCCTTGGTCGTCCAATTGGTCTTATACCACCTGGGTGCCACTCCAGCAATCTTTTTGGGGTTCGCGATGACGGCATCCTCTGCACGTAACCGGCACATCTCAGTCTATTCAGTTTGACCTGTGTGGAGAGACTGGGAGCTTTGTAAATATGGTACAGCTCGTCATTATGCCGCACTCTCCAGCCTTCACCGTCATTGACAGGTCCCAGAATTCTGCGCAGCACCCTTCTCTCAAAAGTATCCAGTCTCTCTGCGGATTTCGCTGTCATTGTCCACGCCTCATATCTATCGGTCACTACTGTTCGGATGATTGTTTTATACAGAATGATTTTAGTTTTCCAGTTTACGTGTCTTGATTTGAGCGCTGGTAGTAGAGAGAAGAATGTTTTATTGCCAATTGTGATTCTTCTTTCGATTTCCTTGTGATTTTCGTTTTCTTTTGTTATAGACGAGCCCAGGTAAGTGAAGTAAATATTAAATAATAAATAGACGTTTCAATTGTTGTTTACCCCTGATCGCAGCATCCAAGCACCGGCGACACAATCGTTATCTTCTCCGGGACAAATTTGTACAGACTTAATGGTCATCACCGCGCGAGAGATGGCCGCTAATTAATCTCGTATGGACCGCGCGCGAGGATTTGTTCCTTTTTGTTCCTCATCCTCTTCCACTTAGTCTCCTGTTTATCAATCAACAATTTTCTATCGTAAAATAATGATTGGACCCAGCCGTACCAACTTTCTATAATTAACAATTTTTTCCACATTTAAATTTATTGACGTATAGTCGGCGCCTTCTTTAGTAGGCCGCAAGCACCATAAACAATATTTGCAACATGGAGATTTATGGGTATGTATGAAAGAGCTGAAAGGGTTGGAAGCAGGTGCAAAAATGAACGGTGTGTCAGTAAGCTGTTTGTTGTATGCGGACGACGCTGTGCTATTTGCAGACAATGAGCACGAACTGCAAGCCCTGGTGTCTAGTATGTATGAGGTATGCAAGCGATACGATTTGATGATGAATGTGAATAAGTCCAAGGTAATGATTTTCGAAAAAGAAGGAAGCATGACAGTCTGCAACATTAGTGTAAACGGTGAAAATCTGGAATAAGTGGATGAATTTGTTTATTTAGGAAGTATGTTTACAAAGGATGGGAGGGTGGAGAAGGATATTGAAAGAAGGGTTGGGGCAGGCAACAGAATAAATGGTGCACTTAAAGTTGTCATCGCAAACAAAAGCCTATCCAAAAAAGCCAAGATGGCAGTGCACAATGGTGTTCTTGTGCCGACCCTTATGTTTGGAAGTGAACCATGGAACTGGCAAAAGAAGAATGAAAGTAGAATAAATGCAGGAGAAATGAGATCTCTAAGACGAATGTGTGGCAAATCTGTATATGATAGAGTGACAAATGCAAGTATAAGAAGTGAATGTGGTGCGAATGAAAGTGTTATGAACAAAATAAGGAAAGGGTCATTAAGATGGTTTGGACACATGGAAAGAATGAGTGAAGACAGAATGGTAAAGAAGGTATATGTAAACGGCGTGAACGGAGCTAGAAATAAAGGAAGGCCGAGGAAAACGTGGCACGATCAAATCAATCAAATATTGAATGTCGGACACGTGAGGAGTCGGAGAAATCGACGTGCGTGCATGACAAGATGTATGAATGTACAGGAAGCGAGAGAAGTATGTCAGGACAGAACAGTGTTGCGTTCCATTCTTTCTGCCTACCCTCCGGGGAGACGGCGTGATGGTTAGTTAGTTAGTTAGTTAGAGATTTATGGGGCCGAATGTAGTATTGGATTTTTTAATTTTTTTTATTTATTTGGATACAACAGGTCGTTTGAACCCAATTACTGTATACTATTTGTTTTTAGATGTTATATTGATTTTCATGTCATGAATCTATCGGCAATTTATTGTCACGTGAATTCTACACCAGACCAAGGACAGTGTGACAATCACACTGCCATCGCCGGGAATCGAACCCGGGACCTTCGGTATTACCTTACCACTCTGCCACGAAGGTCGCCATTGAATGCACATTGAAGAGATTTTGAGACGGAATTGGGCAAAAGCCTTCGTGATCGAATAAAAAATACAGAAATCCGGAGAATTTCCGTCGCCCCGAAGGGGTAGGGCTAAAGAATGGACTGCCACACTTTTCTCTCCTGACATATTTCTCTCGCTTCCTCCACATTAATACATCGTATCATGAACGCGCATCGATTTCTCTGACTCCTCACGTGGCCGACATTCAATATTAGTGAATGAAACAATAGACCGTCAAAGAAATGAAGGGATAGCTAGTCAACTTCCCAAGAGAGGCCAGCCTGAATACAGGTGCAGATCAAAGATTTAAAAGGAGAAAAAGTAGAAGAATTTACAAGAGTCGTGATTCGCACGGCCAGTCCCCAGTTACGCATGTACCGACGGCCATGTTGCTTTTTGCACGTGCATCGTCCTCATGCGTGTTCGTGTTTTCATCGTTTATGTCCCCAAGTGGCATGAAGTTCGTCATTTAACTACAGATCCAACCATTTTTTTGCATGGATATTCCGTTTATACGAGTATACCTACATTATAGTAATAATAAAAAAACGTTGAATATTCAAAGACCTCTCTGCCTCGAATCGATCATATACCTTCATTCACAGATGGAATCGTATAATCATCTGTGTTCGGATGAGGACCGGAGTGAATGGACCGAAGCGACGGTCCACAGAGGAAAGGGGAAGTGGAATGAAGAGTATAATAATAATATGACAGAGATATCCCTGGAAGATTGATCTTTTAATTTTACTGATACAATCTTACATCCGAGCAAGGGTGTCTGTAATAATGTGTGATATAGAACAGGCCCGAATAAGGCAATCTATTTAAAATTATATTAAATAAGTCGTTATTTTTTAAAGTGGAATAATGCCAATTTTGGAACAGATGAGTTTATAGTAATTTTGGTAAGATTTAAATTCAAAACAAAAAACAGATATTTGACAAAAAAGTGCTTTTTACATAGGCAAAACAGGACGAACATTTAAACTACGTATCAATCAAGCTTTCATGTTATTTATTGTTTCGGCATTCACTTTGTGGTAGGACATGATTAAATTGTAAATGAAACACTTGCGGGGAAGGAATACAAGGAAGCATCTGTCACTTCCGAAACTAGTCGTATAAAATATAAAACTCAAGTGGTGAAAAACAAGTGTTTCATTTACAATTTAATCAAGCTTTCACCAAACATACTATTTTTTTTGAGATGGCTAACCATTGTATTGAATTTGACCATAGTTTCGATAAAGAAGAAGTCGGCTGGAATATAGTTCCGTTATTTGGTCACCGCCTGGGATCCGATATTCTCTGATGGTGGAGCGAGTGCAGAAAAAATTTCTGCGCTTTCTTTACCTCAGGGAGCGCGGTTATTACCCGTGGCTCTTTCCGACTGAATTCTTGCTAGGTATGCTAAGCTACCAATCATTGGAGAGAAGGAGGAACATTCACTTGGGAGTTCACTTCTTTCAGCTGATTGGCGGCCGTATACAGAACTCGGATGTCCTGAGTGATGTAGGTCTATTTGTCCCTGATAATTACCTTCGTCAAAGACAGCACAGATTGTTTTATTTGCCACGCTGCAGAACCAACCTGCCAATGGTAATGCCTGTGGGTAGGGCAATCTTATTGCTTAATCGGATCGCCTCGGAGGTCGACATATTTCGTGATAGTGTGAGTTGCCTCAGGGATGCAATATCAATGTTATGATTTTTTCTTACTCTTAAGCTTAATTTTTATTTTTTTTAATGCTTCTCTGTTAATAATGTAATTGCAAACGATTTGGAATTGTATGTCTGTAATGTTTGTGATTATTATCAAAATAAATGAAATGAAATGAAATGAAATGAAATGAAATGAAATAAAAATGACACAATATTTCTATACGCAGTTAACTTCTTCTTCTTTCTGTGTCCTGTCAGGTCTTCCTCACGTTGACAATCACTTAATAGTGCTGACCTGGGGAAAAATATCCATAGTAGTATCCCCTTGCCTTCTCTGGAGGATTTTCTGTCGGGGTTACCTTCCCTTAGCTGGGTGTATCCAGTTTTATGGCGCTGGAAGCTCGCCATTTGTCCTCTCTCTATCTGCTATGGCACTAAGTAATATGTTCGCGGGGTCTTTAAAAAGACCTCTCGCGGACGCTAGAGAGTTGGACTTGATAGTAGTGTTTCTGTTGTAAATGCAACATGGCGCCTTACGACATTTTGTAGAGGCATGTTTCCCAGCAAAACAAACCCCATCGTAGCCCTACTACACAGATAACAATAGCAACAAATTAAACAAACTTGAACATTTAGAAATTCTCAAGTCAGTGAAATAAGGTGAAAACATATTAAATAATCAGATTCCTCCTTTTACTCCCTTCCCCTTAAATCCTTTGTCCACATTTAATCTTCCAAGTTCCCATTCCCAATCAAATGCAAATTAATCATTTATTAATTTCTATATACCTTGTGTCTTTTCAAATGTATGTTTTTTTCTAAATTATAATTTTTATATTTTTTATATTATATCATCATCATGTATTATTATTGTTTAATATGATGTATTAGTTCTAACTGTTAAAAAATAATTATTAGTAGCCCAGGATAATTTTAAATTTAAATTACTGTATCGAATTTTAAATGCGATTTTTGTATTAATCTTTCTTTGTTTAGTTTTTATTATATTTTTACACCCGAAGATGGAGGTATCCTCCGAAACATGTTGTTTTTTTATAAATATTTTGTAAATTAAACAAAGTTATTTTCATTTAATTGTATCTCAATAGAGACGAAGACGCAAACTGGAAACTGAATATGGATGATCAAGGTGTTTACAGGACTTATGACCTGTTATTGGTTGGGTTAAGCACACGCTTTATGTAATTACAACATTCCCCATTCCACCTTTGTTTTTATGATCATGCATGATAAATTTTTGGAAGTAGATTTGATTACAGAAGTAGATTTGTAGATTTGTAGATTTGATTACACATGTCAATCTTTTTAAGATTAACCTTTATAATCCACCCACTAACGCCATCTATGGAGAATGATTTTCAGCATTTAGAAAACTACCTTATTAACACAATGCGAAGGCTGTCGCCTATAAACGTATTGTTAGAAGCCGCCAGGAGTATTATTCCATTCTATATGCCAAAGAATTGACCAGAATAATTACAAATATTTTTGTGAATGTATACTTATACTTGTATACGAATTCTGAATTTTCACCAAAGGGTGGTTAATTCAAATTCAATTAAATTTTAATTAACCACCCTTTGGTGAAAATCCAGAATTTCGTATACAAGTATAAGTATACATTCACAAAAATATTTATTAATTTAATTTAATTTAGGGAAATAGGGTATATGTAAACGTGAACAGAGCCAGAAATAGAGTAAGGGCGAGGTAAATTTGGAATTGTGTAAATCTCTGATTCGTCCCTGGCTACCCTCCGAGTCTCCGCGCTGTGGCGCCATCGACCGCCAATTACAATCCATTAGCCTTCAAAGCCCCGCCCAATTAGCGACCACGGTGCCACATGCAGTTCGGCTGGACTCTGGTCGATCCCGGGGATTCGGCTCCCATTATTTCATTCATCTTCAGGTACACACATACACACACACACTCATAGTAGTGCAGAGACAATCGGTAGTGGCGATATACAGGTAAGTAAGCGGTCGGTTTCCTGTTAGGAATGCATAAAACTTAAATTGTATTCAAGAAAACAATTTGTCACATCACAACAACATCATCCACAACAACAACAATAAAAACAACAACAACAACAACTAAGACGACGACAAAAATAACAACAACAACAACAAACAAAAACAAAACAACAGCAACAAGAGCAACAACAAACCATCACGCAGTTTCCCCTAAATTGTATACAGAGAGAATGGAACGCCCCACTACACTCTCCTGACACACCTCTCTAGAATCTTCCACATTCATACAGCGGGTCATACACGTACGTCGATCATACGTTGAGACATTCATCAACAGATCATTTCGCATGCATACCTCATACATACTCTTCACCAGGACTTTTTTTTTTTTTTTTAATTTTTTTTTTAAAAACCCAATTGGGTAATATGGTTACATTTTTAGATCTTACTATTAATTATGTATTGTTTGAGATATTTTTTATATTGGGTTGTAGTGAGATTCCTTGTGTCTTTAGGTAGTTCATTGTAAAGTTTCAGTCCATTGTATAATATCCTTGATTGTCCTGTCTTAGTTCGTGCAATCGGTAAGTGATATCTGTCACAATTCCTGGTCCAGTGTCTGTGTATGTCTGAATTTTTAGTTAATTTGTAGCTGCTGTCTGTTGTCTTTTCCATGGTCACTCTGTGTACAATTTTTAAGGTCTCATATTTGGTCAGGTCTGATATGTCCATTTGTTTTGTTTGTCTGTAAACTTGTATGGTTGGGGTAAGGTAGTCAATGTTATATGCTAATTTTATTATTTTATTTTGTTGTCTTTGGAGTCTGGAGATGTCAGCAAGTAGGACAGCGTCATCCGCATACATAAGACAGCTTACTGACACTCCGCTCATTTTGGCACCTACATCCAACCCTTTCACATTCATTATCAAATAAAATCGCTTGCATACCTCATACAGAGTATACACCAGGGCTTGTAGTTCACGCTCGTCACCATCTCTATGTAATAGTTCGATTAAAATGTTTGGATTTGTTTTTAGGAATGCCAAGATATTTTCGAACACTCGGGTACTTCGGGTATTGTATAATTCCCTGGTTAGAAGTCAGCTGGAATATACGAGTGGTTCCATAATTTGGTCACCACCTGGGATCCGATATTCTATGATGGTAGAGCGAGTGCAGAAAATAATTCTGCGCTTTCTTTACCTCAGGGAGCGCGGTCATTACCCGTGGCTCTTTCCGACTGAATTCTTGCTAGCTATGCTAAGCTACCAATCATTGGAGAGAAGGAGGAATATCCACTTGGGAGTTCACTTCTTTCAGCTGATTGGCGGCCATATACAAAACTCGGATGTCCCAAGTGATGTAGGTCTATTTGTCCCTATTGATTACCTTCGTCAAAGACAGCACAGATTGTTTTATTTACCGCGCTGCAGAACCAACCTGCCAATGGTTATGCCTGTGGGTAGGGCAATCTTATTGCTTAATTAGGTCGCCTCGGAGGTCCACATATTTCGTGATAGTGTGAGTTGCCTCAGGGATGCAATATCAATGTTATGATTTTTTCTAATTCTTAATCTTAATGTTTTTTATGCTTCTCTTATAAATTCTAATAATGTAATTGCAAACGATCTGGAATTACATGTCTACAATGTTTGTGATTTTTATTCAAATAAATGACTACAACAACAACAACAAACCATCACGCTATTTCTCCGCAGGGGTAGACAGAGAGAATGGACCACCACACTACTCTATCCCGACATACCTCTCTAGCTTCCTCCACATTCGATTCTTCCGGCTTCTTACATGACCAACCTTTAAAATTTGATTAATTTGGTCATGCCATTTTTTTCTCGGTCTGCCTCGACTCCGTACTCCATTTACATCAATAACGTATATTTTATTAACTATTCTTTCTCCACCCATGCGCTCCATATGTCCGAACCAACGCAGCGATCCTTTCATAATTTTGTTCATAATACCTTCTTTCGCTCTACATTCCTTTCTTATATCAGCATTTGGGATTCTGTCGTATATCGTTCTACCACACATACGTCTTAGGGACCTCATCTCTATCGCATTTATTCTGCTCTCATCTTTCTTCTGCTAGTCCCATGCTTCGCTTCCATACATAAAAATCATAAATATTTTATGTTTTTAAATAGTCTCGCCACATTGCCACCAATTTTATGTTTTATCCTTCGGGTGAGGATTTTTGGGATGGGATAACTTCCAACACGATTTAATTTTTAAGTAGAGAACTTTATTTAAGACGATGTTACAAGCAAGAAATTACAATGATATAAAGATGTGTTACAGTTGCAATTGTATCTAGACGTGTCACTATTAAGGAATTGCAATTGTATCTTTAATGATGCGGTTCAGCTTAAATAGTGTGCATTTCTTTGTTCGATGACACATGTACCTGTGGGAACAGATCAATAAAAACATTCTCGCTTGGAGCCCTTATGTTTACAAAAATATTAATAATATATACAAACCAGGATGAAGACGTGGGAACAGATCAATTAATGCATCTCTGAATCCTCAAATGTTTACTTAATATAATATAAACAAATCTTAATTCAAAATATAGACGTAGGGAAGTGATTCTTGGGAACGGGTGGTTAGGTACATAACAAATAAACGCTTCCATAAATGAATGAAATAAATGAAAAATCGTGGTTTAAAAAACAGTAAACGTCAATGAATTCAGTTTTCATCATTATTTTGTCAGTTCTACGTTAGAATAAGTTAATGTGCTAATGCTTTTCATATGTAAGATAGATATTGGTTCCTTTCGTATGTGGGACGTAGGAAGACAAATCAGGCCCGGTGGGGATCGTAAGATAAGAGGTGTGAATGTCCGTAGAGGGCCCTTATCACGCACTTAAAGTCGTGCTTTATCTAACTTCTCGTGAAGGACGTACGCCAACGTTTCTGGACCTCAATATTGATTTGTTCCAATGGCCATTTTATCGTCCACTAATAAAATTATCAATTTCTTCATGTTTCGGTTATAACATGTCTGTGATAAGTGAAATAAAGTATTTTAATACTAAGTGCAGTTGTGTTTATTCAAAATAATAAATTAATTAATTGTTTTATAAATTAAATAAATGTTTTAATTTTGAAACACCCTCAATTATACGTATCACAATTTATTTAATATTTAGTATGTATGATAGCAGTATGTTGGCAGCATCAAGTGTAACAAACAGCTTTTCCATCCGTATTAAATAAAAATATCTATTTTCAAGAAGTCATTTTGTTGGAGAGACATGTTTCATCTTGTTAAAGCATTATCAAATGTAATTTTTCGTCACTTTTGATAATGTCTTAGTAAGACAAAACATATCATTCCTATTAAATAAAACGAAATTCTATAAAAAGATGTTTTCATTAGTATTAATTAAATAAATTCTGAAAACTGTTTGAACAGAATTTTGCATAATGATATTAATAGAAGAGTTAATAGTAAAAATGAACCTCACTAAAACCAAGTTGATGACGTCACAACCAGCACAAATCGTATTGGACAATGCCAGCATTGAATCTGCCAGTGAATACATTTATTTGGTTCACAAAATACGACTTGGGCGAGATAACCAGACAGCAGGCCTGAATAGAAGAGTCGGACTAAGCTGGACAGCATTCAAAAATCTTGGTCACATTTTGAAAAATCTGAAAATACCCATCAACTTAAAAAGGAGAGTGTTCAATGCCTGTGTCCTGCCAGTGTTCACTTATGGTATTGAGACAGTCACAATGTCACAAAAAAGTGCCAACAAGCTAAGAGTCACTCAGAGAGCAATGGAGAGAGCCATGTTGGGTATCAGTTTACGAGACATACTCAGAAATGAGGACATAAGAGTCAGGACAAAGGTTTCCGATGTTATCAAGATGGCCGCAACCCTCAAGTGGCGATGGGCGGGACATGTCGCTCGCAATCCAGATGAAAAGTGGACAAGGCGACTGCTGTGCTGGTGGCCAAGGACGGCAAAGCGTGGAGTTGGGCGCCCACAGTTGCGATGGCGCGACGATATCCGGAGAAGTGCGGGAAGTGCCTGGATGCGGATCGCTCAGAATAGAAGAGAATGGAAAATGCGAGAGGAGGCCTACGTCCAGGAGTGGACGGTCAATACAGGCTGAAGAAGAAGAAGAAGAAGTTGGTGGTATTGGTATAGTTTCTGTGGATCCTCCTAGTGGTTCTTACGGATCCTCTCAGTGGTTCCTACGGATCCTAATAGCGGTTTCTACTAATCCTCTTAACGGTTACTACATGTCCTCTTAGGGGTTCCTACGGATCCTTTTTGTGGTTCCTATTGATCCTCATAGCGGTTCCTACTAATCCTTTAAACGGTTATTACAACATGTCTTCTAAGATATTCCTACGGATGCTCTTAGTAATTCCTACTGATGTTCTAAGTGGTTACTACAGGTCCTTTTAGCGGTTCCTACGGATCCTCTAAGCGGTTCCTACCGATCCTATAATCGGTTTCTACTAAACCTCTTAGCGGTTCCCATTGGGGTTCCTATTAATCTTCATAGCGGTTCCTACTAATCCTTTAAACGGTTATTACAACATGTCTTCTAAGCGGTTCCTACGGATTCTCTTAGTAGTTCCTACTGATTTTCTTAACGGTTACTACAGGTCCTTTTAGCGGTTCCTACGGATCCTCTAAGCGGTTCCTACGGATCCTCTCAGCAGTTCCTATGGATTCCCTCAGCGGTCCCTACGGATCTCTTTGCTGAGTTTATTACCCCCTGGGAGTCCATTAGAATCACTTTGGGAATCACTGAAACAGCAGAAGACCGCGGCACCATAAGAAATATGCCAATTTTATAATATAAGATTAATAAATTCAACTGTAATTGAGATTAGCCCCACGGATCAATCATATTATTTATAATTGTGTCTCATTGTATTTTAGTATCGTCGATAAGTCTACATATAAAATATCCGTTTTGGTTAATCAGCGTTGCTTATACGGACAAGAGACGCTGAAAGATGACCACAATTCATGTTATTTTTCACGCAATCTTATCTCGGAAACCGGACGATGCTTGTAAGGATAAATCCCCCGAGAAATATCCCCGATAACACTGTAAAATCAACCTTTAAACAAAAACGCTTATTCGAATCTACTGCATTCAAATGATTGTTGGTGTTTTGTTTTGAAACTTTTTGGTTGTGTGCCAATGCTGGACTGTTTTGTTGTTGTTGTGGGTTGACTTTGCTAGACGTTTTCAGAGATGCTTGTTTTTTAAGTATAGATTTAGTAAAACACATTTTATGGTAAATATATGGTAAATAAATATTTAACCATAATTTGTTATTTAAACATTATACAAATTATTTATTGTATCTTGAACAGTGATGACTTCTTCTTCTCTTCTCTGGCTCTGCATTATCCTGGGTGGACCCCAGCCGTCTACAAAAAGTTTCTCCAGCCGATCATATCCTGAGCCATAAACTTCCATTCCTCAGACCTGACTCCAAACAATTGCAGGTCAGTGATACTAACATTAAATAATATATTTATTTACATATTGTATATATGCCACAATGGCATAATCATTTGCAAATAATATAAGAAACAAAGAAATGTAAACAAAATATTTAAAATAAAAAAAATCAACCATCACGCTGTCTCTCCGAAGGGGTAGGCAAAAAAAATAATTGTAAAAGCTACGAAAACACAACAAATTCTAAATATAAAATTATGAAGAGAAAACATAGAAGGTTTCCCACCACATCCCCGAGGCTTTTATAGGGCGCAGCGGCGCCCATTCGCCAGCCTTGCTCGTGTACTTTCTAAGCCAGTTCCCATTTAATAGATCGATCGCAAAGAGATGGCTGACCCAGGCCAAATTTAATCTAATTTTTTACCCTTCTGTGTCCAGCACTTATACATGAAGAGTAAAAACAATACTAGCAGAAAAAAGGTCATTTTTATGAAGAAATAATCTGGTCACGTCCAGGCTTGAAACTATGTCCCCTGGATCAGGAGCCAAGCCTTCTATCTCCTAGACCACCACCTGGTTCAATCGTTGTTCAAGAAACAATAAAATTAGAATATTAATACGAATGAAAACGTCTGTTTTCTAGAAGCTTTATTATAATTTATTGGACTGACATGTTTCACCTTTCTAAGGCATCATCAAATTATATTTTTGTGACATTTGATAATGCTTTGACAGATGAAACATTTTATTCAGATAAAATATAATAAAACTTCTAGAAAACAGACGTTTTCATTCGTGTTAATTAATAAAATTAGTTAGATCATTTTAATATTTGTCAAAACTAACCACATTCATGAAAAAATGTTTTAATATTTATATTGGATATATAAAACACTGATAAAGAAGGGCTTCTGTGTACGAAACATGTTTGTTTTTTTATTTAATTTTTTTAAATAAAGTTCGTGTTGTTTACAAAGTTTAAAAAAAAATTACTTTCTTCTAAAGCACTTAATTTGTGGTGTGACATTATTAAATAAAATAATAATACGCTGTAATATTTGTATATAAACCACTTTTATTTGTTAATACCAACCGGTTTCGCTCCCGCTGGAGCTTCGACATTGTGAGAAAATAAACTAAACATAAAATATGATAACATATAAACAAAGAAATATAAAATGGAGGAGAGAAAGAGGGGTAGGAGAAAGTGTGCGCAAGGACGAATAGAATGTTAGAACGGTAAGTCATGAAAATTAGGTAATAATTATAGTGAATGATTATGAATAATTGTGGAACTGTGAGCCATGAAAATTAGGGAATAACTCTCTTTTGTATAATTATTATTTTCACATGTTTTTATTATGATTTTAAAATAAAATATAAAAAAAACATTACGCCGTCTCTCCGAAGGGGTAGGCAGAAAGAAAGGACTGCCACACTTTAACCGATGCGGCACTCCATCCTTCTCTTTTCGCCCCCGCGGGAGACGCGGTGTCATGGGTTGCGAACCTCATCGCCACCAATAGGCATCTCCCGCGCACGCTTCCACGTCCAACGTCAACACACTAGATCTAAAACAAATAATATAAAATACAATGATATAAAATAAAATAACAAAATAAATCAATGGAGTTCTGGTCCCAACCCTTATGAATGGAAGCGAAGCATGGAACTGGCAGAAGAAAGATGAGAGCAGAATAAATGCGGTAGAGATGAGGTCCCTTAGACGTATGTGTGGTAGAAGGATATACGATAGAATCTCAAATGCTGATGCTGAAAGAAATGTAGAGCGAAAAAAGGTTTTATGAACAAAATTATGAAAGGATCGCTGCGTTGGTTCGGACATATGGAGCGCATGGATGGGGAAAGAAAGATTAAGAAAGTATACGTTAATGATGTAAATGAAGTACGGAGTCGAGGCAGACCGAGGAAAACATGGCATGACCAAATTAATCAAATTTTAAATGTTGGTCATGTCAGAAGCCGGAAGAATCGACGTGCGTGTATGACTAGCTGTATGAATGTGGAGGAAGCTTGATAAGTATGTCAGGATAGAGTAGTGTGGCGGTCCATTCTCTCTGCCTACCCCTGCGAAAACGGCGTGATGACAAACAAAATGTTGTTGTTTCTGACCCTGACGAAGCTGCGGCGGGAGCGAAACCGGTAGGTGCTAACAAATAAACGTGGTTTAGATACAAATATTTAAGTGTATTATTATTTTATTTAAAAAAACGTTGCTCAGTATAATTTGTGTTCATTTTTATGATGCAATTATTATTAAAAATGAATTAAAATACCCGTGTTATTACAAAATCAAAAATTACAGTAAAGTAAGAACTGCATTTTCAGAGGGTTTTTTTGTCAAACAGGCGCCATCTACGCCCATCTCGGCGGACGTTTGATGTCTCTATTGTCCAATTAGCGTCTTGTTGGTCCGATTGCCTTTCTTTGTCCCTTTGTGAAGACAGCCAGTACCGTGTACCGGACACCAACTGACTAACATCCAATATTCCGAATGACTCTTTTACGAGTTCATATCACGCGACTTTCTAAAGGGAAAAATTGGTTTTATCAAACAAACAAACCATCACGCCGTTTCTCCACAGGAGTAGTCAGAGAGAATGGACTGCCACACTACTCTTATCATGGCAAAACTATCTAACTTTACAACGAGTCACACATTTATACAACGAGTCATACACGCACGTCGATTCCTCCGACTTCTAACATGACCAACCTTTAAATTTTGATTAATTTGGTCGTGCCATGTTTTCCTCGGTCTGCCTCGACTCCGTACTCCATTGACATCATTAACGTATACTTTCTTAACCATTCTTTCTCCATCCATGCGCTCCATATGTCCGAACCAACGCAGCGCTCCTTTCATAATTTTGTTCATTGGTAACCATATCTGTTCAGGGAACTCTGAGCATTCGGCGATGGAGCCACATTTCAAATGCTTCCAGTATGTTCATTGAGTTAACTTTCAAGGTCCACGTTTCACATCCGTACAATAAAACAGACCACACGTAGCATTTGATCATTCTCTGGCGGAGTTTCAAGTTTACGTTATCATTTCAGAATAGTGATTTCATTTTATTAAACGTAGCTCTTGCTGCTTCAATTCTGAATTTCACCTCTACATCTGGGTCGAGAGATTGCGTTAGTCTTCTTCTTCTTTGCTAGCCTTCTTCCCTCCACTGCTTGATATAGGCCACTTCTAATTTCCTCCACTCGTCTCTATCCTGTCCCCTTTGTATCCAAGATTTTCCAACCCTTTTGACAATATCATCGGTCCATCTCATCGGTGACCTTCCGACACCTATTTGCCCATGGTCAACAACTGAGAATCCTGGGTGCCCATCTGTTGCCACCCTGTCTAGCCAAGTGTCCAGACCATTGCCATTTCAATGTTTCCACTCGGTCTATGACGTCAGCAACCCTGGTGCGGCGTCTGATTTCTTCATTCCTTATGCGGTCACGCAAGCTCACACCAAGTATCTGCCTTTCCATGGACCTCTGTGTACACTTGAGCCTGTGGACACTTTTTGCTGTAAGAGTTGTCGTCTCTAGTCCGTATGTCATCATGGGCAGTATACGCGTGTCGTAGACCTTTCTTTTGAGACAAATTGAGTTAGTATGCTGCCTTCATTAATTAATTATTGTAAAATAATACTTTCTTAGGCGTTGTTTGGAAAGCTGAGAATCATGGTGGACGAGACAAAATAGTGTGTGGGTTTTTAAAAGGTGAAGTGTAAATTTTATTCGATTTTAAGTGCATATTTAAATCGTCGATATAGCGTTATAAATTCTGATCAACGTACGTGCCTGGGTGGCACACAATCTCCTTCTAATCCTAATATTTCGCAATATTTTCTTACCTGTTAAATGCTAAAAGGTTTATATTAATTTCTAAACGTCATTACTTGGAAATCAGAGGTGGATATATAGTTTGTTTTTCAAGAGGTATATTTTTCTTCTTCTTCGATGGCCCTACAGCCCATATCTAGCCTTAGCCTCCAGTTTTCTTCGCCTCCAACTCCTCATGTCCTCCGATTCGACCATCCAATCTGACACTCGTAACAATTTCGCCCCATCTCTCCCAACTTCATCCTCCCATCGCAGCCTTGGTCGTCCAATTGGTCTTTTACCATCTGGGTGCCACTCCAGCAACCTTTTTGGGGTTCGCGATGACGGCATCCTCTGCACGCGACCGGCCCATCTCAGTCTATTCAGTCTGACCTGTGTGGAGAGACTGGGAGCTTTGTAAATATGGTACGGCTCGCCATTATACCGCACTCTCCAGCCTTCACCGTCATTCACAGGTCCCAGAATTCTGCGCAGCACCCTTCTCTCAAAAGTATCCAGTCGCTCTGCGGATTTCGCTGTCATAGTCTACGCCTCACACTCATTTTGTTGCCAATTGTGATTCTTCTTTCGGTTTCCTTGTGATCTTTGTTTTCTTTTATTATAGACGAGCCCAGGTAAGTGAAGTTCTCCACCATCTTAAAGTATCTATCCTTGAATCTAATGGTTCGCCGTGAGTTATGGGTTGCATTCCTAGTTTGTTTCATTATTTTTGTCTTTTCATCGTTTATCTTATCTTATTTTGTTAGTTAAAAAACTTGTATCCGAAAAACGAACCTGACGCCTGATTACCATGAAATCTTCACTGCAACTGAGTGGAATAACCTATCTAACCAGGTGCATGCGCGCCTGTCATGCAGTGTAGCCGGTTCGCACGCCACACCTAAATTCTCGGAATTTAATTGCCACACCTCGTAATACATATACTCTGGACTTTAAAGTGTGTCTTTCTAATGTCGAACCATCTCTCATGCGTTCCTGGTTGTTTTAATTATTAAATTCTTTATTATGGAATTCCACAGTGTTAAGGCCTTAAGTTTAACTAAGATTAACTATACTATTGTTTATTGTTTAATTAATTTTATCTCTTCAATAGATGTTAAATATAATATAAACTATATAATTCCAAGAGATGATTACATCAGTTATTACAAATTTGTCCCTTGTCATATCTGGGGTCGCGTGTCCGCTCCTGGTAGAGGCCACGGGAACTGATGTATCAATTTGAATTTCAAAAATCGAAGGCAATGACATTCGAATTGGTTGTAGAACATTCGTGTTCTAAACCAACAACCATTCAAAATTTGAATAACTAACGGAAACTATTTAAAATTCGAATATGAATCACAGCTGATTATATTTTATTATCTGTAAAACAAATTGTTAACATAACTAGCTCACTAACTAGGCAGAAAGAATGGACCGCCCCACTGTTCTGTCTTGACATACTTCTCTCGATTCCTCTACATTCGTACATCTTATCATACACTCACGCCTATTTCTTCGACTCGTAACGTGACCGACATTTAATATTTAATTGATTTGATAGTGCCACGTTTTTCTCGATCCTGTTCTATTTATAGTTCCGTTTACGTCTTTTACATATACCTTATTCACCATTCTGTGTTCACTAATTCTTTCTATGTGTCCAAACCATCAAAACGACCCTTTTATTATTTTGTTTATAACACTTTCATTCGCACCGCATTCACTTCTTATATTTGTATTTGACACTCTGATAGAGTCTCAAATGCAACAAATGCTTTTTGTGCCATTTCCATGCTTCACTTCTATACATAAGGGTCGGCACAAGAACATCATTGTGTACAGCCATCTTAGCTTTTTTGGATAGGATAGGGATTGTAAACATACTTACATAAATAATAATACTTTGAATAAGTACACTTTATTTCCCAGAACGCAGACATGTTTCGGTTATTAACATAACCTTTATAAATGTACACAATATTAATATTAAATTTGATTAATTGTGTTCATTGATAAAGGTTATAACCGAAACATGTCTGTGGTAAGTGAAATAAAGTGTTGTAATACTAAGTGTAAGTACTCGTATATTTTTTCAAATGTGAATCCACAACACAAAGTGAAGGCGTACCAATATACAAGAATACTTGGCTTAATGTATCAAAAGCTAAGATGGCAGTGCACAATGGTGTTCTTGTGCCGACCCTTATGTATGGAAGTGAAGCATGGAACTGGCAAAAGAAGGATGAAAGTAGAATAAATGCAGTAGAAATGAAATCTCTAAGACGGATGTGTGGCAAATCTGTTTATGATAGAGTGACAAATGCAAGTATAAGAAGTGAATGTGGTGCGAATGAAAGTGTTATGAACAAAATAAAGAAAGGGTCATTAAGATGGTTTGGACACATGGAAAGAATGAGTGAAGACAGAATGGTAAAGAAGGTATACGTAAACGGCGTGAACGGAGCTAGAAATAGAGGAAGGCCGAGGAAAACGTGGCACGATCAAATCAATCAAATATTGAATGTCGGACACATGAGGAGTCGAAGAAATCGACGTGCGTGCATGACAAGATGTATGAATGTAGAGGAAGCGAGAGACGTATGTCAGGACAGAACAGTGTGGCGTTCCATTCTTTCTGCCTACCCCTTCGGGGAGACGGCGTGATGGTAAGTTAGTTAGTTAGTTATGTATCAATTATTTGTATTTATGTTAATTAAATTTTGTAGAATGCTGTTTTTGAATATTTTTCTTTTTATAGATTTTACGAGTTAAAAACAAAAACGAAAAACAATTTTATAAATAACCAACTAAACTTAACTTCTAGTCCCATAATTGATTTTTTTTTTTATGTACACAACAGGTCGTTTGGACCCAATTACTGTATACAATTTTTATTTTTTAGCTATTATATTGATTCTTGTGACATGTGATAGGTAGCCAATCTATCGCCATTTTATTGTCACGTGAATTCTACACCAGACCAAAGACAGTGTGACAATCACACTGCCATCGCCGGGAATCGAACCCAGGACCTTCGGCATGGAAGTCAGAGCTCGTAACCACTCTGCCACGAAGGTCGTCCCCTTGTTTTCCCTTGTCTCATAATTCCAAATAAACAACAATTTTCCCTGCCGCTAAATTGAAATTTTCCCTTCTCGACATTTTCTTTATTCGTATTTAGTTTACAAGTAATAACTAACTAACTAAAAACTATCTAACTAACCATCCCAGGTAGGGGTAGGCAGAAAAGATGGACTGCCACATTTTTTTTTCCTGACATATTTCTCTCGCTTCCTCAACATTCATACATCGTGTCATGCACGCGCGTCGATTTCTCTGACTCGTCACATGGCCGACATTCAATATTTGATTTATTTGATCGTGCCACGTTTTCCTCGGTCTTCCTCTATTTCTGGTTCCATTTACATCATTAACATATAATTTTTTTACCATTCTTCATTCATTCTTTCCATATGTCCAAACCATCTTAATGATCCTTTCATTATTTTGTTCATGACACCATCATTCGCACCGCATTCACTTCTTATATTTTCATTCGGCACTCTATCATACACAGATTATCCACACATTCTTCTAAGAGATCTCATTTCAACTGCATTTATTCTACTTTCATCCTTCTTTTGCCAGTTCCATGCTTCGCTTCCATACATAAGGGTCGGTAGAAGAACACCATTGTGCACCGCCATTCTAGCTTTTTTGGATAGGTTTTTGTTTGCGATGACAACTTTAAGTGCACCATTCACTTTGTTGCCTGCCCCAACCCTTCTTTCAATATCCCTCTCCACTCGCCCATCTCTTGTAAACATTCTACCTAAATACACGAACTCAACTACTTGCTCCAAATTTTCACCATTCACGCTAATGTTGCAGACTGTCGTGGTTTCTTCCTTTTCAAAAATCATTACCTTGGACTTATTAACATTCATCATCAGATCATTTTGCATGCATACCTCATACATACAAGTAACATCTTTCATTTAACTGTTAAAATTCATACACTGCAAAAGGGAAGTTTGTTATTGTCAGTATTAGTTACATTTTAAAGTTTGACAAATTTATTTTTGACATTTTTGAAAATTTGACATTTGATATATTATTGTAACACCTGATGATGTCAACATAGGTTGATGAAACAGCTGTAGCATAAAATAAAATACAATTGTGATATAAAAAACAAAGTTATTTAATTTAACTGTTTCAAATTATAGTGGTTAAAACATCGCCCAAGTTGTTTAACGTTTGCCAATATTTTTAAAGTCATTAAAACGTTAATCCTTAAATATCACGAATCTTGAAAAAATATTCTTATTCCACTTTAAAAAATAAAGGCCCATATAATGTAATGCTAGTGTATTTTTTTAATAATTAATTATTATTAACATTTTAGTTGAATCGTTTTTTATCGATCAAATAATTATAATTTATCCTTGTATAATAACCGAGTCCACCCCTGAGTTGTAAAGATTACTGAGTTGATTAATTACCTCCGCTTATGTGACCCTTGTTCCTGAGGTGTCTCTGTTATCGCTTAGTCGTTTCAGGGGCGTATTTGGAAACATGCATACCCAAATATAATAATATTTCCAAACAGCTTCTAAGAATTATCGTATTTTTTACAATGGTAAGAAAGGCAACAGCTACGACTGATGATAACAAAATGTTCACGCTGTCTTTGATCTTGTAGAATTCACGTGACAGTAAAAATGCCAATAGTCTAGCTACCTATCACATGTCATGAGAATCAATAGCTAAAAGTTGTATACAGTAATTGGGTTCAAAATCATGTTGTATACTAAAATTTGGAAAGCAAAGGGAAGCTATCATATAAAATGGGTCTGTGGCTTGCCATGAATATAGGAAGTGAATGAAAATGTCATCATAAAAAAAAAGATAGGATCATTTACATGGTTTGGAATAGAAAAATATAATAATGAAGTATATGTTAACGATGTAATCGGAACTAGAAATATAGGAAGACCGGAGAAATCGTGGTACGATCAAATAAAGAAATAAATCAAATATTGCGTGTCAAATACCACGTAAGAAATAGGAGCAATCGACGTACATGCATGACACGATGTATGAAACGATGTATGGCCCTTACTGTTCATTCAAAACCCATTAAATTAATAATTCTTCTTCTCCTTCTTCTTCCTTATTGTAGACCTATGTGGTCTGTTCTCCAGAGTGTTGCTCCTCCTGTGAGGTAGACTCCCAGCTGTCCTTTCATCTTTTAGGAAGTCTTCCACGAAGACGAGTCCCATGAGGCTGATTATGCAATGCAATATAGGGGAGTCTGGTGGTGTCCATTCTTTGAACATCCCCGTACCAGTCACTTTTTCGCTGTCTGCTCCATCTTATAATATCCTTAACCTCACATATCTCTCTTATTCTGGTGTTCCTCACGCGATCTCTCAGTGTCTTGTCTATTATGGTTCTCAGTGTCTTCATCTCGGAAGTCCTCAAAACTTATTTGGTCCTTACTGTGTCTGCCCTTGCTTCGACGCCATATGTTATTATTGGTCTTACGCATGCTTTATAGATTCTCATCTTACAATTAATGGCCATGTCTTTGTTTCCCAAATTGTGGATTTTAGAGCGCGAGAGATTGCAACTGCCTTGTTTACTTGGGTTTGTATTTCTTTCCGCAGATCAGCTCTTCCCACCAGGTCTATGCTTAGATACTTGAAGGTCCAGTTCTATGGGTTGATTTTCTATAACCAGGTTACATGTTTTGGGTGTTTTGGAAAAGGTCATAAATTTTGTTTTTTCGAAAGAGATCGTCTTGTTATATTTCTTGCAGGCCTGATGTAGTCTATTATTTCTGCCTACCCCTCCGGGGAGACGGCGTGATGGTTATTTAGTTAGTTAGTTATGAATAGTGAATGAACAAAAGAATTTTAAAAATCAGACGGACTCCCCTGGAAAATCCTAAACAGTTTTATCTACAAGGATAATTAATTGTTAAAATGGTAAATAAGTCCGCCAGTGAGCCCTTAATATAAGGCGACAGTGAAACCAGATTACGTCAGTCCGACGGCAATTAGCCGCGAGGATTCGTGTCACTCGGCCCTGCGTTCGAGACGCCCTAATCGTCATTTCAATTGAAACAATATTAAAAATATGGTATATATTATATATGTACGAGTATATTGTTTCTTGAACAATTGTCTAATATAAAACTTCACATTGAACAAAAACAACAATAACAAACCAGTCACACTACTCTATCCTGACACACCCTTTCTAGCCTCCTCCACATTCATACAACGAGTCATACACGCACGTCGATTCTTTCGACTTCTAGCATGACCCACCTTTCAAATTTGATTAATTTGTATCTCAATAGAGACGAAGATGCAAATTGGAAAATGAATATGGTTGATCAAGGTGTTTACAGGACTTACGACCTGTCATTGGTTGGTCCATCAACCAATGACAGGTCATAAGTCCTGTAAACACCTTGATCAACCATATTCAGTTTCCAATTTGCATCTTCGTCTCTATTGAGATACAAATTAATCATGAATTGATAACCCACAATGGGTGAAATCCAGTATTCGTATACAAGTATATGTATACATTAAAAAAATATTGATTAATTTGTCCATGCCTCGACTCCGTACTCCATTTACATCATTAACGTATACTTTCTTAACCATTCTTTCTCCATCCATGCGCTCCATATGTCAGAACCAACGCAGCGATCTTTTCATAATTTATTATTCCGGTAGCTATACGTGGCTCTATCCCACAGGATTTCTTTTGGGAATGCTTGGGGCCAACTCTCTGCAGCTTCGAAGAGATGGGCATATCATAACCCATTTTTTTAGGTTACTCAGGGGATATTTCGAGAACTCGGCCGTGCTGGAGGGTGTTCGGCTTTTTGTCCCTGATAGCTATCTCCGACAGCGACAACATAGATTGTTTTACCTACCAGCCGCCAGAACCAACCTGCTTCTGGTGACACAGGCGGGAAGAGCAATTAATCTGCTGAACGCGGTCTCCTCGGAGATCGACGTCTTTAATATTAGTGAATGTACGTTCAGAAGGCAAATACTCTTAATTCTGGAGAGTATCCTCTCTTCCTAGTGTTGAACCATCTCTCATGCGTTTCTGGTAGTATACTATACACAATATTTTATTTTACCTGTTCTCAATAGATGCCTTAAAAATTAATTTTGTAATGTATGTTGATGAAATAAACTGATTTGATTTGAAGCCTTCTTAATGATCCTTCATTATTTTGTTCATAACACCATCATTCGCACCGCATTCACTTCTTATATTTTCATTCGACATTCTGTCATACACAGGGTTTTGTACACATTCGTCTAAGAGATCTAATTTCTACTGCTTTTATTCTACTTTCATTCTAAAAATCATTGATTACCAAAAATCGTTTTCGAAATTATTGAATTCACTAGGCAAAGAAATTTTTCCTTTTGTTTGCGATGACTGCTCTTACAATAGCACACCATGCACTGCTTTACATGCGAAAAATATGAGTTATATACTCAAAAATAAACAAAAAATATTAACAAACAGAAACTCAAAATGTTGGCTCCTAACAATAACAAGATAATTGACACTTATGCGAACATTGGAGCATTGAACAATGGCCAAACACCTGCCTCGCCAGGCGTTCACCCCACACGACTGCCGGAGGCTCGGAAGTCCGGATACACGGCCCGGAAGTGGTCGGCCCGACACACGCGAAGTTTGAAAGCCAAATCAAAATAAGAACATTTTTAATGACGTAAAGCAAACTACAATGCAATGAAACATAATACCCATTTACTAGATTTATAATATAATCGAATAATATAGACCTCAAACTGAGAATACTCCTCATCAAGACCTATGTACAGTGGGGGGACTCCCATAGAAGCCCAGAAGCCCGGCTTGCGTAAGAAATTTTGAATAAAAAAAACCAAATCTAAGTAATCATGGCCCCATATACACCAACAACCCACCAAATCACCTTCCAACAATGTTCCCATCAGACGTAAGAGGAATAGCCACAAGAGCTGAACTCCCGTAAGCCAGAAGAGGTTTTGATTCAAAATTTCTTACGCTAGCAGGGCTTCTTTTTTTTTGTCCCTGATAGATTTCTCCGACAGCGACAGCACAGATTGTTTTACCAACCGGCTACCAGAACCAATCTGCCTCTGTTGACACCGGTGGGAAGAGCAATTAGTCTGCTGAACGCGGTCTCCTCGGAGATCGACGTCTTTTATATTAGTGAAGGTACGTTCAGGGGACAAATACTCTTGACTTTAGAAAGTATGTTGTCTTCCTAATGTCTAACCATCTCTAATGCGTTCCTGGTACTTTTTTGTATTTTTATAATATTTTACCTGTACTCAATAGATGCCTTAAACATTTTCCTGTTTGTAATGTCTTTTGAGTTAATAAACTGATTTGATTTAATTTGATTTGATTTGATTCTGGACTTCTATGGAAGTACCGCAACTGCCTATGTATGAAGTATCTTGATGTACGGCTGAGAGACGTGGTGCCTATCCGAAAGAGATAAACGGAGACTAGAGGCTTTTGAGATGTGGTCCTATAGAAGACTATTAGGAATTTCCTGGAGAGACCACATTACAAATGAGGAGTTTCTCCAAAGAATCGAAGGAGGAAGGCACCTCAGGACCTCGTCTGAAAAGCGTGCAAGATGGATCGGCCATGTAATACGACAAAAAGGCCTCTTGCATGCCATAATGGAGGGTATGACCGAGGATACAAACTCTAGGGGACGCCCACGCCGAGAGTACCTGGAGGACCTGTTGGTGGACGTGCGCTGATCATCATATGCAGATTTCAAAAGAGCCGCACAAGACAGGGAAGAATGGAAGAGAAGTATAGAGGAAATTGCTCCAAACCAATCCTAGGATTGAAACCAGAGAGAGAGACCCATTTACAAGCTATGGGAATTTTATTGGAAAGCATGTTTACAAGAGATAGGAAAACGGAGAAAGATATCCGAAGAAGGGTTGGCGCTGTCAACCCGAAAGTCATTACCGCAAATATAAATTTAAATCAACTGAAGCAAAGATGGCAGTGCACAAGAGTTCTAGTGCTGACACTTATGTATGAAAGTGAAGCTTGAAGTTGGCAGAAGAAGGATAAATGCTGTAGAAATGAGGTAACTATAAAGAATGTGCGGAAAAACTATGTTTGATAAAATATCTAATAATGAAGTAAGAAAGGAATATAAGGTGAATGAATGCGTGATGAAGAAAGTGTCACTAAGATGGTTTGGACATATGGAACGAATGGATGAGAGCAAAATGGTTAAAAAGATATATACAAGTAGTGTAAATGGAAAAAGAAGGCGAGAAAGGCCAAGGAAGACATGGCATGACCAAATTAATCAATTGCTGAAAGGCGGCCATGTTCGAAGTACGAACAATCGACGAGCATACATGTCACGATGTATGAATGTAGAAGATGCGCGAAATTATGTCAGAAATCAGATCCGACGAATTCGTAGATACTCTGTATATGATAGAGTGTCGAATGAAAATATAAGAAATGAATGCGGTGCGAATGATGATGTTATGAACAAAATAATGAAAGGATCATTAAGATGGTTTGGACATATGGAAAGGATGAATGAAGAAAGAATGGGAAAAAAATATTTTTTAACGATGTAAATGTAACCAGAAATAGAGGAAGACCGAGGAAAACGTTCAAATAATTCAAATATTCAATGTCAGCCATGTGAGGATTCAGAGAAATCGACGCGCGTGCATGACACGATATATGAATGTTGAGGAAGCGAGAAAAATATTTCAGGAAAGAAAAGTGTGGCAGTCCATTCTTTATGCCTACCCCTTCGGGGTGACGGCGTGATGGTTAGATAGTTAGTAAGTTTTTAAATTCTCATGCTTCCATTTAGCGATGGGGTATTCCAATTAAAAAATTCGATTATTTTATCGAATAAAGATGGCGTCTCCCCGCAGTTCGATTGTTCTCGAATCAAGCGCATATTTTGAACTGCTCCCGCTAATGAATTGGGTTTTGGTCTATTAGCATTGTCGCTTTACTCCAGCGGGAAACTTTCGCGTTGGTATTTGATTAATCCATTACATTTAACACAGAAAACAATACCCGGCCGCTTGTTATCATTATTCTCCCTCCAAAATTTAGAACGCGAGGCTGCGAGACGTGACGTCAGCAATTTGGACCACCGACCCCATTCTTGAATATCTAATAATATTATAAATTTATTTATTTTTTACAAATATACGACGACCTTCGTGGCAGAGAAGATCCCGGGTTCGATTCACAGCGATGGCAGTGTGATTGACACACTGTCTTTGGTCTGGTGTAGAATTCACTTCTTATCCGGTCTCAATCCAATGATTGATCTGCAGCAAGGCGACGCATCTCCTCTTCCACTCCGCTCTGTTCTCGGAAACTCTCTTCAATTCTGCATAAGAGGTGCAACCCATATCTCGGCAAATCTGGTCTAGGTACTCCTGGTGAGGTCATCCTCTACCAATCGATCCCTCGACCATTCCCTCCAATACATCATGCAGGAAACACTCGTGTCGCAACACATGACTAATCCATCTCGCGTGCCTCACCGCTATGCTGTTCAACATGTGCCTATTCTCTTCAACTCTGCTAAGAACCTCCTCATTTGTAATGTTGTCTCTGCATGAAACATGAGCAATTCGTCGGTAGGTCCGCATCTCAAATGCCTCCAGCCTTTTGCGTTCTCTTTCGCCCAGGCACCAAGTCTCGCAGCCGTACAGTAAAACACTCCACACCAATTTTTTATAAGTTGTTTTCGGAGGTTTAGGTCTGTCGGGGTTAAATGCATAACCCAGATAAACGTACTTAATGAAGAAATATATGACACGAATAAACACAAAAACGCTGACCCAAGACCTAATTATCAAATTTGATGATTCGTGGGCCCCGAATTCTTCTAGTTGGTCACTAGGTCAGGTCATCGGATCAGGTCATCGGATGACGAAGCCAAAGCATATAAAAGCAGTACTCCCGAGCACCCAAAACAGCAGTCCACTCTAAACGTCAGTCAACTCTAAACGTCAGCCAGTATCGCGATCTCGAAGAGACACGAGTCTCCACTACCCAGTCTACGTACGAGAAACCTCCGACGACTCCTCGCTCCAGCCACTCGACGATACCGCCCAGCGAGCCCTCATCCTCTACGACTCACCACCCGGACTCCGCCCCGCTGCTATAAACATCCAGCCACGCTCCATCACGAGTATATCATACAGTTACGTGTAATTACTCGTGATCCGCCATAAACGCTGAAACCTCCGCCGTCTTTCAATTCTCACCACCAAATCCCCACAGGTCTATGTTGTTGGACTCGAATATTTTAGATTTTTTGTTGAAGGCACGTTTAACCTGGTGGATACGACATCGACGTCTTTATTTGATCGACCATTTCATATAATCCTGCTCCCCCGGTAAACCGGGGGAGCAGCATGATTAATTTGATTAATTTGGTCATTCCATGTTTTCCTCGGTCTACCTCGACTCCGTAGTCCATTCACATCGTTAACGTACACTTTTTAACCATTCTTTCTTCACGCATGCGCTCCATATGTCCGAACCAACGCAGCGATCCAACATAATTTTGTTCATAATACCTTCTTCCGCTCTACATTCCTTTCTTGTATCAGCATTTGAGATTCTGTCGTATATCCTTCTACCACACATACATTTATACTACATTTATACTACTACATTTATACATTTATACTGCTCTCATCCTACTTCTGCCAGTTCCATGATTTAGGGTTGGGACCAGAACTCCATTGTGAACGGCCGTTTTTTTATTTGCTATGCTGTCTATTTGTTCCTATGTCAATTTGAATCATTTATTTGTAGAGTTAAGTTAGGTACCTAATTACAGATAATTAAGAGAAAGATTGGACTGAAAAGAATAGTCGATTAATAAATTAATAAAATTTGATTAATTTGGTCATTCCATGTTTTTCTCGGTCTACCTCGACTCCGTAGTCCATTTACATCGTTAACTTACACTTTTTAACCATTCTATCTTCACCCATCCACTCCATATGTCCAAACCAACGCAGCGATCCTTTCATAATTTTGTTCATAATACCTTATTTCGCTCTACATTCCTTTCTAATATCAGCATCAAAATCTAATATTTTTACTTTGTACAATTAAAAAATGGATTTGCACTATGCTATACCGCCACTATGCTTTGATGATACCACTTTGAGTAGGCCCATTTCTTTTGACAGCGAGAGTTTTGTGCTGCTTCCGTGTGGTAATTTGGAGCACCTAGCAAGTTTTGGTTCCTTGTTGAATAGAACTTATTTTTCGCCATCGAATTTCAAGAATGTGCCCCTTGCTTACCCGCTGACACAAGTGTCACTCTCCCGCGCAAACATGGACGCCAAATGGGTTCAATGATTTGGCAAAATTCAAGTTATTAGCGAAAATTATGGCTGTGGTTTAATTAAAAAAAGTTTTATGGACACATATATGTATTATACAATATATAATATTATAAATAGAGTATACTTACTTACTTACTTCCTATGGCCATACAACTCTTGAAGAGTTGTAGCCTCCTTGATGATTTTTCGCCAAGCTCCTCGACCCTGCGCCTTTTGCTCCCAGCAATCCGATTCGCCCAACCTAGCCAGGTCAGCCAGAACATTATCAATTAGGTGCTGTCTAGGCCTTCCTAGAGGTCTTACTCCAGTCGGTCTAGACGCGCACAGGGTCTTGATTGCTCTGGTCTCTTCGGCTCGGCATACGTGCCCAATCCATGCTAGACGACCGGCTCTCACGGTGCTCGTTATAAGGGGCTGCTGGGTCATCGTACGAATCTCTTGGTTGGTCCTATGCCTCCAAGTTCCCGCTGCAACACCGAATCTGGGTTCCAGGATAATTATTAGTATTCTATTCTCAAACCAGCAAATTCTTTGTTGTTCTTTTAGAGTCATTGTCCATGACTCAGAACCATATGTCACCACTGGCTTGATAATGGTGTTATAAATACGCTGCTTGGTGTTTCTGGATAGAAGCTTGGACTTTAGAAACGTTCGCAAGGAGACTGCTGCTAAATAAAGTATGGTTCTTGAAAATAATTATTTAACATATACTCGTATTCTTCCTGATAGATATCTCCGACAGCGACAGTAGGAGTTTGTTTTACCTACCGGCCGCCAGAACCAATTTGCCTCTGGTGACATCGGTGGGAAGAGCATTAGTCTGCTGAATGCGGTCTCCTCGGAGATCGACGTCATTCATATAAGTGAATGTACGTTCAGGAAACAAATACTCTTGACTTTAGAAAGTATTTTGTCTTCCTAATGTCGAACCATCTCTAATGCGTTCCCGGTATTATGTTGTATGTGTAAAATATTTTGTACTCAATATATGCCTTGACAGAGAAGAATGGAAGAGAAGAATAGAAGAAATTGCTGCAAACCAATCCCAGGATTGAAAGTTTGTAACTAACTTAAACATTTGTGCTGTTTTAATGTCTTTTGAGGGAATAAACTGATTTGATTTGATTTGAATACGGCTCCACCAAGTCTCGCGATCCTGGGTCATTTCGCTGATTTATCTAAAGAAATGGGTTATGAGCTGCCCATCTTTTCGAAGCTGCAGAGAGTTGGTCTCAAGCATTCCCAAATGAAATCCCGTGGGATAGAGCCACGGATAGCTACCATACTCCCTCTTATAGATATACCTCAGAATATTTTTCTGAACTCTCTCCAGCATAACGGAATATCTCGCCTCGTGAGGACTCCATATCACAGAACCACTTTCGAGTCTGCTCCGAACCAATGCGTTGTATAGGACTCTGAGCACATGAGGATCCCTGAAAACTCTTCCGGTCCGGTCGATAAAGCCCAACAGCCACAAATCCTCTCAATATGTGCATGAAAAGTCAGCCTACTCTCATAGATGATCCCGAGATCTCTCATCGTAGATACATGTGCTAGTTGCTGGTTGTTCATTGTGTATCTACAATACACAGTTTTCAATGCTCTAGTAAAAGATAGCATAACGCACTTAGAGACATTGAATTGCATTTGATTACTAATATTGATATTGATTTTGTGTGGAAAAACAAACATATGCGAGTGGAAAACAAAGTGCGAATATATAAGACATGTGTCAGACACATAATGACTTATGGTATAGAATCAAGGGCTAACACAAATAGAACCATATCACTATTACAAACCGCCGAAATGAAGACACTCCGCGCTATTCCGGGCAAAACACTGAGGGACAGAATCAGAAACACAGTAATACGTGAGACCTGCGATACCGAAGATATTGCCAGATGGGGCAGGAAAAAAAGACGCTTCTGGCGCGACCACGTAGAACGAATGAGCGATGATATACTCCCCCAGGCAGCCGCAAACAACGTGCCAATGGGAACTCGCCAACCCGGAAGACCTGCGAAGAGAAGACGAGACAGTTGGAGTTCTGTGTCCTTGGAGACCTCGATGCCATAAAAACAGATTCACAGATCTATTAAAAAAGGAAGAAGAAGAAGAAGATATTGATATTGGTATTGTGCGGACGGCGGGATGGGCCTGGAGAACATTGGTAAGAAACCGAGAGAGATGGCGTGGGGGTTTCTCACTTCTCTTTAGATCTGATCGTGTATAGAGAATCTTCCATGGATTTCGATCTTCTATCAAATCAAATCAATTTATTTCATCAACAGACATTACAAAAATTATTTTAAGGCATCTATTGAGAACAGGTCAAATAATATATTCTGTATAGTATACTACCAGAAACGCATAAGAGATGGTTCAACATTAGGAAGACAGGATACTCTCCAGAATTAAGAGTATTTGCCTTCTGAACGTACTTTCACTAACATGAAAGACGTCGATCTCCGTGGAGACCGCGTTCAGCAGACTAATTGCTCTTCCCACCGGTGTCACCAGAGGCAGATTGGTTCTGGCGGCTTCGGCTTCGGCGGTTCTATTCGCTGAAGGTGTCCCAGACGATGTTATTTTATAAACTTGACTATGTTGGGCTCGTTGTAGAGACCTTCCAGCTGTTCGTAAATGCTGCAATTAAATATATTTAAGCGGTGAAAAAGTACCTTATTGTGTATACGGGATACCCAACAATTAAGAAGTTGGAGGCTTCTTAACCAAATTATCTCCCAAAGAGCCCCTGCGGTGAGACATATTTGATTCACGGCATGCCGCATATCATAATCATAGAAATAATGTTTTCCAGAACTTCCCGCTTCCCGCCGCCATTCCGAGCTTGTGGGGCGTCCATTATGTGATTCGAAGCAGCAGACTCAATAGGCTAAATGATTTAAAATACAATGAATCCGAGGATGCGTTAATACGGACGGATTGGCCACAGAAGTAGCCAGAACTATTATGGGGTAACACCACTGTAAATTTTACAGGGAATCTTTATTTTTTATTGGCATAAAAGATAAATCTCGTCTCGAAATCTCTGTTTACCAGGCCGCAATGCTGAATTAAAGTGAGCCTGGCGAAACCGATCGCTGTCAACATTTCGATAGTTAAGAGGAAAATAAAGACAAGAGTGGAAGTAGTTAAAAACATCGTTTTATAAAATTTTATTTACATATGTATTATATTATAATGTTTGTAACACTATTATAAGGAGTAATAATACAATCATAGTCGGATTTTACATTAATTTCACATATATATATTCGAAATAGATCACGGGACGAGACACACAGTAACTTCACGGATTCCAATACTACATACGGCCCCATAAATCTCCATGTTGCAAATATTGTTTATAGTGCTTACGCCTGGTAAATAATTTCAAGAGGCTATTTTAAAAGATGCTTTGAACCTTCAAGATTTTAGATTCTAGAATAATGAACAATATATTAGGTCCTTACATATGAAATTGGCGTTTTGTATGGGAGGAACATAAAGTTGATTTTTTTTAAATATAATATATTTATTTAATCAAAGTATGTACCATTGCTATCTATGCACTTTTGCCATCTCATAGGTAGTTCATCGATCCCTTTACTAAAAAAAACATTCGGACGGGAATCAATAAAATCTTTGAAGTCGGTTTGGACTGCCCCATCGGAGTTGAATTTTTTCCCTTCCAAGAAGTTATCCAAATTTCGAAAAAAATAGTAATCTGTTGGGGCAAGGTTCGGAGAGAACGGTAGATGTCTTAGACATTCCAATTGAAGCTCTTCTAATTTGGTAACCGTCTGTTGTGCAGTGTGTGGTCTAGCGTTATCATAAAGCAGCAGTGGCCTAGAGCGATTAACCAGCCTCGGTTGTTTAGCAGCTAGCTTTTGCATCATGGTTTGCAGTTGCTAACAATATACATCTGCCGTAATTGTCTGGCCAGATTTAAGAAAGCTGTAGTGAACGACACCAGCACTAGTCCACCAAACGCTCACAAGTAACTTTTTTGGAGTCAATTTTCGCTTGGGGCATGGTTTGGCTGGTTCGGCAGGGTTCAGCCATTGCGATGAGCGCTTCCGATTATCATACAGGATCCTTTTTTCATCACAGGTAATGATTCGATTCAAAATCCCTTCATTATTGTGCCGGTTGAGTAATGCAACGCAGCAGTCAACGCGCGTTTGTTGATTTGCTTCACTCAATTCGTGAGGTACCCACCTTTCAAGCTTTTTCACCTTCCCAATTTGCTTCAAGTGGATTAAAACAGTTTTATCACTAACACCGCAGCCTGCAGCTAACTCGGACGTGGTTTGCGATGGATCCGCTTCCACAATAGCCTTCAATTCTTCATTATCAACATTGGTCTCCGGCCGTCCACGGGGCTTGTTCTGCAGGTCGAAATTTCCAGAACGAAAACGTTGGAACCAAAAACGCACTGTGTTTTCTTTTGCGGCACCGTCGCCATACACATCATTAATCCTTCGAGCCGTTTCTGCAGCACTGGTGCTACGGTGGAACTCGTACTCGTAAATAACGCGATATTTCAAGTTTTCCATTTTGTAAACTGAGTAACGCAAAGAAAAAAAACAATTGAGGGAAAACAAATGAATCATAATTTTCGAAACACAAATACTTGAGTAAATAGCCGTATAAATTTGAATTTGGAATTCCTAACCAAAGAGAAGATATTTGAGATCAAACTTACCAGTACGGCAAAACGCCAATTTCATATGTAAGGACCTAATATTATGTATTTCGTGTGCTTAATAAAATTAAGAAAGGGTTATATATATATTTATATATATATATATAGGTATATATATATATATATATAACATATATATATATATATATAACAACTTATACTTATATATATATATATATATATATATATATATATATATACCACCTATATATATATATATGTAATATATGCCTATAACACCATATAATATATATGTATGTATGTATGTGTAATAATAATAGCCATGTATACATGTAATAATAATATGTAATGTAATATTATGTAATATCAATAATATGTATGTATATGTAATAATATATGTATGTGTAATATGCTTTTGTATATGTATATCATCAACACCATATGTATGCTCTAATATGTGTATGTAACATATTATGTAATAATGTTATATATGTTTATGTATGTATGTATATATATATGTAATATATTAACATATATATATTATATCATATGTATGTATATATATATATGTATATATATATATATGTATGTATATGTATATATATATATATATATATAACCCTTTCTGTTCAATCTTATTATGGACGAAATTATAGAAGAGGTAGCTGGCCTGGGACTAGGTTATAAAATGGGCAGTAAAACTGTGAATGTCATTTGCTATGCGGACAATGCCGCATTAATAGCAGAGTCTGAAGATGACCTGCAAAGAATGTTGTACAAATTTCACACAGTATCCCAAAGGCTAAATATGGCTATATCAGTCAACAAAACAAAAAGTCTCACTATATCTAGGCAACCTGCAAGATGTAAACTGACTGTTGATGATATACCTGTGGAGCAGGTGATGAGTTTTAGGTATTTGGGAGTGGAGATCTGCAGCCAAAGTGACCTTTATACCGAAGTACGTGAACAAGTCAGTAAAGCCTCTGCCGTGTCAGGATGCCTGAAGAATCTGGTATGGAAAAACAAGCACATGCGTATCGACAGCAAGATCAGAATATACAAAACATGCGTGCGACCCATCATGACGTACGCTGTAGAGACGCGGGCTGACACTGTGCGAACCAAGGGACTACTTAGAACATCGGAGATGAAGGTCCTAAGATCAATTACTGGAAAAACCCTCCGAGATCGTGTCCGCAACGCAGACATAAGGAAAACCTGCGAAATAGAGGATATCGTTCAGTGGAGTAGATCCAGAAGAAGATACTGGAGGGACCATGTAGCCCGAATGGATGGTGACAGACTCGCATATACAGCCGCCTATGAAATCCCTTCCGGACACCGCCCACCTGGAAGACCGCCTAAGAGATGGAGGGACAGCTGGATCTCATCATCCGACGAGATATGATTTCTGTGTCACAGATCGTCAGATCTATCAAAAGAAGAAGAAGAAGAAGATAACCCTTTCTTAATTTTATTTATCACGCATTCATCCGCCTTACATTTTTTTTCTTACTTCATAATTAGATAATCTATCTATCATACATTGTTTTTCCGCACATTCTTCTTAGCGACCTCATTTCTACGGCACTAATCCTACTTTCATCATTATTCTGCCAACTCCAAGCTAAACTTCCATACATAAGGGTCGGAACTATAACTCCATTGTGCACTGCCATCTTTGCTTCAGTCGATATATTTCTATTTGCGGTAGTGACTTTGACTGCACCATTTATTTTAGTTCCAGCCTCCTTTCTATATCTTTCCCCATTTTTCCGTTTCTTGTAAACATACTTCCCAGATAAATAAATTCGGTAACTTGCTCTAATTTCTCACTGTTCGCACTTATGTCACAATCCGTCATACATTCTGCCTTTTTAAATACCATAACATTAGACTTACTTAATTATTAATAATGAGAAATTAATTATTCATTATTTAATATTTAAACAATAAATATCTTTACAATAAATATTTCTTTTTGCGGTAATGATTCTGTTAATTTTAATTTAATCTTTAAAATTATAGATATTTATTATAATTTTCTAAGTTCTCTGCTTTCTCCGCCAGAGAATGGTCAAATGCTATGTGTGGTCTGTTTTATTGTACGGGTGTGAAACGTGGACCTTGAAAGTTAACTCTATGAACAGACTGGAAGCATTTGAAATGTGGCTCCATCGCAGAGTTCCCTGGACAGACATGGTTACCAATACCGAAGTCCTGAGGCGACAGGGAACTGTTATCAACTATCAAGGTTCCAAAGATCTCACATCTGGGTCATATACTGCGTGGGGAAAAGTACCACCTTCTCCATTGGAGGGGAAAATTGAGGGACGCCGAAGGCCCGGAAGAAGACAGATGTCCTGGCTGCGAATCGTGAGGGAGTGGACCGGCATCCGAAGTGGGGAGAAGTTGTCCCGAGCGGCGCAAGACAGGTACAGGTTCGCCGAGGTGATCGCCAACGTTGGGGGGACCCGACAGGGTACTTGAAGAAGAAGAAGAAGAAGTTCTAGAAAATTGTAATAAATAATTTTATTTTATATTTTTTATAAAATATTATAAAATTTTATAAAATATAAAGAAAAAACAAAGGTCACTGACGTCATCCACCGGGTGGCGACTTTAAAATGGCAATGGGCATGTCACGTAGCCAGAAGCTCAGATGAAAAGTGCACAAAAAGACTCTTGACTTGGAGACCGTGGACGGCAAAGAGAAGTGCAGGGCGACCGCAACTACGGTGGAAGGATGATCTGAACAGACACGTCGGAGTAACCTGGATGCAGTCTGCACAGGACAGAATGACATGGAAGCAAATGGAGGTGGCCTCTGTCCAGGAGTGGACGGGAATAGGCCGTGGAAGAAGAAGAAGAAGAATTAAATTATGATGCGTTGCACAAATATTTGTTATTAAGTTAGTTAAAACTATACCATATGCTCGCGAAAATCGAAATAGGTTATATATACAAACCTGACTCGCCATATTGAAATGATGAAGTGTTGATGTGTGCAATGCTAAAGGAGAGTTCACACCAGCCACCAGGGCCGCCTGGGTAGGGAGCTCGGGTTGTGAGGGAGGGGCAGGCATAGAGCAGGGCGGTAAAGGCCGCCGCTCATAGAGACCATCAATCATACAGCGCTTTCGCATTTATCGCAACCAGGGACGAAATAGAATAATAAATACGACTTACTTCTTTAGAGAGACACTCTTCAATTTTTTTAAATACTCTTCTTCTTGGAGTAAAGTTGTGGAAAATACTGTCTGAATATGGAATAAGTACAAAACTGATCACGGCAATTAAGTCGCTATACCTACACGGAAAGCACTGCTAGTGTCAGAGTTAATGGAGATCTTACAGCCTAGTGTGATATCAATAAAGGTGTCAAACAGAGTTGCGTAATGTCCCCATGGTTATTTAATCTATATATGGACAAATGTATGAAAAAGCTGAAAGGGTTGAATGTAGGTGCCAAAATGAGCGGAGTGTCAGTAAGCTGTCTCTTGTATGCGGATGACGCTGTCCTACTTGCAGACAACGAGCATGAACTACAAGTCCTGGTGAATTGTATGTATGAGGTATGCATGCGAAATGATCTGATGATGAATGTTAATAAGTCCAAGGTAATGATTTTCGAAAAAAAAGAAATCATGACAGTCTGCAACATTAGCGTGAATGGTGAAAATTCGGAGCAAGTAGATGAGTTCGTATGTTTACAAGAGATGGGCGAGTGGAGAATATTGAAAGAAGGGTTGGGGCACAATGGTGTTCTTCTACTGACCCTTATGTATGAAGGTGAAACACGGAACTGGCAAAAGAAGGATGAAAGTATAATTAATGCAGTAGAAATGAGACCTCTTAGACGAATGTGTGGATACTCTGTGTATGATAGAGTGTCGAAAGAGTAAGGAAGCGAGAGAAATATGTCAGGAAAGAAAAGTGTGGCAGTCCATTCTTTCTGCCTACCCCTTCGGGGAGATGGCGTGATGATTAGTTAATTAGTTTCTCTTCTTCTTCTCAGTCGTATTCTTCATGATTGAAGGTCGTGCCCATCCTGCAAACTATTAACCATGGCACGCCATGCGCTCCTGTCACCCGCCAGTCTTCAGACTGCAGCTGATGAGAGACCGTGATACAGCCGTGGTTAATATTATGTCTGATAAATTGGTACGCCCTAATGCAGGTCTGGAATCGCGTCCGAATTACCGACTCACAACACAAGAAGCTGGATATCATTAATATTATTCGAATACCCAACTGTCGGCGGCCATTGTTCCCGCCAAATTGTTATTAGTATTTAAATATGGCGGCGTTCTCAGTTTGAAAAGTGTTCTATTGTGACGTAACGAATCGCCCTGAATGGGTGACGGACAATATTAATGAGCGCTTGAAATGAAAGCCAATTACGCGTTGTGCTTTGGACGAATTAAAAGCTTTCGAGCGTTAATGGACTCAGGTAAACCGCAAGCCGATACCCCGAGATCGTGGGGAAATACTGGAGCACTTGCGAGAAGCGAAATGAGGTGAACCAATTCCTGAAAACAGAGATATGCAAATATTTATGTTAACACTAGATTTGCGGGCTTTGGTGATGCCAGTAGGAAGTGCAATTGAAGGCTGGTTTATTACAAAGATGCCACGGGTGTTAAGCAGGGCTGCGTAATGTCTCCATGGTTGTTCAATCTGTATATGGACAAGTGTATGAAAGAACTTAAAGGTGGTGCTAAGATGCTGGTGCTAAGATGAGTGATCTGTCTATAAATTGTCTGCTTTACGCGGACGATGCCGTTCTCGTTGCGGATAGTGCGGACGAATAAAATTACAAGTCTTTGAGTCGAGTATGTATGAGGTATGCAAGTCGAACGATTTAATGATGGATGTCGGAAAGTCAAAGGTGTTAGTTTTTGAAGAAGGCAGAAAGAATGGACTGCCACACTTTTCATTCCTGACAGATTTTTCTCGCTTCCTCAACATTTAAACATCGTGTCATGCGCGCGCGCCGATTTCTCTGACTCCTCACGTGGCCGACATTCAATATTTGATTTATTTGATCGTGCCACGTTTTCCTCGGTCTTCCTCTATTTTTAGTTCCATTTACATCGTTAATATATAATTTTTTTAACATTATTTATTCATTCATTCTTTCTATGTGTCCAAACCATCTTAATGATCCTTTCATTATTTTGTTCATAACACCATCATTCGCACCGCATTCATTTCTTATATTTCCATTCCACACTCTATCATGCACAGAGTATCTACACAATCGTCTAAGAGATCTCATTTCTACTGCATTTATTCTACTTGCATCCTTCTTTTGCCAGTTCCATGCTTCGCTTCCATACATAAGGATCGGTACGAGAACACCATTTTGCACTGCCATTTTAGCTTTTTTAATTGTACGAGTATATATGGGTTTGTTGTATTTTTATAATATTTTACCTGTACTTGCCTTAAACATTTTACTGTTTGTAATGTCTTTTGAGTTGATAAACTGATTTGATTTGATTTGATTGAATCCTGGGATTGGTTTGCAGCAAATTCCTCTATTCTTCTCTTCCATTCTTACCTGTCTTGTGCGGCTCTTTTGAAATCTGCATATGATGAGAAGCGCACGTCCACCAACAGGTCCTCCAGGTACTCTCGACGTGGGCGTCCCCTAGAGTTTGTCCCCTCGATCATACCCTCCATTATGGCATGCAAGAGGCCTTCTTGTCGTATTACATGGCCGATCCATCTTGCACGCCTTTCGGACAAGGTCCTGAGCAGGTGGTCTCTCCAGGAAATTCCTAATAGTCTTCTAGAGGACCACATCTCAAAACCCTCCAGTCTCCGTTTATCTCTTTCGGATAGGCACCATGTCTCGCAGTCGTACATTAAGACACTCCATACATAGGTCTTGATGAGGAGTATTCTCAGTTTTAGGTATATATTATTCGATTCTATTATTTTCGACCTTTTATTAAATGCAAGCCTAGCCAATCTCTACAAAATACGTAATAAATTTTACAGCCATTACACTTATAAAAGGAATGTTTTTCCCTAATTTTAAATTCAAATATCGATCTTCTTCTTTGGCTTAAACCATAGAATAAAGTACAGTTAAAACTATCAAATTATAAAGATATTTATGTACAACGATTGTAATATTCTTTTCATGGAAACGTGTAAAAAAACGCGGCAAAGTTGAAAGATTCATAATGTAATTAGTGCTGACAAAGAGGCCAGCGCTACCCAATTTCACGTGAATAGACTCCCTACTGGTTATCATAAATACGAGATAATTTAATGTAGTCAGTAGTCGATTCACTACCATTTCATATTGAATAGCAGATGGTGGAAAGTATTATCCAAACGGTATTCAACAAATAAATAAAAAAAACTAGTTTTTGTTCTTAATAACCATTATGGTGCAAAACATATCAAAGTAAGATGCATTCACAGATGCTAAAGCAGCGATCTGCTATACCACAACAAATAAAACATCTTCTCTTCTTCATTTTCAGCTAATTCCCGTTACTGGAATCTGGACATAGGCCTCCTAGAATCGCTTCCACGCCACTGTGTCTTGTGCAGACTGCATCCAGGTTTCCAAGAAATTTAACAAACAACAACAAAACCATCACGCCGTTTCCCGCAGGGGTAGGCAGAGAGAATGGACCGCCACACTACTCTATCCTGGCACACCTCTCTAGCTTCCTCCACATTCATACATCGAGTCATACACGCACGTCGATTCTTCCGGCTTCTGACATGACCAACTTTTAATATTTGATTAATTTGGTCATGCCATGTTTTCCTCGGTCTACCTCGACTCCTTACTCCATTTACATTGTTAACGTATACTTTTTTAACCATTCTTTCTTCACCCATGCGCTCCATATGTCCGAACCAACGAAGCGAACCTTTCATAATTTTGTTCATAATACCTTCTTTCGCTCTACACTCCTTCCTAATATCAGCATTTGAGATTCTGTCGTACATCGTTCTACCACACATACGTCTTAGGGACCTCATCTCTACCGCATTTATTCTGCTCTCATCTTTCTTCTGCCAGTTCCATGCTTCGCTTCCATACATAAGGGTTGGAACCAGAACTCCATTGTGAACGGCCATTTTATTTAGGAAATTAAAAAACTTTGTTTAATCCACTAATTAATAAAAAATATTTTAAAAAAAACACGACATGTTTCGGAGGATACCTCCATCTTCAGGTCTAAAAATATAATAAAAACTAAACAAAGAAAGACTAATAAAAAACGCATTTAAAATTCGATAAAATAATTAAAATTTAAAAAATTAACCTGTGCTATTTGTTTTAAGTAGGTACTAACAATTACTTTTTAACAGTAAGAACTAATTAATAATATTAAATATTAGTAATATATGATGAAAATATAAAAATAAAATAAAATAATATGTATATATAAAAATTGTATTTTAGAAAAAACATACATTTGAAAAGATATCATTTATATAGAAATTAATAAATGATTCATTTGCATATGATTGGGAACGGGAGCTTGGGAAATTAAATGTAGACAAAGTATAAGCAGAAAGGAGGATGGATTTAATTATCATTATGTTTTCACCGACTTAAGGATTTCTAAATTTTCAAGTTTGTTTAATTTTTTGCTATTGTTAACTGTGTGTAGAAATTTTGTGTAATTTTTGTTTGTGTTCATTTGTTTGGGTTCGTGTTTTAAAAGTTCACGCTTTTACATAGGCAAAACGGGACGAACTTTTAAAATACGCATCAACGAACACAAACAAGCTTACATCAAACATACTGTTTTTTTCTGAGATGGCTAACCATTGTATTTAATTTGACCATAGTTTCGATAAAAATTATACAAAATTTCTACACAAATAAAGTTAATATAATCAGATTCCTCCTTAAATACTTTGTCTACTCTTCCAATCTCCCATTCTTAATCAAATGCAAATTAATCATTTATTTATTTCTATATAAATTAAGTCTTTTCAAACGTATGTTTTTTCTAAATTACAATTTTTTATATTTTTTATATACTAATTTTTTTTTATATTATCATCATGTATTATTATTATTTAATATTATTTATAGTTCTTACTGTTAAAAAATATGTTTTAGTACCTGCTTATAACAAATAGCACAGGATAAATTTTAAATTTGAGTTATTGTATCGAATTCGAAATGCGTTTTTATATTAGTCTTTCTTTGTTTAGGTATTATTATATTTTTACACCTGAAGATGGAGGTATCCTCCGAAATATGTCGTGTTTTTTAATATTTTTAATTAAATAGTGGATTAAAAAAGTTTTTCAATTTCCTAAGTATATTACTATTAAATTCCACAGTGTTAATGCCTTAGCGTTCAATAAGTTTATTTCTAACTAACTTACTAACCATCTCACCGTTGCCCCGGAGGGCTACGCAGAGAGGGTAGACCGCCACATTCAATCGACGACTTTCGAAACCGAGTGGGAAGTGCTACGACTACTACATCGAAGGTTCCGGGTTCGATTCCCGGGGATGTGAGTGTGGTCTGGTGTAGAATTCACATGAGAATAAAATGGAGATATATTAGCTACCTATCACATGCGAATAACAAACCATGTACAGTAATTGGGTTCTAAGGACCTGCTGTATACAAAATAATAATAATAATAATAGACTCTGTGTACGATAGAGAGTTGAATGAAAATATAAGAAGTGAATGCGGTGCGAATGATGGTGTTATGAACAAAATAATGAAAGGATAATTAAGATGGTTTGGACACATGGAAAGAATTAATGTAGAAAGAATGGTAAAAAACATATATGTTAACGATGTAAATGGAACCAGAAATAGAGGAAGACCGAGGAAAACGTGGCACGATCAAATAAATCAATTATTGAATGTCGGCCATGTGAGGAGTCAGAGAAATCGACGCGCGTGCATGACACGTTATATGAATGTTGAGGAAGCGAAAGAAATATGTCAAAAAAGAAAAGTGTGGGAGTTCATTCTTTCTGCCTACCCCTTCGGGGAGACGACGTGATGGTTAGTTAGTTTTTAATCCAATAAGAAGAATGTATGACAATTTGTAACATAAGCGAGGACGGTGTAAAACTGGAGCAAGTTACTGAATATAATTATCTGGGAAGCATGTTTACAAGAGATGGAAAAATGGAGAAAGATATCGAAAGAAGGGTGGGTGCTGAGAACAAAATTAATGGCGCTATTAAAGTCCTTCCTGCAAATAAAAATAATTTTACTAAAACAAAGATGGCAGTACATATTGGAGTTCTAGTGCCAACCCTTATGTATGGAAGTGAAGCTTGGAGCTGGCAAAAAAATGTACAGGAAAACGATATACTCGTATGATAGAATACCGAACGGCGAAAGTTGGTTAGTTTAGATTTACAACGTTTTTCTCTAAGAGATCCCATTTCTACTGCATTTTTTGAGAGTTTTACTTTGAAAATCAAGGAATTTCTTCATCTTTCATTTAGCAGCAACACGTCGTGATAAAATTAAATGCCGATCGCCTGTTTGAAAGTAAAAATATTTAAAAAAAACGTATTAAAACAAAAAAAGGAGCCGAAATTGCGACTAATGTAACCGCACTAATAGCAAACGCTAATTGAATTTTAACTCGTTGTTTCCGGTGCGGGCCCCTCGCTTACCTTCCCTGTTGTTTGCCAGTTTTTTGCGGTTGAATTGTACCATAAAGGGCCGCGTGACAGGGGTACCGAATTCGAGGTCCGGTCTTGTTGGTGTTGGTTTGTTTTACGTGCCTAATAACTGCTAATTTAAACAAAAACTGTGGATACGTGGAACATAAATTAAATAGACAATATGTGCACCATCTAAAAATAACATTTTGTGTTAAAAAAAAAATATATATATTTTATATCTTCTTCTTCTTCTTCTTCTTCTTCCTCAGCCTATTCCCGTCCACTCCTGGACAAAGGCCTCCTCCATTTGCTTCCATGTCATTCTGTCCTGTGCAGACTGCATCCAGGTTATTCCGACGTGTCTGTTTAGATCATCCTTCCACCGTAGTTGCTGTCGCCCTGCACTTCTCTTCGCCGTCCACGGTTTCCAAGTCAGCAGTCCTCTTGTCCATCCTTCATCTGAGCTTCCGGCTACGTGACCCGCCCATTGCCATTTTAGAGTCGCCACCCGGTGGATGATGTCGGTGACCTTTGTTTTTTCTCTCACCGTATCGTTTCTGACTCTGTCTCTTAGGCTTATTCCTAACATGGCTCTTCGGGTCACTCGTAGTTTCTCGGCACTTTTTTTATATAATTTTTTTTTTATATCATTGTATTTTATATTTTATGTTTTAGATTTTTTTGTGGATGTTGGACGATCGAAGTGTGCGCGGGATTTGCCTATTGGTGGCGATGAGGTTCGCAACCCACGCCGCTTCTCCCGCGGGGCGAAAAGAGAAGGATGGAGTGCCGCATCGGTTAAAGTCTGACAGTCCATTCTTTCTGCCCACCCTTTCGGGGAGACGGCGTGATGGTTAGTTATTTTTATGATCAAATTAATCAAATACTGAAATGCGGCCACATCCAAAGTCGGAAAAATCGACGAGCGTGCATGTTACGATGTATGAATGTGGAGCAAGTTAGAGAGATATGTTAGAACAGAACGGTTTGGCGATCCATCATCTCTGACTACTCCTCCGGGGAATCGGCTTGATGATTAGTTACCTAGTAAGTTAGTTAGTTAATCCAATCGAATAAATCGAAATAGAACAATATAATCTAAGGATAGACTGGAACATTTTTCTCGACATACGTAGAGACTTCTCTTTTATCGTACATCGTGATACGCACGCTCGTCTATTCCTCCAACTTTGAATCAGACCTCCTTATCATAATTGTTTTTTTATTCAAAGTTAAGGCGTTAAAACTGTGGAATTCCATTGTAATTTAGAATTTTAAAATTTGAAAATCGCTTAAAATTTTTCAAATTCTAAAACTTTTGTTTTCTACACTGCTGTTACACAATAATAATCACAACAAATTTCAAAATAATCCAGAAACATTTCCGGGCATACGCATCGTGTGTATTTCGAATTACTTTCGGAGAGAATGTATTCCTCTCTCACTCTCTTGTATTCAAAATATTCTCGTACCCTTTCTGAAGGACAAGGCATATTTATTAATGTATAGGTCCATTTTCAAAGTTAAATTAAAATAAAAGAGCGCGGATTTTAAAAACTTGGACCCCAATGTGAAAATATTGAGATTCCCTGCCATGTGCGATGTAAGTGGATATGACTGGTCATTTTCCAAATGTCATATTAACCAAATGGCGCTTTACAATGCGATTATAGCGGACTTTTAACGTTACCTCAATCTTAACGTATTAACTAACTAACTAACTAACTGACTAACCATCTTGCCGTTTCACTGAAGGGATTTGTCAGAGGAATCAGACAACCAAAATTTTGTATCCTGACTTATTTCAATAGGTCTTCTTCTCGGTGTCTAATTTTATTTCATTTCATTTATTTATTTTAAACATATCTAAAGCATTACAGATTTTTTTTCTAATATACTAAATATACAAGTTAGAGACAATAATAAGTAATACATAATAGATTAATAAAAAGAGCGAGAAACATAAGATGCATGACAAATTAATAAAAATAAATATAGCAAAACTAACTAACTAACTAACCATCACGCCGTCTCCCCGAAAGGGTAGGCAGAAAGAATGGACTGTCACACTTTAACTGATACGGTACTCCATCCTTCTCTTTTCGCCCCGAGGAAGACGCGGTGTGATGGGTTGTGAACCTCATCGCTACCAATAGGCATCTCCCGCAAACAATTATAATAAAGATCAGATGAGCCAAACTATCACAAAATACGTCAAACTCCGAGTTGATACGATTAAGCAAAGATATTGCTCTACCTACCGGCATAACCATTGGCAGGTTGGTTCTGCATCGTGGGAGATAAAACAATATATGGCCCCTTTGTCGAAGAAAATTATCAGGGACGAACAGACCTACATCACTCAGGATTTCTGAGTTGTATATACAACCGCCTATAAGTCGAAAGAAATGAACACCCAAGTGAATGTCTCGTCTCCTCTCGAGTGCCTGGTACCCTAGTATCCCTAGCAAGAAATCAGTCGGAAAGAGCCACGGGTAATATCCATACTCCCTAAGATAGAGATATCGAAGAATTTTTTTCTGCACCCTCTCCACTATCAGGGAATATCGAACCTCATGCGGCGCCCAGATATAGAACTAAATTCCAACCGACTTCTCACCAGAGAGTTATACAGCAGCTTCAGCACCTGAATATTACAAAAGATCTTGGCGTTTCTAATAACAAAACCCAGTGTGGGATTTGGCCTCATCTATTACAATCCTGAACTGGCTACTGTCTTATGTCTAGAAATAATCCAGTATAAACTCTGCTGGACAGTCTTCAAATCACCTCATGGAATGGCATCAATTTATACATCCTAACTCTGTATAACAGACAGGATAAATTCAAAGAAATCCACACTTCGCTCGGCGAACTTCTCTGCAATATGTAGATTACATATAATATTTGAGTCGTACAAGCGTTACCCTAGCATTCATATTTCATACCGAAATTAAAACCTAACTTGTATAATTGTTTTATTTTACTGACGCGATGTAAAACGTTTGAATTGTCTTTTGATAAAAATATACTCATTTGATAATTAATTAATCTGAATGAAAACGTCTGTTTTCTAGGAGTTTCATTATATTTTAGATGGAATGACATGTTTCGCGAAAGGCGAAACAGGTCATTCCATCTAAAACACAATAAAACTCCTAGAAGACAGAAGTTTTCATTCAAATTGAATATTTAATATGGAGCTTTACAACATTGTTCAAGAAACAATAAATAATAGTTAAATAAACCACTGTTTTTAAAATGCTTCCGATTTTGTGTTAATTTCGACAGCGGCCGATTTCGCAAACCCCTCTGGCATCGTCAGATTATATAAAGACAAAAGTGGAAGCAGTTAAAAAACAGTGCTTTATTTAATTATTATTTAAAATTAACTTCCTTCAAGAGATATATTGTTTCTTGAACAATGATGTAAAACTCCATATTAAATAATTAATACGCATGAAAACGTCAGTTTTTAGAACTTTTATTATATTTTATGGGAATGACATGTTTCGCCCTTCTTAGGCATTATGAAATGTCTATATACATTTGATAATGCCTTAGAAGGGTGGAACATGTCATTCCCATAAAATATAATAAAACTTCTAGGAAACAGATGTTTTCTTTCGCATTAATTATTCCATCAAGAGATTTCAGTGAAATCATTTGACTATCTTAAAAACAATTATTGCTTTGATATTGTCTAATTCTCTGAGAAAAACAGCGTTATGAGTATTAAGTTTCATTCGTCAGTTTAATATGTCGAAAACACGTAACATAAGATATCGAATTAACAAATAATATGTTATTAGAATATCTTTTGTCGATTTATTCATATTAGGTTTACGTATAAAAAAAGATATAAAAAGATGCCATAATAAAATGTCGAACGCTCCGTCCATCAACACGAGAATAATTCGAATTTAATGTCGTTCTAGGAATAAAACCATAGATTAGATATGTGTTGTTTAATGTGTACAGCAACAAAAAAACATTAAATTGTCAATGGCCCGGCGACAGACTGATGGTTCCCGATGTCTAGGACCAGGGGTCCCAATGACATACATTAAATAAGGATCGCAGAGTCATTTAATTCCACTAAATCCGAATTATCGGACCCGAACAAGAGGAGACCGCAATTAAATTAACTCCGTTTGAGGTTAGTCATACCCTAATTCAAATTTTAGGGGTTGCAAACATTTCACAAATCAAAATACATTATTCAAAAGAATAGTGAAAATACTAAACTAACTAACCATCACGCCGTCTCCCCGAAGGGGTAGGTAGAAATAATGGACTGCCACACTTTTCTTTCCTGACATATTTCTTTTGCTTCCTCAACATTCATACATCGTGTCATGCACGCGCGTCGATTTCTCTGACTCCTCACATGGCCGACATTCAATATTTGATTTATTTGATCGTGCCAGGTTTCCTCGAACTTCCTCTATTTCTGGTTCCATTTACATCGTTAACATATAATTTTTTTACCATTCTTTCTCCATTCATTCTTTCCATATGTCGAAACCATCTTAATGATCCTTTCATTATTTTGTTCATAACACGATCATTCGCACCGCATTCACTTCTAATATTTTCATTCGACACTCTATCATACACAGAGTATCCACACATTCGTCTAAGAGATCTCATTTCTAAACTAACTAACTGACTTACCATCACGCCGTCTCCCCGGAGGGGTAGGCAGAAAGAATAGAACGCCACACTGTTCTGTCCTAACATACTTCTCTCGCTTCCTCTACATTCATACATCTTGTCATGCGCGCACGTCGATTTCTCCGACTCCTCACGTAAAATTACTTAAGAAATTCAAATCTTCTCTTCTGCGTTGTCTGCCCCATCACTCGACATCTTCCACATTGCATGATGGTACTCTTTTTTTATATATTTTTATTTTTCTAAAAGCCCGTGTGGCTTACCTGTATAAATAAAAGTAAAAGTACATTAATTAATAAAATAGATGATTGTTTTGGCCGAAACACTACGATACTTCAACATTTTTTTTAACATATACAACAGGTCTCTTGAACCCAATTACTGTATACAATTTGTTTTTTTTAAGCTGATATATTGATTATCGTGACATGTGTAGCTAATCTATCGCCATTTTATTGTGACGTGAATTCTACCCCAGACCAAAGACAGTGTGACAATCACACTGATGTCGCCGGGAATCGAACCCGGAACCTTCGGGGCGGCAGTCAATGCACTTACCACTCGGCCACGGAGGTCATTATTGAAATGAATGGTGAAAATCTGGAATAAATAGGTGAGTTTGTATATTTGACTTATTAAACGCTAAGGCATTAACACTGTGGAATTCCATAGTAATTAGTAACTAACTAACTAACCATCACGCCGTCTCCCCAAAGGGGTAGGCAGAAAGAATGGACTGCACACTTTTCTTTCTTGACATATTTCTCTCGCTTCCTCAACATTTAAACATCGTGTCATGCACGCACGTCGATTTCTCTGACTCCTCACATGGCCGACATTCAATATTTGATTTATTTGATCGTGCCACGTTTTCCTCGGTCTTCCTCTACTTCTGGTTCCATTTACATCATTAAATATACTTAGGAAATTGAAAATAACTTGATTTAATCCACTAATTATTAAAAAAACTATTTAAAAACACGACATAAAAACTCGGAAGTCCTCTAAACTAGTTTGGTCCTTACTGTGTCTGCCCTTGCTTCGACGCCATATGTTAACTAAATATACAAACTCACCTATTTGTTCAAGATTTTTACCATTTTATTGAATGCTAAGTGTACGGGACAAATTGCTCCCCCCGTACTATTAATATTTATTTTGGCCGCTGACTGCTGCTCGTCTCCGATGTGGTGTGGATGGTAAAACGGAGAATACGGCGTGATGATGATTGTGTAATAAAACAAAGTTTTATTATATGCGGCAATCGGTGCAGGGTAGAAGCAAAGAGAAGTTTACAGTAGCTCAAATACTGGTTTTTACGTAATTAAGAGCGCCAAGCCTCTTACGCGCAGCGTGTCCACGCGTGTCGGAATTTGAAGGAAGAGAGAAGGCCGAGTCCTTACAAGACCCGCTTATATAGTCTCCGCAAACTAGAAAAAACGGTTATTTAACGTTTTTTCCAATTTCGGAGACATTTAGTTGCAGCCGATGTGTTGCTAAGGCCTCTGATTGGCTGTTAACATCACGCGATCAACCGCAAAATTATTCCAAGAATAATCTCGATTGAGCTACTGCATAATCTCGTTGCTATGCGCTTTCACGCGACTACCGATTGCCTTATTTATTTTAACATAAACAAATTAAACTTAAACGAATTAAACTTAAATTAACACAAAATACAAACATGAATTAAATAATAAAATTAGTATAGTTAAAAATCAAATAAAAATTAATAAAATAATAAAAAATTATTAAAATTAAGACTACTCGCATACGTCCGATACACTAAGGCATCAACACTTGCTCCTTAAATACTTTGTCTACATTTAATCACCCAAACTCCCATTCCCAATCAAATGCAAATTAATCATTTATTTATTTCCATATAAAGTATGTACGTTTTTTATATATTTTTATATTATCTTCATGTATTATTATTACTTAATATCAGTTCTTACTGTTAAAAAAATAATATTAGTACTTATAACAAAAAGCCCTGGTTAATTTTTAAATTTGAATTATTTTATTGGAATGTAGAGCGAAAGAAGGTATTATGAACAAAATTATGAAAGGATCGCTGCGTTGGTTCGGACATATGGAGCGCATGGATGGAGGGAGAATGGTTAAAAAAGTATACGTTAATGATGTAAATGGAGTACGGTGTCGAGGCAGACCGAGGAAAACATGGCATGACCAAATAAATCAAATTTTAAAAGTTGGTCATGTTAGAAGTCGGGAGAATCTACGTGCGTGTATTACTCGCTGTATGAATGTGGAGGTGTGCCAAGATAGAGTAGTGTGGCGGTCCATTCACTCTGCCTGCCCTTACGGAGAAATGGCGTGATGGTTTGTTGTTGTTGTTGTAACAAATACTCATAAAGGTTGATGATATCAACACAAAACAACTGTCGCGAAAAAAAATTGTGATACCATAAAAACAGCGTTAACATTAACATTATAATTTTACAGTTAATAATTAATTATTAATTTTAGTTGTTCCACTAACCAAAGGTTGGTCACTCCCTCTGCTCCGTTTCCCACTGCCATAAAGACGTGATCATCGTCATTTCCTTACAGCCGTTTCATTGTGGAGATGGACAAATAACAGAGGCCGCTCCGGACCTCTCATTTTATCAATGAACTAGTATTTTTTGTTTATCTTTAATTTTACGGTTTACTATTTTTTTCAAGGCGGATATATGCACCTTGCGATTACCTGAACTTCGGTATCGGCGAGGGTGCCAACTTACATACCACCACCTATATAGTTGGGGTTGGATTAAAAAACTAATATACAAGTGTTTATTATGGAAAAGCCTAGATCTAGCAAAAGAAAGATGAAAATGTAACTAACTAAATAACTATTACGCCGTCTCCCCGAAGGGGTAGGCAGAAAGAATGAACTGCCACACTTTTCTTTCCTGACATATTTTACTCGCTTCTTAAACATTCAAACATCGTGTCATGCACGCGCGTCGATTTCTCTGACTCCTCACGTGGCCGACAATATTTGATTTATTTGATCTTGCCGCGTTTTCCTCAGTCTTTCTCTATTTCTAATACCATTCACATCGTAAACATAATTTTTTTTTACCATTCTTTCTCCATTCATTATTTCCATATGTCCAAACCATCTTAATGATCCATTCATTATTTTATTCATAACACCATCATTCGCACCGCATTCACTTCTTATATTTTCATTCGACACTCTATCATACACAGAGTATCGCACATTCGTCTAAGAGACCTCATTTCTACTGTATTTATTCTACTTTCATCCTTCTTTTGCCAGTTTCATGCTTCACTTCCATACATAAGGGTCTGCGCAAGAACACCATTGGGCACTGCCATCTTATTTTTTGGATAGATTTTTTGTTTGCGATGGTTTCGTTCGTCTAAGAGAATACTAAATATTTTATAATAAATAAAACAAAATATTACACAATAATTAATACGAATAAAAACGTTTTCTAGAAGAGCTATTATATTTTATGGGAATGCCATGTTTCACCCTTCTAAAGCATTATCAAACATTTAATAATGCCTTAGAAGGGCAAAACATGTCATTCCCATAAAATATAATAAAACCTATAGAAAATTGACGTTTTCATTCGTAGTAAGTGAATGTGGTGCAAATGAAAGTGTTATGAACAAAATTACGAAAGGGTCATTAAGATGGTTTGGACACATGGAAAGAATGAGTAAAGACAGAATGGTAAAGAAGGTATATGTAAACGGCGTAAACGGAGCTAGAAATAGAGGAAGGCCGAGGAAAACGTGGCACGATCAAATCAATCAAATATTGAATGTCGGTCACGTGAGGAGTCGGAAAAATCGACGTGCGTGCATGACAAGATGTATGAATGTAGAGGAATCGAGAGAAGTATGTCAGGACAGAACAGTGTGGCGTTCCATTTTTTCTGCCAACCCCTCAGGGGAGACGGCGTGACGGTAAGTTTGTTAATTATTTAATATGGAGTTTTACATCATTGTTTAAGAAACAATAAATAAAAATTACAGCTTTTGCCCAGCCCTCAAAAGATGCTTAATGTGCCAAAAAGGTTTTTAAGTTTGTGGGATTTTACGTTGGCATAAAAAATCGCTCTTATTTGTCGTAATCTGTCAATTAGGTGTTCTAACCAACAAATTGTGAGTAGGATATCTTTCGTACAGACTATGCCACTATCTCCGGGCATATTCCACGCCTCCATTGATCAAAGTGATCGTTTTTTGTGTGCGGAAACGCTTCAAGATTGGACCCCAAATGGACCAAAAACGGACCGCTTCAGATAAAAAAATCGACATGTGTTTTTGCTAATGAATTCGAATGCGTTTTTACCTATAAATCGTATTTTTTGTGGGTTTTCCAGTCAATGGAGTCAAAATGATTTAAATACAAAATTAATACAACTTTAAACCATTTATTTTTGGTGTATAGATTTAAATTTATTTTAAAATATATATATTTTTTTTTGTATACAATACCAATTTTTTTTATATAAATTAAAATAAAACAGTCTTGTTTCAGACACAGAAGCCCTTAATCAGTGATCTAAATATTTTTAAATTTTTTCATGAATGGTGTCAGTTTTGACAGATATTAAAATGTCTTCTATGTTCGCCATACTTTATGTTGTAAATGTTTTATTAGTCTTTTTATTTTTTTATATACTTTGTATATACAACACTAACTTTAAAAAAAATTACATATCAGACATGTTTCGGACAGCCGGTCCTTCCTCAGTGATATCATAAATATACATATTTAAAATATTATAAAATTGTTTACAAATATGATAAGTTTTGACAGATGTTATAAAAAATTAAAACTGATAATATTTGTAAACAATTTTATAAGATTTTAAATATGTATATTTATAATATCACTGAGGAAGGACCGGGTTGTCCGAAACATGTCTGATACGTATTTTTTTTTAATGTTAGTGTTGTATATACAAAGTATATAAATAAGACAGATATTAAAATGATTTTTTTCGGAACGTTTATGCTTTTATTTATTGTTTCTTGAACAATTATGTATATAAATGATGTATAAAATAATGAAAACATCTCTCTTCTAGAAGGGTTATTTAGTTTTTATGGAATTACATGTTTCGCCCTTCTAAGGCATTATCAAATTTCATTTGATAAGCCTTAGAAGGGCGAAATATATCATTCCATAAAAGCTAAAAAACGCTCCTTGAAGACCGACGTTTACATTTATATTAATTGTTTATGCTTTTGTTATAACAAATATTTTTAATTAATCTAAAATAATATGCCTATTGGTGGCGATGAGGTTCGCAACTCATCACACCGCGTCTCCCGCGGGGGCGAATAGAGAAGGATGGAGTGCCGCATCGCTTAAAGTGTGGCAGTCCATTCGTTCTGCCTACCCCTTCGGAGAGACGACGTGATGGTTAGTTAGTTAGTTAGTTAGTCTAAAGTAATATGTTAAAGTTATTATTTGGGTCCAGGAATTAATCTTACAACAAAGGAAGCAAATCAATTACTGGACTTGAAGTTAAATTTATTTGATTATTTATAATATTTTCTTTATTTTTAATTGCTTTTATAATTTCTAAAATTTCAAGATACCATATCAAAGTTATATTTTTATTATAAAAATGTAAAATTTCAACGCCATTATCTATTTGAAAGAATTTATTTATTTAAAAAATCGTAAACATTGTTTCCTTGTTTATCATCATCATCATCATCATCAGCGGTCTGTCATCCACTGCTGAATGTAGACCTCTCCCAAAGCACGCCACCGCTCCCTATCCATTGCCGCTTCCATCCATCCATGTCCAGCAATCTTCTTCAGATCGTCGGTCCAGCGGGCAGAGGAACGTCCAACACTGCGGAATCCTGTACGCGGTCTTCTCCTGTACTTCAGAACCCGTCTTCCCCATTAGCCGTCGGTTCGCCGACAAATATAGCCAGCCCATCGCCACTTCAGCCCCCCCATCCTCAGAGCCACCTCAGTCACCTTGGTTTGTTGTCGAATTAATTCGTTTCTAAATCTGTCCCTCAAGGTTGTTCCAAGCATGGCTCTTTCCATGGCGTGTCGGACGACCTTGAATATGTCGACTATACCTTTGAGACTCAGTGTCCACGTCTCGGCTCCGTACGTCATGACTGGCAAGACGCACTGGTTGAAGACTTTAGTCTTGAGGCATTGAGGTATTTTAGAGGTGACATGACGTAATTTTCCAAAGGCCGCCCAACCGAACTGAATTCTTCGGTCGGCTTCTTTCACGAAGTTGTTTCTACGAGTACCTAGTAGTATGATTTGGCCAAGATATGTGTATTCTTGTACCACTTGGAGAGCCGACCCATCGACGGTTACTGATCCCGGGATAATATGTTCATTATACAGGACTTTCGTCTTGTCCAAATTCATCCCGAGACCTTCGAGGCTTCGAGTTCTCCCACAGATTCCGCCAGAATGACACTGTCATCTGCAAAGCGAAGGTGGGAAATGCACTCGCCATTTATCGCAGTCCAGAGTTTTAAATTGTGTGTTAATCGGTGTTAATCAGTACTTCAAATTCAAGAATAAGAATAAATAGTATTAAGTTTATACATTTATGAGCGAAGCGTCAACTAGCAATAAATTGTTTACTTAATACTAACTAACTAACTAACTAGACATCACGCCATTTCCCCGGAGGGGTAGGCAGAGAGGATGGATCGCCACAATGGCCTGTCTTGGCATACCTCTCGGGATTCCCCTACATTCATACATCGTACCATGCACGCACGTCGATTATTCCGACTTCGAAAGTGGCCGCCTTTTAGTAATTGATTAATTTGGTCATGCCATGTTTTCCTCGGTCGTCCTCGGCTTCTTTTCCCACTCACGCTGCTTGTGTACAACTTTTAAACCATTCTACTCTCATCCATTCTTTCCATATGTCCAAACCATCTCAGGGATCATTTTTTAATTTTATTCATGATGCAGTCATCTGCCTTACATTTCTTTCTTATTTCATCGTTCGGTATTCTATCATACAACGTTTTCCCGCACATTATTCTTAGTGATCTCATTTCTACGGCGTTTATCCTGCTTTCATCCTTCTTTTGCCAGCTCCAAGCTTCACTTCGATACATGAGGGTTGGCACTAGAACTCCATTGTGTACTGCCATCTTTGCTTCTGTGGATATATTTCTATTTGCAGTAATGACTTAATACTTAATACATTGTGTTTATAACGTATATACCGATAGGCTGCGCGTTACTAAAACTTACAAAAATCGACTTACAAGGAATTTTATTTGCAATTAGACTGATCGCGTTTAATATTTTCCCAGAATGTATTCTATTAAAACCCATTTACGGTGCGTCATGCGTTGCAAGACGTAAAATTAGGCAAAACCAGATTCCCTTTCTGATGCTTCTGCGAATCGATGGAGCAGGGTCTTACTCACAAGACCCAATATCTGTTGTTCTCTTCGTTTCACTGTCTTCCCTATAATTTGTCTAGCGAGCAGACCCATCAGAGAACGATCGCCCAATGACAAAAAATAACATCAAATACCCCAGTATGCTGCCTCTGGGATAATGATACAGCAGTTGTTAAAGCAGTTGTCTTCAATCGATACGATATCGGATGAAGAATCAATTTATCTATAGCATAAGCTATATAACTAACTAACCATCACGCCATTTCCCCGGAGGGGTACGCAGAGAGGATGGATCGCCACAATGGCCTGTCCTGGCATACCTCTCGGGCTTCCTCTACATTCATACATCGTACCATGCACGCACGTCGATTATTCCGACTTCGAATGTGGCCGCCTTTTATTAATTGATTAATTTGGTCATGCCATATTTTCCTCGGTCGTCCTCGGCTTCTTTTCCCACTCACGCTGCTTGGGTACAACTTTTTAACCATTCTACTCTCATCCATTCGTTCTATATGTCCAAACCATCTCAGGTATCCTTTTTTTAATTTTATTCATGATGCAGTCATCTGCCTTACATTTCTTTCTTATTTCATCGTTCAGTATTCTATCAAAAGCTATATGGTTATAATTAATTCGAATGAAATCGTATGTTTTCTTAAAAAAATTATTAAAATTTGTGTGAATGACATGATTCACCTAACTAAAGCATCATCAAGTGTAGCGAAAATCAAACGCGTTGTTGTTTTTATACACGAGTTAAAGAAGCAGAAATCAGAAAGCAGGAGCGGTAATTTAAGTAATTGGCGTTGCTCAACACATTGCTGAAAACAATCATCAAATCATATCGACCTTCGTGGCAGAGTGGTAAGAGCTCTGACTGCCATTTCGAAGGTTCCGGGTTCGATTCCCGGCGGTGGCAGTGTGATTGTCACACTGTCTTTGGTCTGGTGTAGAATTCTCGTGATAATAAAATGGCGATAGATTAGCTACCTATCACATGTCACGAGAATCAATATATCAGCTTAAAAACAAATTGTACACAGTAATTGGGTTCAAGCGACCTGTTGTATACGAAAAAAAAATTTTGTTTATTTTCTAAATAGACATTACAAACAAAATTCAATTTTAAGGCATCTATTGATAATAGGTAAAATAATATACATATTAAAAATCAGGAACACATTAAAGATGATTCGACATTAGGAAGACAAGAAACTCTATTAAGTCAAGGTGTGTCTTCTGAACATACTTATAATTACACTAATATGCAAGACTTCGATCTCTGAGGAGACCGCGTTCAGCAGACTAATTGCTCTTCCCACCAGTGTCACCAGAGGCAGATTGATTCTGACGGCCGGTAGGTAAAACAATCTATGCTTCGCTGTCGGACATATCAGGGACAAAAAGACCAACTTCCTCAAAACAGCAGAGTTCTCGAAATATCCCCTGATTAATCTAAATAACTGAGTTATGATATGCACATCTTTTCGAAGCTGTAGTTTGATTGCTCTCCCCAACGCTATCACCAGAGGCAGGTTGGTTGTGCATGCAGGGATATAAAACAGTCTGTGCTGACGCTGTCAAAGATAACCATTTGGAACATAAAGATGGATAGCCTCCAAGATAACGGAGTTCTCAAAGAATCCCCTGATATGTCTGAAGAAATGGGTAAGTGTGCACCCATCTCTTCTTATCTGCAAACTATTGGTCCCCAGCATGCCCAAGAGGAATGCAGTGGGATAAAGCCACGGATAGCTACCAAATTTGCTTCAATAGCTAACAATTTACTTCATCTAAGTTTGCCTTCAATTTATGTTTTGGATTCATGTATGGTTCATAATTTATTTTACAATTCTTCTGCTTTTGGTACCGTGTCATGTCCCCCCAACGATCACTGCAGCAAAGGCATCTCTGTCCTGTGCCACTTGGAACAGATTTTGAACTCCTGTAATTCCTGTCCACTCTTTGATGTTCCGCAGCCAGGGCAGCTGCCTTCTACCAATTCCTGGTCGTCCCTCCACTTTACCCATCAATATCAGTCTAAGGAGGTGGTATTCTTCTCCCATTGCACTGACCCAAATATGACAATTACGTATTTTTTATAGGAAGACCTGGACTGCGCCTATATGGATAATGTTCTGTCTGATCTGCTAGGTTGGGCGAAACGGACTGATGACAGCAAATGGTGCAGGATTGAGGAGCTTGGACTTACATCATCAAGGAATGGCCATAGGAAGTAAGTAAAAATACTGCTTACATTACAGATGTTACAATGTTATTATTGTCATTACAAAGTTATTGGTAAAATATATTTTTTATCCATGGACCGCGGCTTGAATACACCTGGCGATCATTCGGTATGACTATCAAATGATATTTATTTCAACTTCAGTTTCAGGGTTGTGAAATCGAAAATTTTTAATTTATTAAAAGTTCAGGCGTTAACACTATGGGATTCAATTGTTATAACACTTTGGAATTGAAAAATAATGTTGTTTATTTTCCACTTAAATATTTAATATCACGACATGTTTCGGAAGAGACCTTCATCTTCAGGTATAAATATATAACAGAAATCCAAACAAACAAATACTTATTAAAATACATTTAAAAATCGATACAATACAAATAAACAATACATTTTTATTTTTAAAAAATTACCTGTACTAATTGCTTTAGAACTAAAAATTAATTGATTGGTCTGCAGCAAGGCGACGCATCTCCTCTTCCACTCCGCTCGGTCCTCGGCAACTCTCTTCAACTCCGCATAAGAGGTGCAGCCCATATCTCAGCAAATCTGGTCTAGGTACTCCTGGCGAGGTCGTCCTCTGCCAATCGATCCCTCTACCATTTCCTCCAATACATGATGCAGGAAACATTCGTGTCGCAACACATGACCAATCCATCTCGCGCGCCTCTCCGCTATGGTGTTCAACATGTGCCTATCCTCTTCAAGTCTGCTGAGAACCTCCTCATTTGCAACGTGGTCCTTCCATGAAACTTGAGCAATTCGTCGGTAGGTCCACATCTTAAATGCCTCCAGCCTTTTGCGTTCTCTTTCGCCCAGGCACCAAGTCTCCCAGCCGTACAGTAAAACACTCCACACCATTTTTTTTATAAGTTGTTCGCGGGGGTTTATGTCTATGTCATCTCTATATTTGAAAATGAAATTACCATGAAATTAAGTGTTTTAATAATAAAATGAAAGTGAGGCCCTGATAGCAAGCACCGCATCTGCCTAATTCGAGCGATTATAATAAAATCGTGTCTCCGAACTGACAATTACCCGCCAATCCTCTCTGCCTTATAAATTGTCATTACGGACCATTTCATTTGGCCCTCGTGATCCTCGGAGGAAAAATGCCTTTTAATCTCCCACCAATTGGCCTGGCATCGTGGTGTCTCTGAATCTATCCGCCTCACTCGGTAATTTCGAGCAAATTGCATAATAATTATATTTGGAGTCGCTATACCATAAGTATGGTTGTTTTCTAATGTTTTTAATAGCCCGGCATGTTCGGATGACATCCGACGTGTAATTTGGATATATTATGATGATATTGTGCGTTTTGTTCGTTTAAATATAGTGGATAAAGCAGTAAACGGCAGCGTAGAGCACCTCATTTCAAATTCGAATTCACATTAGTTTAATTCTTTCAAAAGACATTACAAACATGTTGACAGTTTATGGCATCTGTTTGAGAACAGGAAAAATGCAGATATGGTTCGACACTATATACTATCTATAGAACTTCTGAACTTCCTTAACTAATATAAAAGACATCGATCCCCAAAGGGATTATGTTCAGCAGTTTGATTGCTCTCCATACCGGCATCAGGCGAGTGGAGAGGGATATTGAAAGAAGGGTTGGGGCAGGCAACAAAGTGAATGGTGCACTTAAAGTTGTCATCGCAAACAAAAACCTATCCAAAAAAGCTAGAATGGCAATGCACAATGGTGTTCTTCTACCGACCCTTATGTATGGAAGCGAAACATGGAACTGGTAAAAGTAGGATGAAAGTAGAATAAATGCAATAGAAATGAGATCTCTTAGACGAATGTGTGGATACTCTGTGTATGATAGAGTGTCGAATGAAGATATAAGAAGTGAATGCGGTGCGATGATGGTATTATGAACAAAATACTAAAAGGATCATTAAGGTGATTTGGACATATGGAAAGAATGAATGAAGAAATAATGGTAAAAATAATTATATGTTAACGTTGTAAATGGAACCAGAAATAGGGAAGACCGAGGTAAACGTGGCACGATCAAATAAATCAAATTTTGAATGTCGGTCATGTGAAGAGTCGGAGAAATCGACGCGCGTGCATGACACGATGTATGAATGTTGAGGAATCGAGAGAAACATGTCAGGAAAGAAAAGTGTGGCAGTCGATTCTTTCTGCCTACCTCTTCGGGGAGACGCCGTGATGGTTAGTTAGTTAGTAAGTTATTAAAAAATATATATTTTGTGTAGATAGTTAAATATAATAAATTAATGCATAGATATGGTAGTAGGTATCAATATGTATAAATTTTTTTTTAAAAACCCAATTGGGTTATATGGATACATTTTTAGATTTTACTTGTAGTTATATAATGTTTCAGGTATATTTTATATTGAGTTGTAGTGAGACTCCTTGTGTCGTTTGGTAGTTCATTGTAAAGTTTCAGTCCATTGTTCAATATCCTTGATTGTCCTGTCTTAGTTCGTGCATTCGGTAAGTGATATCTGTCACAGTTCCTGGTCCAGTGTCTGTGTACGTCTGAATTTTTAGTTAATTTGTAGCTGCTGTCTGTTGTCTCTTCCATGGTCACTCTGTGTACAATTTTCAAGGTCTCAAATTTGGTCAGGTCTGATATGTCCATTTGTTTTGTTTGTCTGTTTACTTGAATAGTTAGGGTAAGATAGTTAATATTATAAGCTAATTTTATTATTTTATTTTGCTGTCTTTGGAGTATACATATTTTAATTGGGGATGAAAACTTGGGACATTAAAAGTTGAAAGGTTGTATATATTTAATTGTATCTCAATAGAGACGAAGATGCAAATTGGAAACTGAATATGGTTGATCAAGGTGTTTACAGGACTTATGACCTGTCATTGGTTGGGTTAAGCGCACGCTTTATATAATTACAATATTCCCCATTCCACCTTTTTATTTATGACCATGTAAGACAATTTTTTGGAAGTTGTATATATGTTAAAGTCCTACACCAGATTTCACATGTCATGTCAGTTTCAATGCGCCATCTATGAAGATTTTGATTACATATGTTAATCTTTTTTAGATTACTCTATATATAATCTACATACTAACGCCATCTATGGAGATTTATGTTTATTAAGCATTAAGCAGAACATCTTTTTAACACAATGTGAAAGGCTACCCCGCCATTACGCGTTGTTAGAAGCCGCCTGGAGATGTCACTCCCATCTATATGCCAAACATTAGACCAGATATGATTACACCAGAGATGATATACAAGTATAAGTATACATCCACAAAAAAAAAAGTTGTATATATTTAAATACGAATATGAATTTGAATTTGAAAATATGTTTTCAATTGATTGAATTTAAGTCAATCAATTATCCAGTTTGGGCTATCTACCTTAGCCCGTCTGTCGAGGGCAATTTGTTTCGTGTAAAAGTACCCAATTGATTGCGTTTCAACCCGAATACCTTCCCTATTAGGAAACCACCCTCCCGCGATAATTCCACCGTCGCACTTACCCCATATTGCTTTATTTTTATAATTATATTAAATTGCAGTCAACCCTTACGGGATAACAGGGCCGGTTTAATCACGAAATAATTAATATCTAAATTCAATATTACCACTGCTTATATGGCCATACAACTTCGTGGCCGAATGGCAAGAGCTATGACTCCCACACCGAGTAGCGAGTCGAGAAGTGCACGTGCAAGAAGCAACACAGCGGTAAACACAAATACAAACAAACAAACCATCACACCGTTTCCCCGCAGGGGTAGGCAGAGAGAATGGACCGCCACACTACTCTATCCTGACATACCTCTCTAGCTTCCTCCACATTCATACAGCGAGTCATACACGCACGTCGATTCTTCCGGCTTCTAGCATGACCAACCTTTAAAATTTGATTAATTTGGTCATGCCATGTTTTTCTCGGTCTTAATCGACTTCGTCCTCCATTTACATCGTTAACACAGGCCATGGAAAGATCCATGTTGGGTATCTCGCTTAGAGATCACATATCCAACGTGGAGATTAGAAAACGCACCAGAGTTACCCATGTAGGGATACGCATTGCAAGGATGAAGTGGCAGTGGGTTGGTCATGTGTGTCGACGGGATAATGGAAGATGGAGCCAGAGGGTTACTGAATGGAGCCCAAGGTTGGGCCGGAGAAGTGTCGGGAGACAGCCTACCAGGTGGAACGATGATATTGTGCGGACGGCGGGAAGAGCCTGGAGAGACTGAGAGGGGAAAGGCTTACGTCCAGCAGTGGATGGAGACAAGCTGACGAAGACTTACGGTCTTTATTTCGGCAGCGACCGCTTTGCTGGCATCGACAGACTGGTGAATAGAATAGTGGAAGATTGGCTATTAAAAAATATCATTTTATTTCATTCTTATTTAAAATGAACTTCCATCGGGAGATTTCAGTAAAATCATTGGATTATGGGTTGGGTGGTTTGGACATATGGAAAGAATGAATGAAGAAAGAATGGTAAAAAAATGATATGTTAACGATGTAAATGGAACCAGAAATAGAGGAAGACCGAGGAAAACGTGGCACGATCAAATAAATCAAATATTGAATGTCGGCCATGTGAGGAGTCAGAGATATCGACGCGCGTGCATGACACGATGTATGAATGTTGAGGAAGCAAGAGAAATATGTCAGGAAAGAAAAGTGTGGCAGTCCATTCTTTCTGCCTATACCTGCGGGCAGACGGCGTGATGGTTGGTTAGATAGTTAGTTAGTCATTGGATTTTCTTTAAACAATATTTCATATTTACACAAACTTTTAACATTTGGTGATAAATGTTCTGTTAAAATGTACAATTCATAACCGCTGCTCATAATTCAAGGGATATAATATTATATAAGCAAGTGTTTCCAAATCCGGCCCTTTCAAATTCAATAATAATTACAGAAAATAATGTTTAACACTTGACATCGGCGAGGTGTGACCGCATTGTTGGGGTCTGTTAGGACCCCGGCTATTAGGGTCGCTCGAGGGTGATTACGGACCCCGGGGGGAGGTTCCACCCCGCCTGACGCGTCATTTGTCACGGGGGTGAACCTATGCGATATTATACTCTAATAGCTAACAGGGTTTATTAATAAATTTATTATTTTCGTTAACATTCATCAATTTACACAAATACATTATTTCTTCTTCTTCATCTTCTTCTTCTACTCCTTTTAGACCCTTCGTTTGTTCCTGTAGTTGGGCTGGCCTTTCTTAGGTAGTTGAATCCCAGCTATCTCCCCAACTTTTTGATGGTCTCCCGGGGAATGGTAGTCTACAAGAATCTGATGCATCACAACGTTTAGGATTCTGGAGGGATCCATCCTCTGGACGTACGCTTTCCAGTGTCTTCTGCGTTGTATACCCCACCTTTCAGATTTCGCGGATAGCCGTGCTAGACATTATTTTTAACTAACTAACTTACCATCACGCCGTCTCCCCGGAGGGGTAGGCAGAAAGAATGGAACGCCACACTGTTCTGTCCTGACATACGCCTCTCGCTTCCTCTACATTCATACATCTTGTCATGCACGCACGTCGATTTTTCCGACTCCTCACGTGACCGACATTCAATATTTGATTTATTTGATCGTGCCATGTTTTCCTCGGCCTTCCTCTATTTCTAGCTCCGTTCACGCCGTTCACATATACCTTCTTTACCATTCTTTCTTCACTCATTCTTACCATGTGTCCAAACCATCTTAATGACCCTTTCCTTATTTTGTTCATAACACTTTCATTCGCACCACATTCACTTCTTATACTTGCATTTGTCACTCTATCATAAACAGAGTTTTTCCACACATTCGTCTTAGAGATCTCATTTCTACTGCATTTATTCTACTTTCATCCTTCTTTTGCCAGTTCCATGCTTCACTTCCATACATAAGGGTCGGCACAAGAACACCATTGTGCACTGCCATCTTAGCTTTTTTGGATAGGCTTTTGTTTTGACAACTTTAAGTGCACCATTTATTCTGTTGCCTGCCCCAACCCTTCTTTCAATATCCTTCTCCACCCTCCCATCCTTTGTAAACATACTTCCTAAATAAACAAATTCATCCACTTGTTCCAGATTTTCACCGTTTACACTAATGTTGCAGACTGTCATGCTTCCTTCTTTTTCGAAAATCATTACCTTAGACTTATTCACATTCATCATCAAATCGTATCGCTTGCATACCTCATACATACTAGACACCAGGGCTTGCAGTTCGTGCTCGTTGTCTGCAAGTAGCACAGCATCGTCCGCATACAACAAACAGCTTACTGAAACATCTTCCATTTTTGCACCTGCTTCCAACCCTTTCAGCTCTTTCATACACTTGTCCATTAATTTCATTAATATATTTTTTCTTCTGATCTCAAGGCGAATTTGTGGGTAAATCTGTATTTGATAGAGTGTCAAATGCAATTATACCTAACAAGTGAATGCGGTGCGAATGAAAGTGTTATGAACAAAATAATGAAAGGGTCGTTAAAATGGTTTGGACACATGGAAAGAATGAGTGAAGAGAGAATGGTGAAGAAGGTATGATTTATTTATGAAGGTAAAATGTTGTAGACTGTCATGATTTCTTATTTTTCAAAAATCATTGCCTTGGACTTGTTAACATTCATCATCAGATCATTTCGCATACATAACTCATACATACTATTCACCAGGACTTGTAGTTCATGCTCGTTGTCTGCAAGTAGGACAGCGTCATCCGCATACAAGAGACAGCTTACTGACACTCCGCTCATTTTGGCACCTACATCCAATCCTTTCAGCTCTTTCATACACTTGTCCATATATAGATTAAATAACCAAGGGGACATTACGCAACCCTGTTTGACACCTTTATTGATATCAAACCAGGCTGTAAGATCTCCATTTACTATGACACAAAAACAATAAAACTTCTAGAAAATACACGTTTTTATTTGAATTTAATTTCACGATACATTACATTAACTGAATGTTTTAATTCGCACAATATTACAACTAAAAAAATCTGATTTAAAACAACTAGTTAATCATAAATATGGGACTAATATAGATTTTGCAATACTCGTGGGAGGTAACTGGCGTGCCTGCCGGAATGTTGGCTACAGTACCTACCGATTGAATTAGCAGCCGATTGGCCGTTCGCCGCCCGCCATTACCTCTCTGGCAACACTAATTCGATTCCCGCCACATTGTGGGCGATACGAAATCAAATGTCAAATGGAATGGAACATAACCACAAAATTGTGTAACTCTACATTACGATCGGATTTAGATGTTTGTACAGAGTACCGTTTTCCAACACGCGGCGCGTCGGTCGCGATATCGAAATTACCGCGCCGGTTTATATAGAATAATTTGAAACCATAATTCCACGAAACAAATTGGTATCTATGGATTACTTATCTTTGATTTATAACCTTATTTATAGGCTTACGAGAAATACGAGGTGCTTACCAAGAGAAATTAAGATTTAGATCAGATGTTGCTAATCTTTTTTGGCCTATAGGTAGTTCTGGTCCCAACCCTTATGTATGAAAGCGAAACATGGAACTGGCAGAAGAAAGATGAGAGCAGAATAAATGCTGTAAAGATGAGGTCCCTAAGACGTATGTGTGGTAGAACGATGTACGACAGAATCTCATTAGAGAGGAATGTTGAGCGAAAGAAGGTATTATAAACAAAATGGTTAAAAAGTGAAGAAATAATGGTTAAAAAAGTATACGTTAACGATGTAAATGGAGTACGGAGTCGAGGTAGACCAAGGAAAACATGGCATGACCAATTAATCAAATTTTAGAGGTTGGTCATGTCAGAAGCCGGAAGAATCGACGTGTGTGTATGACTCTCTGTATGAATGTGGAGGAAGCTTGAGAGGTATATCAGGATAGAATGGTGTGGCGGACCATTCTCTCTGCCTATCCCTGCGGGGGACGGCGTGATGGTTTGTTGTTGTTGTTGCCTATAGGTATCCCTATAAATTGGCCTTCCGTTATTTTGTCACCTTGGAAGGCCACCTAAATCATTGACTGACGACAGCTGGAACGACCTAGATGTGGAAGGGTCAAGACAGGGACAAGTGGATGGATGAAGCCTATATCCAGCACTGGAGGGAAGAAGGCTGAAGATGAAGAAGTTGTACTTACTTACTTACTTACTCTGGCCATACAACTCTTGAAGAGTTTTAGCCTCCTTGGTGATTTTTCGCCAAGCTCCTCGATCCTGCGCCTTTTGCACCCAGTACTCCAATTCGCCCAACCTAGCCAGATCAGCCAGAACATTGTCCATTAGGCGCTGTCTAGGCCTTCCTAGAGGTCTTAGTCCTCCAGTCGGTCTAGACGCGTACAGGGTCTTGATTGCTCTGGTCTCTTCGGCTCGGCATACGTGCCCGATCCATGTTAGGCGACCGGCTCTCACGGTGCTCTTTATAAGGGGCTGCTGGGTCATCGTACGGATCTCGTGGTTGGTCCTATGTATCCAAGTTCCCGCTGCTACACCGGGTCCGGGTCCCAGGATAATTCTATGTATTCTATTCTCAAACCAGTAGATTCTTTGTTGTTCTTTTAGAGTCATTGTTCATGACTCCACCATATGTCACCACTGGCTTGATGATGGTGTTATAAATACGCAGCTTGGTGTTTATGGATAGAAGCTTGGACTTTAGGAATGTTCGCAAGGAGGCTGAAGCTCGTAGGCCTTTTTGAACTCTGTGTTCCAACTCCGCGTGCATATCGTTGGCTTCCGTCATGACCGTAGCGAGATAAGTGAACTCTCTGACTTGCTCAATTTTATCTACCTCCTTGGAAATATCTATCAGTGTTGTTTCGCAATAAATTATATTACCATTTACTTTCGTAAGAAGGGTTTTTGGTGTGGGATTATTAAAAAATATTTGAACTACTTTATTTTGTTTTATCGAGCCAACCGGTTTCGCTCCCGTTGGAGCTTCAACAAGGGGTTCTACGAGACGAAAAATGTTGTGAGCCAGGCAAGAATCAAGCAGCGTTTTATTTTGTTCCTAATTTTATTGATTTCACACAACAAAAGAATGTTTATCACAATCGATTTGTTGTGTTTATTGTATAATGGACTAAACCCGTGAAACTTAACACCCACAGTACGTGTGACAATGGGAACACTCTGACATGGCGGAACACAGGATGCGAACGGAACGCCATCTATTGGAGACTAATTGATTCAAATTGAGCGAATCCAGCAGTGGACTATATCATACGCCATCTGACATTACGCACAACATATTTTATTAAATGTTTTAGTTTTGAAACAAGGCTTTGCTCCTGATCCAGGATAGAACGCTTAACTCCTGATCCAGGGGACTTGGGTTCAAGTCTGGACACCACCAGATTCTTATTATTCTTCTGCTTTATTTAGGACTGAGTCCTGTTATTCCTAAGAGCCTGTTCCTGGGATGTCGATGTCCAACTGTCTCGCCATCTTTTGGGTGGTCTTTCTGGAGGTCGATTTCCTGTTGGTACTTTCAGAATCAAATAAGTTTTGAGGATTGCTCGTATGTCCATATCAAAGACACCTTATTTCCCTTGTTGGTCAGATGAATATAACTGTATTCTGTTTTACTAAATTTTACAGAGAAAATGCGAAAGCAACGCAAAATCATTATTGAATTCGTTGAAGCAACGACATATACAGTCAGAACTAAATAAGTATTGAGGACTTCCGTGATGATAGCACTGAGGATGATAGTAGGCAAACACTAAGAGATCGAATGAGGAACACTATATAAAGATAGATATTGAGGCTGAGGATATTGTAAGATGCAGTTGATAGCGAAAAAGAGGAACTGCTACAGCCTTGTCCAAAGAATGGACATCTTCAGAATCCATTTGAGAACATGCTCTTTCCACGTGATATCTCCAGTGGCGTCTTCTTAGTCTTCCCTATCGCACGACATCTTCTACAGTGCAGATCTTTCTTATTTCAAAATTTTTTACTCTGTCTCAGAGTGTCGTTCCCGCAACGGATCAGAGAGTCTTCATTTCTATGGTTCTGAGAAGACTTTTTGTTCTGATGGTGTCAGCTCTCGTTTCTATTCGATATGTCATTATATTTTGCTCTCCTTTAGCATATTTTTGTTTTTCCATACAGCATTTTTCAAGCGGTCAGCCACAAGGCGGCCCTGTTTGTTAGTTCACTTGCTTCTCCGTAGAGGTCACTGCTGCTTGATACATCAACACACCTCAGTACCTACTTGAAATGCATCACTTCATTTCACTTGACCAGACTCATTATTTATAATAATGAGTTATTTTCTGCTCATATTGAATTCGATATGAAAATAAATTCAAATATATATTGAGAATAACTTAGTTTAATCCACAAAATATTAAAAATATATATTTAAAAACATGACATGTTTCGGAGGATACCTCCATCTTCAGGTGTAAAAATATAATAAAAACTAAACAAAGAAATCAAATGATTTTACTGAAATCTCTTGATGGAAGTTCATTTTAAATAATAGTTAAATAAAACGATATTTTTTAACTACTTCCACTTTTGTCTTTATTTCGACAGCGAGCCTGGCGAAACCGGTCGCTGTCGAAATAAAGACAAAAGTGGAGGTAGTTAAAACAAACGTCGTTTTATTTCATTATTATTTAAACAAAGAAAGGCTAATAAATTTAAAATTCGATCATATAATTTAAATTTAAAAATTAACCTGGGTTATTTGTTATAAGTACTAATAATTATGTTTTATCACTAAGAACTAATAAGTAATATTAAGCATTAATTTAATAATTAAATTAAATTAAACAAACTCGAAAATTTTGAAATTCTCAAGTCGTTGAAATTGGGTGAAAACATAATTAATAATCGGATTCCTCCTTTTACTCCTTTCTCCTTAAATACTTTGTCTACATTTAATATCCCAAGCTCCCATTCCCAATCATATGCAAATTAAGCCTTTTCCTTCAGAGATACTACATTATTGTTAAAAGTGTACAATCATTATACAATTATCAACTGCATCTTACAATATCCTCAGCCTCAATATCTATCTAACCATAGTGTTCCTCATCCGATCTCTTAGTGTCTTGCCTACTATCATCATGTGTTATCATCACGGAAGCCCTCAATACTTATTTGGTTCTGTCTGTATCTTTCGTTGCTTCAACGAATTCAATCATGATTTTGCATTGATTTCGCATTTTCTCTGTAAAATCTAAAAAAACAGAATACAGTTATATTCACCTGACCAACAAGGGAAATAAGGTGTCTTTGATAGGGTCATACGAGCAATCCCTGTTATATTACGTGATAAGAATAATTTTAGTTTAAAAGTCTGACAATATTATACGTGAAATATATTTCTGACTCTTAAAGAATTTTATTTTGGTTATTTAAATACAATAGAGTGTTAGTTTAAACCAATGATACTCAACCTTTTTTGTCTTCGGGCCACATACATATATTTGTAAAGCTACGCGGGCCGCAACACTATACTGGTAGGAAGAAAAAAATCATGAAACCCCCCACCCCCATTTTTTGGAAAACAATTTGAGATTTAAAAAATTATAAACTAAAACAGAATAATACTAGTACATATCACTTATCATTATCAGCATACTTTTCCTTAAAAATTACAATAGTGAAAAAAGTAAAACTCAAAAGTAACATGTATCGAGGCGTTTATTTCGAAATTAGTGTGATTTTTGACATTGAGATAAATTTTCTACAATTTTAGACAAATCGGGTTTATAATTGCTGCATGCTACCCTCAATACGTCGATTCCTGTATACGTTTTTTGCATATTTCATTTTGGAATATGATGATTCACAAATATTTGTTGATGCAAACAATGTAAGGAGCAGGAAAGCATTTTTTACAGTCTTGTATAATATTTTTAAGGAACTATTTTCCAAAAATGGATATACTTCTTTCCCTCTCTTTTTTCTTCAAAAATAGCTTTCAGATTAGTATCGTTCATGTATCAAGATATACTAAATATAGAATAGTTTAGGGCCGCACAAAAAAGCTTGGCGGGCCGCAGGTTGAGTATGGTTGGTTTAAACCCTTTGTATAGAAGTGACACATGGAACTGACAGAAAAAGGATGAGAGCAGAACGAATAAGGTAGCGATGATATCCTTTAGACGTATGAGGTAAAAAAAAACTATATATGACAGAATTTTAAATCATGAAGGAATGTAAAGCGAAAAAAATATTACAAACAAAATTATGAAAGGATCTCTGCTTTGGTTTGGATATAGGAAACGCACGGATGAAGAAATAGTGGTTTAGAAAGTATATTCGTGGAAGGATGTAAGAAGTCTAAAGAATCGACGTGTGTGTAAGACTCGCTGTATGAATGTGGAGGATGCTTGTAAGAAATGTCAATCAATATTGTTTTACATAGTTCACTAGTCGTATTTGTTTTTCTTCAATGGGTGAAAAACCGTGTTCTCTTTTTTTTTAAATATGAAAAACTAACTTACTAACTAACCAACCATCACGCCGTTTCCCCGGAGGGGTAGGCAGAAAGGATGGATCGCCACATTGTTCTATCCTGGCATAATTCTCGCGCCTCTTCTACATTCATACATCGTGACATGCACGCTCGTCGATTTTCCTACTTCGAACATGGCCGCCTTTCAGTAATTGATTATTTTGGTCATGCCATGTCTTCCTTGGCCTTCCTCGACTTTCTTTCCCATTCACACTACTTGTATATATCTCTTTAACCATTCTTCCTTTCATCAGTCGAAAGAAATGAACACCCAAGTGAATGTATCGTCTCCTCTCGAGTGACTGGTAGCCCAGCATCCCTAGCAAGAAATTAGTTGGAAAGGGCCACGGGTAATATCCATTTATCCTCTCCACTCTAGCGCTATCCCTCTAGGTCTCTCGCCAGTGTTCTCCAGGCCCTTCCCGCTGTCACAATATCTTCGCTCCACCTGGTAAGTTGTCTCCCGACACTTCTTCGACCCAACCTTGGCCTCCATTCAGTAACCCTCTGGTTCCATCTTCCGTTATCCCGTCGGCACATGCCCAGCCCACTGCCACTTCATCCTTACCTCAGCATACCTTAGAGGGTACTACAATCCTGAAAAATCTCATCTCTTAGTCAATTTTCCATGTCTTGACCTCCCCTTGTTAGTAACTAACTAACTAACTAACCATCACGCCGTCTCCTCGGAGGGGTAGGCAGACAGAATGGAACACCACACTGTTCTGTCTTGACATACTTCTCGCTTCCTCTAAATTCATACATCTTGTCATGCACGCCCGTCGATTTCTCCGACTCTTCACGTGACCGACATTCAATATTTGATTGATTTGATCGTGCCACGTTTTCCTCGGCCTTCCTCTATTTCTAGCTCCGTTCACGCCGTTTGCATATATCTTCTTTACCATTCTGTCTTCACTCATTCTTACCATGTGTCCAAACCATCTAATGACTTTCATTCGCACCACATTCACTTCTTATACTTGCATTTGTCACTCTATCATATACAGATTTGCCACACATTCGTCTTAGAGATCTCATTTCTACTGCATTTATTCTACTTTCATCCTTCTTTTGCCAGTTCCATGCTTCACTTCCATACATATGGGTCGGCACAAGAACACCATTGTGCACTGCCATCTTGGCTTTTTTGGATAGGCTTTTGTTTGCGATGACAACTTTAAGTGCACCATTTATTCTGTTGCCTGCCCAAACCCTTCTTTCAATATCTTTCTCCACTTCCTCCCTTGTTAGTATAAACTACTTTATTTGGATAAGGAGCGCCAACCGGTTTCACTCTGTAGCAAGCTTCCTCAGGGCTATACACATACTCGTACTAAAGTTTGTGTATAGCCCTGAGAAAGTTCACTACAGAGTGAAACCGGTTGGCCCTACTAAATTAAATAAAGTGGTTCATATTTACTAAGTGAAAAAGTGTTTAACTTCAAATAGTCCATTGTTTTGGCCGAAACACTATGATACTTCAACATTATTACTGTTAAAAATTAGAACACTGTTATATTATCACAAATTCTTTTAATTCCCTGAGAGTGTCACGACAGCTGTTCCGCCAACCGATGTTGGCATTGCTGTTACTTAGAAATTAAAACGTTGTTTTAATTTCTAAATAACAGCTTTAAACTCTGTAAACTATTAAAATTTTCGCTTCTACAGTGTTGGCTTCACAAGAAACCGATTTTTTTTGTTTTGTGTTGCAATTGACATTGAACCTATGTTTCGGAGAGTCCGCATACACGTATACTCTTGACATTAGCATACGTGCTGTCGTATTCAAAGTGTCCCAAAGGCGCTGGTGTCTGAAAGACGCCAATAATAAGTGGCCAGAACCACCCTGCCCGACTCTTCTCAGAAAGGGGAGGCTGTGTATCTTTTCCCCGCCTCGCTGCTGGCTCAAAGGGTGCGACAAGTGAGGTGAAAAATATAATATACATGCAAATCCTGAGTCAGTAGCGCACTGGATTCTTAAAATTTTAAAACTACACTTTGATGCAAAGGTTTTTTGGCTTTGAATAAACCTACAAAGTCTAACCAATAGATTTTGAATATTGAGCGAAGGCACCTATTTATAAACACCTGGCTCAATATTCAAAATCTATTGGCCCCAAACAGTGTCAAATGCCGCTCTCTGGACTATGGCAGGCGAAAAGCCAATTAGAGAACAGGTCGCTAGACGCAAATGGCAGTGGATCGGTCAAACTCTGAGACGGAACCCAGCCTGCATCGCTCAGGGTGCACTAGACTGGTCCCCTATGGGGGTTAACCGTCGCGTTGCCATGTGGTCAATTGAGTTTCCACTGCCAATTTAAAGTTGATTTTCTTAAAACCTATGGACCCTAATATTATAAAAAAAATTGTAATCCTAAATTGAAGTGTTCTCAATATTTCGTAATAAAAAAAATCAAAAAATTACTTCCTTCATCCCAAAAAAAAAAAATTTTTAAGACTGCCCTCACTTTCATTCGTGTTAAGGTAGAATTTGTTTTGCTAATATTTACAACTTTATCAAAAGTGACAAATACTTACTCGCTGTTTTGAACGTATTATAAATTATATGTTTGGCCTTTTCTCATAGGTACGTAATAATACCGACTGTGGACGGAAATGCAGCACGCAACTTAATAATATCAGAACTGTGAAAATATTAACACTTTACCAAAAGGGACAAATATTAATACGTACTCGTTGTCTTGAACGTACTATACATTTTGCCCAGGTGCCTTTATCATACGTAAAATTATAGCGCCACGGCGCGGCGGGGTGAGACAAGTTCATACTTGGTGTCAGTTGCTCATATGCTGTCTCGCATTCTATATCAGAAATCGCATGGTTCCAGAAAAAAATTAATAATGATATGTTTTTCAAATAATCCATGTACGAGTATGTTATAGATATCGATCTATTCCTAATGAAATTCCCTACAAGATGACATAAATTCAATTTTGATTCATCGAGTCATATGCTTGATATTTAGATAAAGTTAGCGGTAAACTGAATTGACCACATGGGAGCGAGCGTTTTGTTTTGAACACGGTACGTTAAGGGTTAAGAGGAAGCGAGGCAGACCTAGAGCCACCTGGAGAAGAACCCTGCAGGACGAGGTTAAGGCGGCAGGCCTCACTTGGGATGATGTTAGGCATCAGGCATGCGATAGAGTCGGGTGGGGTAGGTTCCTTGAGGCCCTATGCACCACGGAGGTGTGACAGGACAAAAAGAAGAAGAAGAATAAGACAAAGTCTAAACGAAATAATGCTATTTATCAATAAATATTGACAAACAAACAAACAATCACACCGAAGGCAGAAATAATGAACCACCACAACACTTGATACTGACATTTATGGGATTTATTCTCCGAACTGGTAGAGTTTTCAGGAATCCATATGTTTTGCGAATTTTGTATAACTCATTGGTCCGGAGCCGGTTCGAGTGTGGTTCGATGATATGGAGTCCCCACGAGGCGAGATACTCGCTCATGTTAGAGATGGTTCAGAAAAGATTTCCGAGCTATCTCTACATGAGAGAGTTTGGTAGCTATCCGTGGCTTTATCCCACTGCATTCCTCTTGGGCATGCTGGGGACCAATAGTTTGCAGATAAGAAGATATGGGTGCACACTAACCCATTTCTTCAGACTTATCAAGGGATTCTTGAGAACTCAATTATCTTGGAGGCTATCCATCTTTAGGTTCCAGATGGTTATCTTCGACAGCGTCAGCACAGACTGTTTTATCTCCCAGCATGCAGAACCAACCTGCCTCTGGTGATGCCGGTGGGGAGAGCAATCAAACTGCTGAACATGATCGCTTCGGAGATCGACGCCTTTCATATTCATGAAAGTACATTCAGATGCACTTGGCTTTGGAGAGTATCTTGTATTCCTAATGTCGAACCATCTCTCATGCGTTTCTGGTAATATATATTTTTTATGTTTTACCTGTTCTCAATAGATGCCTTAAACTGTAATTGTTGTTTGTAATATCTTTTGAAAAAACAAACTGATTTGATTTAATTTGGCATACTTCTCTAGCTTCCTTCACATTCATACAGCGAGGCATTCACGCACGTTGATTCTTCCGACTTCTAATATTGCCGAAATTTTTGCCTCTTCTTCTTCTTCCTGGCACTATCCCAACTCATTGTCTGTGTTTACTGTTGGGGTTGGCTCTTCTCGATCTCAGATATTCGCACTTTTTATTATTTTATTATGTATCACTTATTATTGTGTATCTCTAACTTGTATTTTGAGTGTAGTGGAAACCAATTCTATGATGCTTTGGATATATTTAAATAAATAAATGAAATGAAAAATGAAAAAAAGATGAATAGAGCCATCACGAGCCACGTTCGGATGACCTTCGTGACAGAGTAGCAAGAGCTATGACTGCCATTTCTATTCTTCTTCTTCTTCGTCTTCTTCTGCTTTATTTAGGACTGGGTCCTGTTATTACTCGGAGCCTGTTCCTGGGATGCAGATGTCCAACTGTCTCGCCATCTTTTAGCTGGTCTTCCTCCTGGTCGATATCCTGTTGGTACTTTATTTGCGGCTATATTTATCGCTCTTTCAGAACATGCTCTTCCCACATGATATCTCCAGTAGCGTCTTCTCAGTCTTCCCCACGCACGACATCTTCTACATTGGAGATCTTTCTTATTTCAGAATTTAATTCTGTTTCGGAGTGTCGTTCCCGCAACGGATCGGAGAGTCTTCATTTCTGTGGTTCTTAGGAGACTTTTTGTTCTGATGGTATCAGCTCTCGTTTCTATTCCATATGTCATTATAGGACGTACACATGTCTTGTAGATTCGAATTTTGCTCTCCTTTAGCATATATTTTTTTCCAAACAGCATTCGTCAAGCAGCCAGCCACAACGGCGGCTGTTTGTTAGTTCACTTACTTCTCCGTAGAGGTCTCTGCTGCTTGATACATCACCGTAGAGGTCACTGCTGCTTGATGCATCATTTTTAATAAACAAGATTATACAGTTCTGTGGTTCTAAGGAGACTTTTTGGTCTGATGGTGTCAGCTCCCGTTTCTATTCCATATGTCATTATAGGACGTACGTATGTCTTGTAGATTAGAATTTTGCTCTCTCTGCTTCTCCGTAGAGGTCACTGCTGCTTGATACCAGATTATATTTTTTTAAATTGACTCCCCGCCAATGCGCGATATTTTAACCCTGCTAATAAAGAAACGCCGGCGGAGATAAAGTGAAGAAAAAACACCAATTTACAGATAAATCATATTTTTAAAATGCGGAATGGAGGAGGGAAATATCAAAGATAATTTTCTTGCCGCCAGATGCAAAGGCGGGAGAGGGTGGGCTGACTTCTGCGCCCTTAATAGCGCGGGGATGAAAATGTGATTTAAGTTTTTTTTACAGCGAGGCGTAGCTCTAGGATTAGATAACAAGATAAACTTCCGAAAGAGTTGTTATTTTTAATTTGTTTAATTTTTAAAGATTGGAATCTGTCTTGCTCTTTGCGCATACTTTCTTCATATTCTTCTTCTTCCTCGGCTTATTCCCGTCCACTCCTGGACAAAGGCCTCCTCCATTCGTTTCCATGTCACTCTGTCTTGTGCAGACTGCATCCAGGTTATTCCGACGTGTCTGTTCAGATCATCCTTCCACCGTAGTCGCGTTAAGCAGACTAATTGCTCTTCCCATCGGTGTCACCAGAGGCAGATTAGTTCTGGCGGTCATTAGGTAAAACAATGTTTGTGTGACTGTGTTTCGGCCAAAACAATGGACTATTAAAATTTATTTGGTTGTTTTTCATAAGGACAATCAGAAAAAATAAGAATGCAGTGTTACGAAAGATAACCAGGCTTGTAAAAACATGAAGACTTATCTGTTACCAATTACGTAAAAAACTTTTTTTATATATATTTAAATACTAGTGAAAAATGAGAGGCGTATTCTAATTCAATTTATATCACCGTGTTATTTATTTTTATTTATTATTTAAAAACCCAATTGGGTAATATGGATACATTTTTAGATCTTACTATTAATTATGTATTATTTCAGATATTTTTTATATTGAGTTGTAGTGAGACTTCTTGTGTCTTTTGGTAGTTCATTGTAAAGTTTCAGTCCATTGTTCAATATCCTTGATTGTCCTGTCTTAGTTCGTGCAATCGGTAAGTGATATCTGTCACAATTCCTGGTCCAGTGTCTGTGTACGTCTGAATTTTTAGTAAATTTGTAGCTGCTGTCTGTTGAGTCTTCCATGGTCACTCTCTGAACAATTTTTAAGGTCTCATATTTGGTCAGGTCTGATATGTCCATTTGTTTTGTTTGTCTGTAAACTTGCATGGTTGGGGTAAGGTAGTCAATGTTATATGCTAATTTTAATACTTTATTTTGTTGTCTTTGGAGTTTGGAGATGTCCTTTTGGTTTCCTGTCCACCAGAAGGGAATCATATATGTCATATATGAAATTTAATTGAAATTGTATTTTATCTTCTTATTCTTCTTTTAATAGATCTGATGATCTGTAGCACAGGAATTATATCTCGTGGGATGATGAGGTCCAGGTGTCCCTCCATCTCTTAGGTGGTCTTTCAGGTGGGCGGTGTCCAGAGGTGATTTCGTAAGCGGCTATATATGCGAGTCTGTCACTATCCATTCTGGCTACATGGTCCCTCCAGTATCTTCTTCTGGATCTACTCCACCCAACGTTATCCTCTATTTATCAAGTTTTTATTAAGTCTGTGTTACGGACACGATCTTGGAGAATTTTTCCAGTAATAGATCTTAGGACCTTCATTACAGATAATCTTAGCAGATTCTTAGTGGATTTAAACTAAATATACATCCTTTGAATTTGAAGTTTCGTCAAATTTGATAATGCCTTAGAAGGGCGAAACATATCATTCCCATAAAATATAATAAAACTTCTAGAAAACTTCTAGTTTTTAGATTTAAAACACGTTTTAATGCGCCCTTGAGGTGATTACATCACAAAAACGGTGGTTTAAAGTCAGCATATTATTATTAATATGGAGTATAAATGATCTTTTGTTTAATACGGTTCTTCTTGGAATTTTCGGAAAGACTTTAGGGTCTCACCAATAGGATTGATTGAATTTCCATTCCCATAAAATTTAATAAAACTTCTAGAGAACTGACGTTTTCATTCGTATTATTTATTTAATATGGAGTTTTACATCATTGTTCAAGAAACAATAAATAAGAACAGTATGTATAGTTAAAGAATATGCCCTCTTCAGATAAAGACGTAAAGATGGGTCTATAACGCCACCACGTTGCGGCAGCCGACAAAGGCGGAGACTGCATGGATTGAGCAGTGTACAGTTTTTAGGGTCCATTGGACGCCGATGGACCGTGGAGATCCCATTATCCGTATCAATTATTCTGCCGCCGGGTTCACACTGTACATTAATTGAATCAATTTCATTGATTCAACGATAATTGATATAAATAACATTTTATTTAATGTATGAAAGCGTACCACGGAACTGCAAATGAAAGATGAAAGTAGAGTAAATGCAGTAGAAATGAGATCTCTTAGACGAATGTGTGGTAGATTTGTGTATGACAGAGTGTCGAATGAAAATATAAGAAGTGAATGCAGTGCGAATAAAAGTGTAAAGAAGAAAATAATGAAGGGAACATTAAGATGGTTTGGACACATTGAAAGAATGAATGAAGAACGAATGGTAAAAAACGTATATGTTAACGATGCAAATGAAAATATAAATAGAGGAAATTCGAGGAAAACGTGGCATGATCAAATGAATCAAATATTGAATGTCGGCCACGTGAGGAGTCGGAGAAATCGACGTGCGTGCATGACAAGAAGTATTTTAGGTAAAAAAAAAATGTGGCAGTCCCTTCATTCTGCTTACCTCTTAAGAGAGACGGCGTGATGGTTAGTTAATTAGTTCAAAAGATTTTTTTTTTTTTCTTGAACAATGATGTAAAACTCCAAATTTAATAGAAAATGTGAATGAAAGATGTCTATTTTCTAGAAGATTTATTATATTTTATGGGAATGACATGTTTCGCCTTCCTGAGTCATTTTTAGATTTGATTAGTGCCTTAGCAAGGCAAAACATGTCATTCGCATAAAATATAATAAAACATCTAAAAAACAGATGAAATCATGTATATCATTGTATGTGAAGTAACGCGTTGTGTGATGACATAAAATAATTGACATCATACTTCATTTGTTTTTACTTAAATGTTCTTTCTCCGGTCTCATACTAAAGATTGGTCTGCAGCAAGGCGATGCATCTCCGCATAGGAGGTGCAGCCCATATCTTGGTAAATCTGGCTTAGGTACTCCTGGCGAGGTCGTCCTCTGCCAATCGATCCTTCGACCATTCCCTCCAATATATTAAGCATATAAGACACATTCGTGTCGCAACACAAGACCAATCCATCTCGAGCGCCTCTCCGCTATGGTGTTCAATATGTGCCTGTTCTCTTCAACTCTGCTCAGAACTTCCTCATTTGTAACGTGGTCCCTCCATGAAACGTGGGTAATTCGTCGGTAGATCACATTTTAAACGCCTCCAGCCTTTTGCGCTCTCTTTCGCCTAGGCACCAAGTCTCGCAGCCGTATAGTAAAACACTCCACACCAATGTTTTTATTAGTTGTTTTCGGAGGTTTAGATCTATGTTATCGGACTCGAATATTTTAGCTTTTTTGTTGAAGGCAAGTTAAACCTGGTGGATCGACTGTCGTTAAACTTAAATCAAATATTCTATATGCCCGTCTTCAAATATAGCAAAAGCGAGACGTTGTCAGATTCGCTAGTTATTCTATCAATTAATAATTTACAGATTCTACGCCAAAGTCGTTGTAACTTTTACACTTATATAAAAGTCTCGTGTAAACCCGTTTTATCATGGATTAGTTATATGAACAATACTTCAAAACGCCGAAAACAGTGTAACCTACTAGCCTATTAGAAACGGATGAGAGTCCAAAGAAGCGAATTAAATTTAGGACTTCATTGTTGACTTGATTTTAGAAACATTCACGTACCTATAAACAAATAAAAAACATTGTAATTTTTAAATTGTATAAATTGATCGCTTTGTTATTGTATTTTTTATTCTATTTACCTCGATATCACATCTTCTTCTTCTTCTTTCCCCTCGCCTTTTCCCGTTATTCGGGGTCGGCTTTTCTTATCATTTGGCGCCAGGTATTTCTTTCGTAGGCAGCTTCCTCCTTAAGGCCTAGGGCTTTTATATCCCTCTGCACATTTGTCAGCCAGGTAGTTTGAGGTCTTCCTCTACCTCTCCTACTAGTCACGGAACGACACGTTTTTACTACATGGTCATGAGATCTCCTCATCACGTGACCATACCATCGGAGCCTTGCTTCTGATAAATTTTGTTTCATGGGGGCTACCTTGAAACAACTTCCCCTCTCATATTCGTTGCGCACCTTGTCTTTCAATGTGACTTCTCCCGATTACTGCAGCATGCGCATTTCTGTTGTGTGATACTCAAACAGTTTTTGTAACACCTGATGATGGCAACATCGGTTGGCGAAACAGCTGTCGCGACACTCTCTGTGAATAAAAATAAATTGTGATATCATAACAGTGTTATAAATTTTAACAGAAGAATAACAAAACTAACTAATTAACCATCACGCTATCACTCGGAATCGTTACCATGTGTTCAAACCATTATTTTGTTCATAAAATTTTCAATCGCACTGCGTTCAATTTGTATACTTTTATTTGACATTCTATCATATATACACATCTGGCTAAGAGAGCCCATTTTTACTGGATTTATACTAATTTTATATTGATGTTGCTAGTTCCATGCTTTACTTCCATATTTAATGGTCTGTACCAGATTACAAATTATGAATGGATTTTATTATATTAAAAAAAAAAAGCATTACGCCGTTTCCCCGCAGGGGTAGGTAGAGAGAATGGACCGCCACACTACTCTATTCTGGCACACCTCTTTAGATTCCTCCACATTCATACAGCGAGTCATTCACGCACGTTGATTCTTTCGACTTCTAACATGACCCCAACCTTTAAAATTTGATTAATTTGCCATGTTTTCTTCAGTCTGCCTCGACTCCGTACTCCATTTACATCATTCAGGTACATTTTCTTAACCATTCTTTCTCCATCCATGCGCTCCATATGTCCAAACCAACGCAGCGATCCTTTCATAATTTTGTTCATAATACCTTCTTCCGCTCTTCATTTCTTTCTTAAATCAGTATTTGAGATTCTGTCGTATATCGTTCTACCACACATACGTCTGAGGAAACCGTTTATTCTTTAGTTTTTTATTTTATTTAATACAGTGAAAAATATGTATCAGTTAATGCACCGCTTAAAATTACATGGAAAGTCCCCTGAATTATTAGTAAAACATTGCACAAATCGCCCCTCCCGAAGTCCTGCTTATTATTCATGGTCTGGGACTCCCTCATTCGCCCCTGTCTCTCCGCCCGCACGACCCCCTCCCAGTGCCCGGGAGCAGCCCTTACAATACCAGATTGCGGGCATGTCTGTAGATTTGATTACATCGATATCAGAACCCTTCTGAATATCAAAGATTCGTATTTCTCTCTCACCCACGTAAAATAACACCGCTACATACATCTTGACCGTGCTCTTGTGTTTATTTTATACAAATATCTATCTATCAGGCCGTTTCACAGAAGGGTTAGGCAGAGTGGATGGACCGCCATAATGTTTTATCCCTACAACTCTCGAAGCTCTTTCAAAACGATCAAATCAAATCATATCAGTTTCTTCTACTTCTTCTTCTTCCTCAGCCTATTCCCGTCCACTCCTGGACAAAGGCCTCCTCCATTCGCTTCCATGTCGCTCTGTCCTATGCAGACTGCATCCAGGTTATTCCGACGTGTCTGTTCAGGTCATCCTTCCACCGTAGTTGCGGTCACCCTGCACTTCTCTTCGCCGTCCACGGTCTCCAAGTCAGCAGTCTTTTTGTCCACTTTTCATCTGAGCTTCTGGCTACGTGACCCGCCCATTGCCATTTTAGAGTCGCCACCCGGTGGATATTGTCAGTGACCTTTGTTTTTTCTCTCAGCGTATCGTTTCTGACTCTGTCTCTTAGGCTTATTCCTAACAGGGTTCTATCCATGGCTCTTTGGGTCACTCGTAGTTTTTCAGCACTTTGTTTGGACAGTGTAACAGTTTCAAGACCATAAGTACCAACTGCCCATATCAGTTTATTTTTCTCAAAAGATATTACTTACTTCATATTATTCATTCAACTCTTGAAGGGTTTTAGCCTCCTTGATGGTTTTCCTCCAAGCTCCTTGATCCTGAACCTTTGCTCTCATCAGTCCGATTCGCCTAACCTAGCAAGATCTGCCAGATCATTATCCATCCTTCCAAGAGATCTTACTCCGCGTAAGGTCTTAATTGCTCTGGTCTGGGCTCGGCATACATGCCCAATCTCTTGGTTCGTCCTTTGCCTCCAAGTTCCCGTTGCAACACCGGCATCACCAGTCACTATTCTGACTTTGATTGTTTTTTTGTTTATTTATTTATATTTCTGCACAAATGAGACAACAAACAAAAAAAAATTAAACGGCTCATTTAGACACAAAACGGTAAAAAAAAATACAGTATCTATATGAAACTAAGAGATATAACAGAGTATCTCGGAAATTTTCCAAATATGTCGATGTCAGTGAGGCAGTACTCTATCCAGAATTTGTAATATACTTTTTATGAACACTGCCTCACTGACACTAAAAACTGACTGACTTCGAATATAACCACCTATTATCATAGTCTTCTTCTTCTTTTTCCTTGTTGTAGATCTATGTGGTCTGTTCTCCAGTGTTGCTCCTCCTGTAAGGTAGATTCCCAGCGGTCCTTCCATATTTTAAGAGGTCTTTCACGAGGACGAGTCCCATGAGGCCGATTATGTAATGTAATACAGGGGAGTCTGTTGGTGTCCATTTTTTTAACATGACCGTACCAGTCCCTTTTTTGCTGTCTGCTCCATCTTATAATATCCTCAACCTCACATATCTCTCTTATTCTGGTGTTCCTCGCGCGAACGATCAGTGTCTGGCCTGCTATCGTCCTCTTGATTAATTTGGTCTTGCTATGTTTTCCTCGGTCTTCTGCGACTTTTTTGTTCCATTTATCGTCATCATTAGTCGTATAGTGATGGACATAGGCTTCCCTTTCCAAATTGTTCAATTCTTTACCTATCTGTCCAAAGAAACGGAGTGATGTTTAGCTAATCAGTTTGTTATAATCATTTAAGGTGACTGAGGTGGCTCTGAACATTGGCGGGCTGAAGTGGCGATAGGGCTGGCCATAAATGTTGATGAACCGACAGCCGATGAGGAAGGCGAGTTCTGGAGTGGAGACGCGCACAGGATCCCGTATAGTTGGATGTCCCCCTGCCAACTGGACTAATGTTATCAGGGTTGCTGGACCTGGATGGATGAGAGTGGCGATGGATAGGGGGCAGTGGCGTTCTTTGGGAGAAGCCTACGTTCAGCAGTGGCTAGACTGGTAGACGGCTGATAAGTAAGAAACTAACTAACCATCACGCCGTCTTCCCAAAGGTGCTGGCAGAAAGAATTGACCGCCACACTTTTTTTCTGACATACTTTTCTCGCTTTCTCAACATTCATACATCGTGTCATGCACGCTCGTTGATTTCTCCGACTCCTCACGTGGCCGACATTCAATATTTGCTTTATTTGATCGTGTCACGTTTTCCTCGGTCTTCCGCTATTTCTAGTTCCATTTACATCGTCAACATACTCGTATACTATTTTACCATTCTTTCTTTATTCAGTCTTTTCATGTGTCCAAACCATCTTAATGTTCCTTTCATTATTTTGCTCATAACACTTTCGAATGCCTTGCATTTACCTCTGATATGAAAGACATAAGAAAAACCTGCGAAATATAAGATATCGTTCAGTGGAGTAGATCCAGAAGAAGATACTGGAGAGACCATGTAGCCCGAATGGATTTTGACAGACTCGCATATACAGCCGCTTATGAAATCCCCTCTGGACACTGCCCACCTGGAAGACCGCCTAAGAGATGGAAGGACAGCTGGACCGCATCATCCGACGAGACATGATTTCTGTGTCACAGATCGTTAGATATATTAAAAGAAAAAAGAAGATGGAAATAAAAAAATACTATTTCGAGTCTCATTTTTTTTAGGATTCTTCCACACAATGCGTTATTGCAAAGTCAAGAATATACAGAATCGTATAATTCGAATAAGGTTATTTCTGGATAGGGGAGACGGGAATTAGCGAAGCAAGGCAGGAAGGGAAGGCAGACGAATCAAACTCCCCCACAGTGGGAGGGCACAACAAACAGAATTACCCCGAGAGGACATAATACAAACGTATTACCCCCTGCTCCCCCAACAATTGGGGAGGAGTGGGAAATTAACGCCATTTTACCAAATAAAATATTCCTCATGAATGCTAATGCTGTCTACCCCATGTATTTGGCATGCTGTCTGCCTATAGACGCGGCGTCTTCCTTCGTCTGTAAGATCGTCGGCTCAATGCGAGAACTATGCAACTATAAATTTGACAAAATGATAAAAGAAGGAGTTTCTATTTATCATGTTTTCCAATCACATATCGACTGAAACAAAGATGGCAGTGCAAAATGGAGTTCTAGTGTCGACCCGTGTGTATGGAAGTGATAAATACCGTTAAAAAATGAGGTCACTAAGAAGAAAGTGGGGAAAAACAATGTATGATGGAATATCTAATGATGAAGTATAAAAAGAATTTACTCTATTTTACTCATTAATAAGACCCGAATGAGATGTATTTACATGGAAATTTAATTCTTCTTCTTCTTCTTCCTTGTTGTAGACCTATGTGGTCTGTTATCCAGAGTGTTGCTCCTCCTGTGAGGTAGACTCCCATCTTTCCTTCCATCTTTTAGGAGGTCTTCCAATAGGACGAGTCCCAAGAGGCTGATTATATAGTGCAATATAGAGGAGTCTGGTGGTGTCCATTCTTTGAACACGTACCAGTCCCTTTTTCGCTGTCTGCTCCATCTTATAATATCCTCAACCTTACATATCTCTCTTATTCTGGAGTTTCTCACGCGATCTCTGAATGTCTTGCCTGATATGGTCTGCAGTCTCTTCATCTTGGAAGTCCTCAAAACTTGTTTGGTCTTTACTGTGTCTGCCCTTGATTCGACGCCATATGTTATTCTTCTTCATCTTCTTCCTCTAAATTTAGGTCGTACGACCTGTTTGTGACGGTGGGCTGTTCTGGGATGACGATGTCCATCTCTTCGGCGGCCTTCCTGATAATCTCTTGCTGCTTGGGTTTTCATCTTTAACAACTTTTGCAATTCTTGTATTCTCCATGCGGTCCACGTGGTCTCTCCAAGAGCGCCTTCTGCTTCTTCACCATCTCACTATGTCTTGAACACCACAGACAGACCTTATCGTTTCGATCCGATCTCTGAGGGTTTTGCCTGCGATGGAGCGTTAAGTTAAGATATACAAGGCATGCGTTCACCCTATCATAACGTAGTTTATTATTGGTCTTAATTTATATTTATTTCAATAATTTAGAATCTGTGGAGAGGATTCCTACGCGGAAAAAGTTTGAGTAGGTCTGCTCTTATAGAACATTAGTTTATAATGCCGGCAATGGGGTGGGCAGGCTTTGGGGTGCGCTGGGATTAGGGGATCATTTCGGAGATTTTTACAATTCATTTATTATGATAACGCGCTAGTTGGATATTAGTGGGTTTTATTATGTCATTAGAGCCCTCCCATTGTAAGGGGCGCCGAAACACTACAAACGCTACGAATTTTGCAGTATTAATAAAAAAACACCAATCCGACAACTAACCAATAATTAACAATTCAAATCAAATCAAATCAGTTTATTTTCTCAAGAGACATAAACTAACAAACTAACCATCACGCCGTCCCCCCTAAGGGGTAGTCAGAAAGAATGAACTGCCACACTTTTCTTTCCTGACATATTTCTCTCGAATCCTCAACATTCATACATATTTTCATTCACGCTCGTCGATATCTCCTACTTCTCGAGTGGCCGATGTTCAATATTTGATTAATTTGATCGTGTCACGTTTTCTTCGGTCTTCCTATTTTTCTAGTTCCATTTACATCGTTAACATGTACTTTTATTGCCATTCTTTCTTCATTCATTTTTTTGTGTCCAAACCATCTTACTGGTCTTTTCATTATTTTGTTCAAAACACTGTCATTCGCACTGCATTCACTTACACAGACTTTACAAACAAAATTAATGTTTAAGGCATTTATTGAAAGCAGGTAAAGACTCCCTTTACATCCTAACCCCACAATAAAAGACCTCTCAAATTACGACTCAAATACCTCCAACCGCCACAAGCGCCCAAAATCGATCCTCCTTCAGAGGAACACTCCGGGTATCACAAATCAAGCCCAGCATAAATCAACAACTCACCGTATCACCTTTCCTACAATGTTCTCATCAGACGTAAGAGGAATAGCCAAAAGAGCTGATGGTCTGTTAGCCAAAAGATCCAAGTCCAATTCCAGGTATAATAATATATATTATACCAGGAACGCATGAAAAATGTCTCCTCAAAGTCAATAGTATTTAATGAAAATAAAAAGGAATTGTAAATTTTTTTTTGAATGTATATTTTAGTTAAAATCCATTAATGTTTGTCTTCGACCGGTTTCAGCAGCTGACTGCCATCTTCTGGTCATCTTTGCCCTGAAATTTTAAATAGCAATCAAGATTATTTGTCTTCTGAACGTACTTTAACTAATATGAAAGACATCGATTTCCAAGGAGACCGCGTTTAAAAGACTAATTGGTCTTCCCACCGGTGTCACCAGAAGCAGTTTGGTTTTGGTGACCGGTAGGTTAAACAATCTATGCTATCAACAATAACAACATTATCCTCAATTTTCAGCAGTTTGATTGCTCTTCCTGGCGGCATCACCAGATGCAGGTTCGTTCTGCATGCTGAGAGATAAAACAGTCTATGCTATGTCGAAGATTACCATCAACATAAAGATGGATATCCTCCAAGATGACGGAGTCCTTAAAGAATCCCCTAATAAGTCTGAATAAATCGGTAAGTGTTCACTTATCACTCCTTATCTGCAAACTATGATGTAAAACTTCATATTAAATAATTTATACTAATGAATGCGTCTGTTTTCTGAAATCCTTTTACACTTATGGAAGCTAACTTTTTGAAAACAGACGTTTTCGTTCGTATTAAATCTTTAAGTCATAGTTTTAAGTCATTGTTAAATTAACAACAATCATGAACGAAATAATGAATGGATTATTAAGATAGTTTGGACACATGGAAAGAATGAATAAAGAAAGTTTTTTTTTGTCAGCGAGCCTGGCGAAACCGGTCGCTGTAGAAATAAATATATAGTGGAAGTAGTAGAACATCATTTTATTTTAATATTATTTAAAATGAACTTCCATCAAGCAATTTCCGTAAAATCATTTTACTATCCAAAAAAATTGGAGGAGTTTTATTAAATTATACATGGAATGACATGTTTCGCCCTTCTAAGGCATTATCAAATGTTATCATTAGATTCCACAATTTAACAAAACTCCTAGAAGACAGATATTTTCATTTATATTTATAATTTAATATGGAGATTTACATTATTATTCAAGGAACAATAAATAGATTGTTAACTACGTAAACGGAAATAGAAATAGATGAAGACCGAAGAAAACTTGGCACGATCAAATTAATCAAATATTGAATGTCGGCCACGTGAGGAGTCGGAGAAATCGACGTGCATGCATGACACGATGTATGAAGATGAAAGTATGTCAGGAAAGAACAGTGTGGCGGTCCATTATTTCTGCCTTCGGGAAGACGGCCTAGTGGTGAGTCAGTTAGTTACATCGTTCTTCAAGAAACAATAAATATATTTATTATTTGTCTGTTTTTGTATCAAAGCTTTCGATAATGACGAAAGAGCGCTTTTATTTTATACTAATTCTCGAAATACCCCTCTAATATTACGTATGTTTGCGATAGCGATCTCGATTGTCCGGCGCGCATAATCCGACCGAGTAATGTATGGAAAGCTGTATGGATCGCGATAACACACGGATAACCGGAAACCAGAATGGCCCAATGTTTGAATTGCGGTATTTATGATACCGATTATAATGGCGTGAACATAGGGAATTGTATTCTTAATGGCGATTTGACACCAACAGAATTGCACTTAATTTTTATTATAATTTGTCATATGACGAGCATGCATGTTACGATGTATGAATGTGAAGGAAATTAGAGGGGTATGTCAGGACAGAACGGTGTTGCGATACATTCTCGTGATGGATAGGTTAGTTACATACTATATGTTAGATATTTCAGTACATGTCATTGTATTGAAATTTCGAGTCTTCTTCTTCTTCTTCTTCCTTGTTGTAGACCTTTGTGGTATGTTCTCCAGAGCGTTGCTCCTCCTGTGCAGTGACGGTACCCCCATAGAAGCCCAGAAGCCCGGCTTGCGTAATTTTTTTTTAATCAAAACCTCTTCTAGCTTACAGAGGTTCAGCTCTTGTGGCTATTCCTCTTACGTCTGATGGGAACATTGTTGGAAGGTGATTTGGTGGGTTGTTGGCTTATGCGGGGGCATGATTACTTAGATTTGGGTGTTTTTATTCAAAATTTCTTACGCAAGCCGGGTTTCTGGGCTTCTTTGGGAGTACCGCCACTAATTTCAATGCATTCGAGTCTTCTTCTTCTTATTTTTCCTTGTTGTAGACATATGTAGTCTGTTCTCCAGAGCGTTGCTCCTCCTGTGAGGTAGACTCCCAGCTGTCCTTCCATCTTTTAGGAGGTCTTCCACGAGGACTAGTCCCATGAGGCTGATTATGCAACGCAATATAGGGGAATCTGGTGGAGTCCATTCTTTGAACATGCCCGTATCAGTCCCTTTTTCGCTGTCTGATCCATCTTATAATATTCTCAACCTCACATATCTCTCTTATTCTGGTGTTCCTCACGCGATCTCTCAGCGTCTTGCCTGCTATCGTCCTCAGTGTCTTCATCTCAGAAGTCCTTGAAACTTGTTTGGTCCTTGCTGTGTCTGCCCTTGCTTCGACGCCATATGTTATTTTTGGAGTTCAGATCAGAGTTAATGTAACATTTAATTATATATTCTGTTACAGTGAATTACCATATCCTGTTACATTGACTCGGATATATAAATGATCGTGCACTTGATTCTCGCAACATTTGATAATGCCTTAGAGTTTGTCCTCTCGGTCATACCCTCCATTATGGCATGCGAGAGGCCTTCTTGTCGTATTACATGGCCGATCCATCTTGCACGCCTTTCGGACAAGGTTCTGAGCAGGTGCCTTCCTCCTTCGATTCTTTGGAGAACCTCCTCATTTGTAATGTGGTAGTAGGGCGAAACATGTCATTCTATCTAAAATATAATAAAACTCTTAGAAGATCAACGTTTTCATTCATATTAAATATTTAATACGGAGTTTTACATCATTATTCAAGATACAATAAACAAATGATAACGTCTGTTTTCTAGAAGTTTTATTATAATTTACGGGAAAGACATGTTTTGCCTTTCTAAGGCATTATCAAATGTGGTAAAAATGTATTTATTATGCTATATTATAAAGGTTTTTTATCCTCGAAATGTTATGTCAGGATAGAGCAGATTGGTGATCCATTCTCTATGCCTAACCCTCCGGAGAAACGGCGTGATGTTTAGTTAGATATTTATGAAAAAATAAGTGTTTTTTAATACGTGATATTTTCAAGCAAGAGCTTTTTCACATCTGCTAACAATTCAGAGTGCTATCTGATTGAGGATCGAACCCCTGACCTATTTGATATAATCCACCCCGCCACCACACCGCAGAGGACCGTTTGATGCTATCGCTCGCTTATTTAACAGTTGTTAGGAGACAGAAGTGTAGCTGTATTTTACAATACTACACCCCTTTTGATGAGGGTGTTAGCTTGCGAGGTGATATTATCTCGCATAATATCCCCTGCATTATTACTACATACGACACGATCTAATCTTTGTAAAAAGGGAGATATTTAAGCTTCGTCGACTGCAAGCTTGTATAAAATGCTTTTTATATAAATGAGGAGTTTTTTTTAAGTAATTACCATTTTAATATTTAAAAGTAAACTTTTTGCAGCAATTTTAGTTATATATGAAAGGCCACAGTTTCATTTACTTTTCCAAATAACTTCCACCAACATTAAATAATAATAATATGCTAACTTTTAAAGCGCCGTTTTTGTGATCTAATCACCTCAAGGGCGCATTAGGACGTGTTTTAAATCTAAAAATCTAAATTTCCGCGATCGGTTAAAAGGTATAGTAGAACAAAGTATAAATGTTTTAATTGGGTATGAAATATGAAAAAGATGGGTTTTCAGTTTAGATCTGAAATCTGTCGGATCATTTATGCATCTGAGGTGTGAAGGGAGATTATTCCAAGCTGATGGACCGGCTACCGCGAACGCTCGATCCCTGAAATTTGTACTGGGGCAACGCTTCAGCTCAACTAATCTTCCTTTTGCCGAGGAGTTCGCCGAGCGAAGTGTGGATTTCCTTGTATTTAGGCTGTCTGTTATACAGAGTTCAGATATATAACTTGGTGCCATTCCATGTAACGCTTTGAAGACTGTCCAGTAGAGTTTATACTGGATTCTTTCTGGACATTTAAGCTCGTGAAGTTCTTTGAGATGCTGTGTTATATGGGACCTTTTTTGGTATGCCTTTAATAAGTCTTGCTGCTTCATTGATTAAGACACTTGTCATATCGAACCACAAGCTTTTTTATTCCGTATGATAGAAGTTTTACCGTGTTTTGAGACATGATGTGTTGGGGTAATAACTATGGGTGTTACGGCCGTAACACGGTACTTTGGTGGTTAATATCTTGACAAAGAAAAGAGAAAGACCCATAGTTATTTATGAGAACTTGTAGATTAATTCATGAAATTTAATAAAACATATAAAAAAAGTCTACCTTAATGACCCACTTCTAAAGTTACAGATCTAAAAAAAAAAAGTTTGTTTTTACAACTTTCAATTTTTTTTTAATAAGTTTCTGTTCGATATTGTTAATTTCGTTTATATTTTTAGCTAGGTAGACTTTTTAGCTTTCAAATGAGACTATTTTGAAGAAAATACGCCGCTTACGTGAAGAGAAAAAAAATTGTTTCTTAAGTAAGTAATTTTTCCAAAAAAAAATGCATTTTTATCGATTATTTTTTGTCTAATTTTCGCACATTCCGTTTGATCGAGAGTCGAAAAAACACATTGTAGGTGTTTTGTGTTTTGTGCCTATTTTCTTTTTAAATTTGTCTTCATTATACATTTAACTATTATGTATTAAAAATGTCATATCCTACTAGTTGTAAGAAATGTGAAATTTTTTATAACTAAATAAATAAGTATTATTTGTTTTAATATTAACGCCTACGGTGGGCTGGCCATGTAGAAAGGATGTCAGAGGGTAGAACACCACAAATTATATCCAGATGGGTGTCCCGCGAAAAGAGATCAAGAGGCAGATCGAGGAAAAGATGGGCGGATTGCGTGGAACAAGATTGGGAGAAAATGGAAAAGCTGGGGAATGAAGAGAGATGGCCAAGAGAGAAGTCCCACACGGGGATGTAGCACCGAGAAGTAGCAGTAGAAGTAGTAGTATTTCAATCTAGAATCCAACATTAATGAAATCCACCAAAACTAGAGAGAATATGTAAAATGCGTAAATATGTTACCTGTGACGCATGTGTAAGGTTGGTTGGTTAATATCAAAAGGAAACAAGCAGTTAGCTCAATAATAATTAATTCTCTTTACTAACGAAAGCGGAGGAAAGTTTGGGGTTTTCGCGTATGCTTCACGCACGTGGGTAAATCCATATTTTCGCAGCAGGGGTGTCACACACGTGCCATATAATAATTCTCTAACTAACTAACCATCACGCCATCTCCCCGAAGGGGCAGGCAGAATGAATGGACTGCCACACTTTTCTTTTTATATTTCTCGCGCTTCCTCAACATTCATACATCATGTCATGCACGCGCATCGATTTCTCTGACTCCTCACATTGCCGACATTCAATATTTGATTTATTTGATCGTGCCACGTTTTCCTCGGTCTTCTTCTATTTCTTGTTCCATTTACATCGTATATATATAATTTTTTTACCATTCTTTCTTTATTCATTCTTTCCATATGTCCAAACCATCTAAATGATCCTTTCATTATTTCATTATTTTGTTCATAACACCATCATTTGCAGCGCATTCACTTATTATACTTTCATTCGACACTCTATCATACACAGAGTACCCACACATTCGTCTGAGAGATCTCACATCTACTGCATTTATTCTACTTTCATCCTTATTTTGCCAGTTCCATGCTTCGCTTCCATGCATAAGGGTCGGTAGAAGAACACCACTGTGCACTGCCATTCTAGCTTTTTTGAATAGGTTTTTGTTTGCGATGACAACTTTAAGTGCACCATTCCCTTTGTATCCTGCCCCAACCCTTCTCACAATATCCCTCTCGACTCGCCCATCTTTCGTAAACACACTACCCAAATACACGAACTCGTCTACTAGCTCCGAATTTTCACCATTCACGCTAATGTTGCAGACTGTCATGATTTCTTCTTTTTCAAAAATCATTACCTTGGACTTATCCACATCATCATCAGATCATTTCGCATGCATACCTCATACATACTATTCACCAGGACTTGTAGTTCATGCTCGTTGTCTGCAAGTAGAACAGCGTCATCTGCATACAAGAGACAGCTTACTGACACTCCGCTCATTTTGGCACCCGCATCCAACCATTTCAGCTCTTTCACTCGCAAGTTATTATCTTCTTCTTCTTCTTCTTCTTCTTTTAATAGATCTGACGATCTGTGACACAGAAATCATATCTCGTCGGATGATCTCTTAGGCGGTCTTCCAGGTGGGCGGTGTCCGGATGGGATTTCATAAGCGGCTGTATATGCGAGTCTGTCACCATCCATTCGGGCTACATGGTCCCTCCAGTATCTTCTTCTGGATCTGCTCCACTGAACGATATCCTCTATTTCGCAGGTTTTTCTTATGTCTACGTTGCGGACACGATCGCGGAGAGTTTTTCCAGTAATTGATTTTAGGACCTTCATCTCCGATGTTCTTGGTAGTCCCTTGGTTCGCACAGTGTCAGCCCGCGTCTCTACAGCGTACGTCATGATAGGTTTAAGTTATTATGATATTATTATACTCGCGAATACAACTAGAGACCAAACTGACAACATAGCCCCACACCCCTGCATTATATTCATATGTAGCTAGCTTCCTGTCTAAATTATTTCACCCTTCACACGATAGTTTTAAAGGTAGATTTTGCCTATTTTCAGAAGGATTTACATGTGTAAGGGATTCATAATAAAATATTAATAATCACATTATTTAAACCTAAGAAGCATGTTGTTAAATCCCAACATAACTATCTAACTAACTTAACTGGGTTTAAAACCATAACATAACTAACCATCACGCCGTTTCTCCGGAGGGGTAAGCAGAGAGGATGGATCACCACATTGTTCTATCCTGACAAATCTCGCGCCTCTTCTACATTCACACATCGTGACATGCACGCTCGTCGATTGTTCCTTCTTCGAACATGGCCGCCTTTCAATAATTGATTAATTTGGTCATGCCATGTTTTCCTCAGTCTACCTCGACTCCGTACTCCATTTACATAGTTAACATATACTTTCTTAACCATTCTTTTTTCACCTATGCGCTGCATATGTCCGAATCAACGCAGCGATCCTTGCATAATTTTGTTCATAATACCTTCTTTCGCTCTACATTCCTTTCTTATATCAGCATTTGAGATTCTGTCGTATATCGTTCTACCACACATACGGCATAGGGACCTTATCTCTACCGTATTTATTCTGCTCTCATCTTTCTTCTGCCAGTTCCATGCTTCGCTTCCATACTCGTTGGGACTAGAAATCATTGTGAACGGCCATTTTCGCTTTCATTGATAAATTCTTGTTTCCAATAACTATTTTTAAAGAACCATTCACTTTGTTACATTGTAGCTTATGAAAGAAATAGAATATTATTTTTAAATGTTTTATTATATCATTTACTTAAATCGCAATTGTATTTATTACAAGTTTATTGAATAACTTGTCCATTAGTTAAGGAACAATTAGGCAACAACCCTTGTAACAATTACTGTGACTGGTCGTGGTATAGAAATGAACCCAGCCGCCCGACATAAATGAACAGTCGGTATAAAAGAGCTCTCAAAAACTATTAAGGGTAGAAAAATACACCCGATGAGTGCAGGGCCGGATCAATTCGAAGCAGACCAAATAACTAATTGCGTAGATTTTAACTGTTGGTAACAATATGTATTTTGGGATCTTAGGAAAATCCGTGTTATACATTATCAAATCAATCAAATCAAATCAGTTTATTTCATCAACAGACATTACAAAATTTATTTTTAAGGCATCTATTGAGAACAGGTAAAATAATATATTATATATAGTATACTACCAGAAACGCATAAGAGATGGTTCAACATTAGGAAGACAGGATACTCTCCAGAATTAAGAGTATTTGCCTTCTGAACGTACTTTCACTAACATGAAAGACGTCGATCTCCGAGGAGACCGCGTTCAGCAGACTAATTGCTCTTCCCACCGGTGTCACCAGAGGCAGATTGGTTCTGGCAGCCGGTAGGTAAAACAATCTGTGCTGTCGCTGTCGGAGATATCTATCGGGGACAAAAAGCCGAACACCCTCCAGTACGGCCGAGTTCTCGAAGTATCCCCTAATTAATCTAAAGAAACATTACCCACCACACATGTATAACCACTCTGAAGATGGTGACAGCAACAATCTCCGAAACGTTGGACCAGAAAGACGAGCTACACGGATTTTCCCAAGATACCAAAATACAGATCAAACAACATTTTTGTTTTATATTCGCCTGCTTTTATGTAATGTTTTTGTTATTTAAATATAATATATTATAATTCCATTTAAATATAATATATTACAACTTCTTCGGATGGACGATTATGTCGACCGTAAAGTGCACAATAAGTTTGGCGAACTGAACCATTATTTTTAAAATAAACTTGCACAACTTGCAAGTGCTGTTCGGACGTCAGTCTATTCATAGTGAAATGGCAAAACGTACCGACTACAAATCAACTGTCAACTGTTAAATTGACAGTCTGTATAAACAATGTTGCCAGTTTAAAAACCGTACCTCTTAAAATAATACCCTATATTAGTATGTGGAAGTAGGATAAATACCATACAAATGAGATCTCTGAGAAGGTTTGTGAGAAAACGATATATTTTATGTTAGAATACCGAACGACGAAATAAGAAAGAAATGGAAGGCAGATGATTGCATCATCTCCTTCTAAATTCTAAACTATTGACCATGGCACGCCATGCGCTCCTGTCACCCATCAGTCTCCAGGCTGCAGCTAATGAGAAACCAGTCAGAGCCCTGATTTGATCGGACCAGCTCGGTGGTCGTCCCTGTGGTCGCCTTCGCTCCATTTTGCCCATGATGATGAGCTTTTCAACTATGAATGCATCATAAGTAAAAATAAAACAGGATCCATGAGGAGGTTTGGATATATCGCCGACCTTCGTGGCCGAGTGGTAAGTGCATTGACTGCCACCCCGAAGATTCCGGGTTCGATTCGCGGCTAGGGCAGTGTGATTGTCTCACTGTCTTTGGTCTGGTGTAGAATTCACGTGACAATAAAATGGCGATAGATTAGCTACCCATCACATGTCACGAGAATCACTATGATAGCTATAATTATACCCTTTACATCGATTCGATTATCATGATGTAAAGAGCGATTCAACAAAATAATATTAAAATATTAATAATAATAATAATACATATATGGAAAGAATGGACAAGAGAAGAAGAGTAAAAAGATTGTATACAAGCAGTATGAGTGGAAAAAGAAACTATGGAAGACCAAGAAAAGCATGGCATGATCAAATTAATCATAGAATAAATGTCCACTTTCGAAGCCGGAATAACCGACGAGCGTGCTTGTAAAGATTTATGAATGTAGAGGAATCTAGAAAAGTATGTCAGGACAGAGCAGTATGGCGGTCCATCCTCTCTGCCTACCCCTCGGGAAACGGCGTCGGTTAGTTAGTTAGTTAATAGTTAGTAACATTTTCTTCCAAGCTGGAGCAGTTAGTTTTAAATTTTAGGCGATAATTTACAGAAGCATTATTCAGGATTTCATAATAAAAATGAAATTGATAAAAAGTGAAGATTTGTAGTAACGGGAGTTAAAAGACCATCACAGGGTGTTGATTTTCTCAAATGCCTAATATTTCAAAAATACAAAATTAGATTTTTTTTTTTAATTTTTCTCATAACTAGCATGACTTGCCCTATCATTTGTTTTCGGCTTGACATCGACATCTGGAACACCCTGTATATAATAATATTAGTATTAGGTTTTTAGCAAATTTCCTACAACATGAAATAAAAGATCATTGTTCAAGAAATGATTGTGCCATTGTCAAAGAAAATTCTCCTAGTTTCGGCCCTGTATTTGTGAAGGCACTTGATTTCGTGTTAAAATAAATACAGTGGCGTACTTAAATAAATGACTCTTCGGCCACCCCCGCGGGGTGTGCCTGCACGCTAATTCATTGAATCAAATTGTTATTGTCGAGCGGTTTGCGTACTTCTAATGTACCACGCAACCGCCCTGTGGGCTGTGGGGTGACGGCGGCACGGTATTTCAAAACAGAGCTTTGTTTTATCACTCAGAGAGCTTTTTTTATCATGCTATACGCGACCCCGGTCTGGGGACACGCAGCCAGGACTTACATGACTAAATTACAAGTCCTGCAAATCAAGGTAGTCCGACTTACACTCGATACACTCGAATAAAAAGACTCCACTTGGAGGCCGGCCTTCCGCCGGTCGAGGAGTTCATCAAGACCATATCCGAACGTTTCTACGCTGGATTATCTACGCATGAAAATGCATCCATCAACTCGCTCTGCGCTCACGACGCGCGCGAAGAGCCAAAATATAAAAGACCGCAATCCGTTTTGCGAAGGACGTAGTCGTCGGGACTACGCCAAAGAAACTAAGTCAAAACAATCCTCTGGCGTGGCAACACGCCAGGAGCGGGGCCCCTCTTATGTACACTCCCATAGAATCGCATACAACCATTATACCTAGCCCCGCCCGACGTAATATATGGTCTCTCGTAACTACACAGATTCAAAATTAAACATTCACCTCACTGTCACAACAAAAGTTTACAAAAGTAAAATTATGAAAGGATCGCTACGTTGGTTCGGACATTGGAGTGCATGGATGGACAAAGAATGGTTAAGAAAGTATACGTTAACGATGTAAATAGAGTACGGAGTCGAGGTAGACCGAGGAAACATGGCATGACCAAATTAATCCAATTTTAAAGGTTGGTCATGTCAGAAGTCGGAAGGATCGACGTGCGTGTGTGACTCGTTGTATGAATGTGGAGGAAACTAGAGAGGTATGTCAGGATAGAGTAGTGTGGCGGTCCATTCTCTCTGCCTACCCCTGCGGGGAAACGGCGTTATGGTTTGTTGCTGTTGTTGCAATTCTTATATTCTCCATGTGGTCCACGTGCTCCCTCTAAAAGCGCCTTCTGCTTCTTCTCCATCTTATTCTACTTTATCACAATTATATAATTATTATAATTTATTTATAAGGATTAATTGTATCTCACTAGAGGCGAAGATGTGTTTTCTGGGAGCAGAATATGGTGGCCGAGGCGCTTACAGGACTTATGACCTGTCATTGATTGGGTTGAGCGATCGCTTTATGTTTAACAACATTCCCCAATCTGCCCTTCTTACGACCACCACGTCTGACAAATTTTTGGAAGTTGTATATATGCTAGAATGCTGCGCATATCTTCTAATTTTTTAGTGCACTCTACACTATTGTTTTTTTATTTAATCTTATTATTATTTATTTATTTAATGGAAACTTCAATTGAAAAACCGAGCCTTAGCGGTTATGTTAGGGGCTGGAGATTGGGGGTGAGAATTAAGTGGAATGAGAGAAATTAAGGGTTCGGATTCAAATGGCAAATATCGATTTGCAATCAATGGGGCACTATGTATGGGGAAAGTACTATATTTAAACTCAAAAGTTTCCGTTTTAAGGAGGGGTTAATTGCCCTGCAAGAGTACAATATAAGATTGATTTGAATTTGAGTTTTCTGAAATAAACCGTTGGTTGTATTGTCAAGCTGATTAAGTACTTCCATAATAGGAAAAATGGGTGGGTTATGTGCGAAAAAGAACAAAGCAATTTTTATTCAAGAAATAATATTAAAAACTAACTAACTAACCATCACGCCGTCTCTCCGAAAGGGTAGGCAGAAAGAATGGACTGTCACACATTTACTGATGCGGCACTCCATCCATCTCTTTTCGCTCCTACAATTTTTTTGATCCCTAAAAAGGCACTTTTCTTGCAGATCATCTTGTGTTGCTTGATCAACAGTGTTGCTTAATAATATTGACTGAAAAGCTATCAAGGAATCACAAAAAATATTTATATAATTACAAAAAACCGATATTTTCAATGTGAAAAGATTTATTGAATGTCGGACACGTGAGGAGTCGGAGAAATCGACGTGCGTGCATGACAAGATGTATGAATGTAGAGGAAGCGAGAGAAGTATGTCAGGACAGAACAGTGTGGCGTTCCATTCTTTCTGCCTACCCCTCCGGGGAGACGGCGTGATGGTAAGTTAGTTAGTTAGTTAGTTTAGAAAAGATTTCTGTGTTTTCTTGGAAATAATATTATACCTACAAACAGTTAAAATGTTTAGAATTAGGGAAAAACCTTCATTTTACAGGAGTTGTAAAACAATACATGTGCAGCAATTGGTAAAATCCAGTATTTGTCTACAAATATTGGTAACATTCAAGAAAAACCAAAAACTGGTCCAAGTTTAAAAAGCATAAAAATTGGAGAAGTATTCTCCTGGCGTTGTCTAGCAAATGTAGCCTTTCACATTGCATTAATAAAGTTTTCTGCTTAATGCTTCCCAATCTTAATAGATGACGCTAGTGTAGATTTAACTAATAACATGTGAAGTGTGGTGCAACATAGTAGCATATATACAACTTCCAAAAATTCTTCAGATGTGGTGGTCATAAGAAGGGCGGAATGGGGAATGTTATTAACATAAAGCGATGGCTTAACCCTCAACCAATGACAGGTCATAAGTCCTTTAAGCGTCTCGGCCACCATATTCTGTTTCCAAAAAAAACAATTTACATCTTCGTCTCTATTGAGATACAATCAATCCATAAAAACAATACATGAGTTTGATGAAGATTTTTAAGACAACATTTTGCTTATTTAATTGCGTAGATTTTCACTGTTGGTACTCGTAGCAATATGTATTTAGGGAAAACCCGTGAAACTTGTCTTTCTGGACCAACGTTTCGGATATCGTTGCTGTCTCCATCTTCAGGGTGGTTATGAATGTGTGGTGGGTGGTGCTTAACTCCTTCTATGATGAAAAATGGACAAGAAGACTGCTGACTTGGAGACCGTGGACGGCAAAGAGAAGTGCAGGGCTCCGCAACTACGGTGGAAGGATGATCTGAACAGACACGTCACAATAACCTGGATGCAGTTTGCACAAGACAGAGTGACATGGAAGCGAATGGAGGAGGCCTTTGTCCAAGAGTAGACGGGAATAGGCTGGAAATGGTTAGAATGCTTGGCTCCTGAACTGAGTTGTAGTCAAGCCTGGACACGACTAGATTCCTTCTTCACAATAATCAGCTATATTCTGCTCAAATTAAAGATTGGATAATAGGTACTTGGATCTTCTGGCTCATAGAGGTTCAGCTCATGGGGCTATTCCTCTTACGTCTGATGAGAACATTGTTGGAAGGTGATTTGGTGGGTTGTTTGTTTATGCGGGGGCATGATTTGTGTGGCCCGGAGTATTCCTCTGAAGGAGGATCGATTTTTGGCGCTTGTGGCGGCTGGAGGTATTTGGGTCGTAATTTGATAGGATCTTTATTGTGGGGTTAGGATGAGGGAAGTCCTTTGTAAAAACGTTCGGCAAGTTTCAGAATGAATTAATTTATCATCGGGATTCCCGATTCTAGGTGCAGTTGTGTGATTCTGGTCCATGAGGGCGCACCAAGCGATAAACGAATAGCCTTATTTTGCAGGGTTTGGAGTTTTGTATTCTAATATCTTCTTCTTTTAAAAGATCTTACGATCTGTGACACAGAAATCATGTCTCGTCGGATGATGAGATCCAGCTGTCCCTCCATCTCTTAGGCGGTCTTCCAGGTGGGCGGTGTCCGGAGGGGATTCCATAAGCGGCTGTATATGCAAATCTGTCACCATCCATTCGGGCTACATAGTCCCTCCAGTATCTTCTTCTGGATCTACTCCACTGAACGATATCCTCTATTTCGCAAGTTTTTCTTATATCTACGTTGCGGACACGATCTCAAAGGGTTTTTCCAGTGATTGATCTTAGGACCTTCATCTCCGATGTTCTTGATTCTTATATCATTGATTCTATATCTGATTCTAATATCATTGATTTAAATCCTTGGTGTCGGTTTTTTTTTTAAATATATGTATTTTAGAAAAATTAAAATAGTTAGAATCAAAACAATGGTCGCCCCAAACCTCTGGTTCACCATATTATAATTATATTCATTACAAATTACCCGTCGCTATGACATGTTCAATTACCGCGGTCATCCATCCAATGTTGCCAGTGAGCGGAAAATAATAATAACGCTTAACCGCAACATGAACCGCCGGTACTTACCCGCGGGTACTTGCCGGCTGCCTTGATAAATGCGTCTCATTAAATTAATGAAGTCGCAAGATAAGTAGGTACCCCGCTTTTTCTGGGAGTGATTTTTGTGTCTATGGTTGACAATGAAAACGGTAACCTATATTCTCTTTCACTCAAAAAAACATTTCGTGTATCCGGTAGCCATTTCTAAAATGGATACATTTTGTTCCTGATTATCTCCGAAGGCGACAGCACAGATTGTTTTACCTACTGGCCGCCAGAACCAATCTGCCTCTAGTGACACCGGCGGGAAGAGCAATTAGTCTGCTGGACAAGATCTCTTCGGAGATAGACGTCTTTAATATTAGTGAAAGTACGTTCAGAAATCAAATACTTTTGGCTTTGGAGAGTATCTTGTCTTCCTAATGTCGAATCATCTCTCATGCGTTCCTGGTATTATTCGTACAAATAATATAGGGTGTTTTTTTTAGAGGTTTGGTTTTTAAACTAGCAACATTGTTTCTACAGACAATCAATTTGACAGTTGATTTGTAGTCAGTTCGTTTTGCCATTTTACAATGAATCGACTGACGTCAGAACAACGCTTGCAAATTGTGCAAAAATATTTTGAAAATCATAGTACGGTTTGCCAAGCTTATCGTACACTACGTCCATTCTACGGTCGACATAATTGACCATCCCAGCAAATTATTCGGAAGACCGTGGATCGTTTTCGCACCACGTACACTCTAGTGGATAATACGCATCCACAAAGACGACAATTGTCGAAAATTGGATTTCACGATTGCGCTTCATTCGAGCTAGCCGTGGCGCTCATATGCCCGAAATCATATTTAAACAATAATGACATAAAATTATCTATTAAATTAAGCCATTATCATAAACATTATATTCTTCTTCAAGTGCCCTGTCGGGTCCCCCCAACATTAGCGATCATCCCAGTGAACCTGTCCCTGTCCTGCGCCGCTCGGAACAGCTCCTCCACACTTCGGATACCGGTCCACTCCCTCACGTTTCGCAGCCAGGACATTTGTCTCCTTCGGCGTCCCTCAATTTTCCCCTCCAATATCAGTTGGAGAGGGTGGTACTTTTTCCCACGCAGTATATGACCCAGATGTGAAATCTTTCGAACCTTGATAGTTGATAACAGTTCCCTGTCAACTCTAGCTCGCCTCAGGACTTCGGTATTGGTAACCATGTCTGTCCAGGGAACTCCGAGCATTCGGCATAGACATTGACAGATGATGTCCGACACTCCTATACTGGCTATAATAGTGGTGTTTCTCACCCTGTCTGCTATACTGATTTTCAACATTGTTCTTTCCATAGTTCTTTGGACAATTCTCAACTTATTTGAGCAGTAGATCACCCAGAGCTGTAGAGCCGAATAGAAGAAAAACATAAGAAATGCATATTCACAATATAAATATTTTACCGCTTAATGTTTTAAACGGACATTTTTGATTCAAATAAAATAAAAATGGGGTCAAATGAAAATATGTATTCTATTTAAAAATCTTTGTTAATCTCCCCCCAAAACACATTCTTCTTCTTCTTCTCAATTTAAAGTCCTTCCTTCCCGCGGGTGGGCAAGAACACGGGTTCTACTCCCCCTCTAGCTTATTCTTTCATGTCTCCCTCTTTCTGGAAAGTTTTCCTTTTAAAAACTGAGTTAAAAACCTTTTTCGACTTTTAAATATGTTCTGGGCTACTGGGGACCACTTGCTACTACAGGGTAACTGAAAAAATGTTAACTTAAAAATAGGATATACTTAAATATTCGATTTTTTTTTTCAAGTTAGTTTTATCAATAAGAAAATCTTTGTTAGTTTTATCTTGAGAACTGAACCAAGCCTTTCCTAGGTATCCTAAGCATCATTTAACGCATCCACATCTCTTTAATAGACAGAAGAATGTAAAAACTTTTATATAACTTTAATTGTATCTCAATAGAGACGAAGACGCAAACTGGAAACTGAATATGGATGATCAAGGTGTTTACAGGACTTATGACCTGTCATTGGTTGGGTTAACCGCACGCTCTTTGTAATTACAACATTCCCAATTCCACCTTTGTTTTTTTATGATCTAGTGGGTGGATTATATAGGTTAATCTTAAAAAGATTGACAAGTGTAATCAAATCTACATAGATGGCCAGTTGAAACTGACACGTGAAGATAGGTATGGATTTGGAGTATATATACAACTTCCAAAATTTATCATGCATGATCATAAAAAAAAACAAAGGTGGAATGGGGAATGTTGTAATTACATAAAGCGTGCGCTTAACCCAACCAATGACAGGTCATAAGTCCTGTAAACACCTTGATCATCCATATTCAGTTTCCAGTTTGCGTCTTCGTCTCTATTGAGATACAATTAAATTTGAATTAACCACCCACCATGGGTGAAAATTCAGGATTCGTATACAAGTATAAGTATACATTCACAAAAATATTTATATAACTTGATTAATTAACACTTTATCAGTGTGCATATTTTAGAGTTTCATTCAAAATAATATTATATATAAAAAAAATCATTTGATTGAAATAATAAAATTTATGCACAGTGATATTCTAAAATTTCATTAATTTTAATTATATGTGATAAATAAAAAATTGTTAATCAATGCTAATTGATCACAAATGTATCGAATATCGAGAAAAAAATTTACGTGAAATTCTATGTTAAATAAAACGAACGTTTAAAAAAATACATCTATCAAATAAATAAAAAGGCAAGACATGTGTGTATGTACAAAAAACCAGATGTGCCAAAAGCATCAAGTGTGCAAAAAGTATCAAATGTCTAAAAATAAATATATGTGCAAAACCATAAAATGTCCAAATAAGCATCGACTAGCCAAAAATTTCTAATTTACAAAAAGTATTAAATTTGAAAAATACAACCAATGTGCAAAAAGCCGCAAACTTGCAAAAAATACCAAATATGCAAAAAGTAACAAATGTGCAAAAAGTAACAACTGTGCAAAAAGTACAAATATGCAAAAAGTAACATATGCGCAAAAGTTTCAATTGTCTTTAAAGTATTAAATGTACATAATACACCAAATGGGTTAGTAAATTCGAACCAAAAGAGAAATCATTTATTTCATTGAAACATTTTACTTCCTTATAAAATAAAGGCGTGCGAGTTGGATTGGTCATGTATTGCGACACGAATGTTTCCTGCATGATGTATTGGAGGGAATAGTCGAGTGATCGATTGGCAGAGGACGACCTCGCCAGGAGTGCCTAGATCAGATTTGCCGAGATGTGGGCTGCACCTCTTATGCGGAGTTAAAGAGAATTGCCGAGGACCAAGCGGACTGGAAGAGGAAATGCATCGCTTTACTGCAGACCAATCTTTAGATAACTAACTAACTAACTAACCATCACGCCGTCTCCCCGAAAGGGTAGGCAGAAAGAATGGACTGCCACACTTTAATCGATGCGGCACTCCATCCTTCTCTTTTCGCCATCGCGAGAGACGCGGTGTGATGGGTTGCGAACCTCATCGCCACCAAAAGGCATCTCCCGCGCACACCTCGATCGTTCAACGTCTACATAATAAATCTAAAACAAATTATATTAAATACAATGATATAAAATAAAATAACAAAGAAAAATAATTTAACACATAATGTTCTTTTAGATGGTGCACTTGTCGTCAGCTGGACGATCCGGACATTTGTGTTTATTTAATTTTTATTCCACGTTATCCACTGTTTTTTTTTTAAATTTACTGTAATTAGGCACTTAAAACCATCCAACACCAAGCAAGAACTTCAAAATATTATAGAAGAATTTATTCAAATTGTCATTGGAACAAATGAAAAATTTATTTTTGCACCTGTCAAAATTCTTTTTATAAACGAAAAAACTTATATAATTTCAACACCAAAACAGTAAAAACGTATTTTTTGTCACAAATAACTATTATAAAGAGCGGTAATAATCAAATTAACCAAAACAATTCACTTATACACGAAATAACTCCAAATTGAAGGGAGCACCATATAAACCAAACCAAATTTTCAAAATCAGAATCAAATACGATTTTTTTAAATCAACCTTTAGATTGAGAACATAAAATAATGAAACTTCGTTTTTTTTTTAATTTCTGCATTTATTATGAGAGAAAATGTTGTGGATCACCCTACATTTGGAACCATTTGTATAAAAAAATACGAAACTCGTCTTTGCCGAATTTAAAATCATTTATTACCCACCCCACTTGCCCCTTTGGCCAGCGTTCCCCGAAGAACTTTTTAGCTTGTCCATTAGTAACCCCGCGAGGGCTGACATCAAGGGGAGTCAAATTCACTTACAAATAGTGTTTCCTCGATGTTTTCTCCTTTTTTATTGATGGAACCGATGCAGAATGATTTACTCTGGAAACGACCCGGTAACGGGATTGGCGGACCCTAAAAAAATACTTTTTGTTCTGCTCTCTCCGGGGTTCAAAGCGCATAGTTTATTTTTTTAAGTTGGTATGGCATTGAAAAAGATAACTTTATTCAATAATTATTATGCATGTTTCCCAGTGATTACATATGGATTTGGAAGCTGTGTTATTCACAGCCAATACCATTTACGGAAAAACAATTGCTTGGCAATTAATACGAATGAAAACGTCAGTTTTCTAGAAGTTTTATATTTATTATATCGTATTTTATGGGAATGACATGTTTCGCCCTTCTAAGGCATTATCAAATGTGACGAAACTTCAACTCGTTGGAGTTTATATACACTAGTAAATGAATCAGAATAGGGTCTATACATTTTTATACATTTTTAACAAATAATTTATTTTTTGTTTCTGAATGTATACAAATACTGGATTTTACCCTTGCGGGTTAATCATTTAAGGTTAATCATAAGCTTACGTCTAATCGTAATAGATGGCGCTAGTGTAGATTGAACTAAAATATGTGAAGTGTTTCTCAACACAGTAGCATATATACATCTTTCAAAAATTTGTCAGACGTGGTGGTCGTAAGAATGGTGGAATGGGGAATATTGTATTACATAAAGCGTTCGCTTAACCCAACCAATGACAGGTCATATGTCCTGTAAACGCCTCGACCACCATATTCTGTTTCCAAAACAATTTACATCTTCGTCTCTATTGAGATACAATTAATCCTTAAATATTTATTTGTTAAAAAATGTATAAAGTCACATCAATTTTCGTTAATTACCGTATTCTGCTCCATTTACTAGTGTATATAAACAGCAACGAGTTGAAGTTTCGTCACATTTGATAATGCCTTAGAAGGTCGAAATATGTCATTCCCACAAAATATAATAAGTCTTCTAAGAAACTGACGTTTTCATTCGTATTAATTAAAAATTCTAAGTTTTATTATTTTATAAGGAATTAAATATTTCGGTAAAATCATTGTTTTCTCTGTCATTTGGGTCGAATTTATTAACACATTTGGTGTTTTCTGTACATTTAATACTTTGAACACAATTGTAACTTTTTGCACATCTGGTATTTTTTGCAAGTTAGTTATTTTTTGCACATTTGTTACGAAAATTGATGTGACTTTATACATTTTTAACAAATTAATATTTGTTAAGAATCTATAGAAATGTATAAACCCAAACAATTATTTGTTAAAAATGTATAAAGTCACATCAATTTTCGTTAATTACCATATTCTGCTCCATTTACTAGTGTATATAAACTGCAAAGAGGTAAAGTTTTTTCAAATTTGATAATGCCTTAGAAGGGCGAAATATGTCATTCCCACAAAATATAATAAAACTTCTAGAAAACTGACGTTTTCGTTCGTATTAATTATTTAATATGGAGTTTTACATCATTGTTCAAGAAACAATAAATAAATGTTTGGCATATATCTGAGGGACAAATTACCCAATACCGAAACCAGACGCTGAACAAAACTTGTCGATATAATGGATCGTATTTCCAAAACAAAGTGTAATGGACAGTACATGTCGCCAAACAGGAAATAGAGAGACGGTCACCCAGAGTCTTGACTTGGAGACCATGGGAGGAAGAAAGGAGCAAAAAAGATAGACTGACAACCTAATTCCAGTCGGGGGAAGAAGATGAATGAGCGTCGCACGAAATGGAGAAAAATCGAAAACGTTTGAAGAGGCCTACATCCAGCAGTGGAGAGCGGCTAAAGAAGAATATCGTCACAATGGCAACTGCTATGACTGCCACACCAAAGGTCCCGGATTCTATTCCTGGCGATGACAGTGTGAAAATAAACCTCATGCTCAAAATTCAAAATAGTGCTAGAAAATTTGAGGGTTGGACCATTAAGGAGGTGCCAAATATCAATAAAATTTAAAACGAGTTTTTCATCGTTCTTCTTTCGGTACCGTGTCAGGTCCCCCCAACGTTGGCGATCACTGCAGCAAAGGCATCTCTATTCTGCGCCACTTGGAACAGGTTCTGAACTCTTGTTATTCCTGTCCACTCTTTGATGTTCCGAAGTCAGGACAGCTGCCTTCTACCAACTCCCCGAGGTCCCTCCTGGAAGACCTCCTAAAAGATGTGAGGACAGCTGAGAGTCTACCTCACAGGAGGAGCAACACTCTGGATAACAGACCATATAGGTCTACAACAAGGAAAATGAAGAAGAAGAAGAAGAATCGAAAATGGCTGTTTTTCTGTTAGATTACATAACATTTTAACTTGTAATGATAATTGCAAATTCGTATACACGTTTTCATCACGGAATTCAATTACGTTCACAAATATACGTAACGTTATTAAAATAACCAGATCATTAAAATAATAGATAAAACGAGTAGGCAAATTGAATGAGCAAATAAATAAACATATGACACTAATGAAGGCAATTCCAGGTTGTACGCTTTACTATCGCGTATCACGTAACTTAACGTCCATTTTAATAGGCAGTGCCCGTATCAACACTGCCTCTCATCTGACGTACATGCCACCGATGGTGTTTGCATTTTGACTTGCTCTTCTGACTGACTATAATTCACATGAAATCATTCACATTGTCAAATACCAATCAATATACGCCATTGTTACTTCACATGGACTAATTCGGTAAAATTAGAGAGCTCGGAACGGTATATGAACATCGATGTTCAAATTTGAGCGAGTTTCTCCCTTGCTCTCCAAAGAGGAAAGTTGGCAATGAGGAAAGACAGGTCCATATCGTTTAATGAGTAATGTTAGCGTCCTTGCCCGATGACAGCCCACTGGGAAGGGACTGGTCATGTTCAAAGAATGGACACCACCAGACTCCCCTATATTGCATTGCATAATCAGCCTCATGGGACTCGTCCTCGTGGAAGACCTCCTAAATACGATGAAGGATCTCGGAATCATCTATGAGAGTAGGCTGACTTTTCGTGCACATATCGAGAGGATTTGTGGCATTGCACTGAGGATGTTGGGGTTCATCGTCCGGACCGGAAGAGTTTTCAGGGATCCCAATGTGCTCAGAGTCCTATACAACGCATTGGTTCGGAGCAGGCTCGAAAGTGGTTCTGTGATATGGAGTCCTCACGAGGCGAGATATTCCGTTATGCTGTAGAGGGTTCAGAAAAAAATTCTTAGATATCTCCACATGAGGGAGTATGGTAGCTATCCGTGGCTCTATCCCACGGCATTTCTTCTGGGAATGCTCGGAACCAATTCTTTACAGAACTCGGCCGTACTGGAGGATGTTGGTCTTTTTGTCCCCGATAGATATCTCCGACAGCGACAGCACAGATTGTTTTACCTACCGGCCGCCAGAACCAATCTGCCTCTGGTGACACCGGTGGGAAGAGTAATTAGTCTGCTGAACGCGGTCTCCTCGGAGATCGACGTCTTTCATGTTAGTGAAAGTACGTTCAGGGGGCAAATACTATTGACTTTAGAAAGTATCTTGTCTTCCTAATGTCGAACCATCTCTAATGCGTTCCTGGTACTTTGTTGTATTTTTATGATATTTTACCTGTACTTAATAGATGCCTTAAACATTTTACTGTTTGTAATGTCTATTGAGTTAATAAACTGATTTGATTTGATTTGAAAAGATGGAAGGACAGCTGGGAATCTACCTCACAGGAGGAGCAACACTCTGGAGAACAGACCACATAGGTCTACAATTAGGAAGAAGAAGAAGAACAGCTAACAATCCTGTCTTATTCTTCTTCGGCCTTCTTCCCTATACTGCTGGATAAAGGCCTCTTCCATTTTCTTCCAATAGTCCCTGTCTTGTCCCTTCCACATCCTGGTCGTTCTAGGTATTCGGGCAAATCGTCCATCTTTTAGGTGGCCTCCCGACACTCCTTTTCTTCGTGCAAGGCCTCCACTGAAGTATTCTGGATGTCCATCGGGTATTGCCCCTTGGCGCAATACCCGATTGCCACTTTAATTTAGCTGTAAAATCCATGATGTCGGCAACTTTGGTTCTCTTCTTATTTCTTCATTTCTTATTTTATTTCTGAGACTCACGCCGAGCTTTTGCCTTTCCGCGGATCGTTGTGTGATTTTTAGTTTTTGAACACTTTTTGCTGTTAGGGTAGTTGTCTCTAGATTACATGTAAGGATAGGCAGTATCCATGCATCGAATATTCTTCTTTTTAGACAAATTGGAAGTTGCTTGTTTACAAAAAAAACATCTCTTCTCGTCGTATTCCTCATGATTGAGGGTCGTGTCCATCCTATAAACTATTGACCATGCACGCCATGCGCTCCTGTCATCCTTCAGTCTCCAGGCTGCGGCTAATGAGAGACCATTCAGATCCCTGATTTGATCGGACCAGCGGCTCGGTGGTCGTCCTTGTGGTCGCCTTCCCTGCACTTTGCCCATGATGATGAGCTTTTCAATGTTCCTGATCTCTTCGGGCTATGTGTCCAAAATATTTCAGCACTCTCTGAGAGCATATCCGCGAGAGTCTTGCCCTGATATCCAGCTGGTCAATGATTGACTGGCTTGTTCTTCTTGCCGTCCAGGGAATACGCAGCATTCGTGGCCAGCGCCACACCTCGAAAGCGTCAATTTTGGATCTCTCTGATGTTCGCATAGTTCATCATATTCATTAAACAACATTTTACATTTTAAACATAGTGCTTTATGGTCAAGTTTACTACGTTATCACTGATGAAAATTAAAATTGCAGTCATCAAGATGACCATAAGGCGAGATAGCCCGAGAAACTATCTGTATCTTAATTAATATAAACTGATCCCATTTGCATCTAATGGAAGACATTTCTCAACAAAATGGCGACGCGCTTTATCAATCAAAATGACCGCATATCTTAAAAGTAATTCAGATTTAAATATATAGGGTGTTTTTTTACAGGTTTGCTTTTTAAACTGGCAACATTGTTTGTACAGATTGTCAATTTGACAGTTTACAGTTGATTTGTAGTCAATACGTTTTGCCATTTCACCCAGTTGCTCAAAAAATTGACGAAAATTTGACTTCACGATTGCGCTTCATTCGAGCTAGCCTGCAATCGTCCTCAGTGTCTTCATCTCGGAAGTCCTCAAAACTTGTTTGGTCTTTACTGTGTCTGCCCTTGCTTCGACGCCATTGTGGAGGGGATTCATACGCGGGAAAAGTTTGAGTTGGTCTGCTCTTAGCCAGAAGAAGTTCTAACCGAAAATTTCATACGCAAGCCGGGCTTCTGAGCTTCTATGGGAGTACCGCCACAGCTCCTCACATATTCGTTGCACACCTTGTCTTTTAATGTGACTTCTACATACCGCACGCATAATAGAACACTGGCTTTACTCAAAAAAGCAACTTTTGCTCAATCTGACATGAGTCGGTGTTTTAACAAAAACAGTCGAAAAATACGTACGAATGGATAGCGTTAACATTGTGAAAAATAGATGGATAGCGTTAACACACGCCACTGTCTAATGTTAACTCAATTATGACCTAAACCATAATCGGTCAGTTTACTATTAAGCGTGCGATATGTGCTGTGTGCCCGAAATACTCAAATACTCTCTGAGAGCACATCTGCAAAAGTCATTCCCATTCATTTGATTTCGTCAGTTTTTTAATGTATAAAATTAAACAAATAAATAAATAAATGGTATGGTTCATCGCCACAGCAGCGGTAATACGTATATTATAATGTGAAAACACACTTTTATTTATCATTATTGCTTACAAAGAGAACGGAAGCGGCTTCATCCAATGCCGCAATTTTGAGGTTAACAATCCATGACCAGAATGTTACCCACCGCTTGTTCATTATTAATGTAATTCGAATGTGTTTTGTGAATGGCGGAGTGGCATTATTGCCGAATCTGACGAGTTGTGTCTGGAGAATGGGACGCTTCCGGTCGGGGAAGCGCTTCCAATCAAATTGAACAGTCTTACGTAGAAACGCGTGGATAATGAGATGAAATCTTCAACACAAGCGCGGTCTGTCTCATCGCGCTTTTACCGTTTTTAACCCTCCCTTCCCTATGATGGGTATCTTCTACATGTCTCGCAGCAATACATCAAGATACTCCATTCATAGGTCTTGATGAGGAGTATTCTCAGTTTTAGGTCTATATTATTCGATTCTATTATTTTCGACCTTTTATTAAATGCAAGCCTAGCCTAATGTATACGGATGTCGACCTCGCTCTTAAACCGACCGTCCCATGTTATTTTGCTCCCGATGTAGACAAACTCCTTGGTGTTCTTTAGTGGAACTCCTGACATCACTACTTTCATCTGATGTTGCGTTCGGCCTACAGTCAGCAGCTTTGTTTTTTCTTTATTTATCTTCATGTTGTAGGTATTTTGGAGAATACTTTGCATAGTTGTTAAGGCTTCTTGCAGTTCTTCTTTACTTTCAACAACCATAGCAATATCGTCAGCAAACCTTATCACATCCACCTTTTGCCCGTGTATCTTTACACCTTCTCTGTGACCCATTCTCTAAAAACCATCAATATCTCTATAAATATAATAAATACAAGGTTAAGATTTTAGGTATCCCTCCATAATATATTTACGCATTGATTTAAAAAATAATATTAATAATAATCAGAATTTATCGGGTACATCGGAGGTATCATTTTGTGAAAATCGAAAACAAAGTCGCGTATAAACAGCGCTTTCAGTGCGCCACACTATATTCGCATCTCACTCTTGTTGTGACATCTCATCTCACCGTTCTGTCGTGACATACCTCTCTAACTTCCTTCACATTCATACATCGTAACATGCATGCACGTCGATTTTTCCGACTTTGAATGCGGCTGCCCTTCAGTATTTGATTAATCTGGTCATGCCATGCTTTCCTTGGTCTTCCACGACTTCGCTTTCCACTCACACTGCTTGTATACAACATTTTAACCATTCTTCTTTCGTCTATTCGTTCCATATGTCCAAACAATATGAGGGATCCCTACCTACCTGGAAGACTACCTGGACCTCTTCATCCCAGGAGACATCGCACGCTCAATAGAACACTGGCTTAACTCAAAAAAGCAAGTTTTGCTCAATCTGGCATGAGTCAATGTTTCAACAAAAACAGTCGGAAAACACGTACGAATGAAAAAGACCGATATAGTATAATGGAGGTCAATTGGCAGAATTGTGACTTAATTTTAACGCGAAACGATGGATAGCGTTAACACAAGCCTCTGTCTAATGTTAACTCAATTATGACCTAAACCATAATCGGTCAGTTTACTATTAAGCGTGCGACATGATTTATTAATAATCTATTAAAATAAATTATTTATAATAAATTATCTATTTTTCCCCCATAATAATCAGCGACGCGCAGCGGGTTAGCTGGCAACACTGTGTGAATTCTAGATTCGAAAATTGGCCTCTGATTTTGTCTCGATGACAGCCACCTCCGTTGTTCCAAATTTGTAAATTTAATGTAATTTTGATACACAATATGGCGACTGGCGGTTGGCACACAGCTAAGTGTAATGACATAAAAATTTGAATCAAATGAACGTTTCCTGGTCGAGTTACTGCCTAATAAATATTATGTGATTGTACGATACTAACTATCTATTGTGAGAAATGCTCAATTATGTCTACAAAGTGGCCTTATGGTGTCTCGTAACATTGGAATTGTATCCCTGATATATTTTATAAGGCGTGGATTCATCCATATGGAATTATAAATATTATTTTCTCGAAAAACAAGTATATGAGAACTGATAGTAAGGTCAGAATATATAAAACCTGCGTAAGGCCTATCCTGACTGAAGGCCTATTTGACGACCTTCGTGGCAGAGTGGTTACGAGCTCTGACTTTCATGCCGAAGGTCCTGGGTTCGATTCCCGGCGATGGCAGTGTGATTGTCACACTGTCTTTGGTCTGGTGTAGAAAACGTGACCATAAAAATGGCGACAGATTGGCTACCTATCACATGTCACGAAAATCAATATAATACCTAAAAAAAATAATAATTGGATACAGTAATTGGGTCCAAACGATCAATTAAATCAAATATTAAATGTCGGTCACGTGAGGAGTCGGAGAAATCGACGTGAGTGCATGACAAGATGTATGAATGTATAGGAATCGAGAGAAGTATGTCAGGACATAGAAGTTCCCGCCACATACCCGAGGCTGTTATAGGGCGTAGCGGCGCCCTTTTATCAGCCTCGCTCGTACACTCCCTGGGCCTGTCAACAAGGGGGTGCCAGACCACATTTAATCTACTCAATTTCACTTCCATGCTCCGCTGTACTTTATTGAATAAATAAATAAGCATAATATATAATACATGAACATTTCATAAAAGATAAAATATACACCGCAGGAATATACAGCGGGACAGAACAGTGTGGCGGTCCATTGTTTCTGCCTACCCCTGCGGAGAGACGGCGTGATGGTTAGTTAGTTAGTTAGTATATCTTCGTCAGCTTGTCTCCACCCACTGCTGGACGTAAGCCTATCCACCTCCACGCCATCTCTCTCGGTCTCTCGCCAGTGTTCTCCATTCAGTAACCCTCTGGCTCCATCTTCCATCATCCCGTCAACACACATGACCAGCCCACTGCCACTTCACCCTCGCAATGCGTATCCCTACAATGACCCTCGTGCGTCTTCTAATCTCCACGTTGGGTATATGGTCTCAACATGGATCTTTCCATGGCTCGTTGTGCAACTTTGATTTTGTGTATTGCTTATTTAGTTAACGTCCATGTCTCGCATCCATAGGTCATCACAGGTAACACACACTGGTCCAGTACTTTTTTTTGGGGGGCCCAGACGGCCCACCACATCCTCTGGGAGTGCTGTCTCTTGCAGAGTGATAGAGATATCATGATTGAGAATGTGACAGTGGATCATCGACCAATTTGGAAAAGTGACTTAACAAGTAGCGATAAAAATTTCAGTTGCCTTCGTACTTTTATTCGTGCGTGGACAAAACTTTTTAGTGAAATGGATGTGTAATTTATTTACTCCCCTATGTCTTCTCGTGCCGTGTTGTTGTTTCTATAAATTATTTGGCATTATTTGTTAAAAATTGTCTTTGTTTTTGGTTGTGTTATTATTGCTATCATGATTACTTAGATAGTTATAAATAAATGATTATTATTATCTTTGTCTTTGGTTATGTTATTATTATGGTATTATTGTTATTATAATTATAGTGATAATTATGAATAGTATGTTCGCTATGCTTGTTACAATAGTTTTGTGCATTTTAGTTTTGTTTTCTGTTTCTGATGAATTTGTTTATTTAAGAAGTATGTTTACAAAGGATGGGAGGGTGGAGAAGGATATTGAAAGAAGGGTTGGGGCAGGCAACAGAATAAATGGTGCACTTAAAGTTGTCATCGCAAACAAAAGCCTATCCAAAAAAGCTAAGATGGCAGTGCACAATGGTGTTCTTGTGCTGACCCTTATGTATGGAAGTGAAGCATGGAACTGGCAAAAGAAGGATGAAAGTAGAATAAAAGCAGTAGAAATGAGATCTCTTAAGACGAATGTGTGACAAATCTGTATATGATAGAGTGACAAATGCAAGTATAAGAAATGAATGTGGTGCGAATGAAAGTGTTATGAACAAAATAAGGAAAGGGTCATTAAGATGGTTTGGACACATGGAAAGAATGAGTGAAGACAGAATGGTAAAGAAGATATGTTTACGGCGTGAACGGAGCTAGAAATAGAGGAAGGCTGAGGAAAACGTGGCACGATCAAATCAATCAAATATTGAATGTCGGTCACGTGAGGAGTCGGAAAAATCGACGTGCTTGCATGACAAGATGTATGAATGTAGAGGAAGCGAGAGACGTATGTCAGGACAGAACAGTGTGGCGTTCCATTCTTTCTGCCTACCCCTCCGGGGAGACGGCGTGATGGTAAGTTAGTTAGTTAGTTAGTTAGTTTCTGCGCCCCTGAGTTGCTGCTCATGGATGTTGCCACTGGCTCCTGTTCATTGGTTTTGTTTTGACCGGAAGTCTACACTGCCCCTTGGTGGGTGTGTTCTGATCTACTTTTCTGTTTGTAATGTGTTTTTTATAAATACTGTTTTTTTTTTTTAAATTCATTTCTGCTCTTTCTAAAACCTGTCCTCCATCCATCCCATCCCAATTTATTCATTCTTACTTAACATCTTCCCGCCTCTCTCATACACTATCTTCTTCCTGTTTTAAAATTTAGTTTGTTATATACTCGTATTTGTCCTATTGTGTATTGTGAATTAATGTGTGTTTTATATAATTTTATAACGTAAGTCCCGGATGGACAAGGAACAGGCCTAGATAGTGCAGCGAGACTGACGAAAGGGCGTCGCTGCGTCCTATAACAGTCTCGGGTGGTGGTGGGAACCTTATATGGTCCAGTACTTTTGTTTTTAAATTTTATGGCATGTCCGACTTGAAGATGTTGCCCAGTCCTCCGAATACAGACTAAAATAAGATGCGTACTTTTATAGCGCCGTTTTTGTGATGTAATCACCTCAAGGGCGCATTAAGACGTGTTTTAAATCTAAAAATCTAAATATGACCGCTGCATCTGATATTCGCGATCTGTTAGAAAGTATAAAATAACAAAATACACAAGTGTTTAAATTGGGAATGAAATATGAAAAAGTTGGGTTTTCAGCTTAGAACTGAAATCTGTCGGTTATATCAGCATTTGAAATGTTGTAGTATGTACATCGTTTTACCACACATACGTCTTAGAGATCTCATCTCCACCACATTTACTCTGCTCTGGCAAAAAATTATGAAAGTACGATGAATGCCGTAGAAATGAGATTACTGAGAAGAATGTGCGGGAAAACGATATATGATAGAATACCGAACGATGAAATAAGGAAGAAATGTAAGGCAGATGATTGCATCATAAGTAAAATTAAAAAAGGATCCCCGAGATGGTTTGGACATATGGAACGAATGATGTGAGAAGAATGGTTAAAATGTTGTGTACAAGCAGTGTGAGTGGAAAGAGAAGTCGTGGAAGACCAAATTAATCAAATACTGAAAGGCGACCACATTCGAAGTCAGGAAAATCGATGAACCTGCATGCTATGCTTTGCTTCCATGTTTATGTTTGCGATGACAACTTTAAGTGAATCGAGCATTGTCCAATCCAACATTTGATAATTCCTTAGACATGCGAAATACGTCATTGGTATAAATTTTGATAAAACCTCTAGAAATCAGACGTTTTCATCCGTATTATTCATTAATTTAGTATTAATCGATGTATGATTAAGTGTATAGAATTCCATAATGATGTTATTAAAATAAACAAACATAGTTTCAAAATAGAAATACTAAAAATTCTATAAATGATATGAAATATTCACGACACGTGTTTCGTCTTATGAGGACATCTTTGAGTGTCCTCATAAGTCGAAACACGTGTTTACTATATTTTACTGCAATAATACACTCTATTTAACTATATTTTACTGCAATGCTCTATTTTACTATATTTTACTGCAATAATACACTCGAAGATGTCCTCATAAGACAAAAAACACGTGTCGTGAATATTTCATATCATTTATAGAATTTTTAGTTTTTCTATTTTCAAACTACTTTTGTTTATTTTAATAACATCATTAATTTAGTATTATTCACCGTTGTGAGCCGTTAATTTTTTTAAATCAAACATGTTATAAAGAATAACTTAGTAATGAAAAACAACTCATCTTCTTAAGATGTTTTCTTTGAAAACGGGAATATTTAAGCAATCCACAATATATGTGTGTTTATACTGAAAATTAACATTTGTTGCCGCTGGATCGAGAATGAATTCTTTTGAAGCTCGGCGAATTTGGCTAATAAAATGATAAATCACAACCCGGGAACGCCAATCACACCGTTCTATCTTCGATATTTGAATTCAAATAGAATAACCAATCAGATCGGCCCGAATATCCCGCGTAATATGAACATCAATAATTCCGCGATCTAAATAACATTACTGGTAAACTCCCCCATTCGAGTCAAATCGAACGGCGTTCCCTTTTCGAAAAAATAAAGTACGGTTCACATGATGCAAAAACTTTTCATTATAAACATTTTTGAGTTTTTCTGCTACTTCATAGTTACAATCCTGCGGATTGGTCTGCAACAAGCATCATTCGTTCCCTCCACTCAGTTCTGTCTCCAGCCAGCCTTTTCATCTTGTGTGTAGATGCCGCAGCGCATGTCTCTCATCACTTGGTCCATATAGCAGCATCTTAAGGACCTCCACTGACTGAAATGTCCAGAAAGGATACAATACAAGCTCTTCTAGACGGTCTATAAGGCGTTGCATGGAATGGCACCAGCTTATATATCTGAACTCTGCATCAACGAGAACCTGAATGCCAGACAGTCTACATTGCGATCAGCTAAGTGTTCTGCGATCGGTAGATTATCTGTGCCAAAACGCTGTCCAAGCACAAATTTGGCGACCGAGCCTTCGCGGTAGCCAGCCCTTCAGCCTGGAACAATCTTCTTCTCTTAAGTGCATTGAGAATCTATCAGAGTTTAGGTCGAGACTCAAAACGCACCTTTTCAAATTATCATTTCCTGACAGGAAGGGCTGATCGACTTCGTCAGGTGCAGCCCTCATACTAAATATGTCTATTATTTTTGTTATCATTATTATCTAGTTGATAAAACGGAGCATCTTCTACAGCGCCCTTGAGATGAGTAATTCATAAAAATGGCGCTCTATAAATTATCCAATTTATTATTATTATATTATAGTCCTCTCTTGGGCGGCCTCTGCAGTTTCTGCCCTCAACCATTCCTTCTGCAATAGTAATAAGCAGGCCCGGATGCCTGATGATAAGGCCTATCCTGTTTATTCATAGCTGGGAGATCCTTTAACGCATTTAACTCGTTTCTCTGGCCCTTCTCAATATCTCGCTATTTTGGATGTGTTCAGATCAATGGATTCTCTTCATGCGTCTGTAGCACCACATTACGAAAGCAGCTAGACGTCTGCACTCACTCTGGCCAATAGTCCATGTTTCACAACCATACACCAGAACACTCCAGACAAAGGTTTTGATTACTTATAGATAAGGTTCTAGAGAAAACAAAAACCTATTAAATATAAATAAAATTTATAAATAGTTGAAAAGACTTAATTTCAAATTTCAGTAGGCGTTTTGACAACAAGGTTAGAATTTATAAGAAATGCGTGCGACCTGTCTATCATGACGTATGCTGAAGAGACGCGGGCCGACACTGTACGAACCAAAGGACTTCGAAGAACATCTGAAATGAAAGTCCTAAGATCCATTACTGGAAAAACTCTGCAAGATCGTGTCCGTAATGCAGACTTAAGAAAAACTTGCGAAATAGAGGATACCGTTTGATGGAATAGATCCAGAAGAAGATACTGGAGGAACAATGTGGCCAGAACGGATGGTTCAGACAACGTTCACCCGAAAGAAGTAATGTTAGGAGTCATATCATTCTTCTTCTTCTACTTCTTCAACTTCCTCCTCTTCTTCCTCTTCTTCCTCTTCTTCCTCTTCTTCCTCTTCTTCCTCTTCTTCCTCTTCTTCCTCTTCTTCCTCTTCTTCCTCTTCTTCCTCTTCTTCAACTTCTTCCTCTTCTTCCTCTTCTTCCTCTTCTTCCTCTTCTTCCTCTTCTTGCTCTTCTTGCTCTTCTTCCTCTTCTTCCTCTTCTTCCTCTTCTTCCTCTTCTATCTCTTCTTCCTATTATTCTTTCTCTTCTTCTTCTTCTTTTTCTTCTGCTTATTCTTCTTCTTATTATTATTCTTATTCTTCTTCTTTTAATAGATCAGACGATCTGTGAGAGATATCATGTCTCGTGAAATTATGAGGTCCAACTGTCTCTCCATCTCCTAGGCGGTCTTCCAGGTGGGCGGTGTTCGGAGGGTATTTCATAAGCGGCTGTATATACAAGTCTGTCACCATCCATTCGGGCTACATGGTCCCTCCAGTATCTTCTTCTGGATCTACTCCACAGAACGATATCCTCTATTTCGTATTTTTTTCTTATGTCTACGTTGCGGACACGATCTCGAAGAGTTTTTCCAGTAATTGATCTTAGGACCTTCATCTCCGATGTTCTTAGTATCTTTTTTTGATACACTCCAATCAATCGATACGTAGAGGAATAATCTTTTATTATTATTTTATTATTTCTGAAGCCGATCGTACATTTGGACATATCTAACAATCCAGGAATTGATTACAAAGATCACCATTCTATGATCATTGTTTTTAAAACGCTGCTATTTTTCAATAACTCACCGTCCTTCAAATATGTGATCATACTAACTGCAGTGAATACATGTGGAAAAAACTCTTCCTTATCAGATTCTCAGAAGTGACGTAAATAAAATCGAACAAAGTATATAATACTTTGTTGTAACACGCTAATAGTGTATCATTATGGCTTGTATTTCTTAGACTCTTTGAAAATTGCATATCTACATAAAAGCACACATTAATGTGCAGTTCATATAAGCATATATATTTAAAAATGCAAGGCGGTATACGTTTCATATTATATGCATGTTAAAGTCAAGCTCTCTTTAATATGCTTGGTTGAAGATGGAAAATATTTTATATTAAACTAACTTACTACGTCGTCACTCTGAAGGGGTAGGCAGAAATAATGAACTGCCACACTCTTCTTTCCTGACATTCATTCTCTCGCTTCCTTAACATTCTTACACCGTGTCATATCGATTTTTCCGACTCCTCACGTGGCCGACATTCAATATTTGATTTATTTGATAGCATTTGAAATGTGGCTCCATCGCCGAATGGTCAGAGTTCCCTGGACAGACATGGTTACCAATACCAAAGTCCTGAGGCGAGCTACAGTTGACAGGGGATTGTTATCAACTATCAAGGTTCGAAAGATCTCACATCTGGGTCATATACTGCGTGGGGAAACGTACCACCTTCTCCAACTGATATTGGAGGGGGAAATTGAGGGACACCGAGGGCCCGGAAGGAGACAAATGTCCTGGCTGCGAAACGTGAGAGAGCGGACCGGCATCCGAAGTGTGGAGGAGCTGTTCCGAGCGGCGCAGAACAGGGACAGGTTCGCCGAGGTGATCGCCAACGTTGGGGAGACCTGAAGAAGACTTGAAGAAGAAGAAAAAGTGCAACATTTTCACAATTAATCAAATTTTAAAGGTTGGTGATGTTAGAAGTCGGAAGAATTGATGTGCGTGTATGACTCGTTGTATGAATGTGGAGGAAGCTAGAGAGGTGTGTCAGAAAAGAGTAGTGTGGCGGTCCATTCTCTCTGCCTACCCCTGCGGAGAAACGGCAGGATAGTGTATTGTTGTTGTGTCTAAATTGCGAAATTCTAAAAGAGAGGGATGTTTTTTTGATTTCAAGAACATTTTAATTGACTTTTTCTTTTTTATATACTTTGTATATACTCGTACAACACTAACTTAAAAAAAAAAATTAAATATTAGACATGTTTCGGACAACCCGGTCCTTCCTCAGTGATAATTTAAAAAAATTGAAAATAGTATGAAATTGTTTACAAATATGAACACTTTTGACAGATGTAAACATATAACATATAACATCTGTCAAAACTGATCATATTTGTAAACAGTTTTATAATATTTTAAATATTTTTATAATATCACTAAGGAAGGACCGGGTTGTCCGAAACATGTCTGATATTTAAATTAATTGTTTTTAAAGTAAGTGTTGTATATACAAAGTATATAAAAAAAAGAAAAAGACAAATTAAACATCTACAACACAAAGTAGGGCGAACATAGAAAGTTTAAATAAAACGTTTTAAGTTTCATAGAAATTGCACTAAAAATTTAATATTATGTTATTTCTGTAGTACGCAAGTTTTACCATAAAACTATTTTATTTAACAATAAATGTTTATTTTTTTAGGTAGAAAATAGATGGACAGAAAATATAGCTGGGTTTACAAAAAAATTGGTCCTTACCCTCATTTGTTATGTACCAAGGGTGGCATCTATAGGCTGAAGTTTGAACTATACTATTATTCAATCACTTAGCGCCTTTGCACAGTTATTGTCCTTTATGTTTAGCACCAATTGGGATCAGAAACTCTTTTTTTAAATAGTTTATTGTATTGACCGAAAATCTATAATATTTCAACATTATTAACTGTTAAAATTTAAACATTATTTTATTAAATATTGAAAACAAAAATAAATATATCCAAATTTTCTTTATATTCATAATTTCACATTACACTTGTGTGAATAAAGAAATTTTTGTATCAAAATAGTTTGGTTTCATTATTTAAAATGAATTTCCACCATTATTTCAATTAAAAATATTATAAGAAAAACTTGCAAAATATCGTTCAGTGGAGTAGATCCAGAAGAAGATTCTAGAGGGACCATGTAGCCCAAATGGATGGTGACAGACTCGCATATACAGCCGCTTATGAAATCCCCTCCGGACACCGCCCACCTGGAAGACCGCCTAAGAGATGGAGGGACAGCTGGATCTCATCATCCGACGAGACATGATTTCTGTGTCACAGATCGTCAGATCTATTAAAAAATTAAGAATAAGAAGAACATTTTTTTCGCGACAGCTGTTTCGGCAAACCATGTTGGAATCATCAGATAATACAATATTTTTAGTTAACGTATTATGTATTATTAACACCTGATGATGTCAACATAGGTTGGCAAAACAGCTGTCGCGAAAAATAAATATATAGTTGTGATACATAAAAACAGAGTTTTATAATTTAACAGTTTATAATGGACTATTTAATATTTTTTTGTTTATGTGGAGAGTTTTGAAAAAATATAAAAAAAATGAGATACCATTACTGCTTTTGAATTGTAATGCTTACCTCTTTTTTATTTTTTTGATTTTTGGCACCTTTGTTATGGTGTTTTTTTTTTTACTTTGAGTTTTTTGTTAACAATGTTGTAAAATACAAGATTGAATATTAATTCTGTCGGTCACCCAGACCCGGTGATGCAGCGGGAACTTGGAGGCATAGGACCAACCAAGAGATCCGTACGATGACCCAGCAGCCCCTTATAGCGAGCACCGTGAGAGCCGGTCGCCTAGCATGAATTGGGCACGTATGTCGAGCCGAAGAGACCAGAGCAATCAAGACCCTGTACGCGTCTAGACCGACTGGAGTAAGACCTCTAGGAAGGCCTAGACAGCGCCTAATGGACAATGTTCTGGCTGACCTGGATAGGTTGGGCGAATCGGACTGCTGGGAACAAAAAACGCAGGATCGAGGAGTAGGCTAAAACTCTTCAAGAGATGTATGGCCATAGGAAGTAAGTAAGTAAGGTCACGTGAGGAGTCGGAGAAATCGAGAGACATGATATTTGATTGTTGAGAAAGCGAGGGAATTATGTCAGGAATAAAAGCGTGGCAGTCCGTTCTTTCTGTCTACCCCTTCGGGGAGACAGCGTGATGGTTATTAAGTTAGTTAGTGAGTTACATCATTCTTCAAGAAACAATCATAATATAAATAGTGATAATAAAAGAGAGGGAGAGAGAAATACTTCGAATGTAAAAATAAAACGGTTTTAGTGCGCATGCTAGGTAACGTTATTTTGGAACGTGTCGTTTGAAATTGACAGTCAGAAAACTCGTTAAATTTTAAACAAGTTTGAAAAAATATAAATAAATAAATCGTGCGTACATGACACGATAAATGAATGTTGAGGAATCGAGAGAAGTACCATATGTCAGGAAAGAAAAGTGCGGGACTCCATTATTTCTCTCTACCCCTTTGAGGAGACGGCGTGATGGTTAGTTAGTTAGTTCTTCAAGAACTATTTTGTATTTTGAATACTATTGAATCACTAAAATGCAATCTCTTTACAGTAGAGTACCTACCCAATAAACTTTTCTCGTTTCTGAGCATTTTTTTTTTTTTATTTGTGGCTACAGAATTTAATGAAGCAAGCCCCGCTCGGTAGGTACTTGCGCTGCTCCCGATTTCCCGTATCTGGCAACCCGGCGCCCCCATCGCTACACCGGGAGATTCGCCATTTCCGGTAGGAAAATGTCTTCCATCTCGGAGTTTGAATTTGGAACCGTTATGGCCACAGATAAAATAATTCAGAGTGAATTCTCAAAGTGTAATATTTTTGCTGGTTCTTGGGATACCACTTGGGTCTTTATAATGTAATAGTTTTTCGTTGCTTTTCACATTTTCATATACAACAGGTTATTTGAACCCTATAGTATACAAGTTTTAAACTATTGATTCTCATGATATGTGCTAGGTAGCTAATCTATCGCCATTTTTATTGTCACAGGAATTCTACCAGTCCAAAGACACTGTGAGAATTTAGTTTTTTTTACTGTCTTCGCCGGGAATCGAACCCGGGACCTTCGGTGTGGCAGTCATAGCTGTTGCTGCTTTCCACGAAGACCGTGTATAGATAATCGCATAAAATGTAAACAACGGTTATCTGATTGCTGGTGTCACATTCAGCCCTCATGACCAAAAACATTGCCAAAGCGCCCTTGAGGTGAGCTGTTCACGAAAACGGCGCTATACAAATTAGTCTTATTATTATTATTATAGCTATCATGACTTCACCTATTAACCGTTTCCGGCTTGACAATTAATACAAAAACTAACTAACTAACTAACTAACCATCACGCCGTCTTCCCGAAGGGGTAGGCAGAAAGAATGGACTGCCACACTTTTCTTTCCTGACATATTTCTCTCGCTTCCTCAACATTCATACGTCGTGTCATGCACGCGCGTCGATTTCTCTGACTCCTCACATGGCCGACATTCAATATTTGATTTATTTGATCGTGCCACGTTTTCCTCGGTCTTCCTCTATTTCTGGTTCCATTTACATCGTTAACATATAATTTTTTTACCATTCTTTCTTCATTCATTCTTTCCATATGTCCAAACCATCTTAATGATCCTTTCATTATTTTGTTCATGACACCATCATTCGCACCGCTTTCACTTCTTATATTTTTATTCGACACTCTATCATACACAGAGTATCCACACATTCGTCTAAGATTCTACTGCATTTATTCTACTTTCATCCTTCTTTTGCCAGTTCCATGCTTCGCTTCTATACATAAGGGTCGGTAGAAGAACACCAGTCGGTAGGCTGAAGAAGAAGAAGAAATGATGACATACCTATAAAAGTTAGTAGAAACTATAGAAAGAATAAATATTTCTCTTTTTATTCCATTGTTGTTGGTCCATAATTTTTATTTTTATTTTTTGTGGTCCGTGGATGTAAAAAGCTTAAGTTCTGACTACGTTCTAAGAGATCTCATTTCTACTGCATTTATTTTACTTTCATCATTAGTGTAAATGAAGAGAACTTGGAACAGGTGAGGGAATTTGTGTATTTAGGTAGCATGTTCACAGCGGATGGCCGAACGGACAGTGATATTGAAAGAAGGGTTGGTGCGGGTAACAAAGTGAATGGAGCTTTAAAAGTAGTTATTGGAAACAAGAATTTATCAATGAAAGCGAAAATGGCCGTTCACAATGGAGTTCTGGTTCCAACCCTTATGTATGGAAGCGAAGCATGGAACTGGCAGAAGAAAGATGAGAGCAGAATAAATGCGGTAGAGATGAGGTCCCTAAGACGTGTGGTAGAACGATGTACGACAGAATCCCAAATGCTGCTATTAGGAAGGAATGTAGAGCGAAAGAAGGTATTGTGAACAATATTATGAAAGGTTCTCTGCGTTGGTTCGGACATATGGAGCGCATGGGTGAAGAAAGAATGGTTAAAAAAGTATACAATGTAAATGGAGTAAGGAGTCGAGGTAGACCGAGGAAAACATGGCATGACCAAATTAACCAAATATTAAAAGTTGGTCATGTCAGAAGCCGGAAGAATCGACGTGCGTGTATGACTCGATGTATGAATGTGGAGGAAGCTAGAGAGGTGTGCCAGGATAGAGTAGTGTGGCGGTCCATTCTCTCTGCCTACCCCTGCGGGGAAACGGCGTGATGGTTTGTTGTTGTTGATGTTGTCATTATAATAAATAATGGTTTAATACAAAATAACATTAAATACAAAATATTTAGTGGAATGATATCACTAACATAAATGCGTATAAATTTTTTTTAAATATAATCGTTAATAGTAATATTTTTTGTGTCTCAAAACCGGGGCAGACATCTCTCCCCCCGCGCACAATGGCGACCGATAAACCCGACCCCGCATCCAATAAAATCTCTATTTTGTCGCGGCCATTTCCTAAATAAATTAATGAATAAAACATCATGCCGGGGACGGAACCAGAGGATAAATTATTGATTTCTTTATACGGAGATTCTCGGCGCTTTTGCGACTCCGTGGCGCTTTTAAGGCGCGCTTACCGATAACTCTGATTTTGTTAATAGATTTACTCTTTTCGATTCAATTCCATTCTTTCATTTCATTTATTTGAATAAAAATCACAAACATTACAGATCATTAGGTTAATGATTAAGCATAAGGCATATCACTGGTAGGTTGGCTCTGCAGCGTGGCAAATAAAACAGTGTGTGCTGCCTTTGACGAAGGTAATTATTTATTAGAAGGATGAATTATATAATATTATTTATTAGAAGGATGAAAGTAAAATGAATGCAGAAAAAAAGAAATCTCTAACGTAGTTCCTTAACCATTTTAAACATGACAGTCTGCAACATTAGTGTAAACGGTGAAAATCTGTAACAAGTGGATGAATTTGTTTATTTAGGAAGCATGTTTACATACGATGGGAGAGTGGAGAAGGATATTTAATGAAGGGTTGGGGCAGGCAACAGAATAAATGGTGCACTTAAAGTTGTCATCGCAAACAAAAGCCTATCCAAAAAAGCTAAGATGGCAGTGCTTGTGCCAACCCTTATGTATGGAAGCGAAGCATGGAACTGGCAAAGGAATGATGAAAGTAGAATAAATGTAGTAGAAATGAGATCTCTAAGACGAATGTGTGTAATTATGTATATGATAGAGGTCAAATGCAAGTATAAGAAGTGAATGCGGTGCGAATGAAAGTGTTTTGAACAAAATAATGAAAGGGTCGTTTATGATGGTTTGGACACATGGAAAGAATGAATGAAGACAGAATGGTGAAGAAGGTAGGTATATGAAAACGACGTGAACGGAGCTAGAAATATAGGAAGGCCGAGGAAACGTGGCACGATCAAATCAATCAAATATTAAATGTCGGTCACGTGAGGAGTCGGAGATATCGACGTGCGTGCATGACAAGATGTATGAATGTAGAGGAAGCGAGAGAAGTATGTTAGGACAGAACAGTGTGGCTTTCCATTCTTTCTGCCTTCCCCTCCGGGGAGACAGCGTGATGGTTAGTTAGTTAGTTAGTTAGTATTTTATATTACTTGTTTTAGATTTATTTTGTGGACGTTGTACGATCGAAGTGTGCGCGGGAGATGCCTATTGGTGGCGATGAGGTTCGCAACCCATTACACCGCGTCTCCCGCGGGGCGAAAAGAGAAGGATGGAGTGCCGCATCGGTTAAAGTGTGGCAGTTCTTTCTGCCTACCCCTTCGGGGAGACGGCGAGATAGTTAGTTAGTTATTTAGTTTTTCATTAGGATGGGTTGGATATATGGAATGAATGAACGGTAAAGAAAGTATATATTAACGACGTAAACGGAACTAGAAATCGAGGATGACCGAGGAAACCGTGACATGATCAAATAAATCAAATATTGAATGTCGGTCACGTAAAGAGAAATTGACGTGCATGCATGATACCAAGTATGAATGTTGAGGTATGGTAATCCATTCTTTCTGCCTGCCTCGAGACGGCGTGATGGTAAGTTACTTTTACGTCATTGTTCAAGAAACAATAAATCGTATGTCATCATTTTTCGCGCACTCTGATAATACATTATACAACAAAACTGCTTTTAAATTCAAAATGGCCGCCGATCGCTTACTGTCGTCGTGTCCGAGGAGATGAAATATCTTCTCGGGCCGATCTACGTAGGTACTCGAGCGTGACTTTATGTTATTACCCCGTCTCGCGTTCGGGTAGGGTCTATCTAATACTCTATTTTTCTTCTCTATTTTGTCCTCTAGCGAAATACATTTGTATAAATTCACTCTGATATCGGTTGCCCACACCCCGTCTCTTTCAATTTTTCAAATACTCCCTTCGATTGTGAGATATATCCAATATTTACGCAAATATATTACGAAGGTTATACAAACAATCACTTTCATTTTTCAATTTATTGCCAATATCTTTTAAAAGAATTAGATTATATATTTAAATATGAGAGACAAAACCAGAATTAGATGCGATTATGAACTTAGTGAAACAATCTCCGTACTGACAGCTATACGACAAGGAGAGACAGCCTAAGCCATTTTCTGTTCAATCTGATAATGGACGAACTTATAGAGGAGACCAAATAGCTACAACTGGGCTCAACTGATTCGTGGTCGAATACATAACTCGGATATTTTGAATGACTTGACTTTGTTTGTCCCTGACAATTATCTGCGACAAAGGCAACATAGATTATTTTACCTGCCACTGTGTAGAACCAATTTACCTAAGGTTATGCCCGTGGGCAGGGCAATAATCCTTCTAAACCGCATCTCTTCGGATGTGGACATCTTCCACGATAGTGAGGCTACCCTCAGAAAACATCTATCTCTTAAATAATGTGTTGTTCTTCTTATTGTTTCTAATTACTTATTTGGTCTTTATTTTTTAATTATCTCATGTTTTTTGTGTTTTTGTCTATTTTAAATTTCTTTATTGTATTAACTGTTTAAAATAGTTTTTTTTACCTACCTGTATAGTCATAAGCGCTTTGGTTATATACTGTAATGTTTATGATTTAAAATAAATTGAATTGAATTGAATTGAATACAGGATGGGAGAGAAAATTGTCAATGTGGTCTGTTATGCAGACGATGCTATAATCATAGCTGAAAACAATAATGACTTACAAAAAATGCCAGACAGACTACATCACGCCTTTAAGAAATACAACATGACGATCTCTATCAAAAAAACTAAATGTCATGACCTTTTCCAAAACACCCAAAACATGTAACCTGGTTATAGAAAATCATCCCATAGAACAGGTCAGGACCTTCAAGTATCTAGGCATAGACCTGGTGGGAGGAGCTGATCTGCGGGAAGAAATACAAGCCCATGTAAACAAGGCAGCTGCAATCTCTGGCGCTCTAAAATCCGCAATATGGAAAAAACAAAGACATTGACATTAAGAGTAAGATGAGAATCTATAAATCTATAAAACCAAGGGCAGACACAGTAAGGATCAAACAAGTTTTGATGACTTCCGAGATGAAGACACTGAGGACGATAGCAGGCAAGACACTGAGAAATCGCGTGAGGAACAACAGAATAAGAGAGATATGTGAGGTTGAAGATATTATAAGATGGAGCAGACAGCGAAAAAGGGACTGGTACGGTCATGTTCAAAGAATGGACACCACCAGACTCCCCTATATTGCATTGCATAATCAGCCTCATGGGACTCGTCCTCGTGAAAGACCTCCTAAAATATGAAAGGACAGCTGGGAATCTACCTCATATGAGGAGCAACACTCTGGAGAACAGATCACATAGGTCTACAGCAAGGAAGAAGAAGAAGAAAATATTTTAGTATCCTGAAATAACTTTTTTATGTAAATAGGTATAAACATCTTACAAAGTTTACAAAATTATTCAATATTTGATTTATTTGATCGTGCCACATTTTCCTCGGTCTTTTTCTATTTTTAGTTCCATTAACATCGTTATGGTAAACTTTTTTATCATTCTTTCTTCGTTCATTCATTCCGTGTGTCCAAGCCGTCTTAATACTTTCATTATTTTGTTCATAACACTCAAATTCGCAGTGTATTCACTTATTTATTCACTCACTTCATATATTTTCATTCGACACTCTATCATACACAGAATTTAACAAATTCGTCTAAGACATCTCATTTCCACTGCATTTATTTCACTTTGATCCTTCCTTTGCCAGTTAAATGAAAAAAAAAATTATGTTAAATTTAACTTCCTTATTTAAGGGTCGAAATTTAATGTGGAAAGCAACGGGAAGCTACCACATCAAAAATGCCCAAGTGGCATCCCAAGAACCAGCAAAGATATTAATAAACTTTGCTGCAAACCAATCCCAGGATTGAAACATAAGAAGAATTTTTTTTTAATAAATAAAGTGAATTATCTTCTTCTTCTTCTTGTCCTGTCACACCTCCGTGGTGCATAGAGCCTCAAGGAACCTTCTTCAACAGACTCTATCACATGCCTGATGCCTAACATCATCCCAAGTGACTGCTGCTTTAACCTCGTCCTGAAGGACTCTTCTCCAGGTGGCTCTAGGTCTGTCTCGCTTCCTCTTTCCTCCCATATGGGACCAGTCTAGTGCGCCCTGAGCGATGCAGGCTGGGTTCCGTCTCAGAGTGTGACCGATCCACTGCCATTTGCGTCTAGCGACTTGTTCTCTAATTGGCTTTTCGCCTGCCATGGTCCAGAGACCGGCATTTGACACTGTTTGGGGCCAGTAGATCAACAACAACAAAATCAAATCAGTTTATTAACTCAAATCAGTCTTCGCCTCCAGTCGAACATCAATAATATTGTCAACTGGAGTCACAGTAATCAAATGCAATTCAATGTCTCTAAATGCGTTATGCTATCTTTTACTAGAGCATTGAAAACTGTGTATTATAGATACACAATGAACAACCAGCAACTCGCACATGTATCTTCGATGAGAGATCTCGGGATCATCTATGAGAGTAGGCTGACTTTTCGTGCACATGTTGAGAGGATTTGTGGCACTGCATTGAAGATGTTGGGCTTCATCGTCCGGACCGGCAGAGTTTTCAGGGATCCCAATGTGCTCAGAGTCCTATACAACGCATTGGTTCGGAGCAGACTCGAAAGTGGTTCTGTGATATGGAGTCCTCACGAGGCGAGATATTCCGTTATGCTGGAGAGGGTTCAGAAAAAATTTCTGAGGTATCTCTACATGAGGGAGTATGGTAGCTATCCGTGGCTCTATCCCACGGCATTTCTTTTGGGAATGCTCGGAACCAATTCTCTACAGCTTCGAAGAGATGGACATCTAATTACCCATTTCTTTAGATTAATTAGGGGATACTTCGAGAACTCGGCCGTACTGGAGGGTGTTCGGCTTTTTGTCCCCGATAGATATCTCCGACAGCGACAGCACAGATTGTTTTACCTACCGGCTGCCAGAACCAATCTGCCTCTGGTGACACCGGTGGGAAGAGCAATTAGTCTGCTGAACGCGGTCTCCTCGGAGATCGACGTCTTTCATGTTAGTGAAAGTACGTTCAGAAGGCAAATACTCTTAATTCTGGAGAGTATCCTGTCTTCCTAATGTTGAACCATTTCTTATGCGTTTCTGGTAGTATACTATATATTATTATATATTATTTTACCTGTTCTCAATGGATGCCTTAAAAATAAATTTTGTAATGTCTGTTGATGAAATAAAATGATTTGATTTGATTTGATTTGATTTGAAAAATCTCCTTACAAATGTAACTAATTAATGAACAAACCAACATGATATCTTCACTACTTCACTTATTTTTTTTCAAACAGACGTTTTAATTCGTATTAATTATTTGAAATGGAGTTTTACATCATTGTTCAAGGAGCCATAAATAAACTTGATTATATTAGCAAACGCACGATCCGCCCTAGCAGCCAGCCCGCCTCGGTAATATCCATCTCCAGAGAAAATGTGTATTCTGGATCCCTGCCAAAATGCTTCCCGATAATCCCATTCTACTCGACAATAACAATGTTGGTAATCGGCCATTAGAATTCAGGGAAACTTGGCTATTGTGGGCACACAACAAAATCGGACACTAATGTGATTGTGATAATATTACATAGCCCTCCGCCGCTGTTATTAATAAGCGGAGATATTATTTGGCTCTATTCATATTGGGCCGTTGTGATGTCTGGCCAAAAATGAGCATCTTCTAATATTTTAGATTAATTTAGGGAGAATACAGTGGAACCTTTCATAACGAGATAAATTCGTTCCAGAGTAGGAAATAATAATAATTAGGCTAATGCTCTCAAAGTTTGATGAATCCTGCTCAAAATACAACATGATCATATCCATCCCAAAAACGAAGTGTATGACATTCTCAAGAAATCAACTGAGATGCGAAGTCTCCGTACGCCAGGAGGAAATTGAATTGGACCTATTCAGATATCTCGGAAGCGAAGTAACCAGCTCTAATGACCTCCCCAGAGAAGTAAGGTCACAGGTGGATAGGGCTGCAGCGGTTGCAGGCTGCCTGAAAGATGTCATATGGAGAAGCAGGGACATGAGCATTGAATCGAGGGCAGATACTGTCAAGACAAAGAGCATGCTCAGGACAACCGAAATGAAAACACTCCGCGCTATAGCTGACAAGACCCTGCATGATCGAGTTAGGAATACAGCAATCCGAGAAATCTGCGAGGTCGAAGATGTGGTCAGATGGGAACGTCAAAGACGGCGATACTGGCATCAACACGTAGAAAGGATGAGCTCAAATAGGATACCACACACAGCTCTCCATGGAACGCCAAACGGACAACGCCGACCAGGAAGACCCCCGAGAGAAAGCTGGAGTTCAGCGTCTCAAGAGGACCCGCCTGAAATAACAGACTCCTGAGTCTACCAAAAGTGAAGAAGAAGAAGAAGGCTAATTTTTATAGCGCCGTTTTCGTGAATATCTTACCTCAAGGGCGCTTGGACAATAATAATAATAATATGCTTACTTTTAAAGCGCCGTTTTTGTGACGTAATCACCTCAAGGGCGCATTAAGACGTGTTTTAAATCTAAATGTGAACGCTGAACGCTGCGCTGGGTATGAAATATGAAAAATATGGGTTTGCTTAGATCTGAAGTCTGTCGGATCATTTAAATTAAATAACAATGTTTTTAGTCATGAGATATATATTTGCATTTGATACTCTATCATACACAGATTTACAACACATTCGTCTATTTCTAATGCATTTATTCTACTTTCATCCTTCTTTTGCCAGTTCCATGCTTCACTTCCGTACATAATAGTCGGCACAAGAACACAATTATGCACCGCCTTCTTATATTGTGCGCTGCCATTAATTTAATTACACCATAATACACTGTGTCTACAAGGTTTTTAGGTGCATAAGGGATTTCAAAGATTAAGAGTTTCTTAGAAAAACATGTTTTTACAATAATTACAAGCAAACGTGTATATACAGATAATGATTATAAATATCGAATTTTATTTTACAGTATTTAAAAGCGTATGACACTTTCGTCTTGCTATGACATTATGAAATGCATTTAGTAATGTTTAAAACCTCCGTTTTCTGAAAAGAGAAATCTGGTTTATGGTAGTGAAATGTTGCACTTTGCTAGAATATTATTTAACACAAGCAACACATGTACTATTATACCATAGATTATAATAAAGCTTCTAGAAAACGACTGATTTGTTCTGAGCCGGCTTGTGAAGTCCACAAAGCGTGGTTCTCAGCGTGTTAGAGATGATTTTTAAACATTTTAAAGTATCTCTCTGCATAAGGGAGTTTAGCTACCTAGAACATATCTAAAAGATCTTCACTGGCTCATGTGTCCTGAAAGAATCCAGTATAAAGTATGCTGGACGGTTTTTAAAGCGTTTCACCAATATATCTGAAATTTGTGTTGCTGATAGCTCTAACTTGCGGCAATCTTCGCTTCGATCAGCAAACTCCTCGGCAATAGGCAGATTAGCTGAGCCAAAGCGCAACCCCCGGACAAATTTCGGAGATCGGGCTTTCGCAGTGCCAGGTCCGTCCGCCTGTAATATGCTTCCTGCACGCCTCAGATGCATTGACAATCCGACAGATTTTAAATCTCACCTAAAAACCCACCTTTTCAAAATATTACATAAAATGTAAACAGCGGTTATCTGATTGCTGGTGTTACATGCAACTCTCATTACTAAAAACATTGTCAAAGCGCCCTTGGGTGAGTTATTCGCGAAAACGGCGCTATACAAATTAGCCTAATTTTTATTATTATTAGGAACCAACAGCAAATAAAAAATAATGGGCTCACAATTACTCATTTCTTCAGACTTATTGCTAATACTTAAGAATTATTTAAATTAAATAAAACTTGTAGAAAGCAGACCTTTCATATGTATTAATTATCATTATTTGAATTCTCTGCCGTCTGAGAGGGTATCAATTTTTATATTCTGGGTATATGGCATCATAGACATCATCAGCATAATTTGTAGTATTTAAATATGCAGAATCAACCTGCCTCTGGTGATGCCAGTGAAGAGAACAAATATCCGTTTACCGTGATAGCTTTGGAAATTGATATATTTCGGTAATCCAATGATGAGGTTCATTTTAAATAATAATTTAATGACACGGTGTTTTTGTTTAATATTATTTATTTATTTTTCATATTAATGAAGCCATGTTAAAAACGAAAATATTGTATACTATTTTGATTCCTTATATTATTGATCTTATTCGTGTATTCCCGTTTTATTTTTATTTGTTTACAGTCGCCAGTTAACGATTTTATTTGAAATTAAAATATCTGTGTGTTTCTAAAATAAAATTGATTGTTATTTTGTAACTCGGTGGATTCATAATTGCTCTATATCGATATGAAAAACATTGTCACATTATTCTATTCTGGTGTACTTCTTTAGCCTCGTCACATGTCTGATATTTAAAATTTCACACATTATTTCACTCGGTCATACGATTTTGTGCCCAATACAATTAGGATGCCATTTAAAAAATGTCATATTATTATATTGACACTGACATCTTACTGTGAATAATACTACTACTAAATGTATTCATGAAATTCTCTATGGTGTATGATAATCTCTGTATTTTAAATCCATAGATGTCAATTTCAGCGAGCAGTTTTAGTACAAAATTCTACCAACAGATGCAAACGCTAGCATGTCAAAAGTGTTTAGATTTTATAACACTAGTCTGCGCCACGTGAACGCGTCTTTGTGACGTCACAATATTGATCCTATGAAAGATCGTCTGTCGTCTTTAAAGACGCCATCTTGGCAAACCGTGAAAAAGTGGCCGAGGTGATAGTTAACATTAAAATCCGCAATCATCTTAGCTTGGATTACACCAATTGGATTTATTCCTGTTTATTTATTGTACACCCTTTGGAACGGACCAAGGTAATTGATAATTTTTCGTGTTCTCGCCGTAATATAACCATAATTTTATCTTTGTTATTGCTCTGAAAAACTGCCGATTTTATTTCACTGTACCGTTATTTTCCCGAGAAGTCGTCGTAGTTATTCTGATCGCGCGCATTATATAGTTAATGGTATTGAGTGAAGAATTACGAAGCGTTTATTGCGGTAATTGTCCGTGAATATCGTTTTTTCCCGTCGGAATGAGAGTGTCAATCGAAGGGTTGGGCAAGTAGACCCTCTCGGGGTCAGCATCCTTTGCATATTTGCTATCTTGCGTGCGCTTTTACCGCCCAAGCGTCTGCAGTTGCATCAGTCTGGAATCGATTTTATTAACAGCGTCCAATTTGTGATTCGTTTTACCGAGAATTTGACGTAAGTAGACCTTTCAATTGCCCCCTTTGTTTATGCGATCTGAGATTTCCTTTACAATTCTATGTTTTACTCATTTACGTCACTCCGAAACGTTTTTTAAGCTTGTTTCCGTAATTCGTCTGTTTCAGAGAAGTGAAAATGGTTTTAGTTCCGTCCAAAACGAATTATCGATGACGAACAGTCTGAATTTTTTCGTAAAATCATGGTGTCGCTTTTTTTTTTACATCACAGTTCCACAAGTTATATTCCTATGGCCGGAGATTGTAGCGCTAACAGTAAACCATGAAACGTGTTCTAACAATGCTTATTGTATAAGTTATTCATTTTATAATGCAATATGTCTGTCTAGTTGAGCGTGAACCATTTTTTCTTTAAATTCTAATGACGTTCGCGTAACTTTTCAAGACGATTAATATTGGGGTGCTTCGCTTACATAAGTATAATGGGCACAGATCGGCCAGTTTAACCTGAAAAACGAGCGAAATTCGATTAATTCAAGTGTCTTGTAAGTGGGTTAATATTTTATATACTTAACCTTCAATTTGTGTGGAGCTCTTCTAATTAATAACAATTTCCTTGTTGCAATGCTAAAAATAAATCAAATACAAACGTGCAAGTGTGTTCAAATCAAAGTGCATTCATTCAGTGGACAAAATATTGATTCTAATTTCCCTGTTATACTTTTGAGGAATGCGTTCAGAAATTCCTTCAAGTGAAAGTGTAAAACTCTGTGGTTAAAACAAAACAGAATTGCGAGTGCATCGTGTGGAATTAAGTAAATCAATCATGTTTAAAAACTCATTTCTCTCTTGTTTTAAATTTTGTTTAAATGTTGAGTGCAACGGCCTCTACATATCTAGTAGTGTATCTTATAAACTCGGCAGAATCTCTAGCTTTTAACATTTAAAAATATTCACTTCTGCAAACTTGAAAAAGCATCGACCTTAGTTTTGCATTTATTCATTGAATGGTAATGCAGTGAATTTATACCATCTCGAGTATGTTTGTGACAGTATTAACAAGCCGTATGTCCGCATTCTTTCCACGCAGATAACAATCCTGCGATTGATGAAACTAGGGCCCTTGTAAATTCATTTGTATTGTCATTTTTAATGGCATGAATGCTGGATTTCCAAATAATCAATTGAGCATATTCAAATCAAATCAGTTTATTAACTCAAAAGACATTACAAACAGCAAAATGTATAAGGCATCTATTGAGTACAGGTAAAATATTATAAAAATACAACATAAAACCAGGAACACATTAGAGATGGTTCGACATTAGGAAGACAAGATACTTTCTAATGTTGAGAATATTTGTCCCCCGAACGTACCTTCACTAATATGAAAGGCGTCGATCTCCGAGGAGACCGCGTTCAGCAGACTAATTGCTCTTCCCACCGGTGTCACCAGAGGCAGATTGGTTCTGGCGGCCAATAGGTAAAAAAATCTGCTGTCGGAGAAATCTATCAGGGACAATAAGACACCCAACACCCTCTAGCACGGCCGAGTTCTCGAAATATCCCCTGATTAATCTAAAGAAATGGGTAATGAGATGGCCATCTCTTCGAAGCTGTAAAGAATTGGTTCCGAGCATTCCTAAAAGAAATGCCGTGGGATAGAGCCACGGATAACTACCATACTCTTTTATGTAGAGATACCTCAAAAAAAAAATCTGAACCCTCTCCAGCATAACGGAATATCTCGCTTCGTGAGGACTCCACATGCTGCATGATTGAATACCACACCATTCTGAAGAAACTTCTCTGGCTCCCAATCCAGGAATAAGTAAACTATTAATTGTGTTTGAGAATGTTAAGCCTTGACACCAGAGGGTGCCTTTGTACATTTCAGACCTCTGCGTGAAACCCATGCCAACAGAAAGACAACTTTTATTAAACCAATGATAATTTTGCAATTCCAGCAAAAGTTAATAAAACACCTTTCTGTGATCATACTCTCAGTGTTGCCGGCCTGTTGGCACAGAGTAATTTCCCTGTTGGTCATCATCGGCTATCTCTCGTATCTGAGGAAGACTGTCCTTCACGGTTGTGGGTCTTCATGTGGCTACTGAGCCCAATCCTTAACCCACACACTCTGGGTCATCTAGAGCAAGAAAAGTCGTTGGCAATGAAGCCGCTACCATTTTCCCGATAGTCTCCTTTCTTCTCTTCTCTGCGCTGTGCTTCAAAATCCTGTATGCCTTTAAGTATCGTTATTCTCAACCTCGGTGTGTCGTCTACGTCATTTTCCCAGCATTCACTATCGATGTTATTTTATTTGAGGTTCGCTTTTAGTGATGTCCTATAAGCGTGTTCCTATTAATATTATAAGGATTGCAAAGTTGACCAGAAGCACAGTCAAACTGGCGGACTTCTGGGCCAACGATATATAGACACTACTACTATTGACACGAGGAATATGATCTAAAGTGCTCAGACTCCCCAATGAACATAGAAAATGCTTTCCCGAAGCCGTTATAAGACGCAGCGGCGCCCTTTAATTAGCTTCACTCGTGTAATCCTTTTGCCCGTCCCCGTCTATACGGGACTGGGGAATGCTACATTCCAACAAAAGCAAGAGGGGCCCCAGGCCACATTTTATCTAATTTTCCCCAATGATCTAGACAAAAACATAAAGGCCAACGATCGGAGGAAACTGAAAAGAATTGGAGAATAGAGATGTCCAGGAACAGGAGCCAGTGGTGGACTTTTGTAGAAGTGGCCAAATCCCACACCTGGATGAAGTGCCGAAGAGAAAAGGATGGATTATAAAGATGTTGAAATCATCGTGATTCCTGTCATCAAAAGCCAATTTGATTATTTAAATATGAACTATGGAATTCCACAAGTTTATCAAAAACTAAACAATCTTCGCAGCCGGCCATTGAGATAAGTGAATCAATTTCCTGCAACATTACCATGTCAATATTTGCCATTGAGAAATCAAAGAATAAACATTTCAAATAACATTAATTTCTGACTCATACGACACTATAAGTGAAGCTTCAAAATGGAATACAACAAACAAACAAGCCATCTTTATCCGGAACGGTAGGCAGAGAGAATAGACCGCCGCACTTCTATACCCCAACACACCTCTCTAGCTTCCTCCAGATTCATACAGCGAGTCATTCACACATCGATATCATCCCATTTAAAACATCCCGGACATTTAAAATTGGATTGATTTGGTCATGTCATATTATCCCTGATCTTCCTCGACTCTAATCCATCACATTGTTAATATATAATTTCTTAACCATTCTATATTCATTTGATATGTCCAAACCATACCAGTGATCTATTCATAATTTTGTTCATATATGGAGCACTACTAGAACAGTGGTAGTGGTTAAACATTTATACTTTGTTCTACTATACTTTTAAACCGATCGCTTTTTAAGCGGTCACATTTAGATTTTTAGATTTAAAATACGTCTTAATGCGCCCTTGAGGTGATTACATCACAAAAACGGCGCTTTAAAAGTTAGCATATTATTATTATTATTATTATTATTATTATGGGGAGAACTCAAAGGCGGGCCGCCGTCCAGATGAGGCCCTATACCGTTTGGTTTTAATGAGTTTAGCCGCCAGCGAAAAGTTCATCAATTCCTACTTAAAACCGAATTGTATACGGCCTGACTTGAACAGGGGTCCGCCGTTTGGGTTCTCCCCTTACCACTATCCCGGTCAGTGCTCCGCAGTCAACGTGTTGGTATGATTTATCTCCATCCCTCGGGCAGGTAGCAGTCTATTTTGCATTTAGCACGAACCACGCGTTGTGTAACTCTCAGCTGAAAAAACAAACAGGCTTTTGTTTAGAATAAAGTGTGTTTTGTTTCTATTTCGGGAGGCCCCGGTTTACGCGTGTTTGTTCGCGGCCTCTCTGGCATTGTTCGTGGGCCATCCTTCTTCCGCAACAGATTGGCCATTTCTTTTTCAACACTCTAATTCTGGCTTGGACACTATCGGCAATACGGGCTATTTCATCGAAAAAAAATACACTAGTACTTGAAAGATTCAAGGGGCTGTAGCTTCTTCTGATGTATTTATGAGTATCAAATATAAATAAGATACGGAATAGAGAAGTAATTGAGAACCTTTCAAAAATTAATGTTGTTATTTGAAATTTCATGATAGAAGTTCATTGTAAATAATGAAAATTAAATACAATTCTAAAAAATCTTTTTTAAATGTATGTGTCGACTAGTTTCGGCAGCGAGCTGACAAATGAGGCCACTAGGACAAGGGTGGTCTAACCAACATTTTTTTGAAAAATTGAGTTACTGGTCTAACCTACACCTATTTGTGACCTACTATAAAAGAAAAATTAATCTAACCACCATTTCCAAGTGGGAACATAGATATCGCCATAAATTCTTCTTTTTCTGTGACAAAAAATCAAAATATATGGAGTCAAATGTGGTCTATTATAAGTAACCATAAAAAAATATCCTTAAACTTTATATTTCCCAATATTTCAAATTACTATTCTAAAGATATTCACCAAACAAACAAGGTTTATCACTAAAGAAGACCCTAACCCATATAGTTTTTTTAAATAAAATGGGGGAAAAATGTCAAATTTTCAATCGCATTTATCTCCATTGTCTAAATTTGGGGTTAGGTTAGGTTAGGTTAGGTTAGCTTGCCCTGGCGGCCTCAAATATTAGTGGATTTTATCTAAATGTACATTTAAAAAAAAGTTTTTTACATTTTTATTTATTTTCATTATTTAATTAAAACCTTTTAATTATTAAACTTATATAGTTATTATATCGACAGAATGAATGAAGATAGAATGGTAAAAAAAATAGATGTTAACGATGTAAATCGAACCAGAAATAGAAGAAGACCGAGGAAAACGTGGCACGATCAAGTAAATCAAATATTGAATGTCGGTCTGTGAGGAAAGAAGGCATTATGAACAAAATTATGAAAGGATCGCTGCGTTGGTTCGGATATATGGAACGCATGGGTGAAGAAAGAATGGTTAAAATAGTATACGTTAACGATGTAAATGGAGTACGGAGTCGAGGTAGACCGAGGAAAACATGGCTTGACCAAATTAATCAAATTTTAAAGGTTGGTCATGTCAGAAGCCGGAAGAATCGACGTGCGTGTATGACTCGCTGTATGAATGTGGAGGAAGCTAGAGAGATATGTCAGGATAGAGTAGTGTGGCGGTCCATTCTCTCTGCCCACCCCTGCAGAGAAACGGCGTGATGGTTTGTTGTTGTATAAGCTTAAAATGTCTAACCACAGTGTGAATGGTTAACACTTTCATTCGCACTACATTCACTTGTTATATTTGTATTTTTAATAATTTGTTAGAAAAACTATCTATGGAGGTGTCAGACAGATTCCAAAAGGTTCATTAACCTCTATTGTGTGCCCGGCTTCATTTGCAGTAAAAAAACATGGTTTCAAATTGCAATTGGCTACATTTACACCTCAGACAGATAGTCCCAGTTCATCATAATATTACCTGCAATTTAGTAGTAAGGAGCTAAAGTAAAAGATCCCAATGTGGAACCATCTCTCATGCGTTTCTGGTAGTATACTATATACAATATATTATTTTCTTCTTCTTTTTGTCCTGTCACACCTCCATGGTGCATAGGGCCTCAAGGAACCTTCTCCACCCGACTATCGCATGCCTGATGCCTAACATCATCCCAAGTGAGGCCTGCCGCCTTAACCTCGTCCTGCAGGGCTCTTCTCCAGGTGGCTCTAGGTCTGCCTCGCTTCCTCTTTCCCCCATAGGGGACCAGTCTAGTGCACCCTGAGCGATGCAGGCTGGATTCCGTCTCGGAGTGTGACCGATCCACTGCAATTTGCGTCTAGCGACTTGTTCTCTAATTGGCTTTTCGCATGCCATGGTCCAGAGAATGTAGAATGTACAATGTATGAATGTAGAGGAATAATCAATACAAATGAAAACGTCTGTTTTCTAGAAGTTTTATTATATTTTATGAGAATGACACATTTCGACTGTCTAAGGCAGTGGTACACAAAGTGGTTCAAATGACCCCCAGGGGTCGATTACGACTAAAACAGATTTTATTCATTAGTTCAGCGAAAAAAATATTTCCCTGGGATCGTACAAAAACGTCAAAACTTTTGCATCTACCCAATATCTTTGTCTCGGGGATATCTGTAGCGTGACAAATATCGGCTATGAATCACCGGTCCGCATCAGACATGGACAGGTGTGTTGGTGGGCGGTTGATAGTAGTCATTGTCGGGAGAAAAGATTAGGTCCGTCTTTAGTTCGAGAAATATACTCCGAGAGGCTATTGACACGCGGTCTTTATCTCTGCGTAATATATTAAACACGGAATAGCTCGAATTCTTTGACATTATCACGTCTGTGTAATATTCAAATTATTCATAACAATTTTTTAGATAGTAATCTTCGATGCATCATTTATATATTTTCTATGTTTTCAAATGTGTTTGAATCTACAGTAGTCCTAGTTAATGATCTCTTGCCATATCCATCATAATGGTTGATTTTTAAGCCATGTTAATAGTATTTAATTATGATATATTAATATTTAATATGATAGAATTCCGAACGACGAAATAAGAAAAAATGAAGGCAGATGATTGCATCGTACGTAAAATTAAAAAAGGATCCCTGAGATGATTTGGACTTCTTCTTCTTTCTCTTCTTCTTTGCTAGCCTTCTTCCCCCCACTGCTGGATTTCACTAGTCTCTATCCTGCCCCTTTTGTATCCAAGATTTTCCAACCCTTTTGATAATATCATCGGTCCATCTCATCGGTGGCCTTCCGGCACTTCGTCTATTTTCCCATGGTCTCCAACTAAGTATCCTGGGTGCCCATCTGTTGCCACCCTGTCTAGCCAAGTGTCCAGCCCATTGCCATTTCAATTTTGCCACTCGGTCCATGACGTCAGCAACCCTGGTGCGGCGTCTGATTTCTTCATTTCTTATGCGGTCATGCAAGCTCACACCAAGTATCTGTCTTTCCATGGACCTCTGTGTACACTTGAGCCTGTGGACACTTTTTGCTGTAAGAGTTGTCGTCTCTTGTCCGTATGTCATCATGGGCAGTATACACATATCGTAGATTTCTTTCTTTTAAGACAATCTTTTGGACATATGGTACGAATCAAATTTATAATTTATTAATCAATAAATGAGCCGAGGAAAAAAAATCTATTTAAACCTTATTCTGCTAAAAGAATTAGCGCCTGTTTGATTGACCAGAAAAATCGGACAGTCAGTCTCCCGCTGTGTACGAGTTTCAACGTGGCGTCTCGTTAATTTCAACCTGTCACTATTTATTCGAGATTACAAACTAACTAGCCGTATCTCCGAAGGGGTAGGCAGAAATAATAGACACACACTTTTCTTTCCTGACATATTTCTCTCGCATCCTCAACATTCATACATCGGGTCATGCACGCGCGTCGATTTCCTTGACTCCTCACATGGCCGACATTCAATATTTGATCGTGCCACGTTTTCCTCGGTCTTCCTCTATTTCTGGTTCCATTTACATCTTTAACACGTAATTTTTTTACCATTCTTTCCATATGTCCATCTTAATGATCCTTTCATTATTTTGTTCATAACACCATCATTCGCACCGCATTCACTTCTTATATTTTCATTCGACACTATTATACACGTGTGTACATTATCATCCAGAAAATCAGTATCAGGAACACCTCCGGTCCCAATTAGTCCGGATAAACTAATTTCTCGACCCGTTCTTGATTATTATATAATAAACAATAAATAAATTGGTGATATATGAAATACTAATGACTTTGATTTTAAAATTGTATGTACGATGGGAACTTTTTTTAAGTACAGTAATGGTGCGGTGAAATAAAATTGTGTATTTTAAAACTCTTGACTTCAGTAACCTTTACTTGGCGCTGTGTCGGGTCCCCCTGACACTGGCAATCACTGTGACGAGTCCTTTCTCGCCAAGTGTTACTGGAGTGATTTCCCTTTTCCTTCTCCAGGGATACCTACCTTGTAGCCACATCCATTTCAATGATCTCGTACCATGAAATTTAAAATTACAACATTGATAGCATGCATTCATTTGGAAAGAGTATTAAATGTGATGTTTTGTTTTGTTTTGTGCAGAAACGGGTCTCGTTCTCCGGGTGTGTAGTGGTTCTCTAATGGTGTCAAGGTGGCAGCATGTCTGCACTGTCGGCGCCGGGCGGCGGAGGGAACTCGTCAGTACACGCGGCGCCGGCCGCCCAACAAGCCAAGACCGCACCCTCCGGCAAGAGCAAGTTCCAGAAGTTGGACATCAATAATCTATACTGCCACAATAGGGTAAGTTCAATCAATACTGCCTTCTCTGCCCAGATCAATTTTGAATATAGAATTTCGAAAAAAAAAAAAAAATTCAAAATGTTCTCCAAATGATGAACCGTATTCTGTGATAGGAATTGCCGACTGACACATATCTGAAGATCAGAAACACTTCTGATGGAGACATTTTAATTAGCATTAGTTTAAATTTGTGATGGTGGGCTGGGTCACACGACCTAAACTAAGAGGAAGAAAAGAAGAAGAAGTTTAAATTTAATTGAATTATTTTAATTAAAAATATATAAATTATATAGAAATGTTGTATGCAAGCACTGTGAGTGGAAAGAGAAGCCATGGAAGACCAAGGAAGCACAGATTGTTTTATTTGCCACGCTGCAGAACCAACCTGCCAATGGTAATGCCTGTGGGTAGGGCAATCTTATTGCTTAATCGGATCGCCTCGGAGGTCGACATATTTCGTGATAGTGTGAGTTGCCTCAGGGATGCAATATCAATGTTATGATTTTTTCTTACTCTTAAGCTTAATTTTTATTTTTTTTAATGCTTCTCTGTTTATAATGTAATTGCAAACGATTTGGAATTGTATGTCTGTAATGTTTGTGATTATTAGCAAAATAAATTAAATGAAACTCGATCAAATGAATCAAATACTGAAAGATGACAAAAATCGACAAGTGTGCATGTTACGGTGTATGAATTTAGAGGAACCCCGAGATAAATGACAGAACAGAGCAATATTGCGGTCCATTGGTTTGATTGGTTTTGATTTCAATGTCGCAGTGATATAATGAAAGAAAAATTATGTTTTTGTGAGTCTTTTAAACTTAGTTTTTCAAGATGTGAACGGAGCAATAAAAAGAGGAAGACTGAGTAAAACATCTGATTTTAAATGTCGGTCACGCCAAGAATGTGCGTATGTGATGCGCAGTATGAATGTTGAGAAGACAAAAGAAATATGTCAAAATAGAACAGTGTGATTGTCCATCGTTTCCGCTTGCCTATTGAAATCATTTACGGATATCATATAGAATAAAGAATGTCCAGGAATATACATACATACTTGGGACACAATATTCGATTGGGCCGAGAAAACCAAAACGCAGAGCTCAAGAGAAGAATTGGACTAAGCTGGGCAGCTTTCGGAATAATGGGTTACATCTTTAAAAACTGGAAAATACCAACCTGAAATGAAAAGTTTATGAAGCGTGTGTTCTGCAAGTTGCTACTTAAGGCCTCGAAACTATAACATTGTCCAAACAAAGTGCCGAGAAACTACGAGTGACCCAAAGAGCCATGTTAGGAATAAGCCTGAGAGACAGAGTCAGAAACGATAAACAAAGGTCACTGACATCATCCACCGGGTAGCGTCTCTTAAGTGGCAATGGGCAGGTCACGTAGCCAGAAGCTCGGACGAAAAATGGACAAGAAGACTGCTGACTTGGAGACCGTGGACGGCAAAGAGAAGTTCAGACCGACCGCAACTACAGTGGAAAGATGACCTGAACAGACATTTTGACTAAATGCAGTCTGCACAAGACAGAGTGACATGTGAGTGGACTTGTCCAGGAATAGGCTGAAGAAAAAGAATCGTATAGAAGAGAAACACGATTTATTTTAATCCAACAACATTTATTAGCAGTGACTCCTGGGTATTGAGTTATCGTATAACCGCTATCAACATGTTGACTTTATGCAAATGTCGCTATCGGACGGAGATATCATTATTATTGGCCTGTCTTTAAAAATTTTAATCATTTCCCCATAAATCAATAATGTGTATAAAGTAATTCCGACTTAACATAAAATTTTTGGCACAATTTCAATAGTTATCGGCATTTTTTTTTATATTTGCTATCTCTCTTGATAAGAAGTTTCTGTGATAATGTTACAACGTATTGCGAAATAGCTACGTCAGTTTTTAAATTTCGTTTCAAACGATTGGTTCTGTTTTGTTTTTTTTGCTCACTTGTTTTAATATATGGAACATTCAATGTTTTGTAATGCCTGTATTCATTTCAAAGGTATTTCTTTTAAATCGGTGACTTACTGTTGTTTATGAGTGAAATGTAGTGTTTAGTCGTTTGATAAACTTAACCCGTTAAAGCTGAATTTCCACAATGACAATTTTTTTTTTATCAATTATAAACTGATTTTTTTGTTTATTCTATTTTAACTGATGAAACTATTTCTGTTGCAGGGTGAAAATCTAGAACCTTCTTCGGTGAAATCGCCGCTCTTCCGTAAACATGGCATGCAAAGTTTGGGCAAGGTCCCCTCAGCCCGCAGGCCCCCGGCAAACCTGCCTTCTTTGAAGACAGAGTCAGGACAGGAAACCACCACTAACAACAGGTAATTCATTCTGAAGTAATGTCTCAACAAAAAAAGCTTTGTCAACCTTTGGAATTTCTCCGCTAACTCTGTGAAAGAAATTTTACTAATTTATAGAAAAGAATGATGGCTATGTGAAAGATGCTGAGTATATATGTGTAATGAAGATATCCTTTTTACATAGTGTTCTCATTTTATTGCTATGCACTTCTTTACCGCGTGATATTTTCAATAGAATTACCTAATATATAGATATCTCGCTTGCACTGTATGTAAGCACTTGAACCTGATTCTTTCTCATGTGATATTTCACGTTATATTGATGTCTTACTTGAATTATTAGAAATCGTAAGTACATTTTGATGAAAAACATTACGAATTATGAAATGCGCGATATATCGATTTAGCAGTAGAATTTACTATTAAAAGTAAATTTTTGGACCGAGCAAATTATGAAAATCTCGAATTATGAAATATCATTCGAAATAACGGACTTTTACTATCTGGGTATCTCAAGGAATCGTTGCTGTAGGATATGTTTTGTTGTAGAATATGTCATTTTAACCCCTTACTGCATGATTTTTTTTAAATTTGTAAAAAATATATATGTGTAAATGATGAAAAAAAAAATGCACGTATTTTTATATTTTTCAAAAAAAATATTTTTTCCTATATAAAATACAAAAAAATATTTCTAGGTCTTCCCCCTTTTTATCCCTAGATTTTACACAATATTATCCATAATTTTATATAAAAGTGATCATTTTATTACTTACCTAATGAAAATAATAGTAAACCAGTGTAATATAATTATTTATAATGTTTTACAAACAAAATAAATACCACTTTTGAATATCACGTTTGTACAGAAAATCATAAACCGACAGTTGGAAACAGTGGAACGCACATCTAGTACAACCAGAGACATCTAGCAAGAAGTTTGACAACTAGTAACGCGGATCATAGATAAAACTTTAGTATTATTGCTAGAAGCAAGACATATTTTATTATTTTCTTGTTTTTTATGGCGAAAGATTATTTTGGTTCATATATGAGCCGCCAGTATGCAGTAAGGGGTTAAATAAGAATTATTTCTATTCTCTGATAAGTCTGTGCACTTTCATGATGATCCAATTTCTTGATAGGAATTGCCGACTGATACATATGTGAAGATCGGAATTATATCTGACTTAAACTGCACAGACTTTGATTGGAGTGATTTTGGTTTCTGTATTTCATTGTTTATAATGTGTGTGTGTGTGCAGTAGCGGGTCCGCAGCACCCGCCCAGCCACCGCCCCCGCCGAGCCAGCCGGCCACTGCCCCAGCGGCCCCCGCAGGCCCTCCACCACCACCCCCGCAGCCCGCGCAGACATGCCCCCCGCCGCAGCAGAATACCAACACCTCGGTCAGTACTAACCCCTTTCCACTAATTTTACTCGATACGCACGTACGTGATACGCACACTTCCTTTCCCTTACGGTGCTAAAATAAAAACGTGCGTTCCGGTGTAGGATAGTCAGTACGCGTTAAAAAATAAGCGATTTTAAATCGGAAAAATAGGAACAGTCATAGCTAATCCCCTTATATAATTATAATTGAAGTCAAAAATTATAATAATTGAGATTTAATTGCTAAAAACATTAAAAAACCATCTGGCAACGCTCACGGAACGGGCATAGACCCGCTCTGGTTGCAAGCCCGAAAGCAACTGCCGGCGCGGCGGGACGGCGAGAGTGAGAACATTGAGCTAGAACATATGCAAGAGTGGCGCACTCAGCGCTACGAATTTTGTTTCCGATGTTCACAAAATACCTCTGATGTACCAGATAAATTCTGATTATTATTAATATTATTTTTTAAATCAATGCGTAAATATATTATGGAGGAATATCTAAAATCTTAACCTTGTATTTATTTTATTTATGGAGATATCGATGATTTTTAGAAGCAACATGTAGAAGATACCCATCATAGGGAAGGGAGGGCTAACTGTACCATTCTGCGCTATCCCGTATCACGTACGCGCTTGAGAAAAAATAATTTACCTAAAATGTACAAACATCACTTGAATACAAGTCTTCACAAGTAGTAAGCGTGATGAACCTTATTCTTTGATAGGAATTGCCGACTGATACATATTTGATGATTGTATCCTTTCTGATTTACTACTGACTACTTTCTTTAGGGTATTTTATTCAGGATAATTCATAGTCCATTGTTTTGGGCGAAATACTATGATACTTCAACATTATTAACTAATAAAATATAAAATGGTATCATAATTTATTTTTCACGATGGCTGTTTTGTTAACCTACGTTAACATCATCACGTGTTACAATAATTTCAGTCGGAAAAAAATATTTTAATTAAAATGAACTCACTCTTCTGCAATGATAACATAAATTTGAAACTCGGCCAGAGAATGATCAAATACTATGTGTGGTCTGTTTTGTTGTATGGTTGTGAAACATGGACTTGAAAGTCAATTCAATGAACAGACTGGAAGCATTTGAAATGTGGCTCTATCGCCGAAAGCTCAGAATTCCCTAGACAGATATGGTTACCAATACCAAAGTCCTGAGGCAAGCTGAGTTCAAAAGATTTCACATCTGGGTCATGTGCTGCTTGGGGAGAAGTACCACCTTCTCCAGCTGATATTGGAGAGGAAAATTGAGGAATGCCAAGGGCCTGGCCTGATAAGGGAGTGGACCGGCATCCGAATTGTGGAGGAGCTTTTCCGAGCGGCGCAGGACAGGTTCGCTGAGATGATCGCCAACGTTGGGGGGACCCGACAGGGCACTTGAAGAAGAGGAAGAAGACCTGATAATGTCGACAAAGGTTGACGAAACAGCCGTCGCAAAAAAAATTTCATCATATGCAGCGTTTTATATTTTAACAGTTAAATGTTTTTCGTTTCTTATGTCTTCCTATTTGTGAATAATAAAGATAATTAAGTAGAAGGAGAAGAAATGACAAGTGAGGTTATGTTTAATGTTGCAGTCCCATCAGCATGCGGGTGGCTACCCGGGGGGATGGGCCCCTCTGCCCCCGCACCGCACAGCCCAGTTCCAGCAGGAGTTCCCCTCCCTGGATGGAGCACCCCCGCCCCACCAGCCATCACTCCGCCCGCAGAGTGAGTCCATCCACATTCCTCCATTATACTCCTTAACTTTCAATCCTAGGAATTGGTTTGGAGATATCTCTTTTAATATATTTATAGTTTTTTTAACAACGAAGTAAAACTCCGTATACTAGACCTTCGTGGCCTATTGGTAAGTGCCTTCACTGCTACACCGAAGGTTTCAGATTCCCGGGGGTGGCAGTGTGATTGTCACACTGTCTTTGGTCTGGCGTAGAATTCACATGACAATAAAATGGCGATAGATTAGCTACCTTTCACATGTCATGAAAATCAACATGATTGCTATACCTTTTACATCGATTTGGGTCGCGTTGTAATAATGTAAAGAACGATTGAACAAAATAATAACTAATAAAGGGAGAACATGACATAGGAAGTTTACTTTGGGTCGGATTGTAGTACTACCTAAGATTCGTCCATAGTCACAGTAAGAGAACGCAATAGGCAGACAATTTCCCCACTAGTAATAGCTAGGTGGCTTGTCTTCTCTATTTAGCTAGCCGGCTGGTCTCCGGTTCAATGGTGAAAAGTTGTAGCACTATTTACCAATGAATTTTTAAATTTTATGTTTAAGCATATTTAATTTTTTTAGTTTGTAGTAAATATACTTTTTAAATGAATATTTCTAATTTTAAATGGATATTTAGGAAATGAATGCGGTGCGAAAGATGGTGTTATGAACAAAATAATGAAAGGATCATTAAGGTAGTTTGGACATATGGAAAGGATGGTAAAAAAAATATATGTTAACGATGTAAATGGAACCAGAAATAGAGGAAGAACGAGAAAAATGTGGCACGATCAAATAAATCGAATATTGAATGTCGGCCATGTGAGGAGTCAGAGAAATCGACGCGCGTGCATGACACGATGTATGAATGCTGTAGAAGTGAGAGAAATATGTCAGGAAAGGAAAGTGTGGCAGTCCATTCTTTCTGCCTACTCCTTCGGGGAGACCTTTTTTTTTAAATGGATGTGATGATTAACGTAATTGTGAGAATTATTTCCAGTATTTAGGGTAGAAAAACCGACTTATCGGTGTTTGTGACTTATCGTCTGCATTTCAAATCACTTTCGGAGAGAATTGAAGTATTCCCCTCTCACTCTCTTGTACTCAAAATATTCTCATACTCTTTCTTGACGACATACGGATGTTGGCCTTGTATTATCATTGAGCCCGCACAATAATTAATATAGTATAAGTAGAATGTCAATCAACCGGACAAACCAAGATGATGAAGCGTTCTGTACCGTAACCTACCCACGACTGCACTTACCCCACAACACCTACACAATGTTGGGTGTGGATTGCATCATCCTTCTCCCTTGCATCCTACAGACAGTCAGTCTCCCACTGAGTTCGAGTTTCAACTTGTCATTGTTTATTCGAGATTACGTATGTACATTATCATTATTATCCGGAAAATCAGTATCAGGAACACTTCCAGCCCCAATTAATCCGGATAAACGACGTTCTACTGTAGTTAGTTAATCAGCAAGCTGATAGAATCCAACATGATGATCCACATTCTGTGATAGGAATTGCCGACTGATACACATCTGAAGCTAATTTCTCTCTGATTGCACCAACACGTGTCCGATTTGTATGCAATTTATTGCTCCATTTGTGACTAATGATTTGTCTCTCTTGCCCCTCAGCGGAAGGCAGCTGGCTGGCCGGGGGCTCGCGCGCAGGAGCGCCCGATGGCACCGCGCCCGTCTCAGACCCCCGCACGGCCGCCTTCAACCGCGCCCTTCCCCTGCCTTCGTTTGTGAGTACATAACCCCATTTAACTTATTATACATGTGCCCTAGTTCAGCAGTTCAGCCGTTCAGGTAGAAATATCATAATACCCTTCCCGCAGACAAAGTGTAGACACTAGCAAGCTACAAAAGGATGTTCCAGAAAAGGTTGCAAATCTTTGGTCTATGGCATAGAAGAAGAAGAAATATATTAAACGACTCCTTTGTCGAATGCTAGCCGACATCGCTATACGAGGTCTGTTCAAAAAGTATCGCGAATTTTGAATTTCCGCTGGCTACGTATATTTGATTTTTGATTTTTTTGTAGCGTTATGTTGGTACTCATGTCCCTTACTTATGCTGACAAGGTCGGCCATTTTGAATGTTTAGTTAATTTTTGACAGCTGTTTTGCTTGGATGTGTTTTGGCTCGTCTTCGATTTTTGCCTATTCCAAAAAATGGATCAAAGAATCTGTATCAAATTTTGTGTGAAAAACAAAATAAAGTGCGCGGACGCATTTCGAATGTTGACTGTGGCATATGGTGAAGCTACCTTGGACCAAAGCAACGTTTATCGGTGGTACAAAATGTTCTCAGAGGGCCGAGAAGATATGAACGACGAAGAGCGTGCCGGACGCCCGAGCACGTCAACAACAGACGAAAACATTGATAAAGTGAAGAAAATAGTATTAGCCAATCGTCGAATCACCGTTAGAGAAGTTGCTGAGGACCTAAACATATCGATTGGCTCGTGCCATTCGATTTTAACCAATGATTTGGGCATGAGTCGGGTCGCCGCGAAATTCGTGCCAAAATTGCTCAATTTCGACCAAAAACAGCATCGCGTTAACATTGCTCAGGAGATGTTGGACTCGGTCCGTGACGACCCAAATGTGCTCCAGAGGGTCATAACTGGTGACGAATCATGGGTTTATGGTTATGACGTGGAAACCAAAGCTCAATCATCCCAATGGAAGCTGCCGCATGAGCCAAGACCAAAAAAAGCGCGCCAAGTTCGGTCGAACGTGAAGGTTTTGCTCACAGTTTTCTTCGATTGCAGGGGCGTGGTGCATCATGAGTTCTTGCCACAGGGTAGTACGGTCAATAAGGAATATTACCTGCAAGTTATGCGCAATTTGCGCGAAGCAATCCGCCAGAAACGCCCGGATTTGTGGAAGAACAAAAACTGGCTTTTGCACCATGATAACGCCCCTGCTCACACATCGTTGCTTGTGCGCGAATATTTGGCCAAAAACAACACAGTAATGGTGCCGCAGCCACCGTATTCCCCAGACCTGGCCCCCTGTGACTTTTTCCTGTTTCCAAAACTGAAGAGGCCCATGAAAGGACGACGCTACGCCACGATTGAGGAGATAAAGACGGCATCGAAGGAGGAGCTGAACAAGATCACAAAAAATGATTTTTTTAAGTGCTTCGAGGATTGGAAAAAACGTTGGCATAAATGTATTATATCCGAGGGGAATTACTTTGAAGGGGACAAAATAGATATTCATGAATAAATAAATACTTTTTGAAAAAATATAAAATTCGCGATACTTTTTGAACAGACCTCGTATGTACGCTACAACTCAGTTGTCGGCTGGTGGCCGACAAGATAAGACTTGCACGCGCGGTGTATTTTCGCGCGCAAAACTTGACGCGTGTCATTGTTTCTTGTGATTATTCGTTAAAAAAACATTTAATTTCACGTTTTAATAAGATTTTGACTCTTTTCCGTTTTTATTTTACTTTAAAATAATCCTTGCAAATTCACATAACGTAAAATGGCGGGAACTTCGCGTGATATATCATTCAGAGGAGCGATTAGAGTACAAGCCCCACTTCATTGCGAAACTGGCCAAAGGTTCTAAAGACTGTACTGTGTGCAGTAACAGAAAGATTCCAGGGGGAAGACGGGAAACAGTGTGGTTTTGTGAGACTTGTTCTAGAAAACCTGGTCTTCATCCTGGAGACTGTTTTAAAAAGTACCATTCTATGCAAAACTATAAGTAATCCATAATGTTTTTTATAAATTGTTTTTTATTTGAAGAATAAATCATTACAATTGAATTTTTAACGATTTTTTTGTAACTACCTAGTAATAAAAATATTTTTGACATTATTTAAATTAGAGTTGGCTGACAAACAATATCAAAAAATAATGGAGCGGTGAGGGTTAATGTAATTTTATGTCACCTTATTAAAGTTATTTCGCCTGTATAGCAATGTTATAATATTATTTGTTTTGTTCCAGATGTGCAAAGGTAGTACAGGTGCGGGCGGGCCCGGGGGGTTCCCGCCCGTGTTTGGGGCGCCGGGCTCGGGGGCGCCTCCCCCCTCCCGGCACCACCCCCCGCCCAACAGGGGCCCGCAGGTGAGCACACCACTACAACCCCTTTAACTGCAACCATGTTTTCATAAATACTAGCGAGATATGCTGCCTTCCGTAATTAATTTTGAAATTAAAAAATATTAACGACCTTCGTAGCCACATCGAAGGTCCCGGGTTCGATCCCCGGCAATAGCAGTGTGATTGATGACAGTGTGATCTTTGATCTGGTGTAGAATTCACGTGACAATAAAATGACGATAGATTAGCTACCTATCACATGTCATGAGAATCAAAAAAAAACAAATTGTATATAGTATTTTGGTTCAAACCACCTGTTAAAGCCTGTTTACACGCAACGATAAATCTTAGCGATTTTGAATTGTTACGATTTATCGTTGCGTGTTAACAGGATATCGTAGCGATTTATTGGAATTGGATAGGCTGGTTGAAGGGCCTGTTTACACGTTACGATAAATTGTAGCGATATCGTAACAATCGAATTGTTACGATTTATCGTTGCGTGTAAACAGGACATTATGTACAAATAAAAATTGGACGACCTTCGTAGAAGAGTGGCAAGAGTTTTGTCTGCCACACCGAAGGTCCCGGGTTTGATCCCCGGCGATGGCGATAGTAAGTGTAACATTTTTGCTGGTTCTTGATATGCTTTTAATGTGGTAGTTTCCACTTGGTTCTTATTTAGTGTGTATATCCGACATGATGATCCACTTTCTGTGATAGGAATTGCCGACTGATACACATCTGAAGCTAATTTCACTCTGATTGGATAAACACACTAAATGACAATATACAGGTCTAACAATATTACTAGAATGTTTTTAACATCACAATAGGAAGCAGTTGCAGCAGTTTGTATTTATTGTTTCTCATATTGTGCCTGAAGTATTTGTCTTGGATCACCTGCTGTTATCTATGACCCCTAAACTGCACAATGTCATCTGGCCACCTTTTTGTGGTCTTCCTACGCCTCTTGTTGTTTCAAGGTCTCCGCTTCAGAATTCTAGGCCAAAGTCTCCAAACTACGGCCCGCCAGTTTCATCAGTCAGGCCCGTGACAGCTAATCCTATATTATTGTTTTTGGGATAAATTGGATAAAAAAAAAAAACAGTGATAGTAACTCGGTTTTATTTAGCAGGAAAATTTAAAACTGCTTTAGCCCTTGAAACTTACTGGTGTAATCAGTATGGCCCTAAGGCTGGAAGGTTTGGAAACCCCTGTTCTAGACGATCATCTGACACCGTCCTGTCTATCCACGTGTCCCGTCCGCTGCCATTATTGCCTTTCTGTTCTTTCCGCGATGTATAAACTTTATTCTATATTTGATTTTAAATTTAGTCTTTATATTTAATCTTAGATATTGTGCGGTTTTACAAAATCTAAGATATTAGCAGTGTTTTTCCAAAGGAACGAGGATAATGAATAGGGTCGTGTCCGGTCAGTGGAATTCGGCAGCGACCATTTTTTTAGCTCATTTAAATTCTACTGGCCGGAAGTCCCTGATGATATAAAAAAAATGTCACGACTTCCTTCTCGATAAAAGTCCGCTCACTTTTTCAGCTAGCTCAGATCCCTGAGATGATTCATTTCCCATTCCCACCCCTATTCAACCCTAGCCAGGCTTTTTTCTATTTTTTTATTATCTATTAATTTGACCTACTTGAAAAAATGGTTCACCATCCCTGGCATAGATAATATATGGTATTTTTTGTCCGCAGCGCGTGCGCGAGGTGCCCACCATAGACAAGTTGGTCCAGCGGCCCATCATAAGGGAGGAAGATCTCACCAGTATGGATGATATAGCCAAGGACGCCGGCTGGGCCACACACGACGACATTGACTACAAGTAAGCTGTTTTACATACTTACTGTTAATGTTATTTGTACTGCTCTGTTATGACAGCTGTGACCAGATCGCACTCAAGAACAATCATCCGTTTATTTCTTTTATTTACCTATTGGTTGTAAAATTTATTTTTAACCCTTAACGGACGTATGTAACCTCTGACGTGACAACTGAACTTTTGTCGGTCAAATGGCACATACGATGAAAGTATGTTCAGAAGACAAATACTCTTGACTTTGGAGAGTATCTTGTATTCCTAATGTCGAACCATCTCTAATGCGTTCCTGGTATTATACATTTTTTTATGTTTTACCTGTTCTCAATAGATACCTTAAACTAAAATTATTATTTGTAATATCTTTTGAGAAAATAAACTGCATAATACGCATAATTACTTTGTCAGTTGAATATTACAAATGGAGCTATTGACACAACAGTTGGGCTGAAATGTTTGTAGGCTCAAATAGTAAAACACGTTTATTGGTAAAATTCGATTTTATTATTCAATATAGTTGCCTTCGAGGGCGATACAATGATTATAACGGCCATACAATATTTGAATACCATTTTTATAGTGCGATTTCTCTTAAGCCTTAAAATAAACCTCAGTGCTGAATTTCTTCCCGGCGAGCATTGCTTTGAGGTCTTTAAACAGGAAAAAGTCACTGGGGGCCAGATCCGGAGAATACGGTGGATGGGGAAGCAATTCGTAGCCTAATTCATGCAATTTTGCCATCGTTTTAATTGATTTGTGACACGGTGCATTGTCTTGATGAAGCAGCACTTTTTTCTTCGTCAAATGGAGCCAATTTTTCGTGATTTCATCCTTCAAACGCTCCAACAATGCTATGTAATAATTTCTGTTGATGGTCTAGCCCTTTTCAAGGTAATCGATGAATCTTCAAGGTCGGTATTAACTAAAAATCATATTGATTTAATTCTATGTGTCAGCCTACGAACTTTTCAGCCCAACTGTTACACAGTGCCTTTTTAAAATTAAATATTGATAGAATAACATATACAAAGATTGAGAAGCTAGCGTCTGATAAGGGTTAATATTGTACGCATTCGTTGAGAAAGCCACACACAGTCTCCCATGGCTGATTTGTTAAATAAGAATGCAAGAGTGACGGTGGAATCCAAAACTTCGGGGCCTACGCTGGCTTCGAGGCTATTTCAGTCCATCTACAAACAAACGCATGATTTTTTTATATATCTATCTAACTAACCATCACGTCGGCCCTCTGAATGGGTAGGCTAAAAGAATAGACTGCCACAATCTTCTTCTCTGACATTTCTACTTCATACATGTTGTCATGCACACAAGACAATGTCTTTAACTCCTCACTTGTCCTGACATTTAATTTTTGATTTATTTGAGCGTGCTAAGTTTTCCTCTGCCTCTCCATGTGTCTGAATCATCTAATGATCCTTTCATTATTTTGTTCATAACACTTTCATTCACACCGCATTCACATCTTGTATTTGCATTTGACACTTTCAAATTGTGTGGTAATTCTTTTTATTTTTGAGTGTCAAATGCAAATAAAATAAGTGAATGCAATTTGAATGCAATATACGGAACAATAAATAGATGGGAACCAAGGAAAATGTGGCACAATCAAATCATTCACATATTATGTGTGCCACGTGAGGAGTCGGAGAAATGAGATGCCTGAATCTTAAGGAAGCGAGAGAATTATGTCAGAAAATACTATGAAGGGGTCCATTCTTTCTGCCTACCCCTTCGAACAGAAGGCGTAATGGTTATTTAATTAGACAATTTCATATACAGATTTATCACAGGTTTCTACAAGAGATCTCATTTATTCCAATTTCATCCTTCTTTTGTCAATATCATGCTTCATTTCAATACATAAGGGTCGGTACAAGAATATTATTGTATTATATCAAATGACTTGTCAAATCCACAGTCAGAAGCTGGCCTTCTCGGACGAAGTGGAGGAGCCCAAGGTGACGGTAGCGGCGCCGGTCAGCGCGCCCCCTCCAGCGGCGCACCTGGAGGAGGATGAGGAGTGGGGGGCGCACCGGCAGAGGATCCAGGCTGAGATCACGGCTACCATGGAGCGCGCGCGGCGACGCAAGATGCAGGAAGACCTCCGCTATCAGCAGCAGCTGGACAAAGCCGAGGGAAAGGAGGAGAAGCAGCAGGAGGTAACGGAAACAATCCCACCTTGCTTATGTCATGTTTTAAAAAAATTGTGGAATTTTATTTACAGTTAAATACCCTTTATAGGGTCAAAGCACCAATGAATGACCGTTTAAGGTTCAGCTTGTACTGAAATCCACATTAAAGGCATTAATTTCATTATTTCAGTGTACAAAATAAAAGAAAATAAAAAACACATTGACTTCTCTAAATTCTCTAACTTTTTTATTGAAATATGAGTATTACTATTAAAATTAATATTTCTCTAAAAAAATAGCACAATCACCAGTAAATGACCACTTCAGGCTATATTGATACAATGCATAGATTTTGTTACATTGTCACATTATGAAACACCCTAACATATAAAAATATGTAAATATTCAAAGAATTGCATAAGAAATAACATTAAAAAAAACACTTACCACACTTTTCCTTATAAAAAACTACTAACAATCTCAAAACAACAACGGGAAGACGCACTTTTACCGTTTGACAAGGCACAATTCAAAACTGATAGTTTTGTTTCTTACCAACAGTTGTCTCTGCCTACCTCTTTTGTCGTGGTTTCTTGTGATTAAAGTTTTTTGACTGGATATATAGAGCAATTATTATTATATTTTGTTTTATTAACCAACGGTCATTTACTGGGGGGGTGGTCAAATACTGGTGCTTCGACCCTATACGATGTTTTTTTTAGGTTTAGTTTTTAAACTAGCAACATTTTTTCTACAGACTGTCAATTTGACAGTTGATTTGTAGTCAGTACTTTTTGCCTTTTCACCATGAATAGACTGACGTCAGAACAGCGCTTGCAAATTGTACATTAATATTGTATGCATTCATTGAGAAAGCCACACACAGTCTCCCATGGCTGATTTGTTAAATAAGAATGCAAGAGTGACGATGGAATCCAAAACTTCGAGGCCTACGCTGGCTTCGAGGCTATTTCAGTCCATCTACAATCAAACACATGATTTTTTTAATATATCTATCTAACTAACCATCACACCGGCCCTGCGAATGGGTAGGCTAAAAGAATAGACTGCCACACTGTTCTTTTCTGACATTTATGTAGGGTGTTTTTACTTAGAGGTTTGGTTTTTAAACTGGAAACATTGTTTCCACAGACTGTCAATTTAACAGTTGATAGTTGATTTGTAGTCGGTACGTTTTGCCATTTCACCATGAATAGACTGACGTCAGAACAGCGCTTGCAAATCTATTTTGAAAATCATGGTAGGATTCGTCAACTTATCGTGCACTACACCCATTTTTTGGTCCACATAATCGTACATCCGAGCAAGTTATTTGGAAGACCATGAATCGTCAAAATTGGATTTCACGATTGAGCTTCATTCGAGCTAGCCCTGGCGCTCATATACCCGAAATCATAGACATTAACATTATTTTAATGAGTTTTTTTTTTTCATTTTAAATATGTATTGTATACCTCTAAAAAAACACCTTATTTATTTGTTATTTCTCGAAAAAAAACACCTTCGTTGCTAAGTGGTAAGTGCTTTGACTGCCACACCGAAGGTCCCGGATTCGATTCTTGGTAATGACAGTATAATTGTCACACTGTCTTTGGTCTGGTGTACAATTCACGATGAGATTAGCTTACCTATCGCATGTCATGGAAATCAATATTAAAACTATACCCTTTAGGGTGCCTGTCCACCGGAGCGGAGCGAGGTAAAAATCCACCAATAGAATTGCATGAAATCACCATAAATAGATTTTATGCAATTCTATTGGTGGATTTTTACCTCGCTCACCGCTCCGGTTGTTAGGCACCCTTACATAGATTTGGCTCGCACTGTAAAGATGTAAGGAGTGATTAAAAAAATAGTCAGTTCGATAATATGTTTCTTGTATAGTGACAAAAAGCTATGATTTTATTGTATAAAAAACAATGCCTTTTTGTTTTTAATTTGCAATTTGAATCTGTTTCCGATAAGATGTTTTGAGAGATTGTTTTAATTTCCAGGTTGTACAGAATGTCGCCCCTGCTGCGGAGTGGGAGCGCGGCAAGGAGCCGGAGAAGCCGTCTCCGCCGCGCGAGGCGGAGCGCCCGCCGTCCCACGGGCCCCCGCTGGACCGCAGCGCCTCCAGAGACAGCGTCCGCAACGGCCCCGAAGCGCAACCCTCGTCCGACTTCCGCCAGCTGACGCAGATCGGCGACCAGCGCAATTTCGGGAACAAGGATCGCCGAGATCGCGATTTCCGAGACTTCTACGGAGACAACCGGGATAACAGAGATAATCGAGAGGGTAGAGATGGTCGCGATAACTGGGATAATCACCCTCGAGACCGCGATAATCGCGAAGGCCCCGGATTCAATAACAACAAATATTTCAATTCCAACCTTCCTCCTCGCTTCTTGAGGGGACGCGGAGGTTCTCAGCAGCAGGATAGGATGAGCTTCAATGTGGATAGGGCGGACTTCACACGCTCAAACAGCGGCGGGAACTTCAATCAGGATCCCAAACACAGAAACGAGCAGAGGAACGAACAAAGGAGCGAACCGAGGAACGAGGAATCCGGAAAGGCTTCGGTCCCCTTCTCGCAGCAGTACGACCCCCGCTGGGCCTTCCCGATGAAGCCCGTTCAAGGGGGCTTCAACAAGCGCGGGGGCAACGCCGAGGCGGACGGCAAGGGCCTGCGGAGAATCAGAACCGATTCTGAGATCGCGGGCAAGGAGGATAAGGGCGAGGAGCGCAGGAGGGAGAGGCACACGCCAGACGAGCCCCGGCCCGGAGGCAGACACGCTCCGAGGAAGCTGTCGGCCTCCAGCGACGGCAGGCACCAGTCTAGGTAAATACTTTTATCCCCCACATCACTTATTATCTGTACGCATTCATGAAGAAAGCCACACACAGTCTCCCATGGCTGATTTGTTAAATAAGAATGCAAGAGTGACGGTGGAATCCAAAACTCCGGGGCCTACGCTGGCCTCGGTGCTATTTCAGTCCATCTACAATCAACTTGAACAAATTATTCTAGTTAAAAGTAAAATACATTGTGTGCGGTAAAAGTTAAAACACTTGTTTAATATTGCTGGAACAGTAAACTAAAAAAATTGAATGCGGTAACACTTGAATTCCGTAATGATGAATTTGGTGTGGGCAAAATGAATCACTTAAGGAATCTGAGCTGAACGGTTCCGATCAGCAAAGAGAGCCAACTCTTTTTCATAACTCACGGTTCATCATATTGAGTCGTTCATAAAAACTAACTCCCAAAAGGAGCACAAAAAAAAATAGGTTGCCGCTGAATTCTCTGAAAAGTTGCAAAATTGGACGATCGAAATTGTTGGCGACCTTTTTTCAGCTCAACAGCGACTTTGGAATTTGGCGGTGACTGTTAGATTTTTCCTGACGAGTTTAAAAAAAAAGGTCGACAACGATTTCTACCGTCCAATTATGCAACCTTTTTTTTTTAGCTCATTTTTCGAGTTCGTTTTTATGAACGACTCAAAATGATGAACCGTGAGTTATGAAAAAGAATCGACTCACTTTATTGAACAACTTCAGCTCACAAAAGAGTTGACTGTTTCACAATAATTTATGATTCAGCCAGCAGATCACTGAGCTGCTGCTCTTTTTTTGTGAGTCATCGCTCACTCGCTCACCAAAGTGAGTCGACTCTTTGAGTTAACTCGTGAGCGAATAGCTCATCCCTATGATGAATTAAAACACTATTTTTCTTACTGTTCTAGTTTATTTTTCTCATATTTCCGTGGTTTTACTCTACCTACCAAAAATATCAAACAAAATACTAGAATCTAAGTATAACATGTTCAAGTTAAAATTAGACAGAGTACCATACTGGACATTAACAAGAACTTAACATTTTGAATTATTTTTATGAAATGATAAGAAGCCGATCTAATGGATTTGTTTTCTCTAAGGTTATCTATTCATATTGACACCGATACTCTAGGAATTTCCTTGTAGCTGCACAAATATGGCAAGTCAGTCAAGATAACTTCTAGTCGGCGAACTAGGCAACAATGCAAACTACGACTTATCTCCTAGTTGGCAGTCAATTCATTGATGTTTCCTCTTATATGATTCCACATTGTACTAGAGTCTTATTCTTTCCCAGGGATTACGAGGAGAGGGGCGAGGACTACCGCTGGGAGAAGGACCACGAGCGCAGGGGCGGCAGCAACTTCGAGGAGAAGAAACACTCGGAGTACAATGACCACGGACCTCCGCGCGAAGGCTCCTACGATTGGAGGGCGCCCGATAAGGAGCGCGCCTACTCCCGCGACATGGACCGCCAGAGCTCCCGGGAGTCGCAGAAGGACTTCAGCGACGGCGGCCGCAAGAATGACTATGACCGCAAGTCCTCCGACAGCTACGATGCCAAGAACACCGACAAGCAGTCGGAAGGCTTCGATAGGAAAAATAACGCACAAGAATTCAACGATAGGAAGTCGGACTCATACGAACGGAAGTCTGCGGAAAAGTACGAGAGGAGGGACGAACGCCAGGACAATAAGCAGCCTGATAGGCCGGACTCGAGGAATTCGAGACATTCTCGCGAGTCGGCCAGGGAGTCCTTCAAATTGGAAGATAAGGAGTACACAGGGTCGTGGGCTGATGCCACCTACGAATATGAAAAAGATAGCAACTACGCGAAGAATAAGTCCAACTTCCAGGAGAAACAGCATTTCCCAGAGAAGGTGGACTCCAACAAAATGGATCCTAATTACGGCGGCGGCTATCGGGACCACCGCTCGCCTAAGGATTACAAGTCGGACTCCGACGAGAGCAAGAGAGGCAACTACGCCAAGCAGCACGTGAAGAAATCTCCTTCTAATCTGCAGAAATCTGACGTACAGTCCTCGCAAGAGAAACCCGAGCCGGAGGAGAATCAGGCGTCTGCCCCTAAAGCCGCAGAGGGCAACACTAGCCTGCCTCCTCCGAGGACAGAGAGCAGCCCCAAAGCGTGGGCTGACTCCATCAGTCCCATCACTATTGCCAATGAAAGTATCAAGAACCAAGCCGATCCCAACAAGCCGGATGACAAAGATCTGGAAGGCTCTAGAAACGAGTCCAAGTATCACGAGGCGGGAAAGGAAAGGGTCGAACGGAAACTCAGCAGTTCAGGATCGGAGAAGAAATCTTCCACGATGGGTAGTAGAAATCGCCTGGATTCTGGGGGCAGTCGAAGAGGATACGTGGTGTACCGCGGAGGGAACAACTGGCAGGGCCAGCGAGGAGACTCCCGCAGGCGAGGACCCGGCCGTGGCAGGTCCAACAGAGACTCCATGTACAGCGAGTCAGAAGTCAGCGGGGATGAGTCCCACCATCACCCCGAGCACAAGGCAGATAAGGGCAGGAGTGCGAGGAGTCCCAAGGGACAGATGAAGAAATCGGACAAAGATGACAGGAATAGAAGTGTGGGTAATCAGAACACCCAGGGGCCCAATCCAAATGATAACAGACCATTCCCTAACGAGTCTGCGGGAGGGAATCAAAGGAAGAGGCACGACAGTCGAGGAGAAGGAAGGGAGGCCTTCGCTCCACGCGGGGAACCTTCCCGCCGCGGTCGAGGCAGCTTCTTGGGACGACGGTGTCAAGTCAACTACGGACCCGGGCCGCCCAGTTCCAAGAGCCCCTTCGGTCAGTCTAATTTATCCGGCGATGGGGAAAATGACCCCTCCAAAGATCTGAGCTCCGATGAAAAAAATAAACAGAAACAGCAGGCCCTCAGCGCCGGGATCATAGGGCGCGAGAGAAGGGGCGTGCCACCCAGGATGCAAGACAAGAACACCAAGAGCAGAAACAGGACGGGAGGCGAGGAAGAGGAAGCGTGGGAGACCACTTCTGAACACTCGGAAGGAGGTACCAAACAGTCGAAATCTGGCAACAAGCAAGGAGTGAAACCGGGCACGCAGCCGCCCAGTCAGAATGCCAAGGCTCCTATTGCTGACAAGAAACCCAACCAGCAAGGACAGAATCGTGGTGCAAACCCCCCTAATAGGCAAAATTCTGCAGGAAGCATCACTAGGAATAACCAAAATAAGAAGGATATTCTCCCATTCGGTTCATGTACGACCACAGCTGTCGGAAGGGTGGACGATATTAAGTACAGCGATACAAACGCTATCACCAACGCTTTAACTGACATGAAGATAGGCGCACCTAAAACCGGGAAGGACGTCAAGAAACTGGACACACCCGAGGATAATGAAATCATCGATGATGGATTCCAAGAGGTCAGAAGCAAGAAGAATGTTAAAGATGCTCGGGCACAACAGCCCAAAGAAGACCAACAGCCGAACAGGTCACAAAAGCCCCAACAGGCCAAACCTCTGGAGGGGCAGCGGAACAACTCGTCCACCAGGAGCTCCAGCGAAAAGTCAGGAGGCAGCGGCGGGGGCCGAGTCAACTGCGGCCCGCCCGGGCCACCCAAGGTCAACGGCCCGCAGAGCATGCCACAGCAGCACGAGAGGCAAGGACCGCCTCAAAACAACAATAAGCCGTCTCACTTTGATAGGCCGAGGCAAAGCACCCTGCCGCCTCGTCTGGTCAAGCAGAGGGAACAGAACCGTATCCACAAACAGATTGGCCAAGGATTTAATCCTTCGGGACCAAATGAAAGCTTAAACCCCGTGCCTCCTTCAACCATCAGCGCCTGGGATAAACCCATCAACCAGTCGCTGAGAGGACACACAGAGAACGAGCACATGGCAATGAACTCGACAATGGGGAATCTTGACACCAACGATATCGGAATAACTGAAAATCATTCCACGCAGTCTAGCCAGCGGAGCACGCCAAACAATTCTATAGCCATTGAACAGAAGGCACCGGGAAGTATCGTGAACATGGATAAATCTAGTATTCTAGATGGTAGCACTACGCCTGTGCAAACCATTATATTTGAGAACACCAATTACAAGTCGGCGCCCGAAGCTCTGAAGCAGAAGTTCGTGGCTTCCCCAGTGGGACAGCAGCAGAGCCCTTCGGCCAACGGAGTCCCGACCAAAGTGCAGTGTGGCACACCCAAGATCCCCAATCAGGGCTCGGATCTTGATAGCCAAATCCTCGCATTCGGCAGCGATGCCACCCAATCTGTACCCTTCATATCTGATCTGATCTCCGGTGATAATTCTCAAGGGTGTGTCAAACAAGACTCTGCGTCTTTACAACTTCCTATTTCCTTCGTTTCAAAGAATACCGAAGACTCTTCGGATATGAAATTGGACTTTGCTTTTGATTCTGAGCTCAGTCAGTTGACCGAGGATAAGACAGCCAAGGGCTTGGTCCTGCCCCGTTCTATACACGCGATGAGCTCTTCATCGCAGAATACGATATCAACGGCTACAGATCAAGAACTGAATATGAAAATAGCCAGCGTGAAGAAGGTGTGGGATACGTCTATGCCTACGGTCATGGAGCACGCCAACACGGACGACTCTAGCATGAGCCAACACATGTCGGTATCGCAACACAGCATGTCAGCACACCACATGACCAGCCAGCACGGCATGAGTTCGCAGCACGGCATGAGCTCACAGCACAACCTCTCCCAGCAGCTGGGCTCTCCGCACGCCATGTCCCAGCACAACCTCGTGTCCCAGCACGGGCTCAGCTCGCAGCACGGCATGAACGTCAGCTCTGCCGGTCAGTTCGCCACGGGATTCGAGGACCACCAAAATTCAAATGATGTCGGACAGTCTCAAGGGTTTTCACCCGGCGGGAACAGCGTCAACAACCAGACCACAAACGTGTGCAAGGTGAAGCCGACGCAGCAGGCGCTGCACTCGAGCCAAGGGATGGCACCCAGCACGCTGCAGAACATCCAGGCTACTCTGATCGGGCAGAACACTGCTCTCCAGGGAATGTCGCAGGCCTCGGCTTTGCAATCCATGGGCAACGTGGGCGGAGGCCTTCAGGGCGTCGGTGGAGTCATGGGGCTGTCGCCGCCACCTATGCAGCACGCGTACAACCACATCAACTATCCGCCAAGCCAGTACGGCGGCATCTCGGCTATCCCTTCGCCTCCGACCGTGGTGTTCAACTCCTCGCAGCAGCTGCTCAACTCTTCCCAGCAGATGCCATCTCAGGGAGGGCTGTACAACACTTTCCAGTTGGATCAGAGTCGGGGACAGTTTGGAGGATTCCCTGGTGGACCATACGGAGCCGGATCAGCCCCGTTCAACTATCAACCCCAGGACATGTTCCAAGGCCTTCAAAGCCAGTACCGGATGGTTAGTATCTCCTGTATTAGTTTTTATTTGGATACATAATTTTTTTTACTTTAAATGGTTGAAAGGCAGAAAGCTAAAATACCGCAATACGCCAAAAGACACGACAAAGTTATTTTGCAGCATAACAATGGCCCGCAAGAGTTGTCAAAAATTATTTGGAAACGCTCGAATGGGAAATTCTACCCTACCCGCCTTATTCACCAGACATTGCTCCTTGCGACTACCACTTGTTTCAATCGATGGCACGTGCGACTTGGCTAATCAACAATTTTTTTCTTGTGACGATACCAAAAAATGGATCTATGACTGGATTAAATCAAAATCCGCATCGTTCTTCCAATACGGATTTCGAAAATTGCCTGAAAGACGGGAGAAAGTTGTAGCTAGCGATGGACAATACTTTGATTAAGATACTTTTTGTCAGATTTGTTTAGTTGAATTTCAAATTTAAAGAAAAAACAACAAGAACTTATTTGTAACCCTAATATCATCCGCGCGATGTATTTCTATTCAGTAGTCGGCAGTAAGCGTGATGAACCTTATTCTTTGATAGGAATTGCCGACTGATACATATATGATGATTGTATCCTTTCTGATTTACTGCTGACTACTTTCTCTAGAGTATGGTGTTTTTAACTAACTAAACTAACTAACCATCACACCATTTCCCTGGAGGGGTAGGCAGAGAGGATGGATCGCCACACTGGCCTGTCCTGGCATACCTCTCGGGCTTCCTCTACATTCATACATCGTACCATGCACGCACGTCGATTATTCCGACTTCGAATGTGGCCGCCTTTTAGTAATTGGTTAATTTGGTCATGCCATGTTTTCCTCAGTCGTCCTAGGCTTCTTTTCCCACCCACGCTGCTTGTGTACAACTTTTTAACCATTCTACTCTCATCCATTCGTTCCATATGTCCGAACCATCTCAGGGATCCTTTTTTAATTTTATTCATGATGCAGTCATCTGGCTTACATTTCTTTCTTATTTCATCGTTCGGTATTCTATCATACAACGTTTTCCCGCACATTTTTCTTAGTGATCTCATTTCTACGGCGTTTATCCTGCTTTCATCCTTCTTTTGCCAGCTCCAAACTTCAGTTCCATACATGAGGGTTGGCACTAGAACTCCATTGTGTACTGCCATCTTTGCTTCTGTGGATATATTTTATGGTGTTTTTAAATGAACTTTTTTGGTACCAGTTCATTTTTAAATAACATAACTAAAAAAATCCTTGATAATATACAAGTTACCTACTAAAGAATTAGGGGCGCATTTTTTTTTTTAATTGAAAAACTCATTTTCGTTTTTTATAGCTGCACGCTATGTTTTAATATTTAAAAATTGTTGCATCGTACCTTAAACAGGTTTAAATTAAAACATTTATCATTGTTCACCAACAATTTGACGATGCTGACATTGCCGTTTTTGTTTCTATACGCCTCATATTATAAAATTCGACGACCTTCGTGGCAGAGTGGTAAGGGCTCTGACTTCCATACCGAGGGTCCCGGGTTCGATTCCCGGCGATGGCAGTGTGATTGTCACACTGTCTTTGATCTGGTGTAGAAATCACGTGACAATAAAATGCCGATAGATTGGCTACCTATCACATGTCACAAGAATCAATATAATAGCTAAAAAATAAATTGCATACAGTAATTGGGTTCAAATGATCTGTTGAATACATAAAAAAAAAATCCATTCTTTCTGCCTATCCCTTCAGTAAGACAGCGTGATGGTTATTTAATTATAATAATAATTTATTAAAAAACAGAATATGATTTTATTTACACTTATATAATATTTCTTGTGTGCAATATCTTTTAAATAAATAAAAAGATGTCTATTTCCCTGCAGCAGGACCTGTTCCAGGCGGCCGGCAGCGCCGCGTACGGCCAGTCGGGGCAGCTGGCCACCAACCCCTCCACGGTGCTCATCTCCAGCTCCACCAACTCCCTCATGTCCGCCAGCGTCAAGCCCTCCACACAGCAGATCGGGGCCATAGGTCAGTAATTTCTTCAGACTTATTAGGAATATCTTTGAGAATTCCCTCGTCTTGGAGGGTATTGTAGAGTAATTTTAGCCTTTTTATATACATGTACTACATACGAGGTCTGTTCAAAAAGTATCGCGAATTTTGAATTTCCGCTGGCTACGTATATTTGATTTTTGATTTTTTTGTAGCGTTATGTTGGTACTCATGTCCCTTACTTATGCTGACAAGGTCGGCCATTTTGAATGTTTAGTTAATTTTTGACAGCTGTTTTGCTTAGATGTGTTTTGGCTCGTCTTCGATTTTTGCCTATTCCAAAAAATGGATCAAAGAATCTGTATCAAATTTTGTGTGAAAAACAAAATAAAGTGCGCGGGCGCATTTCGAATGTTGACTGTGGCATATGGTGAAGCTACCTTGGACCAAAGCAACGTTTATCGGTGGTACAAAATGTTCTCAGAGGGCCGAGAAGATATGAACGACGAAGAGCGTGCCGGACGCCCGAGCACGTCAACAACAGACGAAAATATTGATAAAGTGAAGAAAATAGTATTAGCCAATCGTCGAATCACCGTTAGAGAAGTTGCTGAGGACCTAAACATATCGATTGGCTCGTGCCATTCGATTTTAACCAATGATTTGGGCATGAGTCGGGTCGCCGCGAAATTCGTGCCAAAATTGCTCAATTTCAACCAAAAACAGCATCGCGTTAACATTGCTCAGGAGATGTTGGACTCGGTCCGTGACGACCCAAATGTGCTCCAGAGGGTCATAACTGGTGACGAATCATGGGTTTATGGTTGTGACGTGGAAACCAAAGCTCAATCATCCCAATGGAAGCTGCCGCATGAGCCAAGACCAAAAAAAGCGCGCCAAGTTCGGTCGAACGTGAAGGTTTTGCTCACAGTTTTCTTCGATTGCAGGGGTGTGGTGCATCATGAGTTCTTGCCACAGGGTAGTACGGTCAATAAGGAATATTACCTGCAAGTTATGCGCAATTTGCGCGAAGCAATCCGCCAGAAACGCCCGGATTTGTGGAAGAACAAAAACTGGCTTTGCACCATGATAACGCTCCTGCTCACACATAGTTGCTTGTGCGCGAATATTTGGCCAAAAACAACACAGTAATGGTGCCGCAGCCACCGTATTCCCCAGACCTGGCCCCCTGTGACTTTTTCCTGTTTCCAAAACTGAAGAGGCCCATGAAAGGACGACGCTACGCCACGATTGAGGAGATAAAGACGGCATCGAAGGAGGAGCTGAACAAGATCACAAAAATGATTTTTTTAAGTGCTTCGAGGATTGGAAAAAACGTTGGCATAAATGTATTATATCCGAGGGGAATTACTTTGAAGGGGACAAAATAGATATTCATGAATAAATAAATACTTTTTGAAAAAATATAAAATTCGCGATACTTTTTGAACAGACCTCGTACATACTTGTTAAAATTAAAACGGTAAAGGAGGAGTGGGGATGGTTCCAAGAAATAGTGTTAATTACATTTTAGCCGGAATAATGGGACAGGGGAAATAAATCTAGTATCGGACTGGAAGTTAAATTAATTTGATTATTTATAATTTCTTCTTTATTTTTTATCGACTTTTTTATTTCCCCGAAACATGTCTGTGAAAAGTGTAAAAAAGTGTTGTGATACAAAGTTATCAAAAAGTAATTCAAATATAAATCCGCAACACAAAGTAATGGCGAATATAGAAGAAAGTATCTTATAAACTTTGTTAGTATATTATTACTAAATTGTATGT